>CM040119.1:176735658-177335658 GCA_022559845.1 Amorphophallus konjac
GAGGCCTTTCTAGCCTTCGTCTGTACAACTCCTGAGCAGCAGATTGAGATCAAGGACATTCCTGTTGTCCGAGATTTTCCTGATGTCTTTCCAGAAGAACTACCAGGACTTCCGCCTGAGCGGGAAGTTATCTTTTCTATTGATCTTATTCCTGGCACATCTCCTATTTCCAAGGCTCCTTATCGTATGTCTCCTGCGGAACTGAGGGAATTGAAGCAGCAGTTGATGGAATTACTCGAGAAGGGCTTCATTCGTCCTAGTACTTCTCCGTGGGGAGCCCCTGTATTATTCGTCAGGAAGAAAGATGGTTCGATGAGGTTGTGCATTGATTATCGGCAAATAAACCAGCAGACTGTCAAGAACAAATATCCATTGCCGAGGATTGACGAGTTATTTGACCAGATAGCGGGAGCTCAATATTTCTCTAAGATCGATCTTCGATCTGGATATCACCAGTTGCGGATTAAGGAAGAGGATATCTATAAATCAGCTTTCCGCAGTAGGTATGGTCATTTTGAATTTGTCGTTATGCCTTTTGGTCTAACGAATGCTCCAGCAGCTTTCATGCAGTTGATGAACAATGCATTTCGGCCCTATCTTGATCAATGGGTCGTGGTCTTTATTGATGACATCTTGATCTATTCCAAGAGTGAAGTGGAGCATGCTGAACATCTGAGGATGGCATTGCAGTTATTGAGAGATCATCAACTTTATGCCAAGTTCAGTAAGTGTGAATTCTGGCTGCAAGAGGTGTCCTTTCTCGGACATATTATCACCAAGGATGGTATTTCTGTTGATCCTTCGAAGGTAGAGGCAGTGAAGAATTGGGAGCAGCCTACCAGTGTGATGGAAGTTAGAAGTTTCTTAGGCCTGGCAGGCTATTACCGAAGATTTATCCAGGATTTCTTTAAGATTGCGGTACCGATGACAAGGTTAACCCGTAAGGAGAACATGTTTAATTGGTCAGACAATTGCCAGCGAAGCTTTCAGACTCTAAAGGAGTGTTTGACTACAGCACTTGTTTTGGCTTTACCTTCGGGTGAAGGAGGTTTTGTTGTTTACACTGATGCTTCAGGTATCGGCTTAGGCTGTGTACTCATGCAGCATGGGAAGGTGATTGCCTATTCTTCTAGGCAGTTGAGGAAGCACGAGGAGAATTACCCTGTTCATGATCTGGAATTAGCAGCAGTGGTGTTTGCTTTAAAGATTTGGAGGCATTACTTGTATGGAGAATCTTTCACGGTATTTTCAGATCACAAGAGTTTGAAGTATTTATTCTCTCAGAAGGAACTCAATATGCGGCAGCGCAGATGGTTGGAGTATTTGAAAGACTTCGACTTCTCGATTGAGTATCATCCTGGCAAGGGTAATGTTGTGGCATATGCATTAAGCCGGAAGCCGGTAGCTATATTGTCAAGTCTTATGTTACAAGAATGGAGGTTATTGGAACAATTGTCCAGCCTGGATCTTAATATTGACAATGATCGGGGTATGATTGCTCAGATCCAACTTAAGCCTGAATTGTTGATGGAAATCAAGTCCTTGCAAGATAATGATCCCGAGCGGGTAGAGATAAAGGGAAGCTTGAGCAGCAGACCTGACTTCATGTTGGCTGACGATGGAAGATTATTATTCAAGGGCAGAACTTGTGTACCTGACGAAGCCGCAATAAAGAACAAGATTCTTGAGGAAGCTCATAGATCCAGATAGACTATTCATCCTGGAGGCACTAAAATGTACCGAGATTTAAAAAGATCCTTTTGGTGGCCGAATATGAAAAGAGAAGTTGCAGATTTTGTGAGTAGATGCTTAGTATGTCAACAAGTTATGGCCGAACATTTCAGACCGGCAGGGAAATTGAAACCACTCGACATACCCCAATGGAAGTGGGAAAGCATTGGCATGGATTTCATTATGGGTCTACCTAATGCTCGTTGTGGATTTGATGCGATATGGGTGATTGTCGACCGATTGACAAAGTTAGCTCATTTCTTACCAATTAAGTCCAAGCGGATGATTGATGTATTGGCTGCTTTGTATTTGAAGGAAGTGGTGAGACTCCATGGCATACCAGTCAGTATTGTGTCTGATCGAGACCCCAGATTTACTTCACATTTCTGGAAGGGACTGCAAGAGTCTTTGGGTACTCGTCTGAATTTCAGTACTGATTTTCATCCACAGACCGATGGACAGACTGAAAGAACCAACCAGATAGTGGAAGATATGCTTAGAGCATGCATGATTGATTTTGGAGGTAGTTGGAGTGATCATTTGGCATTAATTGAATTCGCCTACAACAACAGTTACCAATCCAGTATACAGATGGCTCCTTTTGAAGCATTGTATGGTAGAAGCTGTCGTTCCCCGTTGTGTTGGGACGAGGTAGGTGAGAAACAGTGGCTTGGACCGGATCTTGTCTCAGAATCATCATAGAACATATGTATTATCCGAGACCAGTTACAAGTAGCCCAGTCCAGATAGAAGAGTTATGCCGACACTAGAAGAAGAGCATTGGAATTTCAGGATGGCGAGCATGTGTTCTTAAAGGTCTCTCCGATGAGAGGGATTGAAGATTTGGCATTCATGGCAAGCTGAGTCCGAGATACATTGGTCCATTCGAGATTCTAGATAGAGTGGGAGAGGTGGCATACAGACTGGCTTTACCACTGCATTTGTCTGGCGTACACAATGTGATGTGACACAACCTGGGACTCAACATGCAAGCACAATTAAACATTCAAAAACGGACCGATAATAGCAACCGCTCACCCGATGCTCACTAAGACCCGGGGTAACTTGGCAATGCCAAGGGGAGGTTGTGTGGGCTAGGCCCTTGCTGGTAGAGGGCCAGCAAGGCCAAGGTTTGATTCCCCAAGGGTACGGCTGCCCAAATCAAGGGTCCGACGAAGTGCCAATGGGCACGGGTTCCACTCTCTTCCCACGATGATCACTTATAGCAAATGAGCTTCAGGATCGGGCTCTCGTCACGGCCAGCGGAGTTTATAAACTAATATTGAAAGAACAAGCATGAATTAGAGCAAAGTTTTGGAGCACTCACTCGACCGGTTTGAAGAAACCGGTCCCGCTCGGAGACGAGGGCGAGCGGGGAAGCGTGGGTTCCCCACACGCCGCGCCGGGGTAGCTTGACCTGTTTAAGCTATTACAACACTACACCCCATGCAAGGGGGGGATCGTGGGGAAGGGAAGATGATAGTTACATCCAAACACTACCTCCACACAGGGAGGGGCCTTCAGCCGGCCAAGCGGGGAGGGGAAACTAGTGCTAAGAGTGATGAAGAAGTGATGACACCGAATCAGCCTTCTCTCTGTAATAGCTGACAGATAGAGGGTGTGGAGGCCGCAGAACTCTCTCTGGAATTTCGCTGAGGGTGAGACCAGTGGGGATCTCTTCGTCTCTGGAACAGGAGTGCCTCTGAATTTTTCCAATTTCTTCAGGGGTCGCTGGCGGCCTGGGCGGGAGTACGAACAGGGTTGCTGAATCTCGGACTGTCTGCAACAGACTATCAACAGCAGGAAGACGCGGCTGCCCCGACCGTTCCCGAACTCTGAATCAGTCGCCGTTGAAACTGTTGGAACCGTGGGTGAGTCCTCTTTACAGAAGAACAAACGGGGATGCCAAAAGATGCCGGTGAGGATCAGAGGACTCAGAAAAGTGAGGAGTGGTCGATGCAGATAGTGGGAAGCAGAGTCGAACGCCTGAGGAAGAAAATTGGTAACTTCTGTTGTAAGATGCCGAACGGAGTTTTACTTTTTGGTTCTGAAAGTAGACAGGGAGAGGAAGAACTTTACAGAAGAGCTCGTGGCCTGATTCCTCCGGGGTTTGTCGTGGTGAAGCTTTCTCTCCGGATCAGGATCTCTGCAGAGCTAGCTCCTGGTTTCCAACAGCAGGTTGCAGAGGATGTCCCGGTAGCTCCCGACCTCGGAATCAAGCGCCGTCAGAGTCGTTGGAATTGTGGACGAGTCCTCTTCGCATAAAAACTGACAGGGAAGCAAACCGATGTCAGAGAAGACTAGGGGATGCAGAACAATGGAAACTGGTCGGTGCAGACTATGAGTAGCAGATCTACGTAGCTGAGGGAGAAAAATGAGAACTCTGGATCACGAACGCCGAATGAAGTTCTGTTTCTTGATTCTGGAAGTAGACTGGGCGATGAAGAACTTTGAAGAAGAACTCGTGGACTGATTCCTTCGGGGTTCGTCGTGGCAGAGCTTCTAATCTGGCTCAGGTCCTCAGCCGAGGTAGAACTGCGCAGTTGTGGGAGAATGGACCTCCTGGACGGCTCGGAGATCGGAAGAAGATGAAACCACTTCTGTTGCGAAGGAGACTGGTAGACGCTTCCGACGATGGCTCTTGGGTCTTCAAACTCGTCCGGAGGAAGTCGTGGTGGCCGCTGCAAGTTGCTGGTTCATCTGCAACCTCTGGACAGCAAACTGCAACTTCGAAGTAGCTTCCAATGACCAAGAAAGAAGAAGGGGAAGGGGGTAGATGAGTGTGGGAGTGACCCCTGGTTGTAAGGGGGTCTTGGAGGGGGTGTTCTAAGGTGTGGGAGGTGGAGAATAAGGTCTGGAAGAGGGTCCAATAGATGGTGGTAGTGGGGGCTGCGAATTTGGTTGGAATGGAGAGAGGGAAAGGATATTCGAAAATAGGTTTAAGGGTGGGGTTAATTTTTTGTCTTGGGAATGGGGGGGTTGTGTTGGGGAAGGGAAGGGGTGCTTGGGGTAGTGGGAAGGGTGCTTGGGAAAGTGGGAGGGGTAGTTGGGGGTTGGATGGTGAGGAGAGGATTGGTGGAGGGGGTCTTGGGAAGGGGTGGAGTATTGATGAGGGTTGTGGGGAATGGGAAGAGGCTTAAATGGGGTAGGTGGGGAGTGGAGGTGGTTGGGAAGGGAGGAGAGAGAAGAAAATTCGAATTTGGGTGTTGAGGAGAGAGAAAGTGGAGTGAAAAAGAGAGATTAAGAGAGGGAAGGGTGGGGAATCTCTCCCCTAGGGTTTCTCACCCAAAAAATGGAATCTCTCCACTAGATAAGAAGTGTAAACTCTCAAAATGGCAAGTTTTTCATTCATTGATTCATTAAGTTGAAATGGGGGGGAATGGGGTCCTATATATAGGAAACCCACATTTCTACAAAAGTCCCTGACAATTGACTCAATGACAAATAACCGAGGGGGTAGGGGAGAGCCCTTGGGCCAAGCCCAATGAATTGGGCCCAATAGCTAACTAGACAACCTAATGACACTCAAACTTAGGGAAATGAACACAAGACCTAGGAACATGACTCAAATAAAAGGGAAAATACATCAAATGACTCAAATAAAAATTACATAGGACTCAAAATTAAATGACTAGACCATGCCGGATGCAACCGGGGCGAGGAGACGAGCTGTGAACGTGGGCATGGGAGGTGATGTCCCCATCATACTCCCGGGGTGCGGAGAACTCGACTCCGTCGAGTAAGTGTCCTTCCCTCCTTGGAGGGTGTAGAAGTGGTACTGCCCTAAGTCTTCCGAACGAGACCGATCCATCCACCTGCCGAGATAGCGCTCGTATACCTTGCTCCTGGTGGTAGTGACTTGTTCATCCAATATTCGTTCAATGCGCTCACGCTGGGCTCTCTTGGCTGGTGGACTCTCCTCACGGGTGGGTGCTCTCTCAACGGAGGGAATAGGCTCAATATCCTCACTAGGTACCACCGTGGGTCCCTTATATGGCACTAGGTCGGCTACATTAATGTAGGACTCACTCCATACTCCTCGGGGAGATCTAACTCATAGGCATTAGCGCCAATGCGCCTCAGGACCTGGAAGGGACCAGCCCCACGTAGCCTCAATTTGGAGATGACTCCCGGGGAGAGCCTCTCCTTCCTCACCATCACAAAGTCACCCATGTGGAATTCTTGGTGACGCCGATGAGAGTCGGCCACCCTATTATCAGTCACATTCTTCTTGCTAATGTGCTTGCGGATCTCTTTATGCAATGTTGTGAATGCAGACATTCTAGGGGTGATGGGTGGACCTGGGCAACCAAAAGTAGACCTATCATGTAATGATGCAGTGTAGACTTTGGTCAGCCTAGGTGGGCCGGGGCACCCGTAGGTGGCCCTATCATGCAAATTGGTGATAAATATCGGGGGACCCGGACATCCGTAGATGCCTTTGACATGCTTAAGACCCATGATGAATGAAGGTGGACCATGACATCCGAATATGGACCACTCATACTTTCTACTTGACATGTGGGTGATATGAATGAATGGACCCAACATAGTGTTCATGCCAAGGGGTGTGGTAAGCCTAGACACATGCATGCTTTTCCCAAGGTGACTTCCATGTGTATAGGTGTGGGACAACCTTTGAACTCCCATTGGAAAGGATCGAATGGATCTAAGAAGGTGGTCATCATGGGGTGGAGCACAACCTTATTACCTAGGGATATGTGGCCCAAGGTCATGGCTCCCAAGGTGTAACCCGGGTCTAGGATGGGGTGGATTGGGTCAAACATGGTGGGTTGGGTTAGGGAAAGGTGGGTGGTGGATAAGGTGGTTGGGTCACATAGGGGTCTAGGCTCCCATAGGAAGGGATCAAAGGGGTAGTGGAAAGGTCTTCCTAGAGGGTGGCACTCTATGTCTTCAAGGTACCCAAACGGTGAGTCATCCTCCTCCAAGATAATTGGGCCAAGGTCTCTAGTGGGTTGGCCAATTAAAGCAATTGGAATCTTGATGGGTGGGAAGTGGGCCAAGATTGGTTTCTCATCCTTGGGGAGAAAGAGGAGGATTTCACTCGTATAATGGCCACTAGTGTAGATGGAGGTGATGGAACCGGTGGCGGGGTAAGCTAGGAAGGGTCCACTAGAGTAGATGGGGCTAGACTCCAATGGTCCTATGGCTAGCATATTGGTCAGGTAGACTTGCCATTGTAAACAGTCCACTAGGTCCCCTAAGCCTTCCACAAAGTAGGAGGTTTGAAGTGTGACATGGGAAGACCGGGTGGGCATAATTTGGACTTGATATGCCAAGGGTGAGAGGTAAGGTGGTGAGCTAGGAATGGTGGGGCCTTGCTTAAGCCATTGGAGTATGGACTCATTCATGGTTAGGGTGTGCGGCTCATGAGGACCCGAACTAGGAGAGGTGGGTGGAAGTGGGGGGTCTAGGATGTTCTCTATGGTGGGAGGTGAATCCGGATTGGCATCCATCTCCACTTGGGTAGGAGTGTGGGCCACAACTTCCAAGGATAATGGGGTAGGATAGTCTATGGTGGGTGGAGTGATAATGGTCAGTGCATGGTACTCTCGGGGTGGTGAACATGGGTGGACTTGGGTTGGGCTTGGTCGGGGAAGTTCATGGGTGGGAGTTGGGTTCGGGGGTGAAAGATCGGTTGGTTGAAGAGGTTTGGGTTGGGGTGCGTAGATCTTTCTAAGATCGGCCCTCATTTCATCCCAAGATTCAATGGGTGCTTCCCCTTTGGCTTCTCTCAAACCTACAATGTTCTCCCATTCTTTCCTAGCTTGGCGCCAAAGCAAACTCTTGGCATAGTTGACTTGGACAAGCCCTGACAGGGTAAACCTCCCAAAGTGTTGGTCTATGGACTTCTCCCATTCTAGATATATGCTAGGGCGGGATCCATCAAACACAAAGGCTTCTAATGGGCCTAAGAGTGGCGAATATGCCATGTATGAGGTAGTCATGATAGTGGACAAGGGTGATGCATGCAATGGCCCTAGGACAAGACTTAGTAGAGACAAGTCTAGAACTTGCTCTGATACCAATTGATGTGACACAACCTAGGACTCAACAAGCAAGCACAATTAAGCATTCAAAACGGACCGATAATAGCAACCGCTCACCCGATGCTCACTAAGACCCGGGGTAACTTGGCAATGCCAAGGGGAGGTTGTGTGGGCTAGGCCCTTGCTGGTAGAGGGCCAGCAAGGCCAAGGTTTGATTCCCCAAGGGTACGGCTGCCCAAATCAAGGGTCCGACGAAGTGCCAAAGGGCACGGGTTCCACTCTCTTCCCACGATGATCACTTATAGCAAATGAGCTTAAGGATCGGGCTCTCGTCACGGCCAGCGGAGTTTATGAACTAATATTGAAAGAACAAGCATGAATTAGAGCAAAGTTTTGGAGCACTCACTCGACCGGTTTGAAGAAACCGGTCCCGCTCGGAGACGAGGGCGAGCGGGGAAGCGTGGGTTCCCCACACGCCGCGCCGGGGTAGCTTGACCTGTTTAAGCTATTACAACACTACACCCCATGCAAGGGGGGGATCGTGGGGAAGGGAAGATGATAGTTACATCCAAACACTACCTCCACACAGGGAGGGGCCTTCAGCCGGCCAAGCGGGGAGGGGAAACTAGTGCTAAGAGTGATGAAGAAGTGATGACACCGAATCAGCCTTCCCTCTGTAATAGCTGACAGATAGAGGGTGTGGAGGCCGTAGAACTCTCTCTGGAATTTCGCTGAGGGTGAGACCAGTGGGGATCTCTTCGTCTCTGGAACAGGAGTGCCTCTGAATTTTTCCAATTTTTTCAGGGGTCGCTAGCGGCCTGGGCGGGAGTACGAACAGGGTTGCTGAATCTCAGACTCTCTGCAACAGACTATCAACAGCAGGAAGATGTGGCTGCCCCGACCGTTCCTGAACTCCGAATCAGTCGCCGTTAGAACCGTTGGAACCGTGGTTGAGTCCTCTTTACAGCAGAAGAAACGGGGATGCTAGAAGATGCTGGTGAAGATCAGAGGACTCAGAAAAGTGAGGAGTGGTCGATGCAGACAGTGGGAAGCAGAGTCGAACGCCTGAGGAAGAAAATTGGTAACTTCTGCTGCAAGATGCCAAATGGAGTTCCGCTTCTTGTTTCTGAAATTAGACAGGGAGAGGAAGAACTTTTCAGAAGATCTTGTGGCCTGATTCCTCCGGGGTTTGTCGTGGTGAAGCTTTCTCTCCGGATCAGGATCTCTACAGAGCTAGCTCCTGGTTTCCAACAGCAGGTTGCAGAGGATGCCCCGGCAGCTCCCGACCTCGGAATCAAGCGCCGTCAGAGTCGTTGGAATCGTGGACGAGTCCTCTTCGCAGAAAAACTGACAGGGAAGCCAACCGATGTCGGAGAAGACTAGGGGATGCAGAACAATGGAGACTGGTCGGTGCAGACTATGAGTAGCAGATCTGCGTAGCTGAGGGAGAAAAATGAGAACTCTGGATCACGAACGCCGAATGAAGTTCTGTTTCTTGATTCTGGAAGTAGACTGGGCGATGAAGAACTTTGAAGAAGAACTCGTGGACTGATTCCTTCGGGGTTCGTCGTGGCAGAGCTTCTAATCTGGCTCAGGTCCTCAGCCGAGGTAGAACTGCGCAGTTGTGGGAGAATGGACCTCCTGGACGGCTCGGAGATCGGAAGAAGATGAAACCACTTCTGTTGCGAAGGAGACTGGTAGACGCTTCCGACGATGGCTCTTGGGTCTTCAAACTCGTCCGGAGGAAGTCGTGGTGGCCGCTGCAAGTTGCTGGTTCATCTGCAACCTCTGGACAGCAAACTGCAACTTCGAAGTAGCTTCCAATGACCAAGAAAGAAGAAGGGGAAGGGGGTAGATGAGTGTGGGAGTGACCCCTGGTTGTAAGGGGGTCTTGGAGGGGGTGTTCTAAGGTGTGGGAGGTGGAGAATAAGGTCTGGAAGAGGGTCCAATAGATGGTGGTAGTGGGGGCTGCGAATTTGGTTGGAATGGAGAGAGGGAAAGGATATTCGAAAATAGGTTTAAGGGTGGGGTTAATTTTTTGTCTTGGGAATGGGGGGGTTGTGTTGGGGAAGGGAAGGGGTGCTTGGGGTAGTGGGAAGGGTGCTTGGGAAAGTGGGAGGGGTAGTTGGGGGTTGGATGGTGAGGAGAGGATTGGTGGAGGGGGTCTTGGGAAGGGGTGGAGTATTGATGAGGGTTGTGGGGAATGGGAAGAGGCTTAAATGGGGTAGGTGGGGAGTGGAGGTGGTTGGGAAGGGAGGAGAGAGAAGAAAATTCGAATTTGGGTGTTGAGGAGAGAGAAAGTGGAGTGAAAAGAGAGATTAAGAGAGGGAAGGGTGGGGAATCTCTCCCCTAGGGTTTCTCACCCAAAAAATGGAATCTCTCCACTAGATAAGAAGTGTAAACTCTCAAAATGGCAAGTTTTTCATTCATTGATTCATTAAGTTGAAATGGGGGGAATGGGGTCCTATATATAGGAAACCCACATTTCTACAAAAGTCCCTGACAATTGACTCAATGACAAATAACCGAGGGGGTAGGGGAGAGCCCTTGGGCCAAGCCCAATGAATTGGGCCCAATAGCTAACTAGACAACCTAATGACACTCAAACTTAGGGAAATGAACACAAGACCTAGGAACATGACTCAAATAGAAGGAAAATACATCAAATGACTCAAATAAAAATTACATAGGACTCAAAATTAAATGACTAGACCATGCCGGATGCAACCGGGGCGAGGAGACGAGCTGTGAACGTGGGCATGGGAGGTGATGTCCCCATCATACTCCCGGGGTGCGGAGAACTCGACTCCGTCGAGTAAGTGTCCTTCCCTCCTTGGAGGGTGTAGAAGTGGTACTGCCCTCAAGTCTTCCGAACGAGACCGATCCATCCACCTGCCGAGATAGCGCTCGTATACCTTGCTCCTGGTGGTAGTGACATGTTCATCCAATATTCGTTCAATGCGCTCACGCTGGGCTCTCTTGGCTGGTGGACTCTCCTCACGGGTGGGTGCTCTCTCAACGGAGGGAATAGGCTCAATATCCTCACTAGGTACCACCGTGGGTCCCTTGTATGGCACTAGGTCGGCGACACTGAATGTGGGACTTACCCCATATTCCTCGGGGAGATCTAACTCATAGGCATTTGCACCAATGCGCCTCAGGACCTGGAAGGGACCAGCCCCACGTGGCCTCAATTTGGAGATGGCTCCCGGGGAGAGCCTCTCCGTCCTTACCATCACAAAGTCACCCTCATGGAATTCTTGGTGACGTCGATGAGAGTCGGCTCGCCTTTTATAAGTCACATTCTTCTTGCTAATGTGCTTGCGGATCTCTTTATGCAATGTTGTGAATGCAGACATTCTAGGGGTGATGGGTGGACCTGGGCAACCAAAAGTAGACCTATCATGTAATGATGTAGTGTAGACTTTGGTCAGCCTAGGTGGGCCGGGGCACCCGTAGGTGGCCCTATCATGCAAAGTGGTGATAAATATCGGGGGACCCGGACATCCGTAGATGCCTTTGACATGCTTAAGACCCATGATGAATGAAGGTGGACCATTACATCCGAACATGGACCACTCATACTTTCTACTTGACATGTGGGTGATATGAATGAATGGACCCAACATAGTGTTCATGCCAAGTGGTGTGGTAAGCCTAGACACATGCATCTTTTCCCAAGGTGACTTCCATGTGTATAGGTGTGGGACAACCTTTGAACTCCCATTGGAAAGGATCGAATGGATCTAAGAAGGTGGTCATCATGGGGTGGAGCACAACCTTATTACCTAGGGATATGTGGCCCAAGGTCATGGCTCCCAAGGTGTAACCCGGGTCTAGGATGGGGTGGATTGGGTCAAACATGGTGGGTTGGGTTAGGGAAAGGTGGGTGGTGGATAAGGTGGTTGGGTCACATAGGGGTCTAGGCTCCCATAGGAAGGGATCAAAGGGGTAGTGGAAAGGTCTTCCTAGAGGGTGGCACTCTATGTCTTCAAGGTACCCAAACGGTGAGTCATCCTCCTCCAAGATAATTGGGCCAAGGTCTCTAGTGGGTTGGCCAATTAAAGCAATTGGAATCTTGATGGGTGGGAAGTGGGCCAAGATTGGTTTCTCATCCTTGGGGAGAAAGAGGAGGATTTCACTCGTATAATGGCCACTAGTGTAGATGGAGGTGATGGAACCGGTGGCGGGGTAAGCTAGGAAGGGTCCACTAGAGTAGATGGGGCTAGACTCCAATGGTCCTATGGCTAGCATATTGGTCAGGTAGACTTGCCATTGTAAACAGTCCACTAGGTCCCCTAAGCCTTCCACAAAGTAGGAGGTTTGAAGTGTGACATGGGAAGACCGGGTGGGCATAATTTGGACTTGATATGCCAAGGGTGAGAGGTAAGGTGGTGAGCTAGGAATGGTGGGGCCTTGCTTAAGCCATTGGAGTATGGACTCATTCATGGTTAGGGTGTGCGGCTCATGAGGACCCGAACTAGGAGAGGTGGGTGGAAGTGGGGGGTCTAGGATGTTCTCTATGGTGGGAGGTGAATCCGGATTGGCATCCATCTCCACTTGGGTAGGAGTGTGGGCCACAACTTCCAAGGATAATGGGGTAGGATAGTCTATGGTGGGTGGAGTGATAATGGTCAGTGCATGGTACTCTCGGGGTGGTGAACATGGGTGGACTTGGGTTGGGCTTGGTCGGGGAAGTTCATGGGTGGGAGTTGGGTTCGGGGGTGAAAGATCGGTTGGTTGAAGAGGTTTGGGTTGGGGTGCGTAGATCTTTCTAAGATCGGCCCTCATTTCATCCCAAGATTCAATGGGTGCTTCCCCTTTGGCTTCTCTCAAACCTACAATGTTCTCCCATTCTTTCCTAGCTTGGCGCCAAAGCAAACTCTTGGCATAGTTGACTTGGACAAGCCCTGACAGGGTAAACCTCCCAAAGTGTTGGTCTATGGACTTCTCCCATTCTAGATATATGCTAGGGCGGGATCCATCAAACACAAAGGCTTCTAATGGGCCTAAGAGTGGCGAATATGCCATGTATGAGGTAGTCATGATAGTGGACAAGGGTGATGCATGCAATGGCCCTAGGACAAGACTTAGTAGAGACAAGTCTAGAACTTGCTCTGATACCAATTGATGTGACACAACCTAGGACTCAACAAGCAAGCACAATTAAGCATTCAAAAACGGACCGATAATAGCAACCGCTCACCCGATGCTCACTAAGACCCGGGGTAACTTGGCAATGCCAAGGGGAGGTTGTGTGGGCTAGGCCCTTGCTGGTAGAGGGCCAGCAAGGCCAAGGTTTGATTCCCCAAGGGTACGGCTGCCCAAATCAAGGGTCCGACGAAGTGCCAAAGGGCACGGGTTCCACTCTCTTCCCACGATGATCACTTATAGCAAATGAGCTTAAGGATCGGGCTCTCGTCACGGCCAGCGGAGTTTATGAACTAATATTGAAAGAACAAGCATGAATTAGAGCAAAGTTTTGGAGCACTCACTCGACCGGTTTGAAGAAACCGGTCCCGCTCGGAGACGAGGGCGAGCGGGGAAGCGTGGGTTCCCCACACGCCGCGCCGGGGTAGCTTGACCTGTTTAAGCTATTACAACACTACACCCCATGCAGGGGGGGATCGTGGGGAAGGGAAGATGATAGTTACATCCAAACACTACCTCCACATAGGAGGGGCCTTCAGCCGGCCAAGCGGGGAGGGGAAACTAGTGCTAAGAGTGATGAAGAAGTGATGATACCGAATCAGTCTTCCCTCTGTAATAGCTGACAGATAGAGGGTGTGGAGGCCGCAGAACTCTCTCTGGAATTTCGCTGAGGGTGAGACCAGTGGGGATCTCTTCGTCTCTGGAACAGGAGTGCCTCTGAATTTTTCCAATTTCTTCAGGGGTCGCTGGCGGCCTGGGCGGGAGTACGAACAGGGTTGCTGAATCTCAGACTCTCTGCAACAGACTATCAACAGTAGGAAGACGTGGCTGCCCCGACCGTTCCTGAACTCCGAATCAGTCGCCGTTAGAATTGTTGGAACCGTGGCTGAATCCTCTTTACATCAGAACAAACGGGGATGCCAAAAAATGCCGGTGAAGATCAGAGGACTCAGAAAAGTGAGGAGTGGTCGATGAAGACAGTGGGAAGCAGAGTCGAACGCCTGAGGAAGAAAATTGGTAACTTCTGCTGCAAGATGCCGAACGGAGTTCCGCTTCTTGGTTCTGAAAGTAGACAGGGAGAGGAAGAACTTTTCAGAAGAGCTTGTGGCCTGATTCCTCCGGGGTTTGTCGTGGTGAAGCTTTCTCTCCGGATCAGGATCTCTGCAGAGCTAGCTCCTGGTTTCCAACAGCAGGTTGCAGAGGATGCCCCGGCAGCTCCCGACCTCGGAATCAAGCGCCGTCAGAGTCGTTGGAATCGTGGACGAGTCCTCTTCGCAGAAAAACTAACGGGAAGCCAACCGATGTCGGAGAAGACTAGGGGATGCAGAACAATGGCGACTGGTCGGTGCAGACTATGAGTAGCAGATCTGCGTAGCTGAGGGAGAAAAATAAGAACTCTGGATCACGAATGCCGAATGAAGTTTTGTTTCTTGATTCTGAAGTAGACTGGGCGATGAAGAAGTTTGAAGAAGAACTCGTGGACTGATTCCTTCGGGGTTCGTCGTGGAAGAGCTTCTAATCTGGCTCAGGTCCTCAGCCGAGGCAGAACTGCGCAGTTGTGGGAGAATGGACCTCCTGAACGGTTCGGAGATCGGAAGAAGATGAAACCACTTCTGTTGCGAAGGAGACTGGTAGACGCTTCCGACGATGGCTCTTGGGTCTTCAAACTCGTCCGGAGGAAGTTGTGGTGGCCACTGCAAGTTGCTGGTTCATCTGCAACCTCTGGACAGCAAACTGCAACTTTGAAGTAGCTTCCAATGACCAAGAAAGAAGAAGGGGAAGGGGGTAGATGAGTGTGGGAGTGACCCTGGTTGTAAGGGGGTCTTGGAGGGGGTGTTCTAAGGTGTGGGAGGTGGAGAATAAGGTCTGGAAGAGGGTCCAATAGATGGTGGTAGTGGGGGCTGCGAATTTGGTTGGAATGGAGAGAGGGAAAGGATATTCGAAAATAGGTTTAAGGGTGGGGTTAATTTTTTGTCTTGGGAATGGGGGGGTTGTGTTGGGGAAGGGAAGGGGTGCTTGGGGTAGTGGGAAGGGTGCTTGGGAAAGTGGGAGGGGTAGTTGGGGGTTGGATGGTGAGGAGAGGATTGGTGGAGGGGGTCTTGGGAAGGGGTGGAGTATTGATGAGGGTTGTGGGGAATGGGAAGAGGCTTAAATGGGGTAGGTGGGGAGTGGAGGTGGTTGGGAAGGGAGGAGAGAGAAGAAAATTCGAATTTGGGTGTTGAGGAGAGAGAAAGTGGAGTGAAAAAGAGAGATTAAGAGAGGGAAGGGTGGGGAATCTCTCCCCTAGGGTTTCTCACCCAAAAAATGGAATCTCTCCACTAGATAAGAAGTGTAAACTCTCAAAATGGCAAGTTTTTCATTCATTGATTCATTAAGTTGAAATGGGGGGAATGGGGTCCTATATATAGGAAACCCACATTTCTACAAAAGTCCCTGACAATTGACTCAATGACAAATAACCGAGGGGGTAGGGGAGAGCCCTTGGGCCAAGCCCAATGAATTGGGCCCAATAGCTAACTAGACAACCTAATGACACTCAAACTTAGGGAAATAACACAAGACCTAGGACATGACTCAAATAAAAGGGAAAATACATCAAATGACTCAAATAAAAATTACGTAGGACTCAAAATTAGATAACTAGACCATGCCGGATGCAACCGGGGCGGGGAGACGAGCTGTGAACGTGGGCATGGGAGGTGATGTCCCCATCACAATGTTTTCCATGTGTCTATGTTACGGAAATATGTGTACGACCCCACTCATATCATTCAGCAAGTGAATTTTGAACTGAAGGAAGATTTGACTTATGAGGAAAGACCTGTCAAGATTCTAGACCGGAAGCAACAACAACTCTAGAATCGTTCGATACCGATGGTCAAGATTCAGTGGAGTCGGTGTGGGACCGAAGAAGCTACATGGGAGTCTGAAGAGACTATGCGGAAGCGGTATCCCGACCTATTCTAGGTGAGCGATCTTTTTCCCGACTCTCAGTTTTAGTGCAGTGAATTTGGAGGACCAAATTCCTTTAAGTAGGGGAGGGTGTAAGACCCCGAATTATTTAATTGAGCCCAATATATTTATTAAGTTTTTATTAATTAAGAATTGAATTTTTATTGAATTAATAATTGAATTTCAGATTATTAATATTTAATTTGTTAGAAATAGTATAAGTGAAAATCCGACTACCTTATAAAAATCCATAAAAATAGTAAACAGGTTAAGGTCGATGTAGACAACAACTTTGTCTTCTGTCATTAAGTCATTTAAAAATCCGTGGTTAGATCTAATTGGAGATTAGGCCCAAAAGTGCACACTTTTTGACCCTTACCTAACCTTGGATTAAAACACGAAATTGAGGCTTAATACTCGACCAAATTAGCTCAAATCAGTGGCAAATGAACGGCCATGAGCTAAGGATTAATAGCTCTCAATCAATTCAACACAAACCTAACCCTAGGAGGCACATCCGGCCGAGTTTGGTTGAGTCAACCATTTCGGCGCCGTTTTTAACACGTCTCTTGTTCCATCGATTTCTCACAGCTCAGAACTCTCCAGAAGCTGTGTGAGCTATAGATAGAAAGCTCTCCAAGTCTAGTTTCTTTTGGTGGCTGTGGGGTTTGCTGAAGTTTCATATCTAGGAAGATCTTTCTCGATTTGTGGAGGTGTGTCGGCAGGTCGTCGGCTTCCTTCTTCCTTCTTTGTTTCTTCAATTGAGGTAGAAATTCTCAACCAAAATTTGATCATGAATATATGATTTTGTTCCTCTCGATGAGATCTATCCAGTGGGACTGAAAGCCCCAATTTTTATCAGGTATCTAGAGAGATATCGAGGCTTTTGTGAAAGGTTAGCAAGTTCGTTCTTCATTCTAGGGTTCTATGTTCAACCTTCGATTCAGGTAGGTTTAACAGGCCAAACTCTAATTAACTTATATGATGTAATCAGCATGTTGTTAGCTTTCATTTAACGTAGAAAGCCCCAATTTTCATTTAGCATGCTTGGAGAATTTTGATTTTTAGTGAGAGCATGTCTAGAACCTGATTTATATTGTGAACCTTTGAGTTAGAGCTTAATTGCGGGCTGATTTTGAGTTAGATAACTTGATCCACATATAGCTTATCATATATGGTTGGATTCAGCATCAAGTTAGCTTTCTTTTGATATAAGAAGCCCCAAATTCCATTGCATATAGTGAGAGAAATCTACGATTTAGTAGAAGCATGTCAATATCTAGGTTTTCATGTGTTCATCCTAGAATAGGTTAAGATTTAATTGATTTCTGTTGAGATTAGTATTTTAAATCACTTGTTTTACGACCCTAGTATGTATATTAATAACCCTAGATCATGTGGTTAAGATCCTAACTCAATTGGATCTCAATTAGGTGAGTTCATACGTTTTCGGCGTTTTTGTTCTTGCAGGGGTCGACCCATTTTCTCGGCGCTCTGGCAGGCCCGAGGGTCGACCCTAGGGGTCGACTCATCCAGCCCCTGCAAGGGGTCGACCCATAGGGTCAACCCATATGGCAGGAATGTGGGGGTCGACCCCTGGGGTCGACCCATACAGCAAAATTGTCGGGGTCGACCCCAGGGGTCGACCCATATACCAGAAACCCAGTTTTTGTCGTTCTTCGACCCGAGGATCGATCCGGATCATTAGGGGATCGACCCATTTAACTTAGACCAATTGAAAATTATATTCTGGAAGAATCAGTGACCTATTCATGAAACCTTGTGATTTCAATTTGCATTGGTTCCTACGTTCTATCATGGTGTAAAAACATGCCGTTTATCATTTTCATTTCCACACATACATTGGTTAAATAGAAACCCACATGAGTATTGGTTAATGGTATAACTAAATTGCTGTTAATATATGCTATTTCACTCCTGTGTGAGTTCATTCTTTGCCTTATCATCTTGAATCATCCTTTGGCAAATTGGTTTAATGCATATGATAATGGATAATCCTTGATATATTAACTTGGTAATTAGGATTAAATTGATTGTTAAGTTGCTGTTTTAGGCCCTATTACTCCAGTAGAATGGATTACTTACACACTTGAACGGTATACTGTCAACCGTTCTTTCTTGACCCCGTGGACCGAGTTTTGGTCCAGTTCTTGTAAAGCGGCACCGAGGTGACCGTATCAACCGAGTTTTTGTCTGGAATCCAAGGACATGTTAGTCCTTAAAAACTCATACTCTTGACAGAAATTCCTCTGATTAAATGGCCATTAAAATTGATTGTATGTCTGGACGTGTGGGACTTTGGGCCCATAAAAATAAATGCCATCGCATCATAAGGGCCCGGTCTGGTCCTGGGGAGAGCGCCCGAAAAATTACTGAGCCTATGGGATGCTAATGACATGGTGGGGCATTACACCGAAATACTTGCTTGCTTGTTGCGTCTATGACAAAAATCTCTTGTTACTTGATCGTGGTTGAATGGATGTTAAATTACTTGCTTGATTGGCCAATTCTTTACTACTGTCTCTTGTTATATCTCCTGTTGTTAATTCTTGTACTCGTTATCTTGTTAATTCTTGACATCACATATTTCTTGACCTTGCAAGATCTTGTTATTACGTTGTTTCATTATATCGTTATCGTCATTTATTTCTTTCTTAGTATTGCATATGAAAATGTAATTAACTTGTTAATCACGTAAAATTGCCTGTTATTTCCTACTGAGCATCAGCTCATAGTTGTGTTTCCCCCCTTTTCCAGGCTTTTCAGGTGACGCGCTTACCGATGGGGAAGGGCAGGAGTGATGTCATGAGTGTGTCAGTTCTAGTGTGCTAGCAGTGTGTTATCTTACTTCTAGTTGTGTTTTGTAGAGCATTTAGTTTCAGTTATGTTATTGAGTTTTAGTGGTTGTAATTCTAGTTGTATTAAGTTGAACTTGAGGTTATTGTATCAGTTGTGGTTGGTTAATGATCATTGAGTATTTCCATCTTGTAGCGTTGTGTATTATTTTAGATAGATCTCTCTCTTGCCAGCTCGTTCTCGACTGTACGTCCCAATATTCCGCGTCGGGGCGTGACACGATACATCTTTGTAGCTCCTGGATGTATAGTATACCTAGATCGGTGAGCTTCCTCAAGAATCTTCCTCTTTATTTCCATAGAATCAGAGACACAAGTTCACCCTCGAAATAACAATCTCCCATCATCAGCTAACATAAAATCTAGTCGACTTGCCATCTGTTCCTTAATTTCAACTAGCACTGGGTCATTATCCTGCAACTGCTCAATCTCTGCTAGTAATTCTGAACGAAGCTGGACATGAGCAACCAAGATTCGATCTTCCTTTTCTATAATATCTAGACTAGCAAACTATTCTAACAACTTTCACTCTTGAAGCAACAAACTGGCTAATCTAGCTGTCGGCTTACGGCTTAAAGCATTTGCTACAACATTCCCTTTTCCGGGATGATATTCAATGGAGAAGTCGAAATCCTTCAAGTACTCTAGCCACCTTCTTTGTCTCATGTTCAACTCCTTTTGAGAAAATAGATACCTTAAGCTCTTATGGTTTGAGTACACTGTGAAAGTTTTTCCGTAAAGATAATGCCTCCATATCTTAAGAGCAAACACAACAGCTGCTAACTCCAGATCATGAACATGATAATTCTCTTCATGTTTTCTCAACTGCCTAGATGAATAAGCTAGCACTCTCCCTCGTTGCATCAATACGCAACCTAAACCGATTCCTGAAGCATCGGTGTAAACTTCAAAACCTCGTTCACCTAAGGGTAAGGCCAAAACTGGGGCAGTGGTCAAGCACTCCTTCATAGTCTGAAAGCTCTTCTCACAATCATATGTCCACTCAAAACGATTCTCCTTACGAGTTAACCTTGACAAGGGTACTGCAATCTTGGAGAAATCCTTAATGAACCTTCGGTAATAGCCTGCTAAGCCTAAGAAACTTCTTATCTCAGTTACATTCGCAAGTCTTTCTCGATTACATACATCCTCAACTTTAGAAGGGTCTACTGCGATCCCCTCTTTAGAAATAATGTGCCCTAGAAAAGACACCACTTGTAACCAGAATTCACATTTACTGAACTTGGCATATAGCTGATGATCCTTTAATATTTGTAACGCAATCCTCAAGTGCCTTTCATGCTCCTCCTTGCTCTTTGAATATATCAGAATATCATCGATGAATACCACGACCCACTGATCTAAGTAGGGCCGAAACACACTATTCATTAACTGCATAAAAGCTGCAGGAGCATTAGTTAGTCCAAATGGCATCACCCCATGTCTCAACTTGGGGCTCTTGATGATGAAACAATAGGTTCTCCACGTTCTTCCAATAAGTCTGCGCCTGCCCTAGTAGCTTTGTTTTGGCGAACTTGACTTTCCGGTGGTCTGTCATCTCAAACAACTCGAAGTATCGGTCCATGCTGGCCTCCCAATCGAGATAGACCTTCGAGTCCAAGGACCCGTCAAAAGTGGGAGGGTCTGCTCACACAGTTCTAAGGATCCGCTCATCCTCATTATCCCTCTATTGTCGGTGACCACGAAGGCGCCGGCCATTGCCCCCATAATCATTGTCGGACTTGTAGTTCTCAAAATCGAGGGCACGTGGCCGTTGTTCCTCAGCCCTAAGTGGGGCGACCTGGGCAGCAGGTGCCTGAGGGGCCGGAACAACTCAGGGGAGCTCCCGGTCGGAGACTTTCTCCACACTCTCTAACCTTCCAACCAGGCCTTGGACAGATCGGTCGGAAGCCTCGGCACGGTCCTCCATGGCCTTGAGACGGCCCTCCAAGCGGTCGATATGCTCTCTAAGAGTTTGATCGGACCTATCCATGCGCTCCATGAGTAGAGCTATCATGTCCTCCAGAGATCGGCCTCCCTGGGTGGCACCTCGGGGTTCACCCATAGTGTTAGGGCGATGGTACTGGGTACCTCCATGAGTGGGCATGCAAGGGGAGGGGACCTAAAGGGAACTAAGGGGTGACTCGCTACGACCTATATGGATGGACCAATGCGAAATGAAGGATGACCTAGACTCCAAAATTTGGTACGTGGCAGCGGTGTAATCTGAAGATCGAACTCACGCAAGTGTGCCACCTTCCCAATAGGCGTAGCCTATCATTCCGGGGACACCTTTGGATATACCAGATAATGAAATGTAACACCTTGGATCGAGTACCATAGACTCAAACCCGCTCTGATACCAATTTGATGCGTGATGACATGAGACTCGACTCGTACTTGTTACGAACCTGGGACTCTAGGTTACGACGCGACCAGTGACGACACGAATGGCTCGGCACTTAACGTGGTTCCTGAAGAAGAGAATGTGCCCCAAACAAGAAGTACTCGCTCATGATCATCCCCAACGAGAGAAACGTGTCGATCTGCACAGTTGAGAAACCGGCATTGAGTCTCAGGTGGTCAGCTCACTCTCGTGCTCGGAATGAGTCACGGGACGGGTCTTGCACTCACTTCTCACATCGGTGATTAAAAATGAACTAGCAAGGAAATAAACTACTCACATGCAGCGGCATATAGAACTTAGGCTAAATAAGAAAATAAGACAAATGAGGAGGAGAGTGTACCTCAACGCTCGGGGCCTGGGGAAGACGTCCTGGCCAAGATCCGTAACTCCTGGTACAGTAGTAAAATTTAATTACAGGTGTGATTTTATTGCCCACTCCACGCAGGGAGGTAAAGAGTTACACAATGACGTCGGGAGCACCGAACTTGGGTTGGCGGGCAGCAAGGTGGCAGGTTCCGGGCGGTGTCAGGCAGCGGCATCGAATCGACAATTTGCTGGCCAGCAGGACAACAAATAGTGGCATCCAAAGGGATGTCAACCTCTGGGGACCTTCTGAAGGCGGCGGCTCACCGGGACGATGGCAGAGGGTCCCTGGTCGACCCCCGGGAGTGGCGATCACTGATTCTACTCCGGCATATTTTCCATGGGATTTGTACGGTCACGTTCCTTGCTGGCTTGGTTCGGAGCAGGACTGTGCGCTTCCACGAAAATGGCCGCCACGACCAGATCCGGTGTCGGATCGGGGTGAAATTAGTGCCATTGCAAAGAGAACTCAAAGGGATTAGACATATTTGAAACTTAGGTCCATCCAACGGTTAGATTGGAAATGAAAACCTCTGCAACACCGTGCTTAATTCTGGCTCAAAAAATAGATCTAGTGGGACAGATCAGGTTCCGCCTGATTTTGGGGTTTGACCGAAGGGGAAATGGTGGAGTTAGGACTTGGGGATTTTATGGGAGAGGGAGAAAAGTGGTGAACACGCACACAAATTTTTTGTAATTTTCTGACAAGGTTTGGTGGGTGGGAAAAAAAGAATACCAGGTAACTATCCCGCAGATCTGCAAACTGGCAGATTCTGAGGGGTGGAATAAATGACTGGGAGGAGGGTCAAATGGGATCTGATTGAAGTGACAATTAAACTGTGGATTATGGACGATGGGGGAAAGACGCCCTCAAAATTTGAGGTCAATCAGACGGCTAGATTGGGAGAACCAACCTGATCGTTGAGCTTCCGTTGTGGATCTCAAAATCCTGGACAGCATGTCGGAATGGTGGCTGTGGTGGCTTGATGGCGGCACGAACGGAGGTGGCGATGGCGATGGCTGGAAGTCGCATCCAGGGGGAGAGATAGAAGTGGGAATCACTCCCAAGAAAGGGACTCACACCGTAGATCTTGCTGCTGCAAGGAAGAAGAAGATGAAGAACAAGAAGAACAAGAGAGAGAGGGGGGCGCCCTTGACTTTTTTCCTTGAATATTTCTTCATTAAATTTCATCAAAATGACACAAGAGAGACTATATACTAAACTCTAGACCTAGGCTAATGACCTGAGATACCCTAGGTCAAGGGGGCATAATGGGGAAGGGAGATAAAAGGGGATTAAACAAATCGCACACGGGGACAAGATAGGGGGGCACCCCTCTCTCCAAGTCAACAAATGCAACTTGGTATTTTATTCCCCCTTAGACCATATTATTCTCCCTTGGACCATAATAAACCCAAAAATACAAATACTTGGTCAATATTCTCCCATTGACCTAATATTAAACCCTAAATACATACCAAATATAAATACATACCAAATACATACCAAATATAAATACATACCAAATACGCACTAAAGTATCAAAGCTTAAGTGTAGACTCCAGACTGTCCCCCAGCCACAAAGATGTCGGCGTCGACCGAGTCGTGCTATGTGTCCCATATCGGCGGCTCGCTGAGTCGAGCCGAACTCTGACTATGGTGTCCTCACCATCTGTCCTAGGTGCTTTCCTTGGACTGAATTCCCAATGGTTGACTGCATAAAGTAGAGTATCATGACAGGACACTTTTCCAAAATATGATACCTGGCATATCTTCCACCAAAAAGTTGTTCTGGTACTGTAATGATGATAGGGACAGTGGTCAGTCCTAGGAACCTCCTCCAGACCTCAAAAGATGTGTTTTTGGATGTTTGCAGTTCCTATTTTTGGTTCCTAGATGACTTCCGAAGTAGCTGCGATTTTACCAAAAATGGCCTGAAAGGCTTTAGGAAAGCTGTTTGCGTCGACCTAATGACAAGGTGACGTCGACGCACCTGTTGAGGGTGCGTTTTCAACGGCTTCTGGAATGTAGCCTGCGTCGACCTGCTGACAAGTTGAGGTCGACGGACATTTTGAGGATGCACCTTTAAACGGCTTCTGGAAGGCACCCTCAGGTCGACCTCCTGTGAAACTGAGGTCGATGCAGCTAACGCAATAGAGCCTTCGCATGAATGGGTCGACACCATGGGTCGACACTTTTGACTTGGTTCCTTGGTCGCGTCGACGTAATGAGGTGAGTGGAGTCGACGCAGCAGGCTTCCTTCTTGAGCTATCGTGAGCTTAAGCTTTGTGGCGTTGAGGCAGTCAATGTTGTGTGTCGACGCATCCTTTGCAAGATGCGTTTGAGCCAACTTTTATGAAGGCTAATGGAGTCAACGCCGCCACGCTGTGGGTTCGACGCAGCCTTGTGCAGTTTTGATGTTTCTTTCTTTTGCCAAGTCTGTCTTGGTTTCTGTGCATACCTATGCCTTTGCACCTTGAGTTTCTTGTTCCTTTACATTTATGTGGCTTGAAATCAACCTTTTCCTACTACTCATCTTCATGTTCTCTTCACACTGCTCATCATCATGATGCCATACACTTGCCAGTGCTGACTTTGACCTAAACTACAAACATGTTGACATCATCAAATATATATAAGACTCATCAATGAGTCATAGTCAGACATCATCAAAACAATAGAATCAAGCATATTCCACACATGCACAACATCTAGGAGATCCATGAAGGCTACCCCCAAGTTCGGGAAGCCGACCACAGGAGGAAAGCTGCCGAATTGGATTGGCACACCAAGGTAGCCATGGTCAGCATGGCTAGCGACCACGAGTAGGACAAATGTGAGAGCCATCACGATCATTGGAATGCAACCTGCAATTTTAAATTGAGGAAGTTAGAATTTTAAGTAGAGGCCCTATCATCATTACAGTACAAAGGATGAATAGTGTCACCTAATTTCCTCCATTTTTTTTGAAATTTCCTTATCTAGTTCTCTTGGCCCCTCTTTTCCTTGGTTTTATGCATATACCATTTCCCACACCCTTTTTGCTTCAATCGGGCCTCTTTTCATATTTGGGCCCTCTTTCCCCATTCATTCTTTTCTCCTTCTTTTTTTTCTTCCTTCTCTTTTTTTCTTCTTTTTTTTTATCACCAACAAATGCCCCCCACTCGCAAGTGTCACGTACGAGGGATGTGGGAATGGGCCCTACGGGTGTAAACCGTTTGAAAGCGTTTAACTATGTAACCTTATCTTTATCGTGATCAGGAGAGCGGGCTTCGACCGAAATTGGGAAAGCAAGCTTTGAGCCGAAGTTGGGAGAGCAGGCTACGAGAGCCGAAATTGGGAGAGTAGGATTTGAGAGCCCAAATTGAGAAAGTAGGCTTCGAGAGCCAAAATTGGGAGAGCAGGCCGCAAGAGCCGAAGTTGAGAACGAAGGCCTTAAGAGCCGAAATCGGGAGAGTAGGCTGTGAAAGCCAAAATTGGGAGAGCCGACTGCAAGAGCCGATGTGACGACCCAGCATCCGGATACCGGGTAAACCCGTTACCACTTGGATCCTAAGAGGCCTCCCAAGAGCTGTAAGGCTCCGAAGGGAAAGAAAGGTGTGTGTGGAGTACATTGAACTTCCAGATAAAGTAGTAAAAAATTAATTACTATGATCAGGATTGCTAAATTATCAGAAATAAAATTACATTTTTCAATTAAACAATTAAAACTACAGAGCTAGCAGAGTCCAGTCCAACTAAGTGCAATCCACAGGAAAGAGAAACATACTCTCAAGTCGGGGGATGCCCACACTGGCAAAGCTGGCAACTAAGAACCACTACACTGCACCTCCGAAGTATGAGGAAGAATAACTACACTTGAAAAGTCAGGGGTGAGTCTTGTCTCACTGGCTCAGTAGGGGTCCCGCGGACCCCCACCACGAAACAAAAGCGGTAACAGTAGTGCAACAAACAACAAAGCAGGAGTAGGAACAACAGTAAAAGTATAGAGGAAAGTCATACTGCACAGAAACATGGCACCCGATAGAACCTCGGCCCTCTAAACTACTCCAATTGGTAAAACACGAATTCCCGTACTCATAGTCGGGAATCACCGAACCGATACAAATGAACTCTGGCTATACAGCCAGGGCACATCACGACACCTAAGTTGTGTAGGCTAGTCCACGGAGACAAACCCCAACTCTAAATCACATGGTCTAAGAGTAGAGACACATACATGATCTAACAGTCATGTACGCTACACTGACCACTCAAAGAGCCACGTCAGCAATGATGGAAACTAGTCATGAAAGCCACAAGAGTCAGGTGTCCTGTGACAGAAGTTCCTCCTCACTAGAAGAAAAGTCAAATGCGTCCACTGACGTCTTACACTGCGCCTTGGGTATCTCCCACTCGCCTCGAATGCGGTAACTGAGACGCCGTACAAGTAACCAAGGAACAATAGTAACGAGTGACTAGTTAGGGTCACGCCCATCGACGCTGGTCCAATTCCCCTGACCACATGTGCACACACAAGCTTAATATCTTGAGCCAGGCCTCTAGCTAGTTTTTCCCTCCCGTCGGACTCTAACGGCTAGAAAAAGGGGCCCACGGCAACCAGCCTACAAACCGTCTCTACCGGGAACTGTTGGGGTGCAAGGCACGGATTCAGAGGGGGGTGAATGAATCCCTTTAAAAATATTACGGAATTAGAATTTAAACCAAAATTTGTCCTGCACAAACTGGACAAGGAAGCCCAGGTGAGACTTATGGCTCTCACTGAAAAAGCTTCGAACACTTAGCATATAACAACTGTGTTGAATTGAATTGAATATGATTGAAGTGCACTAAGTGTGAGAACCAACCAACAGTCAAAACAACAAACACCTAGCAGTGCGTTGGTGCTGAACTGAGATGCATATATATATATATATATATATAAATGTAAATCGTAGAGCAAATGCAACAATAGACTATACCAGGAATCTCATTAACACTTAGTATGCTCAGAATATTATAGGCTAATTAGATGCAAATATAACGAGCCTAAGCATACATCTACCATGAATCAACAAAGCGAGCAAACCACTACATAGAGGATTTTTAGATGGTTCGGTATACTACCCACAGACCTACGTCTATCCCCCACTCAAACCCAAGTGAGGCTTTCCGCTGACAAATAGCTTGAACCGCTGAACATCACAATTTGCTTACACCGCTGAGCAACACAGCTTGCTTCCGCTGAGCATCACAACTTGCTATAGCTGAGCGTCACAGCTTGCTATAGCTGAGCGTCATAGTTTGCTGTCCAGAGGAACCAATCCACCGCAAATGCTGACACATAGCTTGATAAAACTAGAAATGGAAAACCAAAGAACGAAAATGAAAACAAAAAGATATAGCTCACGCAGAAGCAAAATAGTTATGGATCTGATCCAAGAACTGATGAAGATGACACAGATTCTCGAGCTCAATCTTTCTCCATATTCTCACTTGCTCACTCTCTTTCCCTTTCTCTGCTCTCTCTCTCTTTTCACTTAGACTCCCTCTAAAATTCTGATACTCTATTTTTCTTCTTCTCCTTCTTCTTCCATCAATGAACTCTATCTCCCTTAGCACTATAGCTCTTACTCTTCTCTCGAGCTCTTTCTCCTTTCTTCTGATCTATCTAGTTCACTTTCAGCTGCTCTTCTGTGTTATGAGCTGGTTTGATGACTGTTCGATTCCCTTCTTATATAGGAGCGTGTGAGTTCTGTGGACCAACAAGCTTTTTCAGATTTATGCGTAGAAGACACGTTCCCACCCAAAGGCTCCATCCAGAAGGTGCGCTTGAAGGACCCGTGTCAGGTGCTGATGCATAGACGATCCACGTGTTAGATCTTGAGGACGCACTGTAACCACGTTGCTGATCGTTCTTCAGTTTGGGATCACGTGATTACTTTAGTTCTGCCCTTCAAGTGTTTGATAGTGTTCTTGTCAAAGAGTTAAGGCATTTCATCAAACGCTTTATGCAGACATAGTCAACATCATATTAGTCAAACATTCATCTCAGAGATGTATAATATGGTGTACATGCTTAGATGATGAAGATGCACTGACCTTAATGATGAATGTTGTAGTGTGAGAATAGACAATGACTTCAGCTACACAGACTTGGCTTCAGGCAGATGCAAGAGGTGCACTGACCTAATAGTGCAAGTCTTATACTCATGTACCGACCTTCTAGACTAGGGTGAAGATGTGCACCGACCTTGTAATACAAGTGCAGGCATACTAGCATCGTCCTTCATATGAATGTGCACAGACTTGGTTATGTTAAATGTACAAGTGCACAAACTTCATTCAGCATGTTGTAACATGCGCACAGACCTAATGCCTATTGCTAACACATGTGTGCCGACCTTACATGCTATTGTTAACACATGTGCACCGACTTGAACATGTGAACAGACCTTGAATTCCAAATGTGCACAGACTTGGAATTCCAAATGTGCACAGACCCAAAACATGCATAGACCTATATGTGCACAGACCTTGAAATCCAAATGTGCACGGACTTGAACATGTGCACAGACCTTGAATTCCAAATGTGCACAGACATTCAGCAACATGCACCGACCTTACTCTGTGCTAGCGAAAGGTGCACCAACCTTACTCTGTGCTAGCGAAAGGTGCACCGACCTTTAGTACATGACTTATGAATATGCACCGACCTAATCCGCTTATATCCAGACATGCACTGACTTTCATATGCGACATGTATGAACATGCACTAACCTACATATGCAACACTATGAGCATGCACCAACCTTCATATGCAACACTATGAACATGCACCGTCCTACATATGCAATACTATAAACATGCACTGACCATACTGATGACTAAGACATGAACGTGCACCGACCTATATGAATACAACATTGATGTGCACCGACCTTCTATGAAAGAACATGAATGTGCACTAACCTTACCTGTTCACAGAGAAGGTAAATGCACCAACCTTTATGCTTCAGACTTGAATTTGCATTGACCTTACCTATCAAAGAGTTGACTCACAATTTGATCAGTTGACCTGTTGTCAGTTCTTGAATAGTGGCGTTGACCTATGTTGACTTTCTTTTCATGACTACTTGAGACATCTTCAGAACCTGTTCTGACATATTTCATACTTCTATATATGTGATGAAATCATTAATTAATGTATTAAGGTTTTATCATCAAGGTTAAATATAATGACATAATAGTTGACATCATCAAAATCACAGAGACACAACAATCTCCCCCTTTTTTATGATGGCAATATTATGAGTCATTGCAATAAATTCATCGTGATGATCAATGTGACTCAACAGGGCATGCAACACAATATCTGACAGAATTAATGACTCACATATGACACACATATACTCTCATGACACATGACTCACATATTCTCCCCCTTTGACAACATCAAAAAGGAAGGAATAGTAAGCTGAACATGCAGACTATATTCTCCCATCATGAACGTAAAATGTAGACAAGTATGAACTATAACAGTGCATGCATCACCTGACAGAAATATGACTCACATATTTTCCCCATTTGAAAAGAGAAGAGATATTGAAGTGAAAGAAATGTCTGCACTCTCCCTTGCTACAAAAATATACTCCCCCTGAGCAGATAATGTCTTTCTTTGGACACAGTAGAAGAAGTTGAATGAAATCAAAGCACAGGGATAGTCATGTTTAAGCAGATCAAGCTGATTACAAAGATGTTGATGAAACAAGCTCCCCCTTTGAGTGTACAGAGGGATTGGAGTGGAGGTAAACCATCAGACATGTAGATTTAAACTTACACAAGGTCATTGAAGGTAACAGCAAAAACACAGGAACATTTATATATTAGTTCAGGTCAAGACAGATTGAAGCAGGAGCAGTGAGCACAATCTAATATTTGGATTTCAACAGTAAATGGAAACTGAGCATAGGAATTCCAAATGAGCTTCAAACACAAGAGTAATTCAAAAAGATTTTCAATGAGATACCAATTTCATAAATCTAAATAAACAGATGGTTCAAACTCTTCTATGATAAGGGCTTATGAATCTTTATTTGAACATCATGGTTTAAATATGATGTATACACAGTTTGTTAATAAAGTTCTGTGTTTATATCTGAAATCAAGGTTTAATAAAAGTGAATCAAGCCCTCATATTTATATCTTGATTAACCCCCCTTCATCTTACTCAATCAATTTCAATGACTTCCTTAGAAATTATAATCATTACTATTGAGGTTAAACAATTTGACAATTCTGATTTTTCCTTTTTGGGTTACAACAAAGTTTTCATTTCCTTTTCATTTTTCAGAATAGTTAGGTATCATCCATGCCTTTTTACGTAGGGGTACACGTTGATTAGACGCCAGTACCCCTAGTTACTCAGCAGAATTTACCATTCTGTTTCATGTATCAAAACAGCAGGAGTAATTTACACCTTTTTGTGTAAGGGTACACGTTGATTAGACGCCAGTACCCCTAGTTACTCAATGAAACTAACTCTTCTGTTTTGACTTTGAACAGAGATAACTTGAAACACTTCATGACATGGGTTGATCTTCATTTCTTTGATGAAGGACCCAATTTCTTGGTGCATTCAGCCATTGCTCTATCTGTTTATCCCACATGATTTTGATATAGCTACCCCTTTGATTTTAGAAAGACTTGTTTAAAAATAATACAGATGATATATATTTCAACCAAATAAGGTCATGATTTCAACATATTAGATTTCAGAAGATTTTACAAGACTCAACATGAAATAGTTGGTTAAAGTTTATTAAAAGATGTTTCAGATATTTTCAAGACATTCAAAACCAAATTGAATGAATACATTAAACTTAAACCAATCTGATCTTTTTGAACATTCATAAACTTGTATAATGGAAGATTCCTTATTAGAGTATTTTTCAGATTTATGATCAAGGTACACAGATTGAAATCTTCCTACATTACAGGTAGATCAAAAAAATTTCTGAAGCAACCAGATTATCAATGAAAACCAACAACATGAACAATTATCATGTGAGAAAAGTTTTCAGATCTGTGACACAGATGGCCAAAAGTGCATCAGACAGATAGAAATTCAAAGAATAACACATTCTTAGCAAGTGAAGCTCCCTCTTAACAAGAGTAGGAGCAGCAAGAAACATACAGAATGTGTGAAAGAATCTTGTAGACATTCAGACTGAGCTAAGACAAAGATGATCAAGGATTAGCAGATGAGCAAGATTTTTAGAGATATGTTAAGCTCAGAGATATGACAAGAATAGTCAAGAGAGCAAGGGCGAATAGTTTATAGGAGATAGTCCCAAGACTAATCAAAGGTGGCTTCATGATATATTTGAGCTCAAAAAAAGAGTTTGGACATCAACCTCCCCCTCAGCAAATGCAGTAGATCACACAAAGAATTCCAAAAACACGAGTGGAATGACCTTAATCAATTTTAGAACAGATATAGGTAGATGAGACCAGCTGACAGTGTAGATTCCTGGGAGAGCAAAGATAGCAGAAAGAGCAGGGCGATGGCTATTCAGTGGAAATTTTGGTTGACCGAAATGAGCAAATTTGGTCGACCAAGCTAGACAGTGATGGCCATTCAAAATCTAGTTATATGCTCCCCCTGACTGAATGCATGAGCTGGCAACTAGGATATATCAGAGCACATGAACAAGTTCCAAAAGGACATGATGTGAGTGCATGTATAGCAAACAATCTTTTTAAATTTTCAACATGAATATAAGTGATATGCAATGAATTCTGAAATCAATATATGCATGATACCAAATGCACATGAGTGACTTATGAAATGCAGGAACTCTCCCTATGTATGTGTATTTATATCAATCAAACATGTTGACACATAAATGATATGCAATTAACAATATGTATGCATATGCATTGACTTCCCCTAACTAAATTTATTGAACCATTATATATGACATGAAAAAACAATGCTGGGGAATTAATCTAACCAAATTTGCATGAAGCACAATAATTATCTTGATAGACTCCCCCTATCTATATACCATATGTGACAACTCTGAATGCAGCATATGCAATGACAATTATGCAGGAAGTTTGATGAGTTATGCTCATGGACATTTAGACTGTTCTATATGAGAGTTTGATCCATGGTACCAGGCAGAGTACTGAGGTCCTACGACTACCTCACGCATGATGTGGGTTTCCAGATAGAATAAATTTACCCTTCTCACAACTTATCATTTTATATACCAAAGGATCTTGCATGACACAGAAATGCAGCTGCAGACACAGTCCTAAATACATCTCAAAACTTTTTATGTCATTTTTCCAGATGCATATGTATGCAGATTCAGATATATGCAACAATATAGACTTCTAGACACACAGTTAACCCATGGTACTTGGCAGAGCACTTAGGTCCAAAGGATCACCTCTCGCTTGGTGAAAGCTTCCATACAGACTTAATATATCCTTATTCATATCACCATTTAATATACCATAAAGTCATGCAAGATAATGCAGTACAAATGCAATTCTATGTGCAATGCAAATTTTAAATGACAGTATCTAAGCACATATGAATGCAGATGATGCATGCATGCAACAGATATTCAGTGATTATGTGAGATGTGTCTTTAAACAGATATTTAGACAAATGCAGATGGACTTATGCAAGTGTCAAATTCATGCAATAATGCAAGGATATAAACATATATGAATGAAATTCTAATTAACAAATTAGCCATGATATGCATTCAATTAAAGAGACTTATTGAAAACTGAATTAATCAAACCTAAAGAAATCAGAACTGGGGTTTTACCATACTCAGGTGCCTTGGCTTATTAACCCCTTTTATTCCTCAGCCCCAAGGCACTCCTGCAAAACAGATTCTCATTTTGCAAATTTAGGTACCCAAGAATTCTTGGGTCCTGAACTTTTAGTGGCACCTCTAGAGGGTGCTCTCCAAGACTTCAGAGCATTTAAATCATCATGTTGGTGCATGTAACAATTAGACACTGAATGTCCATGAAAGCCACAATAATGACAACAACCTGGATTCTTCATAAATTTCTGATAAGTATATTTTCTAAAATTTTGTAAATAATGCGGTTTGTTATCATTTTTAACATGAACATTTCTTTTCTGCCAACAGTCCTTGACTGTATGGCCATGCTTTCCACAATTAAAATAAGAAAAAGAATTTCCTCTTTCAACAGTCGACCAGCAATGATTAGCCCTATGGCCTAGCTTTCCACAATTGAAGCACATAACATGCTGGTTTATTAAAGCAGGTTTATTCTGACCAAAGACATGCTGGTTCTCATGAAGATTTACAAAATGAGAATGAAATTTACCCTTACTCTTAGCAGACTAGCATTCAGAGGCTCGGTGGCCAGGTTTCCCACATTCAAAACATGCAAAAGTTTTTCTTTTAGACCCAAGTCTATTCTTACCAGAATCAATTTTGTTTGCAGGGAATTTAACAAATTCAGAATTAAGTTTCTTTCCCTGAGCATGCCAACATTGTGCAGTAATATGGCATAATTTTCCACAAAGAAAATGATACAAGAAATATAAAGTGATCTAGAAGGGGAGGGGATGAATAGATCACTGTTTTCAACCGATTAAAAATTACTGAAGAATGATTCACTTAGAACAAGCAATCTCGGAGTTGAACCCACAAAAAACACAGGGCGAACAATAGCTCGAGTGGATAGAAGGCACACCACAAAATCACCACAGACAATCACACGAGTACTCAGAGGTTTTTAAGGTGGTTCGGTCAGACCTCCAGTCTGCCTACGTCCACCCCTCACTTCAAATCGAAGTGAGGCTTCCACTAGCACCTGCTAGCAAAGCAGACTCAGTCTGCGACAACGGCTGATTCACAGCTTCACCAGGGGAACACCCTCCCCTCTTCCTCCACACCCGGAGGGAACCCTAAGGACGCCAAGTCCCTAGAAACCACGAAACAAGTTCCTCTTCCTCCAACCGGAGGGAACACTAGTGATCTACAGTCACTAGAACCAGAGACCAAGGTCTCTCTTCCTCTGAAGCCCAGAGGGAACACCTCTTCTACGAGAGGGAACAATACTGCAACCTCTGTTGCAAGTGTACCAGAGAGAACACGTCTCTCTCTTCCCCTGAACACCAGGAGGTAACACAGAGAACTTTCAATCAAGAAAGAAAAATAGATAAAAATGAAAACAAGAAAGAAGGAAACCAAATTTCAGAAATTGGAAACAATGTAGCTCAAACTGAGCAGCAGACTTCGGATTTGATCCGTAAGTCAATACCCATCTTCTGATCACTCTTCTGCTCTCTTTTCTCTCTCAACTGGAACACTCTAGTTTCTCAGGGAGGCTCTTTCTCTTCTGCTCTCACTCAAATTTCTTTACTGTAACCTCGGAGCTCCTCATTTCGTAGATGATGAGGCAGTGCTTTTATAAGCGATCAGGAGGGTGCATGCAAGGCGTGTGCTTCCCGCGCTCGATCCAGAACCTTCTTGCCACGTGCCCTTATAGCATTGGTTCCTTTAGTATCGGATCACGTGCAGCCCAGACACCGGTGAATGTTCTTCCTCGGACCACCTTCTTCTTTTTGTTTTTCTTTTTCTCCTGCAAAGAAATTAAGAACATTAAAACTCAGGGCTACAAAAACTAAAACTGCATGAGGTATGTGATAGCAATACGAGATGCAGTACACTAAGAATGACACGAGATACACAAGATAACTACAGCACGAAATAAAGAGAGAATGACACGAGGTCAGATGAAAATAGCACGAGGTAAAGAGAGAACGACACGAGATACACAATAACAAAGCTAACACTACAAAGGGAACGACACGAAGTCAGATGAGAACAGCACGAGGTGAGAAGGAAATAACACGGAGTAAAACGGTAGTAAAACACGCGATCAGAGGAAACCTGGACGAAGATAGAAAGAGGCAACACGAAGACATAAAAGCAACACTAAGACACAAACACAGAAATAACATGAAGACTCAAACATAAAAATAACACGAAGACACAAGCACAAAAGATAACACAAAGACACAAACATAGAAACAACACGAAGACATAAACAAAACGACTCGAATACAAAAATTGCTCGAACTTACGAACGACTCGAAGACGAGGATGACACGAAACGACACGGACTGAAACCAACTCGAAGACGAACACAGAAACCGACACGAAGTGTGGTCACAAAGCAAGAAAGACACTTCCATCGTACAGCCTTCATATGATGTCAGGCGATGTGTAGACTTTGCATTCAACTAGATGTATAGACTTAGAACGGTCTTCAAGGCAACATTGTACAGACTTTGAAATAAAGAGTGTACATACTGAGAGTTCAAGGCCACGATGTATAGACTTTGCCCAAGGAAACGAATGTGTAGACTTTGGCTTGGAACGAAGGTAAAGATGAGGCAGTATAGACTTGGCCAGAACATAAGACTCGAAGACATAGGGGTGACACAGATGGAGCGACACGAGGTGGCACAGAAATCAGCACGAGGTGCTGCAGTGTTCAGCACGCGATGGAACAAATAACGACGTTCAAAACGGACAACACGAAGTGTAGTAAACACAAACAACACGAAGTAAGAAAGCAATAGTACGGAGGTGCTGCAGTGTTCAGCACGCGATGGAACAAATAACGACGTTCAAAACGGACAACACGAAGTGTAGTAAACACAAACAACATGAAGTAAGAAAGCAACAATACGGACATGCAAGGTACTACCTCATGGCAGTTTTCCTGTTAATCATGGAAATTTCAAATGCATAATATTACTCAAGATATCTGATTAAAATGACAATATTTAACATAGTCATGCTCATCATCAAAACACTAGGGAAGTCACAAAAATCCAACAATCTCCCCCTTTTTGATGATGGCAACACTATATTAAATAACAGAGATGAAGTGCAAAGAGATTATATGAAGATAAGCTGTGAAGATAAGCAATGCAGACACACAACACACTCGCCTCCTCTGACGACTCCCAAGAGCTCCCCCTGAGCACAACAACTGCCTTCCTCTTACTAGATAACTCAGGGCACTTATCTTTCGCTCCCCCTCAGCAAAACACAAGCAAGACACTCTCCCCCTTTGACATCATCAAAACTAGGGGCAGGTCTGAAGATATCACGAAAGGAAACTTGCTGACAGTGGAGAGAAAACAATGGAGAGTATGGCTGATAAAGGAGAGTTATTGAGATGTTTAGGCAATTAAGAAAGCCATTAATTTTATGTGAGGATTTTGAGGATCAGTTAGTCAGACTGTGTGCAAAATGGTGAATGAAGATTCGCTTCATACACAGAACCAGATTCTAAGTAAGTAAGGTACAAGATACTAGAATGGTCAGAGTAAGTCTTTACTCAGAGAGTATAAAGCAAGGGAGTCAGGAAAATAAAGACCTGTGGTATTGAAAACAAACAAACCAAGACCTGAATGCCAAGTGAACAGAATCTTGATACTAAGAGGGAGAAAATTTTTCAAAGATGGTCAAGATCAAAGGTAAATCTGTCAAGTACACCTTTGACATTAGGGAGACACCTTGTTTAGAGGCAGGAATCCCCAGTTACTTGGTGGCAAAACCACATTACCCCTTCTGACAAGAGGACAGAGATAGTATTCTAACTGGTGTTGACATTAAGGTGACACCTTTACCAGAGGCCAGACATGTAGCAACCCTGATAAATGAATATTTGAAATAAATTAAAATATATATATATTACAGTAGTAATACAGATAATAAGAATAGGGTTAATTAGATGAAGTAAAACAAAATTAAAATAACGCCTCTTATTAGGGCGTTAATTCAAAAAGAAACGCCTCTATCAAAGGCGTGACTAAAGAAAGGACGCCCACACGTGCGGTCGTCAACTCTCACGACCAAATAGGCAAGTAAAAGAAACGCCCATATATGGGGCGTGTTTCAAAAACAAGGAACGCCCTTATCCAAGACGTTTCTTAAGAAACGACCTGAACTAGGTCGTTAATTAAAGAATCGACGCCCTTACCTAAGGCGTTAATTCCATTCGGACCCGTTCGACCCAGAGCTTATCAGGGGAAGGATCAACCTGATCCAGTAAGTGTCTACTAGGGTAAGGACTCTATTAGGGAAGCATTACTTCCACACAATCACTAACCCTAATAGGATTTCCAAAATCTTATAAATAAGCCTTGATCGAACAACCCTAAACCTATTTGATACCTCCGACTGCAGAGGTACGTGAAGAACAAACCGTTCTTCTTAATTTCCCTTTTTGTTCTCTGCTTCAGTTGCATGAAGAATTAACAATTCTTCATCTTCTTCTCTATACAGGTTAAGGGAGCTCGGTGGCCGTACGTTGAGAGCTGGTAAAGATCTTTTCTTCACTTTTGACGTGATGATCAGATTTCAAAGAAACTGATACAGTTTCTTCTCTCATAGGAAAGCTGTTGTAGAAGCCTCTTCATCAAAGCCATCATCTTCTGCTAGCCAAAAACCCCTCACGGTCATCTCCAAATCAACTCTTAAAGGTAGGATTTTCTCAAGTCTTGTAGCCCAAACTAAATTTATATATACAAGAAGCATCATGCATATCATGTATTAGTTTTATTATAGTTTCCCGGACGTTGCTGGAATATTATTGAAAGAAGCGCCCTTGAATAGGGCGCTACTTTAAAAGTAACGACCATAACAATGGTCGTCAGTTTCAGAATAAACGCCCTGTACACAGGCGTTACTTTTATGAAAATAATAAATACCCACGTTATAAAGATGATATATTTGAAATCCTGATTCTAATACAATGCATGACTCTACCTGCTAGTTTACCTGTCCTGTCTTGGAAAATTGCTTGATTATATAACTTCGTTACTGTTCATGACCCTTGACGAATTAACGACCTAAGTTAGGTCGTGACTTGTGAAACTAACGCCCTGAACTAGGGCGTAATTATGTTAATAACGCCCCTTCAGAGGGCGCGTTTTCTGTAAATTCCTGAAATATATATATTCTGAAAAATAGAATTAAACAGTAACGCCCCTTTTAAGGGCGTGTTTTAGACAATTCATGAAATTATTGATATTCTGTCAAATATATAAATAAGGAGACGCCTGCTACTGTAGTCGTCAACTCTTGAAGAAACGCCCCTTCCCAAGGCGCGTTTTAGATAAATTATTGAATTATTGAAAATTCTGCAAAACGGACCATATGTAAACGCCCTTCTGTTAGGCGTTAATTACTTGAGAAACGACTTGACCTAAGTCGTTATTTTACTATAAACTGATTTTCATCTGATTTGCTAACCGATGGTTTTATATATTATAATATATATATATATCGGCACTATTCTCCACTCCGTGAGTATAGTCCCATGTTTTCATGTTGATTTACCGATCACACTCAACTCTCATTGACATACAAGCTCTCCATTGGACATTCCGTTCCTTTGGACTAGCGAGTTAGTCATAGAGACCTCCGTAAGACTCCTCGTAGCCTTGGATTCCCTCAAGGCCGACTGAGCTGGTTGTACCCTAAAAACCCATTACACCATTGATGCCATGTCACTCTAAAGAAACATGGGATACCGGCCCTTATGATTATACAAAGAGTATATCATAAGAAATTCTTAATGGGATGATGACATTATGCCATATCATGCCATTCTTGTAAACCTCAATTCTATGATAAGAATGAGGGTATCTTACCTTTGATATACTGTTCATGTGGACCTCAATTCTATATAAAGAATGTCCATACTGATTTGTCATGGTACCCAAGTTAAGGGAATCATATTCTACCTAGTTTTATCGATATCGTGATTATACCGTTATTATCGCCATTCTATGTCCTTTGTCATATTTTGGACTCTATTCTATCAAAGTTGTCATACGTGTCTACAAGCTTGATTATTGAAATTCTATGTTGGCTATAAACAAGAGTGGATGTCAAAACACATGATAAATGCCTGCGCATATAGGGCCCGATCTGGTCCTGGGAGGAGCACCCGAAAGTACTTGTGCCCATGGGAGTTAAAATGATAAGGTATCTGGCATTATACCGAGTACTTGACTTGCTTGATTGGACATTCCACACACATCTTGTACTTGACTCGTACTTGACATGAAATGAAATGCGTGGCCCGAAAAAGGGTAATTTACTTGCTTGCTTGATACATGATAGCCAAAGTTCTTGACATGATTTGTTAAATGTACTTGCTTGAATATCTCGAATAAACTTGTTATCTTGTTGAAAGTTCATGATAAGTTCATCTTATTTCCTTGATACTACATTCTATCTATCCTGTCGTTTTATGCGAGCATGCATAGCTTTATTGCATTCATAAAAATGTAATTACTTAAACCCCTTGCTAGTACTTGAGATATAATTTCCTACTGAGCGTTCGCTCATTCCGTTTGTCCCTTTGTACTTTTCAGGTAAGTCCGACGACGATGGAAGTCAATCGGATGGGAATGGTCAAGAGTGAAAGTGATAGAGCTTCTACAAGTGTCGTCTAGTCTTTTCTATAGTTTCTTGAGTCAAATATGTATTCTTTTCCTTTTTATTAAACAGAGTATTGGATTTGTAATAGTCTATCCATTATGAAATAAAGGATTGGGTTATCTTGCTATTTTGCGCATCTCTGTCTTTGTGTCGAATACACGACCACTCTGATTGACATGATTGATATAGACACGTCGCGCATCTCCGGGTATCTTCCGCGCTCGGGGCGTGACAGTCTTTGTGGTATCAGAGCCTAAGGTATTCAATTCCTAGGAAACCCAAGTCCAAGGATAGGTTTCAAAACCTTTAACCAAGTGAGAGTGGGTAGAACCAAGGGTTAAATGATCAATGAGTCCTTTATAAGATCATAGTGATATAATACTAACATAGCTATTGTAATTGTAGGATAATGGCTGCCGAACGTGCTCAATGGCGCAACATGCAGCGTACCCTTCAAGGGATGACCCAAGTGCTACAACAGGTAGCACAAGGTGGTGCTCCACGAGCTGGAAGCTTACACCAAGCATTCAAGAATATGAATCCCCCGAAGTTCATGGGATCGACCGATCCAGACGATGCCGAGCATTGGGTTCGGGAGATTGAACGTATATTCCGTGTTATGCAATGCACGGATCAGGACAAAGTCTTATTAGCTACTTTCCAGTTAGAAAAGGATGCTAGATGCTGGTGGGAGTCGATTGAAGCTACAATTGACCCAACTCAAGTTACATGGGGAGAATTCGTTGAATATTTCAACGCCAAATATTTCTCTGATAGGGTCCAGGAAAAGAAGGCCGCCGAATTTGCCGCATTAAAGCAAAGATCTTTATCGGTGGCTGATTATGAAGCACAGTTCTCTAGACTGTCTAGATATGCTAAGCATTTAATTAGCACGGAAAAGATGAAAGCCCGTAGATTTCTTAATGGGCTTAGGCCCCACTACATTACTCAACTGGCGCCTATGGATATTCAAGTTTATACTGAAATAGTGCGCCGAGCTCAGTTGCTTGAAGATGCCACGGAACTATCTGATAGGATCCGTGGGAAAGACAAAAAGGAGCAAGTCACAAGTTCGGGTTCTTTTAAACCCAACTTTAAGAAGAGGCCCAATAATGGAGGTTCTTCCTCTCAAGATCAGAAGTTCAAGAAATCCAAGCCTTTCTCTATCACCACTACACCTTCAAACGTAGTATGCAAGCATTGTGACAAGGCTGGTCACAAAACAGAAGAATGCTGGAGGAAATTAGGAGCATGTCTCCGTTGTGGGAGTCGTGAACATCGGATTCCCGATTGTCCATTAATGAATGACCAAGACGGTGAGGGTAAACGCCCAGTGACAAGGAACGCGCGTCTTCATGCAATCCAAGAGACCGAACCAGAAGAAGAAGGCGGATTGGTGGAAGGTACATTAAAAATTTGTTCCAAATATGCACATGTCTTATTTGATACGGGTGCATCGCATTCCATTATTTCCAAGAAGTTTGCTGACCCATTACCTCTAGAACCAGAATGGATGAAGTTAATATTGTCTACTCCTCTCGGAAACGAGACGGATATCACACATCATTATCAAAACTGTGAGGTATTGGTTCGAGGAAAGAATTTTCCTATTGATCTTATCTGCTTAGATCTAAAAGAGTATGATGTTATACTAGGAGCAGATTGGTTATCCAAATACCAGGCAACGGTTGATTGCCGTGATAGCAAGATTGTTTTCAAGGAATTTCCGGAACTGACTTATACTAGTCCTAAGAGTCGAAGCAAATCCCCTCTTATTTCGGCTCTTCGAGCAAGCAAGCTCGTCAAGAAAGGATGTGTATCCTTCCTTGCTTTTGTCACTATTAAAGAAGCTAAAGAAACCAAGATAGAGGACATTCAGGTAGTGCGAGAATTTCCAGACGTATTTCCGGAAGAATTGCCGGGATTACCCCCGCAAAGAGATGTGGCCTTTACCATCGACTTAGCCCCTGGTGCTGGTCCTGTTTCAAAGGCACCCTATAGAATGTCCCCTGCAGAACTAAAAGAATTAAAGAAGCAATTGATGGAATTGATTCAAAAAGGGTTCATTAGACCAAGTACTTCCCCGTGGGGAGCCCCAGTCCTATTTGTAAGGAAGAAGGATGGATCCATGAGATTGTGTATCGACTATCGACAGTTGAATCATCTTACTATCAAGAACAAGTATCCACTGCCGAGAATCGATGAATTATTTGATCAGATTTCTGGATCCAAACATTTCTCCAAGATTGATCTCAGGTCTGGTTATCATCAATTGAGGATTAAAGACGAAGATATTCATAAAACTGCGTTCAGAAGCAGGTATGGCCACTATGAATTTGTTGTTATGCCTTTTGGACTAACAAATGCCCCTGCTGCCTTTATGCAGTTGATGAATAGCATATTCAGGCCTTATCTAGATCAATTTGTGGTGGTTTTCATTGATGATATATTGATATATTCCAAGACTAAGGAAGAACATGAAGAGCATTTGAGGATTGCATTGCAAGTCTTGAGGACAAATCAATTATATGCTAAACTCAGCAAATGCGAGTTCTGGCTTGAAGAAGTGGCTTTTCTCGGACATGTCATATCCAAGGACGGTTTATCTGTAGATCCGTCAAAGGTTGAAGCTGTAAGAAACTGGGAAAGACCCACTAATGCAAGCGAGATCAGAAGTTTCTTAGGTCTTGCAGGCTATTATCGGCGATTCATCAAAGATTTCTCTAAGATCGCCGTGCCACTTACAAGATTAACTCGTAAGGAGATCCGATATGAATGGAGTGAGGAATGTGAAAGCAGTTTCCAAACTCTCAAGGATCATCTCACTACAGCTCCGGTCTTAGCACTACCGATAGAAGGAGAGAAATTCGAGGTCTACACTGATGCTTCTGGCATTGGCCTCGGATGTGTCCTAATGCAACAAGGAAGGTCATAGCATACTCTTCACGTCAACTGAAGAAGCATGAGGAGAATTACCCCGTCCATGACTTAGAACTGGCCGCGGTAGTATTTGCCCTAAAGATATGGAGACACTACTTATATGGAGCACAGTTTACTGTATACTCCGATCACAAAAGTCTCAAATATCTATTTTCACAAAAGGAGCTAAACATGAGACAAAGACGCTGGCTAGAATATCTCAAGGACTTCGACTTCAATATACAATACCATCCCGGAAAGGGTAATTATGTTGCTGACGCCCTTAGTCGAAAGCCGAGAGCAATGATAGCAAATTGTATGATGCAAGAATGGAGGTTACTTGAACAATTCTCCGAGCTCAATATAAGCTTGGACACGGAATCCAAATTTGTCACATTATCTCATGTAAGCATACAGTCAGACTTATTATCTGAAATCCAAACACTTCAGGATGATGATCCTATGTTAGTGGAAATCAAAGGAAGATTGGAAGGACAATCTGATTTCCAACTAACTTCTGATGAAAGATTATTATTCAAAGGTAGAACTTGTATACCCGACTGTCTGGAATTAAAGAAGAAGATCTTAGATGAAGCTCACAGATCAAGGTACACTATTCATCCTGGATCAACCAAAATGTACCAAGATGTAAAGAGGAACTTTTGGTGGCCCAATATGAAAAGAGAAATAGCGGACTATGTATCACGCTGTCTCACATGCCAACAGGTCAAGGCGGAACACCAAAAGCCTGCGGGAAAACTACATCCTCTAGATATTCCTAAGTGGAAATGGGAGGATATTGGTATGGACTTCATCATGGGTTTGTCTAAATCTAAAGGAGGACATGATGGAATCTGGGTTATCATTGACCGATTGACTAAATCGGCACATTTCTTGCCAATCAAAAGCCGATGGTCAATTGATGTGCTAGCTGCACTATACATCAAAGAAATAGTCAGGATACATGGAATTCCTGTCTCAATCGTGTCTGATAGAGATCCCCGTTTTACTTCTCATTTTTGGAAGGGATTACAACATTCGTTGGGAACAAGGCTCAACTTTAGTACTGCTTTTCACCCACAAACGGATGGTCAGACCGAGCGAACTAATCAAGTTGTTGAAGATATGCTGAGAGCATGCATTATTGACTTTGGAGGAAGCTGGCATGACCACTTACCTTTAGTTGAATTTGCATATAATAATAGCTACCAAGCTAGTATCCAAATGGCACCTTTCGAAGCCTTATACGGAAGGAGTTGCCGATCTCCCATATGTTGGAACGAAGTTGGAGAAAACAACTATTAGGTCCAGACATGGTAAGGGATACAACTGAGAAGATACAAGTAATCAGAGAAAGATTACAAGTTGCTCAGACCAGACAAAAGACTTATGCAGATACAAGAAGAAGAGATCTTGAATTCCAAATCGGAGATCATGTATTTCTCAAGATATCGCCTGGACGTGGCATACGAAGATTTGGTGTTAAGGGTAAGCTTACGCCAAGATTCATCGGACCATTTGAGGTACTCGAAAGAGTTGGCGAGGTTGCTTATCGCATCGCATTACCTCCTCAATTGTCCGAGGTACATAATGTATTTCACATATCCATGTTGAAAAAGTATGTGCACGACCCCTCTCATATTATTGAACATGGAGATCTGGTGATCCAGAAAGATCTCACATATGAACAGAAGCCTATGAAGATCTTGGATCGAGAAATACGAGCTCTAAGGAATAAGGTCATTCCCATGCTCAAGGTGCAATGGAATAAGAATCCCGAACGCGAAGCGACATGGGAGACCGAAGAATCTATGAAGAAACGATTTCCCGAGTTATTCTAAGAGGTATATGTTCTACGCTCTCCACATGTATAATTATATATATATTGAATTTGGGGACCAAATTCTTTTTAAGTGGGGGAGGTGTAGCAACCCTGATAAATGAATATTTGAAATAAATTAAAAAATATATATATTACAGTAGTAATACAGATAATAAGAATAGGGTTAATTAGATGAAGTAAAACAAAATTAAAATAACGCCTCTTATTAGGGCGTTAATTCAAAAAGAAACGCCTCTATCAAAGGCGTGACTAAAGAAAGGACGCCCACACGTGCGGTCGTCAACTCTCACGACCAAATAGGCAAGTAAAAGAAACGCCCATATATGGGGCGTGTTTCAAAAACAAGGAACGCCCTTATCCAAGACGTTTCTTAAGAAACGACCTGAACTAGGTCGTTAATTAAAGAATCGACGCCCTTACCTAAGGCGTTAATTCCATTCGGACCCGTTCGACCCAGAGCTTATCAGGGGAAGGATCAACCTGATCCAGTAAGTGTCTACTAGGGTAAGGACTCTATTAGGGAAGCATTACTTCCACACAATCACTAACCCTAATAGGATTTCCAAAATCTTATAAATAAGCCTTGATCGAACAACCCTAAACCTATTTGATACCTCCGACTGCAGAGGTACGTGAAGAACAAACCGTTCTTCTTAATTTCCCTTTTTGTTCTCTGCTTCAGTTGCATGAAGAATTAACAATTCTTCATCTTCTTCTCTATACAGGTTAAGGGAGCTCGGTGGCCGTACGTTGAGAGCTGGTAAAGATCTTTTCTTCACTTTTGACGTGATGATCAGATTTCAAAGAAACTGATACAGTTTCTTCTCTCATAGGAAAGCTGTTGTAGAAGCCTCTTCATCAAAGCCATCATCTTCTGCTAGCCAAAAACCCCTCACGGTCATCTCCAAATCAACTCTTAAAGGTAGGATTTTCTCAAGTCTTGTAGCCCAAACTAAATTTATATATACAAGAAGCATCATGCATATCATGTATTAGTTTTATTATAGTTTCCCGGACGTTGCTGGAATATTATTGAAAGAAGCGCCCTTGAATAGGGCGCTACTTTAAAAGTAACGACCATAACAATGGTCGTCAGTTTCAGAATAAACGCCCTGTACACAGGCGTTACTTTTATGAAAATAATAAATACCCACGTTATAAAGATGATATATTTGAAATCCTGATTCTAATACAATGCATGACTCTACCTGCTAGTTTACCTGTCCTGTCTTGGAAAATTGCTTGATTATATAACTTCGTTACTGTTCATGACCCTTGACGAATTAACGACCTAAGTTAGGTCGTGACTTGTGAAACTAACGCCCTGAACTAGGGCGTAATTATGTTAATAACGCCCCTTCAGAGGGCGCGTTTTCTGTAAATTCCTGAAATATATATATTCTGAAAAATAGAATTAAACAGTAACGCCCCTTTTAAGGGCGTGTTTTAGACAATTCATGAAATTATTGATATTCTGTCAAATATATAAATAAGGAGACGCCTGCTACTGTAGTCGTCAACTCTTGAAGAAACGCCCCTTCCCAAGGCGCGTTTTAGATAAATTATTGAATTATTAAAATTCTGCAAAACGGACCATATGTAAACGCCCTTCTGTTAGGCGTTAATTACTTGAGAAACGACTTGACCTAAGTCGTTATTTTACTATAAACTGATTTTCATCTGATTTGCTAACCGATGGTTTTATATATTATAATATATATATATATCGGCACTATTCTCCACTCCGTGAGTATAGTCCCATGTTTTCATGTTGATTTACCGATCACACTCAACTCTCATTGACATACAAGCTCTCCATTGGACATTCCGTTCCTTTGGACTAGCGAGTTAGTCATAGAGACCTCCGTAAGACTCCTCGTAGCCTTGGATTCCCTCAAGGCCGACTGAGCTGGTTGTACCCTAAAAACCCATTACACCATTGATGCCATGTCACTCTAAAGAAACATGGGATACCGGCCCTTATGATTATACAAAGAGTATATCATAAGAAATTCTTAATGGGATGATGACATTATGCCATATCATGCCATTCTTGTAAAACCTCAATTCTATGATAAGAATGAGGGTATCTTACCTTTGATATACTGTTCATGTGGACCTCAATTCTATATAAAGAATGTCCATACTGATTTGTCATGGTACCAAGTTAAGGGAATCATATTCTACCTAGTTTTATCGATATCGTGATTATACCGTTATTATCGCCATTCTATGTCCTTTGTCATATTTTGGACTCTATTCTATCAAAGTTGTCATACGTGTCTACAAGCTTGATTATTGAAATTCTATGTTGGCTATAAACAAGAGTGGATGTCAAAACACATGATAAATGCCTGCGCATATAGGGCCCGATCTGGTCCTGGGAGGAGCACCCGAAAGTACTTGTGCCCATGGGAGTTAAAATGATAAGGTATCTGGCATTATACCGAGTACTTGACTTGCTTGATTGGACATTCCACACACATCTTGTACTTGACTCGTACTTGACATGAAATGAAATGCGTGGCCCGAAAAAGGGTAATTTACTTGCTTGCTTGATACATGATAGCCAAAGTTCTTGACATGATTTGTTAAATGTACTTGCTTGAATATCTCGAATAAACTTGTTATCTTGTTGAAAGTTCATGATAAGTTCATCTTATTTCCTTGATACTACATTCTATCTATCCTGTCGTTTTATGCGAGCATGCATAGCTTTATTGCATTCATAAAAATGTAATTACTTAAACCCCTCGCTAGTACTTGAGATATAATTTCCTACTGAGCGTTCGCTCATTCCGTTTGTCCCTTTGTACTTTTCAGGTAAGTCCGACGATGATGGAAGTCAATCGGATGGGAATGGTCAAGAGTGAAAGTGATAGAGCTTCTACAAGTGTCGTCTAGTCTTTTCTATAGTTTCTTGAGTCAAATATGTATTCTTTTCCTTTTTATTAAACAGAGTATTGGATTTGTAATAGTCTATCCATTATGAAATAAAGGATTGGGTTATCTTGCTATTTTGCGCATCTCTGTCTTTGTGTCGAATACACGACCACTCTGATTGACATGATTGATATAGACACGTCGCGCATCTCCGGGTATCTTCCGCGCTCGGGGCGTGACAAGACACCCCAGTTACTAACAAGATATGTACCATAGCTCTGTATGATCAATACAGCTAATTAAGCCTGATTTATACTGCCATCTCATGACATGGGATTCTTTCACTTCATTGATGAAAGTCCCTGTTTCTCAATGAACAGTTAATAAGGTTGTTAAAACTTCTTTCATGAATTTTTCATTAAACTGCACTTGAAACCTTGTAAATTAGTCTTGATTCAGTTTGAGAACAATACACCAGCTCCAAAGTTTTTCAGACAAACACTATATACCTCATTTCGGACTTAACTAGACTAAGTAGGTATACTGTACTGGCTAGATCAGAAGTCAGTTACAGTGTAGGAAGATAGTCTTGAATTCAGATTTTGATCTCAGTGGGACTAACAGCTGAAATTCCAACAAGAAATTAGATGAACAGTCTTAACGGATAAAACATCCAAAAATTTCTTTTATACACCTACTCAAACTGATTCTCTTATAAGGTCAGCAAAAGTCCGTTCAAAGTATGTTCAGATTTAGCCAAAAGAGCATGACACTTATTATTAATCTAGCTCCCCCTGAGACCTTGACTCCAACTCAGACTTAACCAAGACATACCTCAAAACACCTCAAAGAAAACAAAGTGATATCAATCAATACGAGTGAATCAACAAACACTCATAATGAGGTTATTTTCAGCAACAGACAATGAGCATAGACAAGCATAAGAGCACATGATAGATTATTCAGAGATCAATTATTCAATCATGAAATCCTGTAAATACCTAATTCTCTGCGCAATGTGCTAAATTTTTCAGTATCCAGTGGCTTAGTGAAAATATCTGCAATTTGTGAGTTAGTGCCAACATGGATCAACTCAAAGGTCTTCCTAGCTACTTCATCTCGAATAAAATGATGCCTGATTTCGATGTGTTTAGTTCGAGAATGAAGTACATGATTCTTTGCAATGTTTATTGCACTAGTATTGTCACAAAAGATGGAAGTGCAACCTAACTCAACTGAGTAATCCAGAAGCTGGTGTTTTATCCATATAACCTATGTGCCACAGGTCCCTGCTGCCACATACTCAGCTTCAGTAGTAGAAAGAGCCACAAAGTGTTGCTTCTTGGATCCCGAAGAGACTAGGCACCCTCCTAAAAATTCGCAGTGACCACTAGTACTTTTCCTGTCCAATTTACATCCTGCATAATCTGCATCTGTATATGCAATGAGATCTAAACTACATGATGCAGGATACCAAAGACCAAGATCATGGGTAGCAGATAAGTATCTAAAGATTCTTTTTACAGCTGCCAAATGCAATTCAGTAGGCCTAGACTGGTATCTGGCACACATCCCTACACTAAATTGAATGTCAGGCCTGGATGCTGTTAAGTAGAGGAGTGAACCGATCATACCTCTATATAATTTAGCATCCACCTCTTTACCTTTTTCGTTTGAATCCAGTGAGGAGTTGGTGCCCATGGGTGTTGAGATAGTCTTGAGGTTGGTCATTCCAAACCTTTTCAGCATCTCTAGAGTATACTTGGTTTGATTTATGAAACAACCATCCTCCATTTGTTTGACCTGCAGCCCAAGAAAATACTTTAGTTCGCCAACTAAACTCATTTCAAATTCATGAGACATAGATTCAGAAAATTCTTTACACAATTTTGAATTGTTAGATCCGAAGATGATATCATCAACATATACCTGGACCACTATTAAATCCTTTCCGAGATTTTTGGTGAAGAGGGTTTGGTCAACCTTACCTCGAGTGTAGCCCTTGCTCAAGAGGAATTCAAAAAGTCTCTCATACCAGGCTCGGGGAGCCTGCTTCAATCCATAGAGGGCTTTATTCAACCTAAAAACCATGTTAGGCTGAACAGAGAAATTAAAACCTGGAGGTTGTTCAACATATACTTCTTCCTTCAATACCCCATTTAAGAATGTGCTTTTGACATCCATCTGCTGCAGCCGAATGTTCCTAGAGCATGCAAATGCAAGCAGAATTCGTATAGCTTCCATCCTAGCCACTGGGGCATAGGATTCATTAAAATCCACACCAAATTCCTGACTGTAGCCTTGAGCTACAAGTCTTGCTTTGTTTCTAGAAATAGCTCCATTCTCATCAACTTTATTCTTGAAAACCCATTTAGTGCCAATGACATGAGTGTTATCAGGTCTGGGAACTAGTTCCCATACAATATTTTTCTCAAATTGATTTAATTCCTCACACATGGCGGATACCCAAGAATCATATTTTAAGGCTTCTTCCACAGATTTGGGTTCCACCTGAGATACCAATGCAACTAAATCCTGTTCTTGGACAATTCTAAAATGAGACCTTATCCTAGGAGGATCATGCAAATTGCCTATGACATTTTCACTAGGGTGGTCTTTGTGAAATATTATCTCACCTGAGGGTTCACCTACCTCAGCTGCTCCTTCTTGCTGTGAGTTTTCTGGTTGAGCAGCTGGCTGCGTCTCTTCTTCTTCAATTCTCTCCAAGAAGTCTCCCTCATTAGATGGCTCTCTGTCATCATTCATCACTTTGTTAGAGAAATCATTTTCATCAAACACTACATACGGTGTTTCTTCAACAGTTTGATCATCTTTATTGAAAACTCTATAAGCCCTTGAGGTTTCTGAATATCCGAGAAAAATTCCAGGAGAGCTTCTAGCTTCAAATTTGTCCAAACCATTTTTACCATTATTGTGAATAAAACATTTGGAGCCAAAAACTTTAAAGTAAGAAATGTTTGGCTGCTTACCCTTGAGAAGTTCATAAGGAGTTTTCCTATGAGTAGGTCTTACCAAGGCTCGGTTTAGAATGTAGCATGCAGTATTCGCAGCTTCAGCCCAAAATCTCCTTGGAAGTCCACTCTCAATCAGCATAGTCCTGGCCATTTCAATTATTGACATGTTTCTTCTCTCAACAATTCCGTTCTGCTCCGGTGTCCTGGGAGAAGAGAATTTGTGAGTCACTCCCTCTCCTGAGCAAAATTCAGAAAATGAAGAGTTCTCAAACTCTCCTCCATGGTCAGACTGAATTGTAATAATATTATGTTCACCTTGCAGTTTGATTTTATTGAAAAGTTCTTCAAAGTGAACAAAAGCATCATTTTTATTTGCTAAACAAAACAACCAAGAAAATCTAGTGAAGTCATCAACTATTACTAATCCATATCTCTTACCTGACAAACTTTGTATGCGAGTAGGACCAAAGAGATCCATGTGCAAGTGCTGCAGCGGTTTACATGAAAGACTCTCAGTGCTCAACTTAAAAACTACACGAGTCTGTTTACCTTGTGCACAAGCATCACATAGCTTGGACCCTAACTGAAATCTTATTCTGGGCAAACCTCTAACTAGGTTATGCTTAGACAGTTTATTCATTGTAGACAAACTAGCATGGCCTAGACGCCTATGCCAGTCAAAAGCAACCTGTTCAGAGTTAGCAGACATACACAAGTTAGTTTCAGGATTATAATCCAGGTCTACGATGTATACGTTGTTTACTCTATGACCTTTGAACATGACGTTATCAGAATTCAGCTCAAAAATAGTGCAGGAATTGTGGTCAAAGAGTACCTTGTGTCCTTTGTCGCAGAGTTGACTTATACTTATCAAGTTGTGCTGAAGTCCTTCTACAAGATACACATCTTCAATGGAGTTAGTAGAGGACTTACCAACTGTACCAATTCCAATTATTCTTCCTCTGTTATTTCCACCGAATTTGACCAGGCCCCCAAACTTCATTTTCAGTTTACTAAATTTGGACCGGTCTCCTGTCATGTGCCTGCTACAGCCGCTGTCAAGATACCACTTGTTATGCTCAGCTGCCAGGCTAACCTGCGAGAGTTTAGACAGAGTAATGTGTGACCCAATTCAAATTGGGTCCAGAGATAGTTTTCAATTTATGCAAAAAGCACTTAGGAACCCACATTTGTTTTACTGTTCTTTTCAGTGGTTTCATGTGGATTGATTCTTCCTTCTTGGCATTTCTCAGTGGGCGTTGAATGAGCCCATTCCTATTAAAATTATGCTGTTTCCGAACAGAAAAATTATTGTTTGGCCTCATAGAGGAACCTCGTGTGTGCTGAGCATAATTCATGTAACCATTTTTATTCAAATGAAAATTGTACTAAAGGTGGTGCATGTTTGCATGCTTTCCTTGATAACTAGCATGCTGAACTTTCTCAGCAAAGCTGTTCACCTTTCTAGTGACATCAATAGGAATGGTCCTGTGAAAACCTTTGTTCCACAACTGTTGCAGAGGAATAGTTCTAGTCTCAGGATTTCCTAACTTAGCCTGCTGACCAGTGGATTGAATAGATTTGCTGGTCGAAACCTTCAATGTAGAGATAGATTTGGAGCTGGATGGGGTTTCCAGTTTTTCTTTGCCCTTGGCGGGGCAGAACGTGACAGTTTTGAATTCAAAGGGTTTTTTACTTGTGGGATTGTATCCTAATCCCTCCCTATTGAAGTTTACCCTCGACCCCAGAAGGGCATCCAGATTGTTTCTCCCCTCTGTAAATTTTTCTAGCATTTTTCCTTTGTCCTCAATCTCCTTCTGAAGTTCATTACATTGGTCCTGGAGTTCCTGATTAACTTTTCTAACCACCACATATTTTTCTGCAATCAGTCTAAACTCCTTTTTACTCTCTTCAGTTTTACTCTTCAGCTCATTCATCCTAGCTAGATTTTCCTCTCTTTCCATTCTAAACTTCTCGATCTCACTTCTAGCCTAATCTAGCTCAATGGCCATCTCCTTGGTTTTCAAGTTATCCGTAACAGCAATAGAGTGTTCCTCAGAAACAGAGTGAAACTTTCGTTTAAGCATTCTGTGCTCCTTGGTTAGAAAATTATATTTAGCTAACAGGTCGCCATAGGCGTCCTCGCAATCATCCAAAGTAAAATTCTCAAATAAGTTCGTTACCTCTTCCTCATGGTTGGCCATGAGGCAAGTCTTCTCTTCACCTTCACTGGACGAGGTGGCTTCTGGATCCTCCTCCTCGTCGCTCCATGTGCACAGCATGGCTTTCTTCTTCTTGTGCACCATCTTCTTCTGGTATCCGGGAGCCTTAGCTTGCAGCTCTGGACATTCACTTTTCATGTGACCAGGTTTCTGACAATGGTAGCATGTAACTTTCTTAACAAACATGTTCTTCTCAAGTTCTCGTTCAGGAGACTTCCTTACAGCATTAAATCTCTTTCTCCTGTAGAATTTCCCTTTAGTTCTCAAGAACTTTCTGAATTGCCTGGTGAGCATGGCCTGCTCGCCCTTGTCCAGGTCTGAGAATCCGTCAGAGTCTTCGCTGCTACCACCACTGCTGTTGCTGCTGCTGCTCTTCTTAGTATGTCGTGAGACTTTCAGAGCAACATTCTTTCCCTTTCTGTCATGTCCATCATTCCCTTGTCTGAAGTTCATTTCATGGATCATGAGAGACCCAATCAGCTAGGTTACTGACATGGTGGATAAATCTCTAGATTCCTCTATGACGGTCACCTTAGTATCCCAGATGGGAGTTAGGGACCTAAGGATCTTCCTGACAATGTCTTCTTCCTGAATCTCCTTTCCAAATCCTCTCAGAGTATTGATGATCACAGACAATCTAGCATACATTTCTATGATCGACTCCTCTGGCTTCATCTTAAACAACTCATACTGAGTTGTAAGCATATTGATCTTGGTAGCTTTCACTTGAGATGTGCCCTCATAAATTAACTGCAATTCATCCCACATTTTCTTTGCAGTCTTGCACGCTGAAATCCTCAAGTACTCTTCCGGGTGGACGGCACACTGTATGATGCTAAGAGCTGTCCAGTTCAGTGCGGAAAGTTTAACCTGTTCCTCTGTCCACATGTCTTCGTTCGGTGGAAGTTGGTACGGACCATCTGTAATTACTCTCCAGAGCTTGTGGCTTTGGGCCCTGATAAAGACTTACATCCTGTTCTTCCAAAAGAAATAGTTATTACCATCGAAGAAAGGGGGACGGGTGATTGACTGCCCTTCAGCAATGAGGCTGCGAGGACCAGCGGATCCGTTTCCCTGGCCGTTGGACCACATATTGGGAAATACCCGCTCTGATACCAAGTAATACAAGAAATATAAAGTGATCTAGAAGGGGAGGGGATGAATAGATCACTGTTTTCAACCGATTAAAAATTACTGAAGAATGATTCACTTAGAACAAGCAATCTCGGAGTTGAACCCACAAAAAATACAGTGCGGACAATAGCTCGAGTGGATAGAAGGCACACCACAAAATCACCACAGACAATCACACGAGTACTCAGAGGTTTTTAAGGTGGTTCGGTCAGACCTCCAGTCTGCCTACGTCCACCCCTCACTTCAAATCGAAGTGAGGCTTCCACTAGCACCTGCTAGCAAAGCAGACTCAGTCTGCGACAACGGCTGATTCACAGCTTCACCAGGGGAACACCGTCCCCTCTTCCTCCACACCCGGAGGGAACCCTAAGGACGCCAAGTCCCTAGAAACCACGAAACAAGTTCCTCTTCCTCCAACCGGAGGGAACACTAGTGATCTACAGTCACTAGAACCAGAGACCAAGGTCTCTCTTCCTCTGAAGCCCAGAGGGAACACCTCTTCTACGAGAGGGAACAATACTGCAACCTCTGTTGCAAGTGTACCAGAGAGAACACGTCTCTCTCTTCTCCTGAACACCAGGAGGTAACACAGAGAACTTTCAATCAAGAAAGAAAAACAGATAAAAATGAAAACAAGAAAGAAGGAAACCAAATTTCAGAAACTGGAAACAATGTAGCTCAAACTGAGCAGCAGACTTCGGATTTGATCCGTAAGTCAATACACATCTTCTGATCACTCTTCTGCTCTCTCTTCTCTCTCAACTGGAGCACTCTAGTTTCTCAGGGAGGCTCTTTCTCTTCTGCTCTCATTCAAATTTCTTTATTGTAACCTCGGAGCTCCTCATTTCGTAGATGATGAGGCAGTGCTTTTATAAGCGATCAGGAGGGTGCATGCAAGGCGTGTGCTTCCCGCGCTCGATCCAGAACCTTCTTGCCACGTGCCCTTATAGCATTGGTTCCTTTAGTATCGGATCACGTGCAGCCCAGACACCGGTGAATGTTCTTCCTCGGACCACCTTCTTCTTTTTGTTTTTCTTTTTCTCCTGTAAAGAAATTAAGAACATTAAAACTCAGGGCTACAAAAACTAAAACTGCATGAGGTATGTGATAGCAATACGAGATGCAGTACACTAAGAATGACACGAGATACACAAGATAACTACAACACGAAATAAAGAGAGAATGACACGAGGTCAGATGAAAACAGCATGAGGTAAAGAGAGAACGACACGAGATACACAATAATAAAGCTAACACTACAAAGGGAACGACACGAAGTCAGATGAGAACAGCACGAGGTGAGAAGGAAATAACACGGAGTAAAACGGTAGTAAAACACGCGATCAGAGGAAACCTGGACGAAGATAGAAAGAGGCAACACGAAGACATAAAAGCAACACTAAGACACAAACACAGAAATAACATGAAGACTCAAACATAAAAATAACACGAAGACACAAGCACAAAAGATAACACAAAGACACAAACACAGAAACAACACGAAGACATAAACAAAACGACTCGAATACAAAAATTGCTCGAACTTACGAACGACTCGAAGACGAGGACGACACGAAACGACACGGACTGAAACCAACTCGAAGACGAACACAGAAACCGACACGAAGTGTGGTCACAAAGCAAGAAAGACACTTCCAACGTACATCCTTCATATGATGTCAGGCGATGTGTAGACTTTGCATTCAACTGGATGTATAGACTTAGAACGGTCTTCAAGGCAACAATGTACAGACTTTGAAATAAAGAGTGTGCAGACTGAGAGTTCAAGGCCACGATGTATAGACTTTGCCCAAGGAAACGAATGTGTAGACTTTGGCTTGGAACGAAGGTAAAGATGAGGCAGTATAGACTTGGCCAGAACATAAGACTCGAAGACATAGGGGTGACACAGATGGAGCGACACGAGGTGGCACAGAAAGCAGCACGAGGTGCTGCAGTGTTCAGCACGCGATGGAACAAATAACGACGTTCAAAATGGACAGCATGAAGTGTAGTAAACACAAACAACACGAAGTAAGAAAGTAACAGTACGGAGGTGCTGCAGTGTTCAGCACGCGATGGAACAAATAACGACGTTCAAAACGGACAACACGAAGTGTAGTAAACACAAACAACATGAAGTAAGAAAGCAACAGTACGGACATGCAAGGTACTACCTCATGGCAGTTTTCCTGTTAATCATGAAAATTTCAAATGCATAACATTACTCAAGATATCTGATTAAAATGACAATATTTAACATAGTGATGCTCATCATCAAAACACTAGGGAAGTCACAAAAATCCAACAGAAAACACTGTATGTTTCTTTTAAAAATAAATTTATTTCTACCAAAAGCATTTTGATTTGCAGGGACATTTAAAGGTTTAGAATTAAACCCTCTTCCTTGAGCATGCCAACATTGTGCAACAATGTGGCCTAAGTTGCCACAACAAAAACCGTGAATTTTCTTTCTTTGAAATGCATGATTTCTATCATAATGTTTCTTCGCATGCTTAGTAGCAGAATTCTGATTATCCTTTTTCATCAATTTAGAAGCATGCATTAAATGACCGAATTTCCCACAATAAAAACATACAATGCTCTTTCCATGAACAACAAGGGATTTTCTAGCCTGAGAATTTTTTGAATACAACATATCATCCTTTTTCAGTATAAAACAATTGTCCATGAAGTGACCATGCTTGCCACAGTAATGACATGAAACATTATTGAATTCATGAACATGATTTTTGACATTTGAATTTTTAGCATGCAGGTTGTTCCTTTTCTTTTTCAGTGTTTTCTGATTTTTATTTTCTTTTTGAGTTTTGACTCCAGTATATTTCTTTGGTACTTGATGAGAGGTCCAAGCTACTTCTGTGCTTTGAACAAAGGTGGTATATAGCTGGTTCCTAATAACCTCCTTAATTCTAGAATTACAACGTATCCCTTCACTTAATTTAGTTACTTCATCATTCAAGGGAGCTTTTAACTTCTCTTTACCTTTGACAGATTTTGACAGTGAGTTTTTCAGATCAAGAATTTCATTTTCTAGAGATGCAATGTGCATCTCATAACTAACAATCTATTGTTCACTGCAATTAACACATTCATTTAACACTATATTTATAGTTTTATAATTTTTAATTTCTATCTTAAGACTGTCCAGTTCTTTTAAGCTATCTGACATCACACACTTGCCTTTTTTGAATTTCAGGAATTCATTTTCATTTTTGATGTTTTCATTTTCTTTCTAAAAAATGAGCAAGTTATTGGCATTATCAGAGAACACACATTTTTCTTTCTCAAGAGCTATAAGTCTTTCTGACATGATAATATTCAATACCATCATCTTTTTATTTTGCTCCTTCAGATTTTCACTTTCTTTCATCAATTTCTCATTTTGAACTAGATCATCAATCAAGATTTGATCATCACCCAATGACTTCATTTTATCTTCCAGTTCGGAAATTTTATTTGTAAATTCTTGATTTTCACTTTTCAGCAAACAGATTTGTTTCTTGTGCATATGAACATTAGACAGACATTTATCATAACATTGCTTTATATTCAAACAGTTTTCATAAGAAGCATTTGAACTATTCTGATGAATTTTATTTTTCAACTTTTTATTTTCAGATTTTAGTTTCTTATGTCTATCAGATATTTCTTCATACATTATCACCAATTCATCAAATGAAATATCTTCTGATACGGAGCTTACCAGAGACGCTGTCTCATTGCTGTGATCACTTCGGTTGGCCATCAAACATATTCCTTCTAGCTTCCCATGAATATCAGTCACTTTGTCCAAGATTTCCTTTCCAGAAGTGCATCTGAGAACAAAAGGAAACAAATCAATGTCAACTGCAGCCATTAGGATATTAAGAACCATAGTATTTTCGCGATCCTTCAATCTGTCCTCATTAGACCACTTGGTCTGATCATGAGGCAATTCATGTGGGCCATTTGATACAAGACTTCCTAAATTATAATTAATGGAGTTCATGTAGACACATAGGTCGCCTAGCCAATTGCTAAAGTTAGAACCATCAAACACCAAGGGAGGAGCCATTGAAAACACCTATCAAGCAGATTTAAAGCAATAAGCAATCGATGAGCAATGCACCAAAATACGATAGCAGGATCCTCTGCAGATCGTTGGATCTGGACAATCAGAGACCCGCTGTAATACCAATTGTTTGGGTGCAAGGCACAGATTCAGAGGGGGGGTGAATGAATCCCCTTTAAAAATATTGAGGAATTTGAATTTAAATCAAAATTTGTCCTACACAAACTGGACAAGGAAGCCCAGGTGAGACTTATGGCTCTCACTGAACAAGCGTCGAAGACTTAGCAGATAAGAACTGTGTTGCACTAAATTGAATATGATTGAAGTGCACTAAGTGTGAGAACCAACTAATAGTCAAAACAACAAACACCTAGCAGTGCGCTGGTGTTGAACTGAGATGCATATAGATATGTAAATGTAAATCGTAGAGCAAATGCAACAATAGACTCAACCAGGCATCTGATTAACACTTAGTATGCTCAGAATATTGTAGGCTAATTAGATGCAAATATAACGAGCCTAAGCATACATCTACTGTGAATTAACAAAGCGAGCAAACCACTGCACAGAGGATTTTTAGATGGTTCGGTCTGCTACCTACAAACCTACGTCCATCCCCTACTCAAACCCGAGTGAGGCTTTCCACAGATCAACAGTTTGAACCGCTGAGCATCACAACTTGCTTACACCACTGAGCAACACAGCTTGCTTCCGCTGAGCATCACAGCTTGCTACAACTGAGCGTCACAGCTTGTTGCTATAATGTGTATGGGGTCATGAAGTGTGCCTTGCATATGGTTATGTTTTTGATGATAACTAACCTTATAAATAACTTTGTGTCTGCTTGCATATGCGGTTGATGTCAGTGTGCATTCATGAGCTTTGCTATGCTTGCTTGTATTTTAATTGAGTCATTGTGCTCTTGAGCAAGTCTTCATAGTTGAGATTGATTTTTCCATATTGCTAGGCATGCATATAAGCTCATGTATGGTTGTGGGTAGAAGCTCTATGCATATGCTTATGTGTCTAGTTAAGGAGCTTTTATCACTCATAATCCATGATTTTGATATCCATGTAGATCTCATGTTCTACATTATCTTTTACAGGAGAGAGATGATTGGAAGACACCTATAAATCACATGGATGCATGGTAATATCTATTTATGTGAATCTTGGTGGAAAGAGGTTGACATGTGGTGTAATAGGTTTTGATGCTAGATGCATAGTTTGAATTCCTCATGAAATTGGTTGCTGAAATGAATTGATAGAAACTCTCACAAAGAATGATATTCATTTTTTCATGTTGAACTTTAGCATAGGCTTTCTTGCTCGTTCATTGTGTCGACCTATCACAGGAGGGTGTCGACCCCATGTTCCTAAGCATCACTCCAATGCAAATGGTTCATGGTTCTGTGAAAAGAACTTGTGTTAAATTCAATCATATCATTCATGTGGATTTTAGTTTTACAATGCCACTCTTGTTACACTTGATGCATAAAGTTCATTGCTATATGAACTTTATTCTTTGGTGAGGATAAACAATGTTTTCAAAAGAGTTTTTAGGCATCTTGAACATGGATTTTAATGTATGTGCCTTTTCCACTTTCTTCATGGTTACAAGTTGCTCATACCCTGTTCATATGCATAGAAATATCCTTCGATCTTTAGCTTAGAACATTTGTGGTTCAAACTGTTCGTATGCACCTTGAACATGGGTTTCATGTATATACTTCATGCATTTATCATTTGGATTATTGAGCTAAAGTTCTAATATTTTTTTCTATGGTTTTGCATGATTAAGATCCTTAATATAAACCCTCCAAGATCAAAGGAGTTTGATGCCACAGAGTTTGGAAGGGTTGCAATAGAGTTTGGGGCTGAAAGCTAAAAGTCTGGAATTTACTGTAGCTTTAGGTCGACCGACACTGTAGCTAGGTCGACCGACACTATATCTAGGTCGACCGACCATGTAGCTTAGGTTGACCGAAATTGGCAGTGTTGCCTGAAAATTCACATGTAAAATTTTGGTCGACCGCCCCTTCCTGTCGGTCGACCGCCAGCTTCGCAACCCCTATTGTTAACTTTGTTTTCTCCACGAGGATGAAGCCTTTCTCCTTGGATTTTTTAATCCCAAGGATTGTGGATCTGTGTCTTGACTTGTCCTTGACCATCCTAGGTCTTATAAACCCACTCGTGCCTAACCTTTTACCCCTTTTGCCCTTGGATTCATGGTAGACCTATTGGGGGTCTTTTTGGATGGTTCTAGAAGGGTTATCACGGTCTTTTCATGTCTTCTATATATGCTCTCTTGTGAACTCCGAATTTGACAAGAAATCCCCATTTGAGCTAATGTTTTCTATCTTGTAGGTCAAGAGAGAGGAGAAGAAGAGAAATGGGAAAAGAAGGGGAGATTTGATCTTCATGCAAGAGGTTTTGAAGATCGTGGATGAAGGAAAAGTGTAGCAGATCGAGGAGAGGATTGAGAGGAAGTTGAAATCATCACCATCCGACTAGAGCTTCAAGTTACCATTTCTATTCGTCTTGAAAATCAAAGGGGGAACAATCTCTACATCCTTTAGTTGTTGTTTTGTGATGTTTGCCATGTGTTCTATTTCGATCTGAGCTTATATTTTTATTTCTGTTTATTTTATGAACTTGAAATTACATTTTGTGTGTGTGACCATCTGTGTATACGGTCGTGTTTGATCGCCTGCGTGCGGTCGTGTATGTCGTTGTGTTGCATTTGTTGCAGTGTGTGTGTGTGTTGTGATCCGGTCATCGAATCTTATGGGAGACTCTGTCTCCGTGTGTATGTGTGTGTTGGGGCTTGTCCCCGTGTGTGTTTGGAGCATTGTCTCCGTGTTGGGGATTTTTCCCCGAGTGAAGCCTCACCAAGTTTGGTGAGGGGTGGATGTAGGGAGCCCGTTGTGGTCCCGAACCACCTTAAAAGTCGTTGTGCACTCTAGTTTTGTTTGTGCATTTGTGTGGTTTGATTGTTATATCCGTTTGTATGATCATGTAGGAACGGAGAGATTGAGGGAATTAGTTACCTTGTTTAGTTAATTTCCTCAATCTTGTTAAAAGGTGTTTGTTCCGCTACGTATCATTTTAATTTGTCATCTAGTGTGGGGGACAATTCAACCCCCCCCCTTCTTGTCCGCTCGCCTACCCAGGGACCAACAATCTAGAGGAACCAATCCTCTACAAACACTGACACACAGCTTGATAAAACCAGAAATGGAAAACCAAAGAACGAAAATGAAAACAAAAAGATATAGCTCACACAGGAGCAAAATAGTTCCAGATCTGATCCAAGAACTAATGAAGATGACACAGATTCTCGAGCTCAATCTTTCTCTCTATTCTCACTTGCTCACTCTCTTTCCCTTTCTCTGCATTTTCTCTCTTTCCACTCAGACTCCCTCTGAAATTCTGATACTCTATTTTTCTTCTTCTCCTTCTTCTTCCTTCAACGAACTCTATCTCCCTCAGCACTGTAGCTCTTACTCTTCTCTCGAGCTTTCTATCTTTTCTTCTGATCTATCTGCTTCACTTTCTGCTACTCTTCTGTGTTATGAGCTGGTTTGATGACTGCTCGATTCCCTTCTTATATAGGAGGGCGTGAGTTCTATGGACCCACCAGCTTTTTCAGATTTGTGCATAGAAGACACGTTCCTGCCCAAAGGCTCCATCCAGAAGGTGCGCTTGAAGGACACGTGTAAGGTGCTGATGAATAGACGATCCACGTGTTAGATCTTGAGGACACAGTGTAACCACGTGGCTGATTGTTCTTCAGTGTGGGATCACGTGATTACTTTAGTTCTGCCCTTCAAGTGTTTGATAGAGTTCCTGTCAAAGAGTCAAGGCATTTCATCAAACACTTTATGCAGACATAGTCAACATCATATTAGTCAAACATTCATATCAGAGATGTATAATATGGTGTACATGCTTAGATGATGAAGATGCACTGACTCTAATGATGAATGCTGTAGTGTGAGAATAGACAATGACTTCAGCTGCACAGACTTGGCTTCAGGCAGATGCAAAAGGTGCACCGACCTAATAGTGCAAGTCTTATACTCATGTACCGACCTTCTAGACTACGGTGAAGATGTGCACATACCTTGTAATACAAGTGTAGGAATACTAGCATCGTCCTTCATATGAATGTGCACAGACTTGGTTATGTTAAATGTAAATTTGCACAGACTTCATTCAGCATGTTGTAACATGTGCACCGACCTAATGCCTATTGCTAACACATGTGCACCGACCTTATGCCTATTGCTAACACATGTGCACCGACCTTACATGCTATTGTTAACACATGTGCACCAACTTGAACATGTGCATAGACCTTTAATTCCAAATGTGCACAGACTTGAACATGTGCACAGACCTTGAATTCAAAATGTGCACAGACCCAAAACATGCATAGACCTATATGTGCACAAACTTGAACATGTGCATAGACCTTGAATTCCAAATGTGCACAGACTTGAACATGTGCACAGACCTTGAATTCTAAATGTGCACAGACTTGAACATGTGCACAGACCTTGAATTCCAAATGTGCACAGACTTTTAGCAACATGCACCGACCTTACTCTGTGCTAGCGAAAGGTGCATCGACCTTACTCTTTGCTAGCGAAAGGTTCACTGACCTTTAGTACATGACTTATGAACATGCACCGACCTAATACGCTTACATGCAGACATGCACTGACTTTCAGATGCGACATGTATGAACATGTACTAACCTACATATGCAACACTATGAGCATGCACCGACCTTCATATGCAACACTATGAACATGCACCGTCCTACATATGCAATACTATAAACATGCACCTACCTTACTGATGACTAAGACATGAACATGCACCGACCTATATGAATACAACATTGATGTGCACCGACCTTCTATGAAGGAACATGAATGTGCACCGACCTTACCTGTTCACAGAGAAGGTATATGCACCAATCTTTATGCTTCAGACTTGAATGTGCATTGACCTTACCTGTCAAAGAGCTGACTCGCAATTTGATCATTTGACCTATTGTCAGTTCTTGAATAGTGGCGTTGACCGACGTTGACTTTCTTTTCATGACTTTTTGAGACATATTCAGAACATGTTCTAACATATTTCATACTTCTATATATGTGATGAGAGCATTAATTCATTCATCAAGGTTAAATATAATGACATAAAAGTTGACATCATCAAAACCACAGAGACACAATAGGAACTGCCCCGCCACCACTCCTAGGTGGGCCGACACATGAAAGTGTCATCAGGATATGACTATTGGAGGCTCACTAGACATTGAGACTAAAAACACCGAAGTACGGATAGGTCACACACGTACATGTCGCACGTACCACTGAACACAAAGTAGCACATAGCTACCAGACTCAAGACAGCCAACTAGACCTGCTAATACAACGATCCTTGAGTCATAAGACTCAGGTCAAGATCGTCGCACATCACGGTAACACGTCGTTAATCAGCCTAGTCCCTAAGCCAAAAACTATGGGAAAACATCACACTATGGAAGCGGCACAGAACAGTCGGATCCACATCATCAATAATGAGTCCTCGGCCCCTTTGCCGCTCATTGGACTCACAATTTCGCATAATGAGAAAAACTGAACATTAGGGATCTCCAAAGCCCTCAAACCACATAGGCATGGAAATTGAGGTAAAGCAATACCTCAGAGCATCCAAAACAGAGTCTCGATCCCCACGGGATACACGAGACACTCACGAGGTCACGAGTCATTATGCTCTTCGATCAACCCGGTGGTGACCTAGTGGTTGACACCCTATAACTTGGTCACAACCCACATAGGACGCCCAAGACGTCTGTTGAAGCCCCGTGTGTAGAAGTTCGTATTTGACAGATTTTGATGATGACCAAACACTATATGAGGCTAGAATGAATGTTTGCTAAATAAATTTGCCTAATCCTATTTTGGACTTCTCTATTATAAACCACTTGCAATTGATTTCTATTCTTCTTTAAATCATGATTCACTAGTGCAGTCAAGGATGAAACAGGCAGGTTCAAGAAAATCCCCCTAAAGTAAGTGGTATGAGTTGAAATTGTCCAAGAGTTAATCTGACTCTGATATTGTGTTTCCAAAAAACTCAGGAATGAGGCTTCCTCTTTAAGAGATACGAGGATGGTTGGTGAGATCTATTCCAACCCCATTTCCTTTGTACAGTTGTTTATCCATGATAAATTATTTTTGGGTAACTCGTTATGGCCTTGATCTCAGTAAGTTTTGATCTGGTATTTAATCTTTCTTGTTTTAGAAATAATCCCTTTGAATGGGGTGACCCCAAGGGTGAACCCCATGCTTGTCCATAACACTTAGGTTTCATTTTGTTAAGTCCATGGTCAAGGGTCGACCCCAAGGGTCGACCCCTCGGCGTTCTCTTCCCAAAACCCCACGGGTCCAGGCTCGGCTGTCGCGAGGGTCGACCCCAAGGGTGATGGGAATCAACTCGAAGCATGTACATTTTATTTTGTATTTATGTCCTTTTTATTTACATTTATACCCTTGTGTAAATGGGTACGCAATTCTACGGCAAGTATAAGCCAAAATGTGAGTCTTTAGGTTTTAGTGGGCTTATTTGTAAAAGTCTAGTAGGTCCAGCAAGGGGCCGTCACCTTCTTCCCCATTGGTCCACCTAGGCTCTAGGGCCCATGTGGGGCTGGTCAAATGTCCATTGTGGGCTTCTCGAAAGCTTGACCATTCAAGGGGACAAAGGAAGGAAAAAGTCCATTTTCTCTCCCCTTTCTTGGTCCAAGGTAGGCAACATACCAAACTTGGACTTCCTTCCTTTGGAAATTCAAAGGAAGGAAGCTTCCTTGTCCCCCCCTTGGTCCCTCCCCTCTCTCCCACGAAATTCCCACCCCCACCCCTTGCCATGCTCTATATAAGAAGATGTATAAGGTCATTTGTAGATTTAATGAACCATTAATGAACAGAAATTCCATTATTTGCTCCAAGGCGCAAGGGCACCCCTCTCTCCCCCTATAGAGCTGTGAGAGCTCTTATTAAGAGGTGTGAAGCCTCTCCACCACCACCTCTCTGAGTGCGACGCTCAGCCCCGCCGCTGACACCGCCGTACGTGCCGCCATCGCACCGCCACCGCCGCTTCGCTGGAGTTCTGTCCAAATTAGGACAGAGCCCCCTTGTCCAAATTTTTGCTCCCAATCCACGGATCTTCTAGAGCCCAAATTTTAAGGGTAGGTTCCCCACGCAAATACCCTCGCCGAAAAAAAGTTTCTCAATTTCTATCCATCGTTTGCCCTCTGTTCCACCTCCGTTTTACCCGGTCTTCACAATCTGCCCCTATGCAGATCTGTGTCACAGCAACTCTGTGTTTCCATAGTTCGACCAACTTTCCCTTATTTGTTTGAATTGTCAATTTAATCGGGAGTTCTGTCCACCTAAACCTCCTTCCACGATTTTTTTTGAGAATTTTAGATCTCGTTTACATTTTCTAAAAGTCTCAGTCTTTTCCCAAATCAATTCTGTCCCTGCTGTCCAGATCTGACCACCCAGTGTTAGAAAATCTGTTTTCCTAACCAAACCTCCACCATATATTACAAAAAAATATTCTCATCTTCCTTACTTTCCCCACTCCAATTTTCATGAATAGCCCAACTCCCAGATCCGAAGTTTGAACCACGGTCAATTCACGTTATCAGGAAAATCCATTTCTATCCTGAGTTTCCTAAGTCTGTCAGCCAGTGTGTTCAAAAATCCACCACGAAAAATCCAGTCCCATAAAAATTCCTGCCACAGCCCTTGGTGGAAGCACTTCGAATGAGCTTTCCAACGGGGCCAATTTTGCGTCGATCTGACGTCGAGATTGATCGCAGTAGCTGTTCCCGTCGAGTCACGCGCTGCAAAAACAGAAGCTCAGATCCGTGGATAGTAAGTTCACACTTGACGGTCGGAGCCGCCTAGCCTTCCACGAGGTGAACCAGAGCGTTCCCCTCCAAGGGAGCATTCTCCCAGGAGTCCTCTTCGCAGCGGGACCCACCCCGTCCAATTCGGGGGTCCGAGCAACATGTGGACCCCACAACCTGCAGCAAGCGTCTTCCGGACGGCGTCGACTACGCGGATCAAAGTGCTGCCCGTCAACCCAAGATCGGTCCTCCCGGGCCCACATTGTAGCCCTTTACCTCCCTGCATGGAGTGAGCAGCAAATTAACTTATGTAATTATTGTAATATTTTTTACCAGGAGTTACCGTACTTGGCCTGAGTCGTCTTCCCCATGCCCGGAGCGTGGAGGTAACTTCGCCACTCTCTTATCGCATTTGCTTATCTTGTATATTTTTGAATGCCGTTGCATGAGTGATATGTTAATCTAGCCCGATGTATTGTTATCACCGCTGTGAGAGAGAGAGAGAGCTTGACACATCCCGTGACTCAATCCGAGTACATGCGGAAGAGCCGACTACCCGACTCATTACCGGTTCCTCAACAGCGCACGATCCCGCGCTTCCCTCACTTAGGGATGAGTTACGAGCTTTTGTCCCAGGTTCACGTGTCCGTCCCGCATCAATTTGGTATCAGAGCGAGTTGAGTCTAGGGTAGTCTAGTTTAAAAACACAAAAAAAAGAGTCATTTAAGTCGAGTCTAAGTTTAAGTTGGTCCAAGGTTGCATCTCATACCTTTATTCGGTATATAGAAAGGTGTTGTCCGAACGGTAGGTTACGCCTGTCGGGAAGGCCGTACACTTGCGAGAGAGGATCTTCGGATCCCGCAACTCCGCCACGTATCGGATCTTGGTTGTGTCTAGTTTCATAGTCGAGTCGGCATTCCAACCTTGCATTGTCATTTTAGTGTCTTGTCTCTTTGTGTCGGCATGTCCATCGTGTAGTTCCCAAATGTCCAATGGACTCCAAGTCACCCAGGCGATGTCACTGGTTACAGGACACCCATGGGTTGGGCAACCATTCTCTCCATTTCCGTAGGCCCGAAGCCTCATACTTTTATGGCTCCAATGACCTGGGTGACTACCTCAAGTGGGAGGCCGCCATGGACAAATATTTTGAATGTTACACCATGTCCGATGCCATGCAAGTCAATTTTCCCCAAAAGAGGCTTGTCCACAAAGCTGCCTGGAAATGGGAGAGCATTGAGCGCATGAGAGAGGTTAGGAGGCAGTGGCCCATCGAGTCATGGTGCCAAATGAAAATTGAGCTTATGAAAGTCTATCTACCACACCCAAACGCCTCCAACCAGGTGGGCCATAGTCGGAGACAAAGCGCCCCGCATGTAGAAGAGCCTTGGTCCACGACTAAGTCGAGTTCTTATAGGCGAGCCCATCACATTGCTCCTACTCCAAACCCCACCATTGCCGAACTCTTCCAAATCATTTCGGATAGAGTGGATAGAAGGTGTGCTTATATCGAGTCCCTGGTTTCCCCTTGCCTACCTCCTAGACAGAATGGAACAAAGCATGAGCCTAAGCAGGTGGCAGCCGGTAGTCCCAACGCGGTGCCATCTATGGTGCCATCCCAAGGGCCTCTCCCGATCATGGTGGATCCTCTTCCCCCACCCACGAGAGCCCCATTGCCTACACCCCCTGCCCGTCGGGAGGATAAGGGTAAGGACCCACTTATCGGGGAGCCAAGTGGGTCACGACAGCAGTGTTATCGCTGCCAGGGGTTCGGCCACATTGCCGGACAGTGTCCAACTCGGACATCACTAGCCCTAGTAGACAAAAGGGTTGGAGAAACCTCACTTTCCGATCTTTATTCGGAGCCACCTCAGTCTGAGCCACCCGTGTTTCTAACGGGAATGCTTTTCATCGCCGAGCCACTCCTTAGCTGGCTCAAGAATGGCTTGGTCCCACCTCCCTTCCCATCCATGGACCCCACCCTACCATTAGTGTTGGTCAACTTATTCCATACCACACTCCGGTCTAGTCACCATGTGGATACATTGGATGACCTTCTTAAAGGATTAGACCGGCAGTTGACATTTATGCACTTGATGGCCCCAGGCTTCGACCGACCTACATGTCATAGCTTCACACATCCATCCTTAGGGTCTATCATCTCCGTGTGCACCGTGGGTCATGTCACCACGGAGGTTCTTCTATTCCTCCCTATGCTGGCCGAGCCCGACTTCATTCGCTTTTGTCCAAGGGAGGAATCTTATTTTCTACATATGACCGTCGTCCCACCTCTGACAATGAATGAAGGTGATCACTTACACCTTCAAGAATTTCAAAATTGGGATAGTGTCATGATGGAACACAGTTCGAGGGGTCACACGTTCTTTGACCAATTCGACCCCTTTCCTAGTGGGCCTCGTGATCCACCACTTCCCTTCTACCTTGTCAAGGAAGTCCCCTACCACTCTCTTCCCACTCTGGACAATCAACCTCCACATAGCAATAGGTCCGATGATTAGGAAAAATGGCATGCCTTACCTACATCTAGGGGTGATGACCAAGGTAGTTTTGGATCTCCTAGCCCTCCCACACCCAAGTCCAATAGGAGGTCAAAGCATGACTGGTTTAAACTTAGGTGTCTCGGAGTTCCCCATGTCACCAACCTCCGATTACGTAACATGCATGTATGGCACACATTTGGGTGTCCTGGTCCACCCTTGCATGTGTCTGGGTCGGACTGATAGTAGGTATGTCTAGGGTCTTGTGTGTCTGTCCATGCATGTGTCCAGCATATTAGGAGTCGCATAGTCGGTCTTTGTACGCTCGCTCTGTTAATCCCTTTCGAGTGCGAGGCAATTCGGATCCAATGCGTATGTTGTAGACTTGCCGGCATTTGGGATCGGCTCGACCATTCTCTATCTCGGATCTAGTCACATAAAGGGACCCAGTGGTGATTCCTAGTGAGTCTTCGAGCCGCCTCCTCCCCTTTGAACGAGACCCCACCCCGGAGTGTCGACCTCTAGCCTCATTCCCACAGCAACGTGAGCATATCGAATCTATACGGGATGAGCAGGTGTCGATTACTTGAAGTGGAGCGTACTCCGCGCTTCCAGGTTCGGTGACGAATCCACAGGAGTCACACGAGCATCCGCACCCCTTACTCGACGGGGTCGAGTTCTTCTCACCCGGGGAGAATTGATGGGAATCAACTAAGAGCATGTATATGAAGTCCCGCGATCAATGACACCCAAGAGGGGGGTGAATTGGGTGTTTACCAATTTTACGAAAACTTTTGGCCTTTTCAAAATATGTGATACAATGTTAATCAAGAGGTTCAAAACTGTTTGATCACAAATTGGATTTATCAAACTAAATTGGATGATGATATAGATTATGCAAGATATACGAGGATAAATCCAGAATTACAATTATACTAACACTCATGTAGAATGGAGGTAGAAGAAAAGGACCAAACCACATAATACAAAACACAATGCATAGTGGTTTTTAAGGTGGTTCGGATGCAACGACAGCAATCCTACGTCTACCCCTCATCAAACTCGGTGAGGCTTCACTCGGCGATAGATCCCCAAAAGGAGACGACGCTCCAAACACACACGCAGGATGGCACCTGCCCACACACACGGGGACGCGCCCCAATACACACACACACACACACACGGAGATGAGGTCTCCAACACGATCCAACAAACGGATCAACAAGACACACACACGCGGCAACAAGTGCAGCAAACCACACAATAAAACAATTGGATCTAAGTAGATGCACACACACACGTAGATCTAGGAAGATCTACGCACACACGAATGGAACACAATGACCACACACGACCACGGATCCACAATGATCCACACACACACGAATGTTTCTCGATTGTGAAGAACACAAATATAAAGCCCAAAACATAACAACAATGAGGCACAGTTTAGAAGACTCCTAATTTGGCTTCCCTTGAGTGTATGATATAGAGCTTGGAACGATGCTTCATGCTTCACTTGAATGACTTCATATTAAGCTTGAATGGGCTTGGAGTGGATGTAGAGTTGCTGCACGGAGTACTGTTCATGGCTACAGTACTCTTCCTTCTTCACTTGGATAACCTCCCTTTGATCTCTTCTTGAAACTCTTGCTTGCTTCTTGATAGCCTCCCCCTTGATCTCTCTTTATTGGTTGCTTGATTCTTCACTTCATAGATGCTTGTTGGCTTGAGAAGTACCTTGAATGGCTTGTAGATGGATGAATAACTTGCTGCACGAGATACTGTTCACGGAGCTACAGTACCTCTTCTTCCTCCTTGGACTGCCTCCCCTTAGATCTCCCTTGAAGCCCTCTTGGTTGGTTAGGGTTATGGCTTCAATGAGATGTTTTATATCTCTTAAATGGTCCATAGACAAGCCCTAGACTAGATCCACAAATCATGGTGGATTGGGTGTCTTTAGGATTAAACAAATGGGTGGAAAGACCACTCCTCGAGCTTGAAACAAAAGTCAAAAAAAGGGGGCCTCGGGGCTGGCAGTCGACCGGTGGAGGGCTGGCGGTCGACCGGAATTTTACAGGTTTCAGTCCGTTGCTTGCTGAGAAAAACGGTTGACCGCCCCTGTCTGGGCGGTCCACCGCTGCTGGCGGTCGATCGGTCCTAGACCGGCGGTCGACCGCTGGCAGGGGAAGCCCCAGGTTTCTCCCGTTCAGCACTTTAAACCCTTGAGCAGCTCATTCACGTTTGTGGCATCAAACTCCTTCGACCTTGAGGATTTGTTCTGAGTATATGGACCAGTGGTTCTTGATAGTAAATGACATGTACCACTTGTTTTGGATTGTAGAGGAGCAGGGTGCTTATCCACAAGTTTAGTTCACCAGGTGACTGCCGTGTGTTTGATCCTGCAAGCAAGATAGTTAAGGTTAATACCATGCTTGTTCACATTAAAGAGGTTATGAAACCTCTTGCCTCTTGTAAAAATAATTCAATCAAGCATGAATCAAGACCATGTACCATTGCCATTTGCCATCTCAAACATATTTAAACATGAATGTGCAATCAACCATAAGTTTAGTTATCATCACTCAATCACACATTAAGTTTAGTTATCATCAAAACCATAACGCCAACAATCATCAAAACCATAACTCAATAATTTCCCCCTTTTTGATGATGACAAACTTAGTGATGATGACAAACTTAATGATCATACAATAGAATGGCACAAATAATCTTCCCGTTCTGTCACACATAATCATAAATTTTTCTCCCCCTTTGATATAATCAAAAAGCGGGATAATGCAAAACTTTCTCCCCCTGTGACATAATCAACAATATCGACAATCTGGAAGAAGCCAAACAAGGAAGAACAAGCTGATATCCCTTTGAAACAGCAATAGCCCATCTTATCAATACAGATGAAGCAACAACAAATCATGGACCGACAAATTAATATAAGTCCAATTAGAGGAAATCAATTGCTTATTATTCTCAGAAATCAATATGATACCATCCAAAGCGAATACAGTCAAGCATGTATGGATACCAATTGAAAGTGGTGAGTGGCCTCAAGGATACGAGCCAGTGTCGGAAGATGTTCACAAAATAAGGTGTTCAGCATGATAGCATTCAAAATCTAGAGCTCATGGCAGATTTTCACACAAATAAGAGCAGGAGGACATATCAACACGATTTTCTTTGATTTTTACATTTTCTGTTTAAATGCATGAAGCTATGTATATGCAGATGATGACTCATGAAGTGCACACAAAGTAATCAAACAGTTACATATAAACATATATGCAATCTCCCCCGTACATATATGAGAAAGGAATGGGTATAATAAAGATGCAAGAGAGTCATGCTCACCAGAATGCACATGTGTAGCACATGGGAGATCGTGCAATCATATAGGAGATTCATGCAATTGCTGATGCAGTCAATCAATTTTCTGAATACATATTAAATCAAATTTCCCGATGTGTAAGTGAGGAACATGAAAAATGATAGTTGCAATATGGATATTCAGATTTTCAGATAAACACAATGAGACATTTCACAGACTGCACTTCAATTTTTGAGAACAGCGTATTGGAGGCTTCGCTCTACCACAATGAGTTTTAACCACATTTTTTTTACCGCACCAAGATCACATGATAGTCAGAATTTTTCAAGAGTGATCATGTTCAAATGATTCCTTTTTACACGAGTAGACGCATGGAACTCATGCCAGAATCGCCGGTTACTCAGAATAAAGAACCATTTAACCTCATTTTAAACGGAGATACTAGTCAACACTTTTCAGATATGAACCACATCACGTCTCAGGTGACATGTGCCCAGTTTACTCAGTGAGACCGAGCATTGCTCTATCTTTCATTTTCATTTCAGATTTTTCAACAAGGATAGGTAGGCAGTTGTTTCCTCAACTGTCTCTTCAACATACATGCAGCAAGTTTAACATCTCGAGAGTGTGGAAAAGAAATTCATATATTGTTATCTTTAACACTCATTTTCACATTTTGTGCATGAAGTGTGCGAATTTGATTCAGCATGTACACCGAAAATATCATGAATACACAACAGTGCAACTCCCCCGAAATAGATGCACTTATGAAATATAAACTCTCCCAGAGTGTACGACATGAAACACTCCAATAATGACGCAAATGGAGCATTATGTATCAAGAAAACATAAGGCCATAGAAATGCCAAGGGATGGGGGTGAATAGCATATAATACCACACAAGCACACATTAGGAGTTTATGCTAATGCACTATGACATGCATGCGAGCAATGTGATATAAATTTGATACCAATTGAATGGTCGTCAACTGAATGAACTAAGTGCGACTAATACATGAGTTCCAATGTAATACAACATATGAGCATATGAGAATGCGATGCAATGTGCAAAGTGATTCAAACTTTTGATTTTTATTTGCATGATCTAAAAATACCTTATGCATTGAATTATGATGCATGCAACCTATAACTATGTGAGAATGGAATGCAAGATGAAAAATGACACTATGTACAAGAGAGCAGTTCAGATTTGAAGGACGAGCATGGGGCATTATTCATCACAAGTGGTTCATATACAATGGTGTAGAAATCATTTGGCATGCTGTGGAAACCATTTATTGTCTAAAATAGTTAAGAACAGATTTTCAAAAGTTTTGAAATCAATCACAAGTCATTCAGGAGTAGACATTTCCATTGCAGAACTCTTCATTTCAACAAGGATCAATTTTAGAAATTTTGAAGTAATTCATTATGAGCATGTTGTATGTTTCAATTAGAGATCACTCATTCAATAGAGAATAGCATTCATTTCAACTTGTTTAGCTAGCAAGACCCCCTTTGACAAAAACATGAATCTTAGAAAAATTCAGTGAAAGTGCAATGTTTCTCTTATGACATGGGACTAGCTAACAAGGAGCAAATAGTAGCATCAGAAGAAGTCTTTCAAGGCCAAACAATCAATTTCTTGCAGTTCTGGTACAAGGCGGAGAACTTTGGTCCAAAGACCAACTCACGCATAGTGAGAGTTTCTAGGTGAAGATAATCCACCTTTTCACTACTCAGTATTTGATATACCAGATACTCAATTAAGCTTAAATGTGCTCAAGCAATCAGATTGAAGGATGTTCAAAGGTCAACATAAAATTCAAGAATTTCAGTTTCATTTAACCAATAAGCAGGTTAATCACAGCAGAATGGAGGAGCAATCATTTCAGGTATGTAGAAACAATACCTATCATCAGAATAACATCAAAAAGTCCCATAGACTAATGCATGAATTTTCATTTCCATAGTAAGAGGGTGAATTACCTTAGTTCAAAGGACAATACCGAAGGCCTTCAAGCACCAAAATCACTAACCTCACGAAGGTTAGTATTTTAGATTTACTTTCTTACCTTTGCCTTGAGAATCCATTTTCTTCTGAGCCTTCCACCTATTGAACCCATTCTTGGTTAAAAGAGATGCGCGCCTTTCATACCATGTCTTGGGTACTTGCTTCAACATGTACAAAACTTTCACCACCTTGTGTGGATGTGCAAATAATTATGATCAACCCCAAATTGATAAAAGATGGTGATTTTGTTTTAAAAAAAGATATCGAACTCAATTAATGATGAAAAAAGGGGAAAAATCATATGCAACAACTAAGATCCGTGATTGCCACTGAAGCTATAAACATGCCAAACAATAAGAGATCAGGATGGGGCATGTTACATACCTCAGAAATCCATAAAGGGGAGCCATGGTCCTGGAGATTAACGCGCTATATCGTCATAGCGCGTTCTCCAGGTCGCGCTAGCTTAGTACAGCGCGATATCAGACAGGTAGCGGGATTTATCTGGTTTCGTTCCTTCCTTGCTCCAAGGCTGGCCAAGGTGCAAGGGCTCCACGTATCAATCTTCTAGTGCCTGCAAACAATCATAAACAACAAATATAAAGCCCATTAGATCGAGATTTGAGTATAATCTGCCCTTATCCTTAATCAAAAGCATGTAAAAAGGGGGCTCGATTACCTGGGGGTTTGGTGGTTTTTAAACCCCTATGGATGGGCAAAAGATAGGTGTGGTGTGTGTGAATGCATGTATCTTGTAAAAGGAGTGTTTTGAAATCAGGATGTAATGCGATGCAAAGATTAAAAAAAAACCGGAGGGGAAAAGAGAGATGAAAGAGGAAGAACACAAGGAAAAGCCCTAAATACTCCCTTGAACGTGCGAGGAGCGAGGATTTGTTGATTGTGCACGAAGTATTTCCTCCTCCTCGTCAATAACTCGAGTTGCATCCCCCTTGAACGTCGGCCAAAGGGATGAATTTATAGGAAGAAGATCGAACACAAACCCTAGGTCGGAGTTTGATTCAATCCGATGACTCGGCGGCTCAAATCGAGGTAATATTGCCGACTAATTAGGGGGAAAGACTCCTGATAGGTTTAGAAACCTTCCTAGATAAGAAACACAGTCAGCAACTTACCCAATAAGGCCTCTGAATCGAAATAAGGGAGTCCGGCCTGGAGAGGGACTCTGTCTGATAAGGCGCTATACTTCCATAGCGCGATAATGAAGAACGCGCTATGGAGATATAGCGCAACAAGTAAAGGCCCATTAAATGGAGAAAAAAACCATTGGGCAGTCATTTAATCAAATGTTGAAGGAGAGTAACACCCAAAATTGATGTCATAATGATCAAATGTCAAGCAATAACAATTGATCGAAGGATAATTTGAATTTGACCCACAACGCGCTATGAACAAAAAAGCGATAAGAACAAATAGCGCGAGAATGCCAGACTCGAGACGAGATCCAAGGTATGGAATTGAAGCGTTGGGCCAAGAAAGGGGAAGAATCCCAGAAAATCAACCAATTAAGGATCAATTGGGGCATCGACTAAGAGAACAAAGAAAATGCTCAATTTATCGGCTAAAAATGGGTGTCTACAGATGCCCCTCCTTGATATCCGCTTTGCAGGGGAGCGAAACGGGGATGAAACGGAAATAACACGGAGATGACACAGAGTGGTAGTGACGGGGAGATGAAGTGAAAATGTAGTAGAGCGGACTGATAAGTGGATATCAAGGAGAAAAGACACCCATTATAACCGACAAATGATAGGAATGATCCAGAAAACTCCGAGCTAACCACAAGGTCAAGCCGGCACCAGTGATTCCTGCCTAGAATGATAGGCACGGAACAAGAAAAAGGAACTGATCAACCTCTTGTACAAAAGAGGCATCCGCAGCGCGTAGCAACTACGAATTTCACTCAGTTAGTGGAATAGACGCGAGCCCGGCGGATCCATCGACGCCATCGTGCGGTTCACAGCTAATGAGTGGATCAAAAAGAAGGAGATTGAATCAAAAAGGTGATAAGCACAATCAGGCAAGGGTCACATCGACCAACGAGATCCAATGCTTAACTGGGAGCGATCTTTCAGATTCGGAATGGAATTAAATTCTTTGTTCGAGAACAAAAGCAAATTGATCCTTTAATTTAGGAAGAAGATTGGGCGATTTATGGATGCAAAAGTGGCATGATGCATGCAGGGCTAAAATAAAAGAAATCATCAAAACAAATGCCAAGAAAGATAAAATACAAGATACTCAAGGATAATATTGCTAAATCAAATAGACTCGGGTCAAGAATTATCCGCAACCACGGCGTGCGAGATGAAGTCCATCGTCCCCAAATTTATTTTGATCTAACGGCCTATCCGACGATTAACTGCATGTTTCTAGATCATCACTGTTTTTGGTAGAGGGGAACTCAAATCCTGAAACATACAGAGAACCAGCCGGTCCTTGAGATAATAATGTAAATAACATATAGTAATGCAATAAAAGAAGGGACACAGAAATACTTTCCTGATGGCACGGCATATGTTTTTTTCTTTTTTCTTCCTGCAATCTCAACGTTAGGCACAAGCAAATTCAAGCAAATGCAACCTCAATGTTAAGCAAATTCAAGCGATCTTAATGTTTAAGCAAATTCAAACATATAATCAATCTCAATGTTTAAATAAATTCAAGCATATTCAAACATAAGCAAAAGAACACAAGCTCTCATCATATGTTCTCAAGTAATATCCTCTTTTCTCCCCTCCTTTTTTATTTTCTTATCTGATTTAATTATCGCGCTATATGTACATAGCGCGACAGTGTCGCGCTATGAACATGTAGCGCGTCCATTAACCGCGGGTTTCAAAACCGTTCCCCCCCCTTTCTATTATTCAAAGTTACTCCTTTCCTCTCCCCAACTCCTCTCTCGCCTTCTCAGCCTCTCACCAGCCCTAGCCCCCATTTGCAACAATCTGATGGCGGGTGGTGCTCCCCGACGCCCCAAACGGCGTGCCACCCGCGTCCGCCAAAGATCGGACGTGGAAGAGGAACGGGCGCCCCCTCCCGCGGAAGAACCCTCCAACTCGGAGGCGACGGTCTCGGCCCGACTCGAGGGAGACGATATGGACATCCACCCAGACAAGGCCGAAGAAGTTGAATGTGTCCCGGCGGCCGAGGAAGCGGTGGCGGAGCCCGTCGGAGGCGCGGCGGCCCGAAAATGCCGGGTGGTAAGAAAATCACCCTAAACTTGTTTATGATTTGATTTTTTCTTATTTTTTCTTTCCTATGTGATGAAAACGGAAAGGGGAATGCCCCTAAATATCAAAATGTAGGGCAGAATGCCCATAGAACAGATTGCGGGGAACGGTGGTCACCCCCTACCTACAGAAGGGGAACGCGCTATGCCTTCATAGCGCGTTCTTGAAGAACGCGCTATGACGATATAGCGCGACAAATAACAGCATGCAGGTTTCATTTTCTGATTAGCCTTTGTTTGATGATCACATAAATTGATTATTTCTTCTTTTTCATTGTGTGTAGGGTGTGGAGGGTGCAGTGCGTGCTCAAATTTCTTGGACATTGGTCCGGGTAGCTTACCACGCACTACCGGAGTTTCAAAGGGCCCGCCTCCGCCATATGGGCTTCGGGGAATTTCTGGAGATAGAAGTGCTGAGGGTTGATGTGGGGCTGATAAGGGCCCTAAAGGCCAGATGGGACACGGGATGCAAGGCCTTCCTCTTCCCCTGGGGTCATATGATCCCGACCTTGGAGGACGTCACGCGCATCACTGGGCTGCGGGTGCACGGATCGGCAGTGACGGGCTACACTTATCCCGACTACCGGGAGATGGCGCGCAGGCTGCTGGGCTTGGAGCTGGAGGGTACAGGCCGGACCTCACTAGTGTCGAGGATCGTCCTGCAGGAGAGTCTCGGCCTATTCCACACACAGAGGAAAGGTGGGGGAGACTTCGACAGCTCATGAGAAGAGGCTGGAGGCGGGGGCCAGGGAGAGTTTTACTACTGAGGCAGGCCCACAGGCAGACATGGAGCTGAGGAGGTTCCTCATTCTGCTGATCGGCAAGCTGCTTCTAGCGACCCAGGGCGACGCAGTGAGCTGCCGTTTTCTACCCTTACTGGAGGACCTAGACAGAGTCGGACGGTATGCCTGGGGTGCGGCAGTCCTAGCCCACTTGTTTGACAGCTTCGGCATCTCCTCACTCCAGTCTTCACTCGGGGGGTTTTACCCTCTACTTCAGGTATTTCTCTACACCTCAAACTTGTGAATTATGCACCTGCCTTTTATGTCAATCATATGAGCTACGTTTCAGGTTTGGAGCTACTTATACCTTCCTACCCTCCGACGAGCCTGGGAGGATCGAGGGGACCTACTGCCCCTGGCCAGACGATGGACCCCTACACGAGACGGCCGATCTCTGAAGGACCAGGTTACCTACATCCAGGAGACGTTAGACATGATGCCCCATATAGAGGTAAGATTGAATTTTTGAAATTGAATTTAGTTATGAGTGGAATTAAGGGCAATGATAAATTGAATTATGCAGGTGGACTGGACTCCTTATCAGGGGAGAGCCGAGGTGATGCCCTGGGTGGAGCCGGCCATCCCTTTCTTCGGGAGAGAGATCTGGCTGCATGCCCTCAACCTGGTCGAGCCACTATACCACAGGTTGATCATGAGGACACTTGGGCTTCATCAGGCGGTGGTGGAGTTTCCGACCCAGGCGACGGACCCACGACCTGGACGACGCTTCCGAGGCCTGCAGGGTACAGACGATTGGCGGCAGCGTGCCCGAGAGCAGTTGGCAGATTGGAAGAAGCGTGGCCGAGCAGTCCCTGCAGGAGCACATTCAGATGATGCCTACCTTCAGGCATACTCACAGGCATACGGCAGCCGAGTCTATCAGAGTGCTCGCGGACAGGTATGCCCTTAAATTCAATTGTGGTTGATTATTCAATGTGTGATTAACAATGTGTTCTTGCAGTTCGACATAGAGGGGAGACTGGCCATGGTACAGGGACTCCTCGATTCCACAGTCCGACAGCGCGAGGAACTCCAGCAAACCGTCGATGAGCTGGTAAGCACTTGAAACTTAGAATGGTTCAGATTTGAATTGCAATTAATGATAATGCTTTTCTTTTCAGCGCGAGGAGCTGGAGGCAGTCCGATCCTCGCACGGCGCTTCATCTTCTACACAGCCCGTCTGCGACCACACCGAGCTAGAGGGCCAGCTTGCCAGTGCAGTGGCTCGGGCGGAGGCAGCCGAGGCCTCCCTCCAGGAGAGAGTGAGCAATCTGTTCTTTTAATCTTAGTCTAGGAGTTTTAACAATTATCAATTATTAATCAAGATTTTGGATGCAGGAACAGGAGCTGCGCGTGGCAGAAGCGGAGCTGAGGCGGCGTGATGCAGAGGAGCTCCCTCGAGATGTAGCAGAGCTGCGCCTTCTCCTCGGGGTGGAGAAGAGTGAGCGGCAGAGAGAGAGAGAGGATCGTGATAGAGAGAGGGAGAGATGGGAGAAAGAGAGAATGGAGCGGGAGCTTGAGAGAGTGGAGCTACGCACTCGATTAGGGATCACCGAGCAGCGAGCAAAGGATGCAGAGATCGCTACCGACGAGGACGTGAGCGGGCCCAGCGTGAGGGATACTCCCGAGCCTACTCGAGCACAGATTACTTAGTTACTTCTTCTGAGCACCAGCGGAGAGAGGATGCAGAGAGGGGAGCACATGGTGACAGGGTTTCGGCTTCCCGGGCACAGATGGCTCCTCCTAGGCCTCCCCGGGGAGGACAGGAGGAAGCTGAGAGTTCACACAGAGGGGGAGACCAGGAGGGTCGAGGGGAGAGCTGAGAGTTTGTTGTATCCATCTCATTTTATACCTTTTGACATGTTATAGTGGAATGAGACAATTCTTAGCACTTGTTGCGGCTTGTGTGATTGTTCTTCATTTTGCGTGCTTTTTCAAAAGGATGCCATCAGAAATAGAATGCAATTTTTTTGGAATTTTTTGTTTGAAAAAATATGCAAAAAAATTTTTATGAGTTTTGAAAATATTTGAAATTTTTTTTTTAAAAAAAACTTTTGCAATGTTCAACTTTTTTTGGCAATATTCTAGTTTTTTTTGGAATTTTTTTGGCAATATTCAAATTTCTTTGGAATTTTTGGCAATATTCAATTTTTTTGTGGAGTTTTGGTAAAATTCAAATTTTTTGTGGAGTTTTGGTAAAATTCAAATTTTTTGTGGAGTTTTGGTAAAATTCAAATTTTTTTGTGGAGTTTTTGGTAAGACATTGCTAATGCAGCGTCAAAGGGTATTTAAACCACTGGCTAGGGGTCCTTGTTCCTCCCCCTTTTTGCTTAAAACTGTCCAAAGCTGGGCGTGCATTTGTAAGGTGGCGCCCTATAACCGACCGCCTTTGATCAACGGTGCCCCTACCAAGGCCATACCCGAGAAACATTCGGTCTTGGAGGGAGAAGAGAAGAATAATTGGAGATAAGCTTTACGCAGGATGGGAGATATCAAGACTTGAATTCCTTCCAAGGTGTTACCCTCAAAGAGGTAGTCTGTTGCGTCGGGGCTTTATGCCTTTGATTTTTAGACCCTTGACATGCATACGACCAGGGTTCTCCCTGCGGGGACTTTGCCACTCTTGACATGCCATAATTCATACTTTTGCTTTTATCGAAATTTTGACTTGATTTTCATAATAGCCCTTTTGGCGAGATGTATATCATGAAAACTCATATGAAAACTCATATTGATGTTGATTTTGGGTCAAGACTGCCCCTATTTGAGACTCCTCTCGTATTGGGGATTACCGAGGTTGGGTCATCTTATCCGTCAGTCTCTTGCCCCTGCATTCGGCCGAGTGAAGAAGAGAAAAAGACTTTCAGAAATTCATGGCATGGCCAATGTAGGAACGGTGTTTTAACCAAAAGAGCCGGCTAAGGACGCCGTGAAGTGTGTGGAATGCCCAGCTAAGGGTTGCTCTTAACAAGCGGGGAGAAAATGTTGAATTCCCAGTGCGAGGTTCTTATTACCATAGGTGCTATAGAAACAAGCCTAAAGACTCTTTTTGGGGATGATTTAATTAATTAAAAGGCCTAAGATAAAGGTTTAAAACACCACTCTTAATCTCGTTAAGAAGCACTTCCTTTTGAAAATCATGCGTGAAGTAATGAGAAAATGATATCATAAAAAAATGCGTACTTACGCCAATATGTTACCTTGCAACAGCTGCCAGAAGTGGTCATCGTGGGATTTGTCTTCTTTAGCAGAAAAAAGACTGGAAGCAAAGGATTGGAAGTGGCTTATCAAGACGGAGCGGTGCCCAGACCAGACTCAGACGAATAAGGAAAAAAAGGAAAAGAGACAAGGGCTAGAACTCCCTTATTAAGGTACGGAGACCCTGATCACATGGAACAGTCTACAGAAGAAGCGAAAAATCAAGAAGAGGGGTGAGGACTAAAGCCTCGGAAGCAATGGGAGAAAGGGCAAATGCCCAAGGTAGTGGATGTTGAAGAAGTTGGGTCAGACCCAGAATCAGGGGGAATTAGAAGAAGAAATTGGTAGATAGAAAGAGGTGGATCCGGAGGGTCCGGAGGTAAAGGAGGAGAATCGTGATAGGAGGAATCATCCGGGGGCTCCGGAGGGATAACGAAAGAAGGGACGCGATGCCCTGGGGAGAAGTAGGGAAAAAGATGATGAAAAAGATGACGGAAAAGGAAGAAGAGAATAAAAGATATGGAGTCCCGGAGGAGCAAAAAGATGAATTGAAGGAAATATGGAAGGTCCGGAGGTTCCGGAGGGATGAAATCAGTAAGGAGAAGATTGAAAGGGGCGTCGTGCCCGAGGGGAAAGTCCGGAGGTTCCGGAGGAATAGAATCAGAAAGGGCGAGATGCCCAAAGAGGAGGGATAAAATTCCTGGAGGTTCCAGGGAAATAGCAGGAAGGGGGACGCGATGCCCCAAGGGGAGTGGACAAAAAGATGAATATGAATAAGATGGGGAATGCGGAATATCCGGCGGGGCCGGAAGGCGGGGAAGATACGGGTTTGGAAACTCAGGAAGCAGGAGATGCAATTGTATGCAAAATGATGGATGTGATGAATGCTGTGAATGCACGAACGCAACACAATGCATGAGATGCAACGAAGGTGAAAAAAATGAGGAATACGAAGGGTGAGAGGGCAAGATCCTCCTCCTAACCCTTGGAGTAGCCCATGAAGAAGAAGTGATAGAGATGGTCGAATAGAAAGTGGAACAAATAAGGGATGGCCCCTTAAGACAATTGCCCCTCCATGGCAGTGAAAGTGTATGAGAAATTGGCCCAATGGAAGAAGCTTCACTAATAAATGACAACCCCCTTGGAAGGCAAGGATCAATGATGTGAGGGAGTTGGAAAGTTGGAACATGAAGCATGGCCATGCCCATTAATTGTGGTGTATAAGAAGTGTTGAACAAAATGGGCATTCGCCCCTTGCATAGAGGAATGGAATCAAGATTTGAAAATTGGAACAAGGGGTGCTCTGCCCGGCCTTCGGGTGACATCAACACCTGGCATTCTCTTCCGAACAATGACGGTGACTTGGCCTTCGCGACCATGCTTGGCACAATAATCCGGATTGGCATCCGGTAAATGAATTCTTGAATCTTGAATCGCATAGCCGTGGCCAAATCTGTCTTGCCCGGCTCTTGATCATCTTCGGCACATATACTTGCAGAAGCACCCACATTCCGAGTAATAGAAGGAGGTGAGGCGGAGGCGGAAGGCTTTGTGAGTGGTGGAGGTATAATGGAAGGTGTTGGCGTAAGTGGAGGCGGAGGTTCAAACACATTGAGTTTCTCCCCTCGCTTGCAAGCGATCGAGGTTAGCTCAAGTGCAAGAAGTGGTGGATCCTGCTCAGGATTAACCATAGGCAAGGGTGAAGGGTTAAATGGCAGGGTAGGAAAAGTGGGTTTTAAGGATGGTGGTAATGGGATAACGGGAGGTTGAATTGGGGACAGTTCAATGGTAGGCTCGGTAGAGGCTGATGTGGAGGTTAATGGTTGAATAGGTGAAGGTTTTAAAATGGAAGGTTCAGTGGTGGCTAATAGTGTGAAGGTTGATGGTATAGTGGGTTGAGGTGTAATTGGTGGAGGTTTAATGGAAAGTTCAGGGATAGGAGGAGACTCAAGAGGTGCCGGTGTGGTTGATTGAAGTATCGGCCCATCATCGTAACACCAGTTAGTCTCATAAATGGGGGTTGGATCGGGGACGGTGGCTTCGTCCTGAGCAGGGGGTTCATCAAATGATAGTGGGGGGAGTGGGAAATTATGGAAACTCGGAAAGGGTGCCTGCGGAGCTTCATCATCATATACCGGCTCGTATTCTTCGATTGCCGGTTCTTGCTCACTTGGAATATCAATGCCATAGTCGTCCATCCTATCCTTCCATTCTCTCTCCATTCTTGTAATATCATCCAAAGCCGCATAGAGAGGATTGACTGGAGTAGGAGGAGCCGTGACCCTTTTTAATTGTTCCTCCATAGAAGCAATCTTATCCAAGACGTTTTGCTGGAGGGGAGTAACATGAACAATAGAGGGTTGGCAGGGCCTTGGTGGAGGAGGGGCCGTATAAAAAGGCCGTGGAGGGGAGTTGACGGGATGACCCGTAAAAGGACCCGGACGGGCCAGATTGCAATGAGTAAATGGGCCTTGGGGCCGTGATGGAGGAGGAATATGAGGAGGCGGGTGTCGGGCCACCCGAGTAGAATGAACAGGAGGAGATGGGTAATGGGCTACCCGATCAGGATCGGAAGGAGGAGGTGGGTGATGGGCCACCCGTGTAGAATTGGGGGGAGATGGGTGATGGGCCACCCTAACAGAATTGGAGGGAGATGGGTGATGGACCACCCAAATAGAATTGGAAGGAGGAGGTGCATGAGATGTACCCTCAACGGCAGCCTTAAGGGCTTGGATCTGTTGAGGGGTAAGATGATCTAATGCATGCAAGATTTGGGAGACCTTCTCATCATTGGGACGAGACGGTCCCGGAGGAATAGTGGTTCGCAATTGAGGAGGGGGACCATGAGAATGGACATCGCCCATGGGTCGGGCATGACCATAAGAATGAGGACGTGGTCCCTTGAAAGTATGGTGAGAATGATGAACATGTTGAAAGTGAGGATTGTAAGAAGTGCTAGGTTGTGCATCCTCATGAATTGAATTGAACATGTTGTTCTGTTTATCAAAGTAAGGCATTACACAATCCAAATAATGTGCAAACAATTTGTAAAGAAACACGCAAGTTGGAATGGTTACCTTGATTTTTATTTGTTTGAACCTTGGTGAATTAATGATTTTATACAAATTGATATGATTCACACAAGGGGAGGAACCTAGTTTCAAAATGAGTCACTTCAATGCCAACTAGGGACCCTCTCTCACCACGTATAGGCCAACTAATTCGGGACTTCAAAAGGGTACAACCTGCCCGGCGTCCGTGAGGGAATCCACGGGTGCGGGGACTTATGGAGGCTTGGTTTAGGAACTTCCAATCCAAAGAGACAGAATGCTCAATGGAGGGTCCTTCCTTCACCAAGGGGGTGTGTGGAATCCTAATGTAGAGAGAGGAGGTCTCTCAAACCAAATGCAAGGATGAATGCAATGCTATGGAAGAAAAATCTAAACTAGCACAATAAAAGGAAAATAGATGAAAGAAGTGAATATACAACAGGAAGTATACAATGATGCAACCAGAGAAGATGGCAATCAGAACCCGGACAGAGGATATAGGTGAATATGTCCTCTGGTGATTATCGCGCTATATGTCCACAGCGCGATCTACAGAAGGCGCTATGGACCCATAGCGCGATAATCGACAGTGGGGGAAGGGCTCAAAATCCAATAAACACACACACTGATGTACTGATAAGCAGGCAACAAGAAGAATGCACGTGGTAGCACAAAGTGTCCCACCGTGATCGCCAATTTGTGGATGTGCAAATAATTATGATCAACCCCAAATTGATAAAAGATGGTGATTTTGTTTTAAAACAAGATATCGCACTCAATTAATGATGAAAAAAGGGGAAAAATCATATGCAACAACTAAGATCCGTGATCGCCACTGAAGCTAGAAACATGCCAAACAATAAGAGATCAGGATGGGGCATGTTACATACCTCAGAAATCCATAAAGGGGAGCCATGGTCCTGGAGATTAACGCGCTATATCGTCATAGCGCGTTCTCCAGGTCGCGCTAGCTTAGTACAGCGCGATATCAGACAGGTAGCGGGATTTATCTGGTTTCGTTCCTTCCTTGCTCCAAGGCCGGCCAAGGTGCAAGGGCTCCACGTATCAATCTTCTAGTGCCTGCAAACAATCATAAACAACAAATATAAAGCCCATTAGATCGAGATTTGAGTATAATCTGCCCTTATCCTTAATCAAAAGCATGTAAAAAGGGGGCTCGATTATCTGGGGGTTTGGTGGTTTTTAAACCCCTATGGATGGGCAAAAGATAGGTGTGGTGTGTGTGAATGCATGTATCTTGTAAAAGGAGTGTTTTGAAATCAGGATGTAATGCGATGCAAAGATTAAAAAAAACCGGAGGAGAAAAGAGAGATGAAAGAGGAAGAACACAAGGAAAAGCCCTAAATACTCCCTTGAATGTGCGAGGAGCGAGGATTTGTTGATTGTGCACGAAGTATTTCCTCCTCCTCGTCAATAACTCGAGTTGCATCCCCCTTGAACGTCGGCCAAAGGGATGAATTTATAGGAAGATGATCGAACACAAACCCTAGGTCGGAGTTTGATTCAATCTGATGACTCGGCGGCTCAAATCGAGGTAATATTGCCGACTAATTAGGGGGAAAGACTCCTGATAGGTTTAGAAACCTTCCTAGATAAGAAACACAGTCAGCAACTTACCCAATAAGGCCTCTGAATCGAAATAAGGGAGTCCGGCCTGGAGAGGGACTCTGTCTGATAAGGCGCTATACTTCCATAGCGCGATAATGAAGAACGCGCTATGGAGATATAGCGCAACAAGTAAAGGCCCATTAAATGGAGAAAAAAACCATTGGGCAGTCATTTAATCAAATGTTGAAGGAGAGTAACACCCAAAATTGATGTCATAATGATCAAATGTCAAGCAATAACAATTGATCGAAGGATAATTTGAATTTGACCCACAACGCGCTATGAACAAAAAAGTGATAAGAACAAATAGCGCGAGAATGCCAGACTCGAGACGAGATCCAAGGTATGGAATTGAAGCGTTGGGCCAAGAAAGGGGAAGAATCCCAGAAAATCAACCAATTAAGGATCAATTGGGGCATCGACTAAGAGAACAAAGAAAATGCTCAATTTATCGGCTAAAAATGGGTGTCTACACCTTGTACTTGAGTCGATCCTGGAGGTTGTTCTACACAAAATACCCCATCTTCTTGTAGCAACTTGAGAGGGTTCTCATCATTTTCATCCTTGCAGGGTATTCTCCCAGTTGATTCAAGCTTGGTCATGACTAGTCCATCATCAATTGGATCTTGGAAGTATAATCTGCATCCAAAGACAGAAAGGTTTGATTTGTCAATTTCGATTCAAATTTATTAATAATGATATGACAAATAATTTTAACAACCAACACCCTTAGGCAGCTCTAGATGCAATGCATGACTCATGTGTGAACCTGAACATTAAGCCCATATGACGAATGTGATTGCTCCCCCTTAATGTGTGCATGAATGCAAGATGTTCGGTGACAATCCGATCCCATATGCAGCCTTTTATGTAAATGACTCATAGTACCAGGCGGAGAGCTTAGATCCGAAGATCACCTCACGCGTAGTGATAGTTTTCAGACAGGCTTAACCTGCCCTTCCACATGTCACCATTTGATATACTATGTAATCATGGATGATGAAGGTAGGGGAATTACAATGCATTATGGCATGAATACACAATGTTCAACTTATGCATGATAGAGTATGAAAGTGTATGCAAACTCAATATGTGTAGTGAAAATATGATCTGAAGAATCTTGAAGCTCTCCTACCACAAGATGTTATATGACAAGTGATATATACACGAGTATGCAAACAACAATGAATGGAATGCATGTACGGACATGTGCATTATCACAAGAGTATTCAGCATAATATGAATAAAGCCATGACACCATTATTGAAGAGAGAGAGGGATATCACCTGAGTTTCCAAATTCCATTTTTGATTTTCTATTTTAGCCTTTCTTGAGTCACTTGACTCGTGTGCCTTACCTTTTTGGCGAAAATAAATTTCACGCTTTACATTCCCAAGGCACACCTGTTAAACAGATTTTTCATTTGGCCTTCTTAGGCACCTAAATCTTTTTGGGTCCTTGTGGGTTAGCAGCAACATGGGCATGTGGTTTCTAACTTTTGACAACATTCAAATCATCATTTTTTTTAGAAAATAATCATGCTTAACATTCCCAGATTTGCCAAAGTCATGGTAGAAGTCACGTGGCATCATATTCTTCCTTCTCATGGCTTCTACTGATTTGTGTATGTGAGCATGATGTGTTAAGTGGGCGTTCTTTCTCTTTAACAAGAACCATCTCTATGAAGTCGCATGACCCCATTTACCACAATAATTACAATGCATGGAAAGTTTTATGGTGGATGCTTTCTTTTCATTTTTCAAAGCAGCTTGGTTCCTACATGCTCTCAAGTCATCATTTTTCATAATGAAGCAATCATGCATGGCATGTCCAGATTTACCACAGTAAAAGTATGAGAGTTTCTTTCTAATTGGTTGTGTGTGTGTGGAAGAGGTATGTTCAACATGCATGGAGGTGCTAGCAGCATTTTTAGATTTTTGATGTAAATTGATTTTCATTGTGGAGACGTGTGTGTGCAACATGATTTTTCTTTTCCAAATTTTCATTTAATCCTTTTATTATCTGTGAAGAAGATTGATTTTGGGACCCATTTGATGTGCTGGCTATGTTTGAATTGTGTGCAAAAGATGTATAAACTTTATTTTCAAACTTCTTTTTGTTCACAGGATTAAAGCCCACCCTTCCCTTTGAAAATTCACTTTCGTCCCCAATAATTTGTCCAAATTTTCTTGACCATTCACAAATCTAGACATTGAAACATTCAAGTCAAGAATTTCAGATTGAAGAGATGCAATGTGCAATTCATAGGAAACCATCTTATTTTCATAGGAGTTGACTTGTTCATGTAGAGTAGCATTGATGATTTTATGACTTTCAATTTCTTGTAACAAAGCATGCACTTTTTCAGATTCATCATTATTCACAAATTTTCCTTTTTCAAGAGCAAGCAATCTTTCAGAATATGGTTCTATTCAATTCCTTCAGTTTCTTATTTTCCATTTCAAGATTTTTATCATGAGCAAAATCATTTTGACCATTGCTCATAAGACTAACTCTCTCTCTCTCAACTCTTTATTTTCATTTCTCAAGGAAGAAATTTGATCTTTATGAATTTCAATGTCGAACACATGACCATCAATCAATTCTTTCAAGTGTGAGCATTCTTTACATAGAGAATCACATTTATTTTGTCCAACATTCTTTTTCAATTTTTTATTTTCAAACTTAACCCTCTCATATTTATCAGCAAGCTCATCATATGCAATCAATAACTCCTCATAGCTAAATTCATCTTCATTATCAGAATCAGAATTTACCTTTGAGCTTGATTCAACTAGTTGATCACTCCCTTGATCACTCGTGCCTGCCACAAGACATTGGTCTTCATGCTCTTCTCGGACTTTGGTTAAGCCAACCAAGATATCCTTCGCGGATCTGCAATGGGAGACAAAAGGGAAATGATTAGAATCAACTGCAGCAATAAGCAATTTTAGAACCAAACAATTTTGATCATGTTTTAGCTTAGAATATGTGGTCCAGACAGATTTGTCTTTAGGCAACTCATAAGGACCATGTGAGATAAGTTTCCATAGCTTAGGATCATATGAGTTGACTAGACTACACATCCTTCCTAACCACAAATCAAAATTACAACCATCAAACATGGGTAGAGAATTCAAAGTATAATGGTAGTCATTGATCTGGATCACTCTAAATCGTTAGATCTATGAAATTAGAGCCTTGGCTCTGATATCAATTGAAGTCCCGCGATGAATGACACCCAAGAGGGGGGTGAATTGGGTGTTTACCAATTTTACGAAAACTTTTGGCCTTTTTAAAATATGTGATACAATGTTAATCAAGAGGTTCAAAACTGTTTGTTCACAAATTGGATTTATCAAACTAAATTGGATGATGATATAGATTATGCAAGATATACGAGGATAAATCCAGAATCACAATTATACTAACACTCATGTAGAATGGAGGTAGAAGAAAAGGACCAAACCACATAATACAAAACACAATGCACAACGATTTTTAAGGTGGTTCAGATGCAACTACGGTAATCCTACGTCCACCCCTCACAAAACTCGGTGAGGCTTCACTCGGGGATAAATCCCCAAACAGAGACGACGCTCCAAACACACACGCAGGACGGCACCTGCCCACACACACGGGGACGCACCCCAATACACACACACACACACGGAGATGAGGTCTCCAACACGATCCAACAAACGGATCAATAAGACACACACACGCTGCGACAAGTGCAGCAAACCACACACTAAAACAACTGGATCTAAGTAGATCCAGACACACACACACGTAGATCTAGGAAGATCTATGCACACACGAATGGAACACAATGACCACACATGACCACGGATCCACAATGATCCATACACACACGAATGTTTCCAGATTATGAAGAACACAAATATAAAGCCCAAAACATAACAACAATGAGGCACAGTTTAGAAGACTCCTGATTTGGCTTCCCTTGAGTGTATGATATAGAGCTTGGAACGATGCTTCCTGCTTCACTTGAATGACTTCAGATTAAGCTTGAATGGGCTTGGAGTGGATGTAGAGTTGCTACACGGAGTACTATTCATAGCTACAGTACTCTTCCTTCTTCACTTGGATAACCTCCCTTTGATCTCTTCTTGAAACTCTTGCTTGCTTCTTGATAGCCTCCCCCTTGATCTCTCTTTGTTGGTTGCTTGATTCTTCACTTCATAGATGCTTGTTGGCTTGAGAAGTACCTTGAATGGCTTGTGGATGGATGAATAACTTGCTGCATGATGTACTGTTCACGGAGCTACAGTACCTCTTCTTCCTCCTTGGACAGCCTCCCCTTAGATCTCCCTTGAAGCCCTCTTGGTTGGTTAGGGTTATGGCTTCAATGAGATGTTTTATATCTCTTAAATGGTCCATAGACAAGCCCCAGACCAGATCCACAAATCATGGTGGATTGGGTGTCTTTAGGATTAAACAAATGGGTGGGAAGACCACTCCTCGAGCTTGAAACAAAAGTCAAAAAAAAGGGGGCCTCGGGGCTGGCGGTCGACCGGTGGAGGGCTGGCGGTCGACCGGAATTTTACAGGTTTCAATCCGTTGCTTGCTGGGAAAAACGGTTGACCGCCCCTGTCTGGGCGGTCCACCGCTGCTGGCGGTCGACCGGTCCTGGATCGGCGGTCGACCGCTGGCAGGGGAAGCCCCAGGTTTCTCCCGTTCAGCCCTTTAAACCCTTGAGTAGCTCATTCACGTTTGTGGCATCAAACTCCTTTGACCTTGAGGATTTGTACTGAGTATATGGACCAATGGTTCTTGATAGTAAATGACATGTACCACCTGTTTTGGATTGTAGAGGAGCATGGTGCTTATCCACAAGTTTAGTTCACCAGGTGACTGCCATGTGTTTGATCCTGCAAGCAAGATAGTTAAGATTAATACCATGCTTTTTCACATTAAAGAGGTTATGAAACCTCTTGCCTCTTGTAAAATAATTCAATCAAGCATGAATCAAGACCATGTACCATTGCCATTTGCCATCTCAAACATATTTAAACATGAATGTGCAATCAACCATAAGTTTAGTCATCATCACTCAATCACACATTAAGTTTAGTTATCATCAAAACTATAACGCCAACAATCATCAAAACCATAACTCAACAGTACATTTTATTTTACATTTGAGTCGTTTTTATTTGCATTTATACTCTTGTGTAAATGGGTACGCAATTGTATGGCAAGTATAAGCCAAAATGTGAGTCTTTAGGTTTTAGTGGGTTTATTTGTAAAAATCCAGTAGGTCTAGCAAGGGGCCCTCACCTTCTTTCCCATTAGTCCACCTAGGCTCTAGGGCCCATGTGGGGCTGGTCAAATGCCCAAGGTGGGCTTCTAGAAAGCTTGACCATTCAAGGGGACAAAGGGAGGAAAAAGTCCATATTCTCTCCCCTTTCTTGGTCCAAGGTAGGCAACATACCAAACTTGGACTTCCTTCCTTTAAAAATTCAAAGGAAGGAAGCTTCCTTGTCCCCCCCTTGGTCCCTCCCCTCTCTCCCATGAAATTCCCACCCCACCCCTTGCCATGCTCTATATAAGATGATGTATAGTGTCATTTGTAGATTTAATGAAGCATTAATGAAGAGAAATTCCATTATTTGCTCCAAGGCCCAAGGGCACCCCTCTCTCCTCCTATAGAACTGTAAGAGGTCTGATTCAGAGGTGTAAAGCCTCTCCACCACCACCTCTCTGAGTGCGACGCTCAACCCCGCCGCCGCGGCCGCAGTTCGTGCCGCCATCGCACCGCCACCGCCGCTTCGCCGGAGTTCTGTCCAAATCAGGACAAAGCCCCCTTGTCTGAATTTTAGCTCCCAATCCACGGATCTGCTAGAGCCCAAATTTTGAGGGTAGGTTCCCCACGCAAATACCCTCTCCCAAAAAACGTTTCCCAATTTCTATCCATCGTTTGCCCTCTGTTCCACCTCCGTTTTACCCGGTCTTCACAGTCTGCCCCTGTGCAGATCTGTGTCACAGCAACTCTGTGTTTAATTAGTTCGACCCTCTTTCCCTTGTTTGTTTGAATTTCCAATTTAATTGGGAGTTCTGTCCACCTAAAACTCCTTCCATGAATTTTTGAGAATTTTAGATCTCGTTTACATTTTCTAAAAATCTCTATCTTTTCCCAAATCAGTTCTGTCCCTACTGTCCAGATCCGACCACCCAGTGTTAGAAATTCGGTTTGCCCAACTAAACCTCCACCATAAATTACAAACAAATTATTCCCGTCTTCCTTACCTTCCCCTCTCCAACTTTCATGAAGAGCCCAACTCCTAGATCCGAAGTTTGAACCACGGTCAACCCGCGTTATCAGAAAAATCCATTTCTGTCCTGAGTTTCCTGAGTCTGTCAGCCAACATGTTCAAAAATACACCACGAAAAAATCAGTCCCATCAAAATTGCTGCCACAGTCTTTGGTCAAATTACTTCGAAAGAGCTTTCCAATGGCGCTAATTTCGCGTCGATCCGACGTCGGGATTGATCGCAGCAGCTGTTCCCGCCGGGTCGCATGCTGCAAAAATAGAAGCCCAGATCCGTGGATAGCAAGTTCACACTTCACGGTGGGAGCCGCCTAGCCTTCCACGAGGTGAACCAGAGCATTCCCCTCCGAGGGAGCATTCCCTCCGGAGTCCTCTTCATAGCGGGACCCACCCCGCCCAATTCGGAGGTCCGAGCAGTACGTGGGCCCCACAACCCGCAGCAAGCGTCTTCCGGACGGCGCCGACGACGCGGATCAATGTGCTGCCCGTCAACCCAAGATTGGTCCTCCCGGGCCCACATTGTATCCCTTTACTTCCTTGCGTGGAGTGGGTAGCAAATTAACTTCTGTAATTATTGTAATATTTTATACTGGGAGTTACAGTACTTGGCCAGGGTCGTCTTTCCCACACCCGGAGCGTGGAGGTAACTTCGCCACTCCCTTATCGCATTTGCTTATCTTGTATATTTTTGAATGCCACTGCATGAGTGATAGGTTAATCTAGCCTGATGTATTGTTATCACCGCTGCGAGAAAGAGTGAGCGTGACCCATCCTATGACTCAATCCGAGTACACGCGGAAGAGCCGACTACCCGACTCATTGCCAGTTCCTCAAACACGCACGATCTCGCATTTCCCTCGCTTAGGGACGAGTTGCGAGCTAGAGTCCCAGGTTCGTGTGTCCGTCCCGCATCAAAGGGTCAACCCCTGGGTGGTTTTCGTTCTTCAACTAATTGGGTTTCAGCTGGCTGGTCGTGAGGGTCGCCCCCAAGGTTCGACCCCCAGCCGTTATGTTTTTGAACACTGCTCGGGTTCAAGTTTTGGCACCATGAGGGTCGACCCAAAGGATCGACCCCTTCTTGTACCTGCTTCTCAGCTTGTTTGGGATCTCTAAGAAGGTCCACGAGGGTTGACCCTTTCCGTTTGGACGCTGCCGAACACGTTTCGAATCCATACCATCATCACTTTTTCTCTTATCTTTTGCCCTAAAAGTGTGGGATCTGAGGCTCCCATCATTGTACACATGCCCCCCCTTGCCTTGGGGTATATAAATCATCACTAGGGTGACCCAAAGATTAATCACAAGAAGAGAATATTTTCACTCTTTATCTTTGAATGCTTGCAGAAGAAGAAAGTCGTTAGTGGGGTCGTGAGCGCGAAATGCGGCTGAGTTCCTTGCAGATTTGATGAAGCTAGAGTATGATTCAACGGTCTTCTTCCTGATATGAAGCTGAGCAACAAGAATCTTGAGCTACACATCATCCTCCGGGTTTCCTCTTGATGGTTTTATCTACATCCTGCAACCTCTTCTAAGGAAAGAAGAACCAAAGTCTGCTCATCGTCAAAAGTGAGATTTCTGGCATCCTCAACATCTTATTGCCTATCTTCTGTTCATTCTCTTCCAGTTCTGAAAGCTCAATGTATATTTGAACCTTTCTTAAACAGATACAGTGTGTGTGAGCGCGTCTGCTGGTCATAGCTCGCTTGTGCCTGTATTGGCTGTGTGCATCACAACGTGTGTGTGTGTGGGTTTTCACTACATAGTGGAAGCAATCCTCACTCTGTGAGGGGTGGACGTAGGGGGCACTGTTGTGAAACCGAACAACCTAAAATCTTCATGTTCCTACGGTTTGCTTCTATGTTTTAACTCGTGTGGGCTTCTTGTCTAGAGGAGTGTGTGCATATATCATCATTACCCTGGCCTTCTCTATATTTTTGTTGTTCATGTGATTGCATCACCGGGTGAGAAGAGTTGTGGTTTGTTTTTCCCGACTCATCCTTTCATTGGCATAATGTCACGCCCCGAGCTTTTATTACAGCGGAAGACTAGCTCGAGGAACATGAACAACCGGCATGGTAAGTCTCTTGCAAGCAAGAACGATCAGAGCGCAAGATAATCACACATAAAAATTCAATTGCACAATAATTCAAATATCTATCTTTCATTAATAATATCAAATGATAAAATCTTACTACATCACTTCATTTCACCTTCTCCAATCCATTAGACTTAAGAAAAGGAAAATTACAAAGACTCGATCTAAACAAGATTGACTTCCTAAATCTTCACTCTCATTTTGATACGACTTTCATTCACTCTCGGACCCGCCACTTGTATAACTCGAATCCGAATTCGAATCACTTCCATCTCCTGAAAAGATTAGAAAATAGGTAATGAGCACACTTGCATAGTAGGTATCTTCGCATCAACATGAAGGCACTATTAAAGTGATTAGCATTTTAGTTATAAGGAAATAAAAGTGAAATCATACGAAATGCGATCAAAGATACGATCAAGTTTAAGATAGAAATGAGCATGTATGATCAAACAAGAATGTAATATGGCCTTTCATGAACAAGAATGTACTAGAAAGTCATGTAACAAGCAAGTACTTCATGAATTTCTGTAAGAATATCATGTAACACACAAGAAAGTCATGTACATGTATATGTCGTGCCTGTGGATTTTTACTTATTTATAGAGAAAGTACTCCCAGCGTAATGCGACGCCAGTAGCATCATACCCCATGGTTTATAGTATGTTTCTGACAATCAGCCGAGGGGACTAGCATAGAGCCCTTGAACACAATCAGTGCTCGATCGCATCTTCAAGTATAAATCAAACTACTTCCACATTTCAAGCAATAAAATATGGCCAATCAATATAACAAGTTCAATAAGTTCATGATAACAATAATTCAATGAATGAACGCTTCGATTAAGAATGCGAGGGATCAAGAATGACGTAAAACAAGGTTATGCTCATGGAAACAATTCGATAGCATAACAGTACATTCCTTATCTTCCATAATTTAAAATTAAGTATCTTGAACAATATGACAAGTCCCAGACCATCAATAATCCATCTAGAAACTTTAGAATATCAACCCTTGGGTCAAACCGCGGGTTAAAGTACTCAGGAATTGTGGCGGTCAATCAATGGGCCACTACATGAACGTGACGGTTTAGTATTGGACCGTTAGAATGGGCTGAATCCAGGAAGAATAAATTGGACTCAGTAATGTAACGATTGTGTACTGGACTGTTATATGTGCCTGACGGTCGAGTAATAGGCCGCTACATGGACAAAATTCAAAACTTCGGTAGTGCTTTTCTAGATAATTTGGGCTTTAATGGTACAACCAACTCAGCATCCTAGTGGAAATCCCAGACTCGCGGAGAATTACGGAGGCCTTGAAACAAGATTTCCTAGTTCATTGGAAGGAATATCCAATAGAGAGGTCTTCAAGTTCAAGATAATGTTCCTATAATGCAAAAGTGTAACTAGTGGACACATATCGGAGTATACGCCACGTACTTAAAGAAAATGACTCTATAGATGAGAAAGAATGTGTAACGATGTGAAACCATGATAAACTCCGTCAATACAACATTTAAAATCATGGTTTTAATACAAAACTATAGAGTTTAGTAAATGAAATTAACATACGCTTAAAATAACTCAAGGTGCTTTAGACATGCAATTTCTATCATGAATCAATTAATAAAACTCAAAGTCATGAAAACAGGTCAAAACTTAGATATCTAGGCTTTATTTATAAGCTAAGTTGACTGTTTTCAATTCTGTCTAGGGTTGACAGATCACAATATTCTGACGGTCGAAGATAAGTGCGTCACAGTTCTGTGACGGTTTATCGTGGGGCCGTCAGAATGTTGTAACGCTCTGATTCTAGTCCGTCAGAGATTACAGAGAAACTTAAGTATTACAGAGCATGTGACGGTTTATCGTAAGGCCGTTAGAGTATTCTGGCAGGCTAATTATAATCCGTAAGAGCACTGTTGACAGTAAAGTAAAAGAACTATGGTTTAAAACATCTCACGCACAAAGAATCAAAACAAATAACTACTCTAGTCATGATAAAATGAAGTAAAGGCAATGTAGATGCATAGGTTTCAGTGAATTTATAAGATAATACCTTTTTATCTTTAATTTAGGCTAAAGATATACATGTATGCATAGACCGAACTAAAATATGAAATTCATGGTCTATAGTGCATGAAATCAAACAAAACCAGAGGGCTTTTACTCCTGTCATGATGTTCTTGCCATTCATGAGATAGCCTACCCCTTTCCTGAGCTTTCAACTTCCAATTCGGGACTGCAAGACACGCCCTATTTCTTCCCTTCCTATGAATTTTCAGCAACTTTACGTTGCTCTAACTCCGTAATCCCTTGACCTATAGACGTGAAATTTGGAGGGTAAGAAGATGAAACTAAAGGAAACAAAAGGTTCTAAAGAACCGAACTCTAAATACCATGTTTAGGTGTTCTAATCTCCTGATCTTCAGTACCCCGTTGTACAGTTTCCTAGGTTGACGTGATGAAACCAGCAACTTTGCAAGGTTCTAACTCCTTGGATACTTGGTCTCCTCGCACAAAATTTTGAGGAAGATTAGTCATATGTATAAGGAATAAAAACCTCTAAATAGCCTACTTGAAATAATGTCGTCTTACCTTGATTCCACGCGAACCAATGTAGAGGTCGCGCAGGTCAAAGCTAGGTCCAATTTATAGGGTTTTGCTAGGGTTTGAGGATTAGATTGATTCTAGAGTCCTTATTAGACCTTAGATCGACTTTTGAGAGTCCTTAACACGTTTACTAGTCATCCCATCTCGATCCCTAAGAGATAGACTACCAAAAATCTAATCTTTTGGGTCTTTCTTCAATTCACGGAACTGACAGAGTGTAACGGTCGAACCATGGAGCGTCAGGTCCCTATGGCGATCGCACGATAGACTATTACCTATCGTAAGTGCTGAATTTGAAATGAATTCAAATTCTAATTTTGTCTTATCCACTTATTTATTTAATTAATGAGTATTTATCCTTATAATTTGTGAATATGCTAAATAACCTTCTAGAATATGGGTCAAACTTCATGGGCTTGGTCCTTAAACCTTTTGGGCTTCAATTAAATAGGCTAGATTAATCGTTTACCATAATTGGGCCTAAATAAATTTTTAATAAATTCCAAAAAAATCATTAAATAATTCCTGAAATAATATAAATATTCTGGGTCATTACACCCTCCCCCACTTAAAGGAATTTGGTCCCCAAAATCAATACATGGATTGTGGAGAGTGTACTTACATTCAAATAATTTTCAAAATCTTTTACGCATAGCTTCTTCGGTTTCCCATGTCTCTCCTGACTTTGTCAACTGGATTTTAACCACGGGAATAGTCTTGTTCCGAAGTTGACGTACTTCCCGTTCAAGTATTCTGATTGGGTTTTGTTCGTATGTCAAATCCTTCTTAATCTCCAGATTGTCGTAAGTGATGACATGGAAAGGATCCGGTACATCCTTCTTGAGTATCGAGACGTGAAATACATTATAAACTTTGGATAATTATGGAGCTAAAGCAATCCGATAAGCTACTTCCCCAACTCATTCCAGAATTTCAAAAGGACTAATAAATCTTGGAGTAAGTTTTCCCTTAATACCAAATCTTTGAATACCTCGACTTGGAGAAACTTTAAGAAATACATGATCTCCTACTTGAAACTCCAAGTCGCGCCATCGATTATTAGCATAAGATTTTTGCCTATCTTGTGTCATCTGCAATCTTTCTCGAATGAGCTTAATTTTCTCTGAAGAATCCCTGATAATGTCGAGGCCTAGAAACTACCTTTCCCCTATTTCATCCTAACATATTGGTGATCTACAGCTTCTTCCATATAAAGTTTCAAAGGGTGCCATCTGTATGCTGGCCTGATAACTATTGTTATATGCAAATTCTACCAGAGGCAAGTGATCATGCCAACTTCCTCCAAAATTAATAGCACAAGCCCTGAGCATATCTTCTACTACCTGATTTGTTCTTTCAGCCTGACCATCAGTTTGTGGATGAAATACAGTGCTAAAATTTAATCTAGTCCCTACTGAATGTTGTAGACCCTTCCAAAACTGTGATGTGAATCTAGGATCTCTATCAGATATAATAGTGACATGGACACCATGTAATTTGACAATTTCCGTTATGTATAATGCTGCTAGAATATCTACAGACCATCGACTTTTTCCTGGTAGAAAATGTGCAGACTTAGTCAATCGGTCTATGATTACCCAGATACCATCGTATCCTCCTCTAGTCTTAGCTAATCCCATGATGAAATCCATCCCTATACTCTCCCATTTCCATTCGGGAATATTCAAGGGGTGTAATTTACCTACGGGTCTAAAATGCTATGTCTTTACTTGTTGACAAGTGAGATAGCGGGACACGAAATCTGCCACTTCTCTTTTCATGTTAGGCCACCAGAAGTTCCTTTTAAGTTCTTGATACATTTTTGTACCACCTGGATGAATGGTGTACTTGAAAATTATGAGCTTCTTCCAAGATCAGTTTCTTAGTATCAACATGATCCGGTATACAAATTCAATCTTTGAATAGTAACCTTCCATCATTGGTAATAGAGAAATCCGACCTTTGCTCAATATTGGCTTTGATTTCTAGTAATACGAGATCATTGTCTTGTAGCCTGACTAGATCTTCCATTAATGTAGGTTGAGCTCGGATATTGGCTATAAAATAATCTTCTTCCTTCATGTCAATATCTAAGTTCAACTGAGTAAATTGAGGAATTAGATTAGTCATACTAATCATAAGATATGATAGTTTTTCCATTAGTTTTCTGCTGAGTGCATAGGCTACAGCATTAGGCTTGCCAGGATGATATTGAATAGCAAAATCAAAGTCCTTGAGATATTCTAACCATCTCCTCTGTCTCATATTTATTTCCTTTTGAGAGAATAAGTATTTCAAGCTTTTGTGGTCCGAGTAGACTGTGAACTTCTCTCCATAGAGATAATGACACCAATTCTTTAAGGCGAAAATAGCAGCTGCCAGTTCTAAATCATGCACGGGATAATTTTTTCTCGTGATGTTTCAATTATCTTGAAGAATAACAGATTACCTTTCCATTTTGCATGAGGACACACCCTAAGCTAATGCCAGACGCATCCGTATATACTTCAAATCGACTACCTTCCACCGGTAGTGATAGAATAGGAGCCGTAGTCAGATGGTTCTTAAGAGTTTGAAAACTCTCTTCACATTCCTCTGACCAGACAAAAGAATTTTCTTTTCTTGTGAGTCTAGTTAAAGGAACAATAATTTTTGAGAAGTCCTTAATGAACCTCCTATAAAAATAGTTAGACCCAGAAAGCTCCTTACTTCTGATACAGTCGTTGGCCGGCTCCAGTTTCTGACAGCTTCTACTTTAGAAGGATCCACAGCGATACCTTCTTTTGAAATAATGTGGCCTAGGAATGAAACTTCCTTGAGCCAGAACTCACACTTGTTAAGCTTGGCATAAAGTTTATGTTCTCTAAGTGTTTGCAAAGCTATTCTCAGATGCTCTTCATGTTCCTCTTTTGTCTTGGAATATACCAGGATGTCATCAATGAAGACGACGATGAACTGGTCCAGATATGGCTGGAAAACATTGTTCATAAGTTGCATAAATGCTGCTGGGGCATTTGTTAACCCGAACGGCATCACCACGAATTCATAGTGGCCATAACGACTTCGAAAAGCCGATTTATAAATGTCTTCTTCTTTAATTCTAAGCTGATGATAACCTGATCTGAGGTCTATCTTGGAGAAATACTCTGCTCCTGAAAGCTGATCGAAGAGCTCATCAATACGCGGCAACAGATACTTGTTTTTGATTGTAAGTTGATTCAGTCGCCGGTAGTCTATGCATAGCTTGAGAGAGCCATCCTTCTTCTAGACAAAAAGAACCGGCGGACCCTAGGGGGATGTGCTAGGTCTGATGAAACCCTTATCTAATAGTTCCTGCAACTGCCTCTTTAATTCCTTAAGTTCCGTGGGGGACATCCTGTAAGGGGCTGCTCCCGGAATGAGTTCAATAGTGAAGTTTACTTCCCTCTCGGGTGGTAAACCGGGTAATTCGGGTGGAAACACATCTGGAAACTCATTTATAATAGGGATGTCTGCTAGGATGATTTCCTTAGACTCGGCAACAATGACAGAAGCAAGAAAAGCTTCACATCCTTGCGAGATAAGTTTGCAAGCGTGAAGAGAGGATATGATAGTGGGATGTTTCCTATACTTGATGCCAAGGAAAGAAAATCTTGGAAGACCAGGTTTTCAAAAGGATATAATCCTATTTCGGCAGTTAATATCAACATCATGATCTATAAGCCAATCTACCCCTAAAATAGCATCATAACCTTTCATGTCAAGGCATGCTAAGTTTCCGGGGAGATTGTGACCTTCTACTATTACCTCACTATCAGGATAATACTCGATAAGCTTTGTTCCAGAACCTAAGGGTGTAGTAATAGCAAGATCTGAAGGTAGGGGAACTGATGCAATTGGCAATGTTTTTGCAAAAGTAGTGGAGATAAAAGAATGAGAGGCACTAGTATCAATTAGCACAAATGCAGGATGGGAACAAATTTGAAGGGTACCTTCCATAAGCCCACCATCCCTGGGCGCTTCTTCTTCCTCTAGAATAGCATTGAGGCGAGCCTGCCTCCTACGTCCACCACCAGACGATTGATCCTTCATAAGGGGGTAATCTGGCATACGATGGTCCCTGCTTCCACAATGTAGACAAGCGCCAAGGCGCTTCTAGCATTCCTCAGTCGAGTGGCCAAACTTCTCACAAAATGTGCAAGCCGCCATGACTTGCTCCTTCTCCTCCTTGACTTTCTTATTCTTCTGGGAACTTCCACCGTTCCCACTCCTGGATCTTTTCTTACTATCACAACTTTTGTGAGATTCCGTGATACTGAATTTTTCTTTCTTATAACGCCGATCAGATCGTCGGATGGACTCTTCTCCTTTTCCTTTCAACTTCTCGACCTTCTCTAAAGTCCTCTGACATAAATATGCCCGTTGAACCATCTCCGCATAGGTACAAATGTTTTGGGTCCCGAGCTGCTGAATAAAACCGGGTCGTAACCTGTCCATAAACCGATTAGCCTTCAATAAATCGGTACAGATTAAATGCGGTGCATAGGGAGCTAGCCTGGAGAATTGAAGTTCATACTCCGCGACTGTCATCATTCCCTGATGAAGAGAGGCAAACTCCATAGCCTTTCTTTCTTTAACATGCTCAGAAAAGTACTTAGCACGGAATAGAGTGAGAAAACCATCCCATGTATAAGGTGCATCGGACGGAGGTGCCGGAACCGACTTCCACCATGTGCGTGCATCTTTATTAAGTTGAAAGGTTGCAAGATGCACTTTTTCTTGATTTGTATACTGGATAACATCGAAGATACGATTCATTTCATCTATTCAGTTTTCTACCACATCTGGATTGGAAGAACCGTAGAAACACGGAGGGTTTAAGCTCTAAAAATTTTGATGCAAGTCACCAGCCCTCGCCCCTGTGCCTGCCTAGGCCATAGTTTGTAATGCCTGAGTAAGGCCGACAACCGTTTGTTGCATGCCATCCCAATTTACGCGATGAGCCATTGTAATAATAAGATACCTGAGAGAAATAACAATTGTTAATTCTCATGGAATTAGAAAGAGATTAATCTTAAAACTAATTAACTATCTTATCCCGGGCTCTACCCAATCCTCGCATGGGTGAGGAAGTTTCTTCCTTAGTTCATAGGCAGGGGTCCTTAAGCCTTGGATTTTTCCTTTGACGTGACTCTTTTCCCTGAGTCCTAAGACTTAGGCTCTGATACCAACTTAACTGCCACGCCCAAAGCCTTTATTACAGCGGAAGACTAGCTCGAGGAACGTGAACAGCTGACATGGTAAGTCTCTTGCGAGCAAGAACGATCAGAGCGCAAGACAATCACACATAAAAATGTAATTGCACAATAATTCAAATATCTCTCTTTCATTAATAATATCAAACGATAAAATCTTACTACATCACTTCATTTCACCTTCTCCAATCCATTAGACTTAAGAAAAGGAAAATTGCAAAGACTCGATCTAAACAAGATTGACTTCCTAAGTCTTCACTCTCATTTTGATACGACTTCCATTCACTCTTAGACCCGCCACTTGTATAACTCGAATCCGAATTCGAATCACTTCCATCTCCTGAAAAGATTGAAAAATAGGTAATAAGCACACTTGCCTAGTAGGTATCTTCGCATCAACATGAAGGCACTATTAAAGTGATTAGCATTTTAGTTCTAAGGAAATAAAGTGAAATCAAGAGAAATGTGATCAATGATACGATCAAGTTTAAGATAGAAATGAGCATGTATGATCAAACAAGAATGTAATATGGCCTTTCACGAACAAGAATATACTAGAAAGTCATGTAACAAGCAAGTAAGTACTCTTCGCTTAATAGCAAGTACTTCATGAATTTCTGTGGCATATCATGTAACAAGCAAGAAAGTCATGTACATGTATATGTCGTGCCTGTGGATTTTCACTTATTTATAGAGAAAATACTCCCAGCGTAATGCGACGCCAGTAGCATCATACCCCATGGTTTACAGTATGTTTCAGACAATCAGCCGAGGGGACTAGCATAGATGTAGCAACCCTGGTAAATCAAAGCCTAAAATCTTAAATAGATTAAAAGATTAAACTAAAGATAAAGGCCCAACTCATATACACTTAAAGGCCCAACTCTTATACACTTCAAACATATAAGCCAAAAGTGAGTAACACCTCCGATCAAGTCGCTATTTAATTGAAGACTGTTCAAACATGCGCTAATTCAATAGATGACGCGCCTATTGACAGGCGTCATATGAAGAATTGAAGACTGTGGCAGAGGCGTCATTTTTAAATAACGCCCCAACCTGTGGCGTCATTTACAAACAGAACCGTTCGTGTTTGGATCGAACAGGGATATTAGCCAGGAAGGTTTCTTGGTTAGGAAAGAATCCATACGTGGATATCTATGTTTAATAGGGATTCTACATAGGAAATTTTAATCCTAATCGAACTCCTATAACCCACTAGGATTCCTTCTCCTATAAATACCCACCTTCCGTCGAGCTTCCTGTTGACATTATTGATCAAAGACACCCTACTACTGCGATTCATCTTCCCCTTGTTGCTAGCCTTTCTTCTATCACCAGAAGCAGAAGAATAATCTGCTTCTTCCTCCGAAGGCTGCTCCTGCCGTGGTGTACGTGAAGAACGTGAAGTTCTTCATCTTTCCTTCTTCTTCCATGCTGCACGGAGGTTTGAAGGCCGTTGCCTTTCTTCACCGTTGCTGCTACTGCTGTTGTTGCCTCCAGCCGCTGAAGCTAGAGGAGCAAGCTGCTGCATCTTCTTCCTCTTCTTCATCCTGTCGTGATACGGGAAGAACGTGGGAGAATTCTTTATCTCTTCGGCTGCTACAGTTGCTGCCTCTATTTACACTAAAATAGAGTATCGTATCAAGGGTTACCACCTCCATTTTCTTCATCAGTCATCAACCAAATCATCACCCAAGGTAGGTTTTCTCAAGACTTGGCAAAACCCTGAAATTCCTAGGTTAAAAACATGCATATAGATCTGTAGGAGCTACAGATTTTGTTTATGGATTGAGTTTTCTCTGTTTACTGCCTAAATGGAATTAACGATCCAAGCTAGGGCGTTATTTTGATATGACGACGTGAAAATAGTCATCAACTAGCTAGTTAATTAATAAATCCCACGTGTTCAAAATTTAATAACTATGAACTCCTACATGTAAACTAATGCATGACCATGTCCATAAATTCCTGCTATTTTTCCCTCTCTGTTCATGTCATTTCTTTCTTGATCGGACATATTTTATAAAGCCTGTGTCTGTGATTGTACCTATTAGGTACAAATTAGATGACATGAATTAGCGACCCCGACTAAGTCGTTATTTGAATGGACGCCCCTACACATAGGCGTCAGATTCGTGATAAATAATGAAAATGGAAACGTACATAAATTCCTGGACTTGATAATTGACGACGTGTATACTGCCCTTAAATTTGATATATGACGCCCCTGACTAGGGCGCTGTTTACTTAATTGAAGCCTTCATGAAAGGCGTCATTTTTATAATAATCAAAATTGGAAAATGTTTATAGATATTAATCTGGATGTAACGACTGAGTGAACAGTCGTCATTTATTGAACTGACGACCCTGACAAGGGCGCCAATTCAAAAAATGAAGACTTAAGCTCAGGCACCATTTGACTGATTATGATTTTTTTCGTGGTTTTTATATAACCCTTGTTAATGGGTTATGCATATCGGCACTATTTTCCATTCTGTGAATATAGTCCCACGTTTCACGTTGTTTTATCGAATACCCACTATTTCTCGGTGATAGATGAACCCTCTGCGGGATATTCCGTTCCTCCGGATTGGTGACTTTATCATAGAGACATCCGTAAGACTCCGCTAGCCTTGGATTCTCTCAAGGTAGCTGAGCAGGTTGTACCATCAAAACCCATGACACTACTTGATTTCCATGTCACTCTAAAGAAACATGGTACCGGCCCTCATGATATGCTATTTTGATGGCATAAGAATATCCCTAAAATTAATGGAGTGGGAAACCATGCCATTAGTGTCCTTATGAATTAGGTGCCATACTTATGAACCTCAATTCTATCTAGCTTATCATGTCCAAGAACGAGCAACCATCGCTATATGAGCGCTTATTCTTATTATCATGGCACCCAATTAGGGAGTCGATTCCACCTAGTTTTATCGTTAATCGTGGTTATACCGTTATTGTTGTCTTTATACATCATGTTCAGTCCTTGAAATTATATTCCACAAGATCTACCTTAAAGTCCCTACAAGGTTATTCCATTGAAACTCTATATTGGCTATAACTGTAGTGGATGTTGAAAAATACATGATCAATGCCTGCGCATATAAGGGCCCGATCTGGTCCTGGGAGGAGCACCCGAAAGTACTAGTGCCCATGAGAGTTGTAATGATCACAGTGTGGCATTGCACCGAAGTGCATGAGTAGCTTGATTAGACATTCCACAATCTCATCCTCGACTTTACATGACCTGACTTGCGTGACCCAAAAAGGGTATTTATATACTTGCTTGAAACGTGATGGCCAATTCCCGACATGACATGATGAATATACTTGCTTGAATATCTTGACATTTGTTGATATAAGTTCTTGAAAGACATGCTAGTTCACTCAATTATCTCTTATTATACTCTCTCTCTCTTGTCGTTTTACGTAAACATGCATAGCTTTATTGCATTCATGTAACATGTAATTTACTTAAAGCAAGCTAGCTTTTGAGATATAATTCCTACTGAGCGTTCGCTCATCCAGTGTTTTCCCCTATTTTTCAGGTAAGTCCGATGACGAGACTCAATCGGATGGGGAAGGTCAAGAGTGAAGAGACTAGAGCTCTCCGTCTATCCAAGCGTCTACTAGTCTTATCTCTCTATATCTTTGAGTCAATCGTTGTACCTTTTCCTTTATTTGAGTCTTAGCACTTTCATTAAGTGGATTGTAATAGAAGTACTTTTAAGGTTGTGATTGAATAAAGGATTGGGTTATCTTTACTTTTGCGCACTTTGTCTTTGTGTTGAATACACTAACGCTCTGATTGACATGATCGATATAAACTTGTCACGCACTCCGGGTTCCTTCCGCGCTCGGGGCGTGACAATTTTTGTGGTATCAGAGCCTAGGATATTCAATTCCTAAGAAACCCAAGTCCAAGGATAGGTTTAAAACCTTTAACCGGTGAGATTGGGTAGAACCAAGGGTTAAGTTAACTTAGAATCAAAACCTTTGAACATAATCACATATTAATATAGTTATTTGTAGGACAATGGCTGCCGAACGTGCCCTGTGGCGCAACATGCAACGCACTCTGCAAGGCATGACCCAGGCACTTCAATAGGTGGCACAAGGAGGTGCACATCGTGGAGTAGGAAATCTCCACCAAAGCTTCAAGAACATGAAGCCTCCTAAGTTCATGGGATCCACTGATCCGGATGACGCCGAGCACTGGATCCGGGAGACCGAGCGTATCTTTCGAGTTATGCAATGCACGGACCAAGAGAGGGTCTTGTTAGCAACGTTTCAATTGGAAAGGGATGCCCGCTGCTGGTGGGAGTCGGTAGAAGCCACATTAGATCAAGGATAAGTTACATGGGAGGAGTTTGTTGAACATTTCAACAATAAATATTTTTCAGACCGAGTCTAGGAGAAGAAGGCCGCCGAGTTCGCCGCACTTAAACAACGATCTTTGTCGGTGGTTGAGTATGAGGCATAATTTTCCAGGTTGTCTCGATATGCTAAACATCTAATTAGTACCGAGAAGATGAAAGCTAGGAGATTCCTAAATGGGCTCAGACCCCAATATATCACACAACTGGCGCCGATGGACATACAGGTCTATTCGGAGATGGTACGCCGAGCTCAGTTACTAGAAGATGCCACGGAGCTATCTGATAGGATCCGTGGGAAGGATAGGAAAGAACAGGTCACTAGTTCGGGTTCCTTCAAACCCAATTTCAAGAAGAGGCCGAGTAATGGAGGTACTCCCTCCCAAGAGCAAAAGTTCAAGAAGACCAAACATTTCTCAATCACCACTACACCTTCTAAGGTGGTATGTAAGCATTGTGATAAGGCCGGACATAAGGCCGGAGAATGTTGGAGGAAACTTGGAGCGTGTCTCCATTGTGGGAGCCGTGATCATCGGATTCCCGACTGTCCCCTACTCAATGATCAAGCCGGTGACGGAAAGTGCCCGGTGACAAAGAATGCAGGTCTCCAAGCTATTAAGGAGACAGAACAAGAAGAAGGCGGACTAGTGGAAGGTATATTGAATGTTTGTTCCAAGTCTGCATATGTCTTATTTGATACTGGTGCCTCGCATTCTTTTATTTCTAAGAAGTTTGCTAATCCATTACCCATGGAACCGGAATGGATGAAATTAGTTCTTTCAACTCCTCTCGGAAGCGAAGTTGACCTTACTCACCATTATCAAAATTGTGAAGTATTGGTAAAGGGAAGAAATCTTCCTATCGACCTCATTTGTTTAGACCTAAAAGAATATGATGTCATATTAGGAGCCGATTGGTTATCCAAATACCAGGCAACTGTTGATTGCCGTAACAGCAAAGTTACTTTCAAGGAATTCCCGGAATTGATCTACACTAGCCCTAAGAGTCGGAGCAAGTCGTCTCTTATTTCGACTCTCCGAGATAGCAAGTTAATAAGGAAAGGATGTGTATCCTTCCTTGCGTTTGTCACTATTAAAGGGACTAAGGAGACTAAGATAGAAGACATCCCCGTTGTGCAAGTTTCCGGACGTGTTTCCGGAAGATTTGCCTGGATTACCTCCACAAAGAGAAGTGACCTTCACCATCGATTTGGTCCCTGGTGCTAGTCTAGTTTCTAAGACACCTTATAGGATATCCCCTGCCGAACTCAAGGAGCTAAAGGAGCAATTGATGGAACTTCTTAAGAAGGGTTTTATCAGACCAAGCACTTCCCCGTTGGGAGCACCTGTGCTATTTGTAAAGAAGAAGGATGGATCCATGAGGTTATGCATCGACTATCGACAGTTGAATCATCTCACTATCAAGAACAAGTATCCACTGTCGAGAATCGATGAATTATTTGATCAAATATCTGGATCCAAGTATTTCTCGAAGATTGATCTCCGGTCGGGATATCACCAATTAAGGATCAAGGATGAGGACATTCATAAGACCGCGTTCAGGAGCAGGTATGGGCACTATGAATTTGTTGTTATGCCTTTTGGACTAACAAATGCCCCTACAGCCTTTATACAATTGATGAATAGTATATTCAGGCCTCATCTAGATCAATTCGTAGTGATTTTTATTGATGATATATTGATCTATTCAAAGACCAAGGAAGAGCATGAGGAGCATTTGAGGATTTCATTACAGATATTGAGGATGAATCAGTTATATGCAAAGCTTAGTAAATGTGAATTCTGGTTAGAAGAAGTATCTTTCTTGGGTCATGTTATATCGAAGGACGGTTTATCCGTAGATCCATCAAAGGTTGAAGCTGTACGGAATTGGGAAAGACCGACCAACACTAGCGAGATCTGAAGTTTTCTGGGTCTTGCAGGTTATTATCGGCGATTCATTAAGGATTTCTCCAAGATAGCTATACCACTCACAAGGCTAACTCGCAAGCAGATCCGTTATGAATGGAGCGAGAAATTTGAAAGAAGCTTTCAAGCTCTCAAAGATCACCTAACTACTGCCCCGGTCTTAGCTTTACCAATTGAAGGCGTGAAATTTGAAGTATATACCGATGCATCTGGCATTGGCCTCAGATGTGTTTTAATGCAACAAGGGAAAGTTATAGCCTACTCTTCTTGCCAATTGAAGAAGCACGAGGAGAACTACCCAGTCCATGACTTAGAATTGGCTGCGGTAGTGTTTGCGCTGAAGATATGGAGACATTACTTATACGGAGTGCAGTTCACTGTATACTCCGATCACAAGAGTCTCAAGTATCTTTTCTCTCGAAAGGAATTGAATATGAGGTAAAGACGTTGGCTAGAATATCTCAAGGATTTTTACATCATAATACAATATCATCCTGGAAAGGGTAATCATGTAGCTGATGCCCTCAGTCGAAAGCCAAGCATTATTTTAGCAAATTGTATGATTCAGGAGTGGAAGTTGCTAGAACAATTCTCTAAGCTTGATATAAGCTGGGACAAGGAGAACAAGTGTGTTACACTATCCCATAAAAGCATATTGCCAGATCTACTCTCAGAAATACAAGGACTACAAGATAAGGATCCATTATTAGTGGAAATCAAGGACAAAATTGAAGAACAATCGGAGCTCAAATTAGCATCAGATGGAAGATTGTTGTTCAGAGATAGAACTTGTATACCAGATTGTCCTGAGCTAAAGAAGAAAATCTTAGATGAAGCTCACAGATCAAGGTACACGATTCATCTAGGGTCTACCAAAATGTACCAAGATTTGAAAAGGACCTTCTGGTGGCCCAACATGAAGAGAGAAATAGCAAACTTTGTGTCTCGCTGTCTCATATGCCAACAAGTTAAGGCGGAACACCAAAGGCCTGTCGGTAAGCTACATCCTCTTGATATTCCCAAGTGAAATTGGGAGGATATCAGTATGGACTTCATTATGGGTCTGTCTAAATCTACAGGAGGACATGATGGAATATGGGTTATCATAGACCGATTAACCAAGTCGGCACATTTCTTGCCAATCAAGAGCCGATGGTCAATTGACGTCTTTGCTGCATTATACATTAAGGAGATAGTCAGGTTACATGGAGTACCTATCTCAATCGTATCTGACCGAGACCCTCATTTTACTTCTCACTTTTGGAAGGGTCTACAACATTCTCTTGGAACGAGACTTAATTTTAGTACTGCTTTTCATCATCAGACGGATGGTCAGACCGAAAGAACGAATCTGATGTCACACCAAGCGGGGAGGGGAATTCGAGCTAGAAGTGTTGAAATTGGACGCCGATGTTGATTCTGCCCATTGTATGCTCTTCTGGATAGACAGTCGCTTCTTTGGATGCTGCGGCCACTCCGGATTTTTGCTAAAGATGAAACCAGTGGAAAAATATTTGTACCTAGACCGGTAAGACACCGAAATTTTCTGGATTTCTTTTGGTACCTCTGCTGGTCGAGGTAGGGGCTTGAACAGGGTAGCAGGTCCTATGTTCTGACAGTTGCAGGTTCCTAACAGCAGGAAGCAGAGGGTGCCACGAACGCTCCCGAGATCGGAATCAGGTGCCGTCAGAGCCTTTGGAACTGTTGACAAGTCTACATCGAAGCAGAACCAATAGGGATGCTAAATGAGGTCGGAGTAGTCCGGTGGATTCTGAACACTGAAGGAGGGTTGGTGAAGATAGAGTGGAAGCAGAACCGCATGATCGGGGGAGAAAATTGATAACTTTCTGGTCTGATCTCCAAATTGAACTCTGCTTCTTGGGGATGGTAGAAGACTCGAAGTAGAAGATTTTGGATGAAGGACTCCTGCTCAGATTCCTAGGAGGTTGGCCGCTGTAGATCTTCCACTCCGGCTCTGGTCTTCTATCCAAGTAGTTTTATGCAGTCGAGGGAGAATGGACCTTCTGATCAGCCCGGTACTCGGATGGAGATGAAACCACCTCGCTTGGAAAGCTCTCTGGACGACCTTTCCAGAGATGTATGCCTTGCCACCATAAGATTCAGGGTAATTCTCAAGATGATGCAGCATCTGGGACCAAATTTGCTGCCTGCGACCTGCAATGAAGTTGAAACCTTGTGGTGGCAAATGGTGGTGGAATGAGATGGAGGGAAGGGGAGGGCGACCTTGGCTGGGTTGGGGCAGGAGTTGGGCGACCTAGGGTGTGGGGGGAATGGGAGAGGGGAGGGAATTTCGAATTTGGGCCTTGGGAGGAGTTATTTTAGCCTTGGGAAGGTGGTGGGATGCATGGGGAAGGAGAGTGGGGTAGTTGGGGGTTGGGATGTGAGGAGAGGATTGGAGGAGAGCTCTTGGGGTTGGGGTGAGTTAATGGAAGGGTGTGGGAACTAGGGAAAGAGTTATTAGGGGAGGGTAAGAGAGAGAAAATGGTTGGGAGGGGTAGGAGAGAGAAAGGGGTGCACCCCTTAGAGAAAGAGAGAGATAATGAGAGAGAGAAAGAGAGAGAGAGAGAGGGGAATCCACCCCTTAGAGAGAGAGAGAGAGAAGTTAGAGAGAAAGAAAGAACCCAGGAGAATCCACTCCTAGAGAGAGAGAGAATATTGGAGAATCCACTCCAAAGAGAGAGAGATAGAAGGAGGGTAAGGGACCTCATGTTGGAGGTAGTTTTCCAAATATTTTTGATTCACTTCATTATTTTAAAAGAGAGGTTACATGACACTTATATAGACTCCGCTAAGAAGACCAAAAGACAACTCACCTAACACCTAACACCTACTCATCATAACTCTGTTAGGAAGACTAAAAGACACAAAATAAAAAAAAAGACTCTTACATAATAGTTGGAGACATAATTATTACAAAACATAAAACATGATCCATTAGGCCCATACATATGGCCCAATTAACATGAGACAACTAAAACATAAACATGAGACAACTAAAACAAGAATATCTATTTGATAATTTTGTTGAAGCCGCTTGCCGATCCCGTCAGAATCAGGTGGTAGAAGATATGCTCAGGGCTTGCATCATTGATTTTGGTGAAAGCTGGCATGATCACTTGCCTTTGGTTGAGTTTGCATACAATAATAGTTACCAGAAAAGCATATAGATGGCACCTTTCGAAGCCTTATACGGAAGGAGTTGCCGATCACCCTTGTGCTGGGATGAAGTTGGCGAGAAACAACTATTAGGTCTAGACATGGTAAGGGATACCACCGAAAAGATTCAGTTGATTAGAGAAAGACTACAAGTTGCTCAGTTTAGACAGAAGGCTTATGCTGACACAAGAAGAAGAGATCTCGAATTCCAACTCGGAGATCATGTATTTCTCAAGATATCACCTGGACGTGGAATAAGGAGATTTTGTGTTAAGGGCATGCTTACACCAAGATTTATCGGACCTTTTGAGATACTAGAAAGAGTTGGCGAGGTTGCTTATCGCGTCGCTGGTGAGGACACACGGCGCTATCCTCGACGGAGCACCCGGCACACCGCTACCTCCTTGTGGCTCGGCGACGGCGGCACCTTCTAGTTATCTTTTCATCATGTTTAGGCCATGTTGGGCCTCAGTCTGGACTTGCTCAGGCCTTGTGGGCCTTGTCTTTTGGTCCCTGCGTGGACATCTTATTGTTTGGGCACTTATTGGGCCATATAGTGGCCAATTGGGTTGCTTTGTGGGGTAATGGATCTTGTTATTGGGTCAGGGGCTTATTGGGGCTTGAAGCCCACTTAAAAGAAGCCCATTAGGGTTTAGGGGGCGGCCCCCTCCCTATCTAGAGGAGGAGGAGGCAGCCGCCCACCCCTTCCTAGTTCTACTAGGGAAGGTGGGGGGCGCTCCCCTCTCCCTTCCCCTTTTCCCCTCTCCTCCTTTCCCCAACTCCATCCCTTCCTTCTCCCACTTAGATTCCTTTCTTATTTTTTCTAAGCTTGCTGAAATATGGGCCGCCTTTCTCTCCTTGGAGCTGGGCGCACCCCTCCCCTTCTAGTTAGATTAGGGTTTTCCCATCCCCTATAAGTAGTTCTCACCTTGTACCGATTACAGTTTACACATGAATTTGAATACAAGTGAGTATTGTGCAAAGCTTTTTGCGCCCTTCTCTCTCTCTCTCTTTCTGCTCCTGCGACGGGAGAACGGCGGGGTGTGACGCCTCAGCCCTCGGTGGACTCCGGGGTTCCCTCTTATCCTCATCTTCTTCCTCAACGGTTCGTGTTCATGATTCCAGATTTCTGCCCCTACTTGTAGCAGAGCTCGCGCCCCCTTCCTGGACGAGTTTTGCCACGACCTATTTTCTGGAGATACGTCTGCGGATCAGCTTCGCGTCGGCGCCCGTTTTGCATCAATCGGAGATCGGCACCGCCCGTACCGATTTTCTCCGCCGACCTGCGCCAGCACCACTTTCACTGCTCGCCCAGCGGGGAGGCCCTGATTGCGAATTTTCCCCAGGCCTCCACGCTGCGTCTTTTGCCCTGGTTTCTTCAGGGTTCGTAGATCTCCGAGTCAACTTTCCAACGCCGCCGACGGCGTCGCGTTTCGACATCGTCACCGTCCGTGGCGGTCGATCTCGTGGGGTTGCGCCAGCGTGTCTGCCCAGTCCGCCCAGCGAACCAGCCCCGACTTTCAGCGACTCCTGCGGCTCGCACCGGCGTCGTCTGCCAGCGCCATTTGGCTGAGGGCGATCTCTGCTAGTCAGTTTTCACCCCCAACCGGCCCGGACTTGTTCGGGCACCAGAAGGCCGATTTCCAGATTTTACCGTCGGCGTGCGCAGTTCTGTGCCCACAGAACCTGATCTGACTTTCAGCAGCGCCCACGGTCACCACCGGCGGATCCAGCGCGCCCCTTTGGCCGGAGCGTTCCTCCAACAGTCAGCGACGCGTCCTCTCTGACGGTGCCTCAAACGGGCGTCGTATCAGCCCGTGAGAACCCCCCTCCGCCCAGGCGCGCGCGACACCGGTTTCTGCAGCGTTGCACCCGAACCTCCTCGTGGCCGACCCGTCACCGAGTGCGGCCCGTCAACCCGTGTCCGGCAGCCCCGAACGTATTGGTTGTAGCCTTTTACCTCCCTGCGAGGAGTGGGCCGTTATTGGGTTGTATTTTATTGACCTCTGGTGTATCGGGGTTGTTGGTTCACGGCCGGGGTTCCTTCCCCACGCCTAGGCGTGGAGGTACGCGCTCCGACTCCCCTCCTTTTGCTTGCTCTTTTAGTATGTGATCGATTATGCCGCTTGAGAGAGGGTAGGTGCCTAGCCACTTATTGCCATCACCGCGGATCGTGAGTGAGAGCATCCATCCCTAGCACTAGTCGAGCACCGAGCTAGGACTCGACTCCCCTTGTCTTTGGAGGTCGACTATACGCCTAGACACGTGCGCTTCCCTCCTTGGGACGGCCGAGGTCGGAGTTTCTGTTGAGAGACGTCCCTCATTCTGTGGGATATCACGGTGGTCAGCCACTTGGCGACCCTTGAGCGTGCTACTGCCGGCCTCAGTTAGAGTCTTTTGCGAGTCTTAGTCCGTGTCGGTCCCCGTCCCGCGTCAAATTTGGTATCAGAGCATGGTTACCAACTTGTCCTTACAGGTTGGGTCTTAGGGTCGTGTCTAGGTTTTGGACGTGTCTTGTTTGAGTCTTGCATCTCATTGCATTCGTGTCCCTCTAGGTCTTCGGGTTTCAGCCTACCCTTCCCTTAGTCTCCTTTGCATGCCCACTCGGGGTGGTTCGGATTACCATCGCCCGGACGCCATGGGTGACCAACACCCACCTCAGGGACGCCCATCTCTAGAGGATCTGATTACCCAACTTATGACCCGTATGGACAGGTCCGACCAGTCCATCAAGGAGTTGACTGAGCATCTAGATGGCCGTCTGAAGATCATTGAGGATCATGCCAGAGTGTCTGACTTAACCATCCAGGGCCTTGTTGGACGGATTGGGAGAGTTGATGAAGTGCCCCACCAGGACCCTCCTAGAGCCGATCGAGCCCCTCCAGTTGCTGCCGCTCAAGCCCCTCGGGCTCAGGAGTGACGTCCCCGAGCCCCCGACTTTGATGACTATGGGTCCGAGAATGATTTTGAGGGGAATGGGCGCCAGTACCGTGGTCGTCGACCACATCAGGATGAGGATGATAGGATCCTTAGGACCGTCCGTGCCGATCCACCCACTTTCGAGGGGTCCCTTGACCCAAAAGTCTACATAGACTGGGAGAATAGCATGGATAGGTATTTCGAATGGGTTGAGATGTCTGAGCTTCGGCAAGTCCGATTTGCCAAGATGAAGCTCGTGGGGAGAGCCCAGACCTACTGGAGGAATGTCGAGAGCCTGATGTTGCAGAGGCAGGATCCACCCATAGAAACCTGGATTGACATGCGGCGTAAGCTCCGCGAGAAGTATGTCCCTCCTTCTTACCGCCAGAGGCTCATCGACCGATGGCAGACCCTTAGTCAGGGCGATCGGTCCGTGACCGAGTACATCGCCGAGTTTGACGAGTATTATTTGCGATGTGGAGTTGATGAGGAGAAGGGCATGCCTGTTTCGCGTTTTCGCCGTGGTTTGAGGCCCGAGTATCAGTATGAGCTCTACCGTCACCAGGTAGACACTTTAGAGCTGGCTTACCAGGTTGCCCTAGAGTTAGAGCAATTTGAGTTGGAGTTTGGCCCCACCTTTCGTCAGGGGATGCCTAGTCAGCGGGGTCTTGACCCTCGCTCCACTTCCACCCAGTATGGTCGATATCCGGCGGCTCGGCCCGCGGAGCCTCTTCGCCAGGACCCCACTGGTCCCAGGCCTCGTCCACCCCTTCCTAGGGACCCGTTTCCTCCACCTCGCCAGCAGCCGCCCTACCCCCCCACACGCCCTACACTTCCACCTCCCGCGCACCCTGCGCGTTCTCAGCCTTTACTCCCCGCGCCCCGTCATGATGACAAGGGCAAGAGTCCTATGACCGCTGGAGCCTCATCCAGTGCGGGCGCACGTACTACTTGTTACCGGTGTGGCGGATTTGGCCACTTTGCTGATAGATGCCCCACTCGAGAGAGGAAGGCCCTTGTCGTGGCAGACCCCACTTCCACTGAGTCCCCCACTGAGCCTATTCCTGTTAGTTATGAGGTAGACCAGGACTTGGTTGAGGAGTTCTTCGATGATCTGCTCGAAGGAGAGCAGGATGGTGCCCAGGGTAGCCACTTTCAGGGTGACCCACAGTTAGGGGTAGTTAGGTGCATCCTAGCCCAGCCCCAAGTGAGTGACGACTGGCGTCGCACCACCATTTTTCACACCTTCTGCAGGCTTGGGGGTAAAGCTTGCAAGATTGTCATTGATAGCGGGAGTTGCATCAACGCCATATCTACTGGCACTGTTACCCGCCTTGGGTTAACCCCAGTTGACCACCCTGCCCCCTATAGGGTTTCGTGGGTCGATTCTACCTCCATTCCTGTTAGGCTCCGTTGCCTGGTGCCCCTTCAGTTCCAGACCTATCAGGATGAAATTTGGTGCGATGTTCTACCTATGGAGGTAGGTAGCATTATTTTAGGGAGGCCGTGGTTGTTTGACATGGATGCCACCCTACAGGGCCGTGCAAACACTTGCACATTTGATCACAACGGCCACAGGATCACCCTCCACCCAGCCCCACCTAGGGACCCTACTGTTAGGGGTCCAGCCGGCCCTAGTGCCACGACCACCCCTCACCAGGGGAAGGTCAGCCCACCACCACCACCACCTCCGGTGTCAGTTTCCACCCCCTCTCCCACCCTCACCATAGAGGCCCCTCCGACTAGGAGGTTGATGATCATCAGTCCCCGAGAGATGGAGAGAGAGGTTGCTAGTGGTGTCCCTCTTTTAGCTGTGGTTGTCAGGGAGACGGGTGAGGTGGTCCCCAGTCTCGAGGGAGTGACAGACCCTCAGTTAGCTGAGATGTTGCGAGAGTTTGCTGATATTTTCCCGGAGGACCTTCCCGAAGGCCTTCCACCATTGCGTGACATTCAGCACGAGATTGATCTTGTCCCGGGCTCGTCCTTGCCCAATCTTCCACATTATAGGATGAGTCCCGCGGACCACGCTGAGCTACAGAGACAGGTTGATGAGTTGATGAGTAGGGGTTCCCTTAGGGATAGCAAGAGTCCCTGTGCTGTTCCCGCCCTGCTAGCACCGAAGAAGTATGGCACATGGCGTATGTGCATCGATAGCCGTGCGATCAATAAAATCACGGTTAAGTATAGGTTTCCCATTCCCCGGCTAGATGACTTGCTTGATATGATGTCAGGAGCCACGATTTTCTCGAAGATCGATCTTAGGAGTGGCTATCACCAGGTGAGGATCAGACCAGGTGATGAGTGGAAGACTGCATTTAAGACCAAGGATGGTCTTTACGAGTGGTTGGTCATGCCCTTCGGGCTGACTAACGCCCCTAGCACCTTCATGCGGGTGATGACGCAGGTGTTGCGTCCTATGATTGGAGTGTTTGTGGTCGTCTACTTCGACGACATCTTGATTTATAGCCGCACTAGGGAGTTACACCTAGACCACCTTAGGCAGGTGTGTGTTGCTCTGAGACGGGAGAGCTTGTTTGCCAACCCTAAGAAGTGTAGCTTCATGACTGACCAGGTTTCTTTCTTAGGGTTCATTGTGTCCCGTGACGGAGTCTCCGCTGATCCGGAGAAGATCCGTGCCATAGTGGAGTGGCCCGAGCCCCGCTCACTCCACGATGTTAGGAGCTTTCATGGTCTGGCGACATTCTATCGCCGTTTCATTAGGGGGTTCAGTTCTATCACCGCCCCGATCACGGATTGCATCCGTAAGGGCGAGTTTACCTGGACGAAGGCTGCTGCCATAGCCTTCCAGACTATCAAGGATCGCATGACCCAGGCACCCGTTCTTACACTTCCTGACTTTTCTAAGGTGTTTGAGGTTACATGTGATGCCTCAGGTGTAGGCATAGGGGGAGTGCTTAGCCAGGAGTCCCACCCTATAGCCTTTTTCAGTGAGAAACTCAATGATGCCAAACTGCGTTACTCTACTTATGACAAGGAATTCTACGCAGTTGTCTAGGCTTTGCGCTATTGGAGGCACTATCTCCTCCACCAGGAGTTCGTGCTCTTTTCTGACCACGAGGCATTGAGATTTCTCCACACCCAAAAGAAGTTGAATGCCAGACATAGTAGATGGGTGGAATATTTGCAGGAGTTTACATTCGTTCTCAAGCACAAGGCAGGTGCTGAGAACAAGGTGGCCGATGCTCTTAGTCGGCGGGTGATGTTGATATCCACCATGAATGTTCAGGTGGTTGGTTTAGAGAAGTTGAAAGAGGCCTACATTGATTGCCCGGACTTCGGTCCCATCTATTCTGCCCTTCAGTCAGGACCGTCCTGTGAGTTTAGCGAGTATGTCCTTCAGGATGGTCACTTATTTCGAGGTGATAGGTTGTGCATCCCACGGACTTCAGTTCGTGATTTTCTTATGTGGGAGCTTCATGCAGGAGGTCTTCCCGGCCACTTCGGCCGAAACAAGACCATAGAGGCTGTTGAGCACCGTTTCTGCTGGCCCAGTTTGAAGAGGGATGTGGCCCGCATAGTTGCCCAGTGTCGTATTTGTGCCCTAGCGAAGCAGAGGAAACAGAACACTGGCCTTTATACCCCTCTGCCTGTCCCTGATAGTCCTTGGCAGGATATCAGCATGGACTTTGTGCTTGGTTTGCCCCGTACTGCACGGCGGCATGATTCTATTTTTGTTGTGGTTGACCGCTTCTCCAAGATGGCCTTGTTTATTCCTTGTTCCAAGACATCGGATGCCTCTAGAGTTGCCAGGTTGTTCTTCACCCACTGTGTGTCCAGGTTTGGGTTGCCGCGTACCATTGTTTCTGATAGGGATGTGCGTTTTACGAGCTATTTTTGGAAAACCCTTTGGCGGATGATGGGCACCCAGTTGAAGTTCTCCACCGCATACCACCCCCAGACTGACGGTCAGACAGAGGTAGTCAATAGAAGTCTAGGGGATCTTCTGAGGTGTTTAGTGCGTGATAGAGTTGGAGATTGGGACCTTGTCTTACCATTAGCAGAGTTTGCATATAATGATTCGGTCAATAGGTCTACAGGGTTGAGTCCATTTGAGATTGTCACTGGTCGAAGACCTAGGAAGCCGATTGATTTGATTCCCTCCCCCATTCAGTCCCGAGTCTCTGAGTCAGCTGAGTCTTTTGCGGAGCATATTAGACAGTTGCATGACCATGTCCGTCGTCATATAGAGGCCAGCAACGCACGTTACAAGGAGTTAGCTGACGCGCACAGACGCACACGTGAGTTCCGCGAGGGAGAGTACGTCATGGTCCGGGTTAGACCGGAACGGTTTCCTTCGGGAGCCGTAAAGAAGCTCCAAGACCGCGGTGCAGGACCATTCAGAGTGTTGAGGTGTATTGGGTCGAACGCGTATGAGATCGAGCTACCAGACGACTACGGGATCAGTTCGACGTTCAATGTCTCTGATCTGGTAGCTTATCGGGATCCCGCGGTGATACCCAGTGAGTTATTTGGGCCTGACCCTCCTGTTGTGAGTGATACACCTACTGAGAGTCCACCTCCTCCAGCCCCATTACAAAAACGTGAGCATATAGATTGCATACTGGATGAGCAGGTGACTACTACCAGGAGCGGAGCCTACCAACGCTTCTTAGTGCGTTGGAGAGGGCGCCCCGAGTCGGACAACACCTGGATTACACGTGGAGAGCTGGAGCGGATCGATCCGGACCTGCTGGAGCGGTACCTCAGCGACCGTGACCCTTACTCGACAGGGTCGAGTTCTTCCCACCCGGGGAGAATTGGTGAGGACACACGGCGCTATCCTCGACGGAGCACCCGGCACACCGCTACCTCCTTGTGGCTCGGCGACGGCGGCACCTTCTAGTTATCTTTTCATCATGTTTAGGCCATGTTGGGCCTCAGTCTGGACTTGCTCAGGCCTTGTGGGCCTTGTCTTTTGGTCCCTGCGTGGACATCTTATTGTGTGGGCACTTATTGGGCCATATAGTGGCCAATTGGGTTGCTTTGTGGGGTAATGGATCTTGTTATTGGGTCAGGGGCTTATTGGGGCTTGAAGCCCACTTAAAAGAAGCCCATTAGGGTTTAGGGGGCGGCCCCCTCCCTATCTAGAGGAGGAGGAGGCAGCCGCCCACCCCTTCCTAGTTCTACTAGGGAAGGTGGGGGGCGCTCCCCTCTCCCTTCCCTTTTTCCCCTCTCCTCCTTTCCCCAACTCCATCCCTTCCTTCTCCCACTTAGATTCCTTTCTTATTTTTTCTAAGCTTGCTGAAATATGGGCCGCCTTTCTCTCCTTGGAGCTGGGCGCACCCCTCCCCTTCTAGTTAGATTAGGGTTTTCCCATCCCCTATAAGTAGTTCTCACCTTGTACCGATTACAGTTTACACATGAATTTGAATACAAGTGAGTATTGTGCAAAGCTTTTTGCGCCCTTCTCTCTCTCTCTCTTTCTGCTCCTGCGACGGGAGAACGGCGGGGTGTGACGCCTCAGCCCTCGGTGGACTCCGGGGTTCCCTCTTATCCTCATCTTCTTCCTCAACGGTTCGTGTTCGTGATTCCAGATTTCTGCCCCGACTTGTAGCAGAGCTCGCGCCCCCTTCCTGGACGAGTTTTGCCACGACCTATTTTCTGGAGATACGTCTGCGGATCAGCTTCGCGTCGGCGCCCGTTTTGCATCAATCGGAGATCGGCACCGCCCGTACCGATTTTCTCCGCCGACATGCGCCAGCACCACTTTCACTGCTCGCCCAGCGGGGAGGCCCTGATTGCGAATTTTCCCCAGGCCTCCACGCTGCGTGTTTTGCCCTGGTTTCTTCAGGGTTCGTAGATCTCCGAGTCAACTTTCCAACGCCGCCGACGGCGTCGCGTTTCGACATCGTCACCGTCCGTGGCGGTTGATCTCGTGGGGTTGCGCCAGCGTGTCTGCCCAGTCCACCCAGCGAACCAGCCCCGACTTTCAGCGACTCCTGCGGCTCGCACCGGCGTCGTCTGCCAGCGCCATTTGGCCGAGGGCGATATCTGCCAGTCAGTTTTCACCCCCAACCGGCCCGGACTTGTTCGGGCACCAGAAGGCCGATTTCCAGATTTTACCGTCGGCGTGCGCAGTTCTGTGCCCACAGAACCTGATCTGACTTTCAGCAGCGCCCACGGTCACCACCGGCGGATCCAGCGCGCCCCTTTGGCCGGAGCGTTCCTCCAACAGTCAGCGACGCGTCCTCTCTGACGGTGCCTCAAACGGGCGTCGTATCAGCCCGTGAGACCCCCCCTCCGCCCAGGCGCGCGCGACACCGGTTTCTGCAGCGTTGCACCCGAACCTCCTCGTGGCCGACCCGTCACCGAGTGCGGCCCGTCAACCCGTGTCCGGCAGCCCCGAACGTATTGGTTGTAGCCTTTTACCTCCCTGCGAGGAGTGGGCCGTTATTGGGTTGTATTTTATTGACCTCTGGTGTATCGGGGTTGTTGGTTCACGGCCGGGGTTCCTTCCCCACGCCTAGGCGTGGAGGTACGCGCTCCGACTCCCCTCCTTTTGCTTGCTCTTTTAGTATGTGATCGATTATGCCGCTTGAGAGAGGGTAGGTGCCTAGCCACTTATTGCCATCACCGCGGATCGTGAGTGAGAGCATCCATCCCTAGCACTAGTCGAGCACCGAGCTAGGACTCGACTCCCCTTGTCTTTGGAGGTCGACTATACGCCTAGACACGTGCGCTTCCCTCCTTGGGACGGCCGAGGTCGGAGTTTCTGTTGAGAGACGTCCCTCATTCTGTGGGATATCACGGTGGTCAGCCACTTGGCGACCCTTGAGCGTGCTACTGCCGGCCTCAGTTAGAGTCTTTTGCGAGTCTTAGTCCGTGTCGGTCCCCGTCCCGCGTCAGTCGCTTTACCTCCTCAATTGTTCGAAGTTCATAATGTATTTCACGTATCCATGTTGAAGAAGTATGTGCACGATCGGGTACATATCATCGATCATGGTGACCTGGTGATTCAAAAGGATCTCATATATGAACAAAAGCCCATGAAGATCCTCGATCGCGAGATTCATACTCTAAGGAATAAAACAATTCCTATGCTAAAAGTGCAATGGAGTAAATGCTCAGAACACGAAGCCACATGGGAGATTGAGGAGTCCATAAGGAAGCGATTCCCAGATTTATTCTAAAAAGGTATATGTCTTGCACCCTCCGTAAATTTGTGCAATTGAATTTGGGGACCAAATTCTTCTAAGTGGGGGAGGGTGTAGCAACCCTGGTAAATCAAAGAATAAAATCTTCAATATATTAAAAGATTAAACTAAAGATAAAGGCCCAACTCATATACACTTAAAGGCCCAACTCTTATACACTTAAAACATATAAGCCAAAAGTGATTAACGCCTCCGATCAAGTCGCTATTTAATTGAAGACTGTTCAAACAGGCGCTAATTCAATAATTGACGCCCCTTTTGACAGGCGTCATATGAAGAATTGAAGACTGTGACAGAGGCGTCATTTTTAAATAACGCCCCAACTTGTGGCGTCATTTACAAACAGAATCGTTCGTGTTTGGTTCGAACAGGGATATTAGCCAGGAAGGTTGCTTGGTTAGGGAAGAATCCATACGCGGATATCTATGTTTAATAGGGATTCTACATAGGAAATTTTAATCCTAATCGAACTCCTATAACCCACTAGGATTCCTTCTCCTATAAATACCCAGCTTCCGTCGAGCTTCCTGTTGACATTATTGATCAAAGACACCATGCTACTGCGATTCATCTTCCCCTTGCTGCTAGCCTTTCTTCTATCACCAGAAGCAGAAGAACAAGCTACTTCTTCCTCTGAAGGCTGCTCCTGCCGTGGTGTACGTGAAGAACGTGAAGTTCTTCATCTTTCCTTCTTCTTCCTTGCTACACGGAGGTTTGAAGGCCGTTGCCTTTCTTCACCGTTGCTGCTACTGCTGCTGTTGCCTCTAGCCGCTGAAGCTAGAGGAGAAAGCTACTGCATCTTCTTCCTCTTCTTCATCCTGCTGTGATACGGGAAGAACGTGGGAGAATTCTTTATCTCTTCGACTGCTACAGTTGCTGCCTCTGTATACACTAAAACAAAGTATCGTATCAAGGGTTACCACCTCCATTTTCTTCACCAGTCATCAACCAAATCATCACCCAAGGTAGGTTTTGTCAAGACTTAGCAAAACCCTGAAATTCCTAGGTTAAAAACATGCATATAGATCTGTAGGAGCTACAGATTTTGTTTCTGGATTGAGTTTTCTCTGTTTACTGCCTAAATGGAATTAACGACCCAAGATGGGGCGTTATTTTGATATGACGACGTGAAAATAGTCATCAACTAGCTAGTTAATTAATAAATCCCACGTGTTCAAAATTTAATAACTATGAACTCCTACATGTAAACTAATGCATGACCATGTCCATAAATTCCTGCTATTTTTCCCTCTCTATTCATGTCATTTGTTTCTTGATCGGACATATTTTATAAAGCCTGTGTCTGTGATTGTACCTATTAGGTACAAATCAGATGACATGAATTAGCGACCCCGACTAAGTCGTTATTTGAATGGACGCCCCTACACATAGGCGTCAGATTCGTGATAAATAATGAAAATGGAAACGTACATAAATTCCTGGACTTGATAATTGACGACGTGTATACTGCCCTTAAATTTGATATATGACGCCCCTGACTAGGGCGCTGTTTACTTAATTGAAGCCTTCATGAAAGGCGTCATTTTTATAATAATCAAAATTGGAAAATGTTTATAGATATTAATCTGGATGTAACGACTGAGTGAACAGTCGTCATTTATTGAACTGACGACCCTGACAAAGGCGCCAATTCAAAAAATGAAGACTTAAGCTCAGGCACCATTTGACTGATTATGATTTTTTTCATGGTTTTTATATAACCCTTGTTAATGGGTTATGCATATCGGCACTATTTTCCATTCTGTGAATATAGTCCCATGTTTCACGTTGTTTTATCGAATACCCACTATTTCTCGGTGATAGATGAACCCTCTACGGGATATTCCGTTCCTCCGGATTGGTGACTTTATCATAGAGACATCCGTAAGACTCCGCTAGCCTTGGATTCTCTCAAGGTAGCTGAGCAGGTTGTACCATCAAAACCCATGACACTACTTGATTTCCATGTCACTCTAAAGAAACATGGTACCGGCCCTCATGATATGCTATTTTGATGGCATAAGAATATCCCTAAAATTAATGGAGTGGGAAACCATGCCATTAGTGTCCTTATGAATTAGGTGCCATACTTATGAACCTCAATTCTATCTAGCTTATCATGTCCAAGAACGAGCAACCATCGCTATATGAGCGCTTATTCTCCTAATTATGGAGCCGATTCCACCTAGTTTTATCGTTAATCGTGGTTATACCGTTATTATTATCTTTATACATCATGTTCAGTCCTTGAAATTATATTCCACAAGATCTACCTTAAAGTTCCTACAAGCTTATTCAATTGAAACTCTATATTGGCTATAACTATAGTGGATGTCAAAAAATACACGATCAATGCCTACGCATATAATGGCCCGATCTGGTCTTGGAAGGAGCACCCAAAAGTACTAGTGCCCATGAGAGTTGTAATGATCACGGTGTGGCATTGCACCGAAGTGCATGACTAGCTTGATTAGACATTCCACAATCTCATCCTCGACTTGACATGACCTGACTTACGTGATCCGAAAAGGGTATTTATATACTTGCTTGAAACGTGATGGCCAATTCCTGACATGACATGATGAATATACTTGCTTGAATATCTTGACATTTGTTGATATAAGTTCTTGAAAGAGATGCTAGTTCACTGAATTATCTCTTATTATACTCTCTCTCTTGTCGTTTTACGTAAACATGCATAGCTTTATTACATTCATATAACATGTAATTTACTTAAAGCAAGCTAGCTCTTGTGATATAATTCCTACTGAGCGTTCGCTCATCCAGTGTTTTCTCCTATTGTTCAGGTAAGTCCGATGACGAGACTCAATCGGATGGGGAAGGTCAAGAGTGAAGAGATTAGAGCTCTCCGTCTATCCAATCATCTACTAGTCTTATCTTTCTATATCTTTGAGTCAATCATTGTACTTTTTCCTTTATTTGAGTCTTAGCACTTTCATTAAGTGAATTGTAATAGAAGTACTTTTAAGGTTGTGATTGAATAAAAGATTGGGTTATCTTTACTTTTGCGCACTCTGTCTTTCTGTTGAATACACTAACACTCTGATTGACATGATCGATATAAACTTGTCACGCACTCCGGGTTCCTTCCGCGCTCGGGGCGTGACAATAGAGCCCTTGAACACAATCAGTGCTCGATCGCATCTTCAAGTATAAATTAAGCTACTTTCACGTTTCAAGCAATAAAATATGGCCAATCAATATAACAAGTTCAATAAGTTCATGATAATAATAATTCAATGAATGAACGCTTCGATTAAGAATGCAAGGGATCAAGAATGACTTTAAAAAGGTTTATACTCATGGAAACTATTCGACAGCATAACAATACATTCTTTATCTTCCATAATTTAAAATTAAGTATCTTGAACAATATGACAAGTCCTAGACCATCAATAATCCATCTAGAAACTTTGGAATATCAACCCTTGGGTCAAACCTCGAGTTAAAGTACTCAGGAATTGTGGCGGTCAATCAATGGGCCGCTACATGAACGTGACAGTTTAGTATTGGACCGTTAGAATGGGCTGAATGCAAAAATAATAAATTGGACTCAGTAATGTGTCGGTTGTGTACTGGATTGTTATATGTGCCTGACGGTCGAGTAATAGGCTGTTACATGGACAGATTCAAAACTTTAGTAGTGCTTTTCTAGACAATTTGGGCTTTAATGGTACAACCAACTCAATGTCCTAGTGGGAATCCCAGGCTCGCAGAAAATTACGGAGGCCTTGAAACAACATTTCTTAGTCCATTGGAAGGAATATCCAATAGAGAGGTCTTCAAGTTCAAGATAATATTCCTATAGTGCAAAAGTGTAACTAGTGGACATATACTGGAGTATACGCCAGGTACTTAAAGAAAATGACTCTATAGATGAGAAAGCATGTGTAACGATGTGAAACCATGATAAACTCCATCAATACAACATTTAAAATCATTGTTTTAATACAAAACTATAGAGTTTAGTAAATGAAATTAACATACGCTTAAAATAACTGAAGGTGCTTTAGACATGCAATTTCTATCATGAATCAATTAATAAAACTTAAAGTCATGAAAACAGGTCAAAACTTAGATATCTAGGCTTTATTTATAAGCTAAGTTGACTGTTTTCAATTCTGTCTCCGGTTGATAGATCACAGTATTCTGACGGTCGAAAATGAGCGCGTCACAGTTCTGTGATGGTTTATCATGGGGCCATCAGAATGTTGAACCGCTCTGATTCTGGTCCGTCAGAGATTACAGAGAAAGTTAAGTATTACAGAACATGTGACGGTTTATCGTAAGGCCGTTAGAGTATTCTGGCGATCTAACTATAATCCGTCAGAGCACTGCTGACAGTAAAGTAAAAGAACTATGGTTTAAAACATCTCATGCACGAAGAATCAAAACAATTAACTACTCTAGTCATGACAAAATGAAGTAAAGGCCACCTAGATGCATAGGTTTCAGTGAATTTATAAGAGAATACCTTTTTATCTTTAATTTAGGCTAAAGATATGCATGTATGCATAGACCGAACTAAAACATGAAATTCATGGTCTATAGTGCATGAAATCAAATAAAACCAGAGGGATTTTACTCCTATCATGATGTTCTTGCCATTCATGAGATAACCTACCCCTTTCCTGGGCTTTCAACTTCCAATTCGGGACTGCAAGACACGCCCTAGTTCTTCCTTTCCTGTGAATTTTCAGCAACTTTACGTTGCTCTAACTCCGTAATCCCTTGACCTATAGATGTGAAATTTGGAGGGTAAGAAGATGAAACTAAGGGAAACAAAAGGTTCTAAAGAACCGAACTCTAAATACCTTGTTTAGGTGTTCTAATCTCCTGATCTTTAGCACCCCGTTGTACAATTTCCTAGGTTGACATGATGAAACCAGCAGCTTTGCAAGGTTCTAACTCCTTGGATACTTGGTATCCTAGCATGAAATTTTGAGGAAGATTAGTCCTATGTATAAGGAACAAAAACCTCTAACAAACCTACCTGAAATAATGTCGTCTTACCTTGATTCCACGCGAGCCAATGTAGGGGTCGCGCAGGTCAAAATTAGGTCCTATTTACAGGGTTTTGATAGGGTTTGAGTATTAGATCGATTCTAGAGTCCTTATTAGACCATAGATTGACTTCTGAGAGTCCTTAACACGTTTACTAGTCCTGCCATCTCGATCCCTAAGAGATAGACTATCAAAAATCTAATCGTTTTGGTCTTTCTTGAATTCACGGAACTGACAGAGTGTAAAAGTCGAACCCTAGTGCGTCAGTTCCCTGCGGCGGTCGCACGATAGACTATTACCTATCGTAGGTGCCGAATTTGAAATGAATTCAAATTCTAATTTCATCTTATCCACTTATTTATTTAATTAATGAGTATTTATCCTTATAATTCGTGAATAGGCTAAATAACCTTCTAGAATATGGGCCAAACTTCATGGGCTTGCTCCTTAAACTTTTTGGGCTTCAATTAAATAGGCTAGATTAATCGTTTACCATAATTGGGCCTAAAAAAATTTCTAATAAATTCTAGAAAATCATTAAATAATTCCTAAAATAATATAAATATTCTGGGTCATTACATAGAATCTCGTAGATCGTTAAATTTTTTATTGCTAATCAATTCACCCCTCCCCTCTTGATTGCCATCCACCGGGGACAACAATTGGTATCAGAGCATGGTCTCTGATTTTTACTAATCTCACGATCGTAGAGTAAGATCCAGTAGATGGCAAACAAAGGGATGATGCCCGAAGGGCACTCAATTCATAGGCCTCTGTTCTTCGATGGGTCGAATTACGCATATTGGAAGAATCGAATGTATGTATTTCTGAGGGCCCGGGAATTTGATATTTGGCAAGTTATCAGTAAGGGTCCACATCAATTACCTGACAAAGAAGATGAATGGGGAGAAGATCATATTAAGAAGTGTATAGCTAATTTCAAAGCAATGGAGATAATTCAATGTGCAATTCACCCAAATGAGTACTCACGAATTTTGATGTGTGCTTCCGTGCAGGAAATGTGGAACAAACTCCGTTTGATGTATGAAGGAACATCGGAAGTGAAAGAGACTAAAGCAAATTTGCTCGTTCGAGACTACGAATTGTTAATGATGAAGCTGGATGAAAGCATTTCAGAGTTGTTGGCTAGATTATTGCAGATAACCAATGGATTGAAAGCGCTTGGGAAGGATTACTCCAACCAGGATCTTGTAAGGAAGGTATTAAGGTCCCTCGCTCCATAGTGGCACACCAAAGTCACGGTCATTGAAGAATCAAAGGACCTTAGTACACTGACGCTTGATGAGCTAATTGGGTCATTGATGACCTACGAGCTAAATATAAAAAGGAATGAGGAAGATGTCAAGAAGAAGAAGCCGATCTCAAGCATGGCTTTGAAGACCAACCTCCAAGGTTCGGATGACAGTGAAGGTGGATCTGCATCAAATAGCAAAGATGAAGAGCTGGTATCCATGATAACACGAAGGGCCAGAAAAATCATCAAAAGATCCAGAAGAGCAGGAGCTCCATTCAGAAGAGCACCGAGGAAGATGATTGCAAAGAAGGGAGAAAGCAGCAAGAAGGAAGAGATCATTTCTTATGAATGTAAAAAACCAGGGCACATGCGTGGAGAGTGCCCTGAACTTCAGAAAAAATTCAAGAAAGGGAAATTCAAGAAAACCAAGGCAATGGTGGCGACTTGGAGTGATGAAGACGACACCGATGATCAATCGTAAGATGAGCTAGATGAGCTTGTCCAAACCTTATGTCTAATGGCAGTTGATGAGGATGTCAACGAGGTACATTCTGAAACTGAGGAACTGTCATGTGAACAATGGGAAATTGCATATGAAGCTTTGTATGAAAAATAGAAAAGGTTAAAATCTAAAAATAGAATGTTAAAGAAAAAGATTGACCAAAGCATGCTCAATGAATCTTCATGTGTGAAGTGTGTTGAACTAACTTCCAAGCTAGAAACATTGTCATATGAGAATGATCTGCTTAATTCTAAAATCACCTTGTTTGAAGAAGAGCTAGCATGTTTAAAGGAAGAACAACAAAATGATGACAAGTTCATGAAAGAAATTGAAGAAGTGAATGCTAGAGTACAAGGTTTGGAAAAGGATAAAATGGAACTTCAAAATGTCAATGAAACTCTAAGAGGTGAAGTGCAAGATTTAAAAGACACTCTAACAAGATTTGTCAAAGGGAAGCATGTTGGGTTCGGTGCTAGTATTCAGAGGGGGGGGTGAATGAATATGGCCTATAAAAATCCTTCGCTCAATTAAAAACTAGAATGCTAACAAGACAGATTAGACAATCTGAAGCTCAACTGGAATTTCACTCTCTTGACTGATTAAAGTATTCTAAGAAAGCTAATCAATTCTTCTGCTCAATCAGAAGCCAAACACTTAGAGCGCCCCTATGCAATCATCTAGCGGAAGCAAAAATAGATAAATCAAACCACAGTGCAATAGGAGTTTTTAGGTGGTTCGGTCCTCCAAACCTACATCCACCCCACACTCAACCCGAGTGTGGCTTCACTAACAGCTGGGCAACACAGCTTGCCAACAACCGCTGGGCAACACAGCTTGCCGTCCAGTGGAATCCACCACTGCAACCGCTGGGGATTACAGCTTACCCGTCCAGTGGAAACCTCCACTGCCCGCTGAGCAACACAGCTTGCTGTCCAGTGGAAACCTCCACTGCCCGCTGACTAACAGCTTGAAAGGAAATGTAAAATGGAAAACAAAAGACAAGATAACAACATCGAAAAACTGTAAACGTAAAGCACAATGTGGCTCTTAAAGAGCTGACTGGCCTGGATTTGATCCACGGTCCAGTGAAGATAGATCTTCAAACAATCTCTCTCAGTCTCTTCTTCTCACGATCTCTTTCTTTCTTTTTCTTTCTCTCTGCACTTCTCTTCTTCTTTCACTAATCTCTCACTCTCTGCTCTTCTCTTCCTTCTCTTTTCTTTCCTCTCTTGTGCTGCATCGACAGCTTCTCTTCACTCTTCCCTTTTCTTTCTCTCTGCCTCTCTTCTTCTTCTTCTTCTGGATCGTGGCTATCTGTATGGACTTTACCTCTTCGCCAACTCGATCAACCTTCTTCTGTGGAAGAAGGCTCATATATATAGCAGCAGCAACAGCATCAGCCCCGACGTATGACCTCCACATATCCAGCCCTAAGTATTCGGACCACGTGGCAGTCTCTCAGCAGGCTTCATTCCAGCCTCGGATCACGTGCTGCCCAATCACTCAGGAATATTTCCTCGGACCACCTTCTTCTTTTCCTATAAGGAATTAACACGATTAAAACTCAGGGCACCAGAGCCTAAAACTGCACGAGGTGTATGATAACAGTACGAGATGCACTGAGAACGACGCGAGATACAGTGGTGACAAAAACAAACACTACAAAGAGAACGACACGAGGTTCAAGGGTGACAAAACAAATACTATAAGAAGAACAACACGAAGTCACTGTAACAGAACAAACACTACGAAAAGAAAGACACGGGCTGACAACAACACGAAGATGAAAACAGAAACCAACACGAAGTGTGGTTTCAACACAAGAAAGACACGAGGTCTAGAAGAACAACACGAAGACGGAAATAACAAAGAACCGACTCGAACTAAGGACGACATGGAGACAGCACAGACACGGGCTTGAACTTAGAGAAGAGTGCACGAAGTAAAATCAACACGAAGTCAAAAGACAGACACGGCTATCACGACACGTGATGAAGCAGTGAAACCAGAGAAAAGAAAAGGAAAACGACGTGAGGAACATCAGTAAGTGACACGAAGACACAAGAGCAAACATAAAGAGGATAACACGAGATGAGCAACTAAATAATGAAGAAACGACATGAGGTTCACTGGGAAACGACTCGAAGTTCATCAGAACAAATCGAGCTGCTTCAGTAAACAGCACGAAGACGATCAACAAAAATAGTTGGAACAACACGACCTTCACAAGACAACACGAAGACTCAAATACAGAAACAGCACGAAGATGATGTATGCAACAGTGCAATCTCTAGACTTGAAATCCAAAACGAACGGCTGTACAGACTTGAAAATGTGAAGCCAATGTACAGACTTGACAGTGATCTCTGCAGCGAAGTATAGACTTAAGCAGAACTGCCAGTGTATGGACTTGAACAGTGCAGCAAGTGTACAGACTTGGTTAAAACGAGGTCCAGTGTATAGACTTGGTAAAGCATTCACAATGCAATGCGTTGACGCTACGTGAAACACAGAGTTGACGCTGTATGAAACATGGACAGTGTACAGACTTTACCCACTGTATGGACTTCATGCAATTCAAACGAATGTGAAGACTTCACTATGAAAAATGGCTGTACAAGCTTGAAAAGCTTGGCGGAGGATGTACAGACTTGGTGAGCGCCAAGTGATGTACAGACTTGGATAACCAATGCCAATGTATAGACTTCCAACGTGAGTGACACGCTGTACAGACTTTTCAAAGGTACAGACTCTGTATAGACTTCAACTCAAACAGGCATAATGTATAGACTTTGGAGCATATGACACGGCTGTACAGACTTCACGCGTTTGACGCTGTAACATGATGCGTTGACGCTCTATAGACTTTGCCTAAAACAATGTACATACTTAGCCTAAGACAATGCATGAACTGACGTTGTATATACTTAGCCAATGCAATGCACTATGAATGTATGGACTTGGATAGCATGAGACGCTGGAAGAGACAGTCCAATGTATGGACTTCAACTCATGCGACCAAAGCATCAATGCAATGTGCAGACTTTGTCCAAGAACATGTGCATGCATGAACGATGTATAGACTCTTAAATGCAAGCAATGCAGTAATGTATAGACAGACAGAACACATGCATTCTCGAGATAATATACCAGTCACAGTCATATGCATTATCCATAGAGTATATCAGTTATATACAATTATGTTGCTATCATTCAATACACAATATGTGTGTGACTCAAATGCACTCACTGTCTTGCTATCATCAAAACCAAATAACATTGCTATCATCAAAGCAACATAGCACATGCGTGTGCATAAGGGGCACAACATTCTCCCCCTTTTTGATGATGGCAATAAACAGTGACAGTTACACAAAATTTTCTCCCCCTTTGACATAATCGAAAAAAGGTAGGAACAATAAGAACATGAGTGCAACATGGCAGTATGCATGCAAGTGACTGCTAGAGCAATAAACTCCCCCTGAAGGTATGACTCCTCCTGAAGTATTCTCCCCCTAAATAAATGCTCCCCCTTTGAGAAGGAATATGAACAGATAAACAAGGTAGAGAAGGTAGGAGGGTCACTTGACAACAGCTGAATCATAGGTTTAGAAAGGAAACATGATTATAAGCCACTGTTAAAAATATAAGAATCAGCAGCATACAATTTTGACAAAACTTCAGGTTTAACAGTGATAAACCTAGAGTAAAAGATCTTACCTCTGAAAAAGAGTTTATAGATTCCATTTATAGCAATGAATCTAAGGCACATGGTATTAATAGATAAGTCAGAAATAATACCCTTTTGTGATTAAGCATGGAAGATCAAGAATGGCAATTTGAATATGTATTGGAAAACGTTTTCACTCATTCACTTTTGATTTTTCGAAAGGTTACAGCAGTTTGATTTTCACTTTTGAGTTTTTTTTTTTCAGAACCTGAACTAAGTAAATAGATCAGTGACATTTATGCTGTTGACATTAGGTGTACACCTTGATCAGAGGCAGGTACCCCCAGTTACTAGGCATAAATTACTAGACCTATTTCAGATCAAAACCTACAAAGAGTAGTCTTCACTTTTGACATTAAGGGTACACCTTGATTAGAGGCCAGTACCCCCAGTTACTTGGTGAGAACTCCCCCTATAGATTTGACCCTTTGAACAGAGATATTCTGAAGCACTTCATGACTATGAGTTCTCCTGCTTATTGGAGGAGATCACAATTTCTCAGTGCAATTCAGCCATTGCTCTGTCACTATGTTCAGTTCATAGCATTTTATGATCTTATTTACTGCTGCCCTTAATTCTTTTAGAGTGATTGTTTAAGACACAGTACACACTCTTATTCACCTTTTCTAGAAATTTCCAGATCAACACATTAGGCATTACAAAAACTTTTTCTATTTTAGCCATGAGACAAAGATTAAGAGCTATAAAAGTTTTCTTTTATCTCAAATTCTGAAGTGCAGACACTTAACTCTCCAATTTATAAAGGTTAAACCTTTAGTTCCTTTCAATTTGTAAGTGTGATTCTTATAAGTGAACAATTGCAATAATCACCATTCAATGTACTAAACCAGATGCAAGGCTGTTGTTTAGTGAGACTGATGGGGAAAAGATAGCACTTGGCAATATGGCTCAATAAGCAACTGATGTCAAAGAATATGAATCATTTGAATGAGAATTACTGAGAAGTGAATAGGATTCAATGTATTGAATAGAACTCTCAGCTCCCCCTGTCATCATGATGCAAGAGATATGCTATGCAACATACTGTCCTACATGCAGACTATGCAACATGGATACATGAGACAAGTATGCAATCAATTCAGGTTTATGCATCCAATTCATGAACATTTTTATTCTTTTTCAGATTTTTCAAGATGTAATGCAGTGCAAATCAGTCTTATATGCATTGATCAATTTCATTGACAGTCATGCAAATGATGTATGCAAACACTAGACACATGCATTGACTGTGTGCACTAACTGACCCATTCAAGCTCAGTCCAAGTATGTAATCAAGCATGCAATGCATTCACACAAGACACAAGCATTACACAAAGTCTATATAGTGCATCAACTATATACACTAAAGACCATTCAAACTCAGTTCAGCAATTGGCAGGAGATGGCAACAGAAGAGCATCAGCTATATCCAAAGTAAAACTCAGTAGCTGAGTCTGGAATGCAGACTGATCAACTAGACATGAAGATAACATCCACAATCAATCAAGCAAATCACATGAAGCTCACATTTTCAGATAATGGAGTTTTAAAATAAAGTTCAGAACTAACCTGAAGAGTTGAATCATGGGGCTTTCATTTGAGTGCCTTGGCTAAAATACCCCTTTTATTTCTCTTACCAAGGCACACCTGCAACATATCAATCAATATGATCTTACAGGGACCCAAGCAGTCTTGGGTCCTGTACTACCCCTATCAGGTGTTCTAAACAATTTCTTAGCAATACTGTCATCAAATTCTATTAGAGAGCAATCAGACATCGAATGTCCAAAATTTCCACAATAATGACATGAACCAACAGATTTTCTGATTCTATGATGCATATCTACAGTAACATGGGACCTATGAAACTGATCATGAATTTTTCTGTTGTAAGCATAAATTTTTGATTTACTATTGCCTGCCCACCAGCATTCAGAAGCTCGGTGGCCAGGTTTTCCACATTCAAAGCATACAAGAGTCTTTCCTTTAGAAACAGATTTGTTTCTGCCAAGAGAATTTCTATTTGAAGGGAGTTCAACAAATTTTGAATTAAAATGATCTCCCTGAGCAAACCAGCAGTCCTTGACTGCATGCCCATACTTACCACATTCAAAGCACCTTAGGTGCTTACCTCTTGAGCCAGTGAATCCCCATGAAGGCCTAAACCAACACTCAACAGCTTTATGACCACGTTTGTTACAATTATAACACATGATATGTTGGTTTGAAGAAGACATGTTTCTTTTGGGGTGGTGATGATTATTTGAAAATATTTTATCATGCACCATATCATCACTTTTCATCACACTGCAGTCATCCATATAATGATCATGCCTACCACAGTAGTAGCAAGAGGCATCAGATTTCCTAGGAGCATGGTTTCTATCATATGAGTTCCTAGATGCATGTGAATGAGTATAGGAAGCATGAACAGTGTGTACACCATCAGACTCAACCGAGCTAGCAGATTTCTGTTCATGAGCAGAATAGTCTTTACCTTCTTTATTTGACTCTTTCTTTTCAATTTCTGATTATCCTTAACAGGTTTTATTTATTTTTCTATTTTCTGGGCTTTGGACTGGAAAACAAATTTTGAAGGTGATTTCTGATTTTCATTTTGTTTTGGGGATTGCCTTGAAGTATCAGCTACATTAGAGCCTTTCACAAAAGTAGCATATAGCTGGTTTTTAGGAATTTCCTTAACGTCAGGACTACAGCTTGTCCCCTTTCTTTTCACAACAGTTTTTACTTTTCTTTCATTCTTAGCAGAGTTGGATGCCAAATTTTCTAGATCCTGAATCTTATTCTCCAAAGATGTTATGTGAAGTTCATAACTGGCTATTTCCTGTTCACTGCAATTAACACATTCGCTTAGAACTTGGTTTGCAGTTTTATACTTCTCAATTTCTTGTTCTAGACTGTTCAAACTTTTTGAATTTTCATCATAAACAGCTTTTCCTTTTTCTGTGGTGAGAAGTCTTTCAGACAAACCAGTGTTTAACCACTTCAGTTTTTCAACTTCAGCTTTTAATTCAGTGTTTTCTTCCTCAAGATCTCTAGTCTGAAATTCATTACCCTCACATCTCTCTCTTCCAGACATTAGCTCCAGTTTTTCAATTAATTCCTCTTCTCTTTCCTCCACTCTAATTTTCTCAGCCACCAAGTTTTTGTGATCCTCTTTAAGTGAGATAATTTGTTTACTCAGCCATTCATTCTCACTATAAAGATCTTCATTTCGTTCTCTTAGAGCTGAGCACATATGGCAGGTAAATTCAGCAGAAGAAGAATATGAGGCCTCCCCATTGATTTCATTTATTCTACCCATAAGACTTTCAATTTTTTTTTAAATTCTTCATTCTCAAGTTTCAGTTTATCCAATTCGGAATTAACTTGAGTCAGTTCTTGCATCCCTTTTATATGTTCATTTTTCTTCTCATTCAGCTGATTCTCTATTTCTGACATTTTATCTAACCATGTTTGTTTTTCAATTTTTAGAGAATCATTTTGTTTCTTAAGATTCTGAACATCTAGCATGCAAGCATCATAAGACTTTTTCATATTTGGACAGTTTTCACAGGACTCTTTCAGATTTATTCTATCACATTTCTTTTTCAATTTTTTATTTTCAGATTTCAATTTCTTGGAAACTTCTAACAAGTTTTCATACATCTCTATCAATTCATCGAAGGAATATCCTTCTGATTCAGAGTCAGAATTTACCTTGGATGAGGAATCTTCATTATCCCGGTTGGCCATCAAACAACTATCACTCTGTTGGTTATGCGCAGAGATAACCTTGTCATATATCTCTTTTCCAGAGTTGCACCTGAGAGCAAAAGAATATACATCAGTATTAATAGTAGCTCTCAAGATATTAAGAATTATGACATTATCACGGTTCTTAAAGGTGTCCTCACTAGACCACTTGGTCTGATCTTTGGGTAATTGATGTGGGCCTTTGGATAGCAAACTCCATAATTTGGGATCAATGGAGTCTACATACACAGCTAGGCCTCCTAGCCAACTTTCAAAGTTAGAACCATCATAAATTGGAGGACGATCCATTTGGACAGATGGCAAACAGATTCAGCTCACTAAAGCAGACGACAGGAAATGCAGCAAAACCAGATGGGCAAGGTAAAGCACTAAACCGGTGAAACAAAACAACGAGCACAATACACCCACTCTGAAAATGCACCAAAAATCTAGCAGGATCCTCTGCAGATTGTTAGATCTGATAGATCAGAGACCCGCTCTGATACCAATTGTTGGGTTCGGTGCTAGTATTCAGAGGGGGGGGGGAATGAATATGGCCTATAAAAATCCTTCGCTCAATTAAAAACAAGAATGCTAACAAGACAGATTAGACAATTTGAAGCTCAACTGGAATTTCGCTCTCTTGACTGATTAAAGTATTCTAAGAAAGCTAATCAATTCTTCTGCTCAATCAGAAGCCAAACACTTAGAGCGCCCCTATGCAATCATCTAGCGGAAGCAAAAACAGATAAATCAAACCACAGTGCAATAGGAGTTTTTAGGTGGTTCGGTCCTCCAGACCTACATCCACCCCACACTCAACCCGAGTGTGGCTTCACTAACAGCTGGGCAACACAGCTTGCCAACAACCGCTGGGCAACACAGCTTGCCGTCCAGTGGAATCCACCACTGCAACCGCTGGGGATTACAGCTTACCCGTCCAGTGGAAACCTCCACTGCCCGCTGAGCAACACAGCTTGCTATCCAGTGGAAACCTCCACTGCCCGCTGACTAACAGCTTGAAAGGAAATGTAAAATGGAAAACAAAAGACAAGATAACAATATCGGAAAACTGTAAACGTAAAGCACAATGTGGCTCTTAAAGAGCTGACTGGCCTGGATTTGATCCACGGTCCAGTGAAGACAGATCTTCAAACAATCTCTCTCAGTCTCTTCTTCTCACGATCTCTTTCTTTCTTTTTCTTTCTCTCTGCACTTCTCTTCTTCTTTCACTAATCTCTCACTCTCTGCTCTTCTCTTCCTTCTCTTTTCTTTCCTCTCTTGTGCTGGATCGACAGCTTCTCTTCACTCTTCCCTTTTTTTTCTCTCTGCCTCTCTTCTTCTTCTTCTTCTGGATCGTGGCTATCTGTATGGACTTTACCTCTTCGCCAACTCGATCAACCTTCTTCTGTGGAAGAAGGCTCATATATATAGCAGCAGCAACAGCATCAGCCCCGACGTGTGACCTCCACATTTCCAGCCCTAAGTATTCGGACCACGTGGCAGTCTCTCAGCAGGCTTCATTCCAGCCTCGGATCACGTGCTGCCCAGTCACTCAGGAATATTTCCTCGGACCACCTTCTTCTTTTCCTGTAAGGAATTAACACGATTAAAACTCAGGGCACCAGAGCCTAAAACTGCACGAGGTGTATGATAACAGTACGAGATGCACTGAGAACGACACGAGATACAGTGGTGACAAAAACAAACACTACAAAGAGAACGACACGAGGTTCAAGGGTGACAAAACAAATACTATAAGAAGAACAACACGAAGTCACTGTAACAGAACAAACACTACGAAAAGAACGACACGGGCTGACAACAACACGAAGATGAAAACAGAAACCAACACGAAGTGTGGTTTCAACACAAGAAAGACACGAGGTCTAGGAAGAACAACACGAAGACGGAAATAACAAAGAACCGACTCGAACTAAGGAAGACATGGAGACAGCACAGACACGGGCTTGAACTTAGAGAAGAGTGCACGAAGTAAAATCAACACGAAGTCAAAAGACAGACACGGCTATCACGACACGTGATGAAGCAGTGAAACCAGAGAAAAGAAAAGGAAAACGACTCGAGGAACAACAGTAAGTGACACGAAGACACAAGAGCAAACATAAAGATGATAACACGAGATGAGCAACTAAATAATGAAGAAACGACACGAGGTTCACTGGGAAACGACTCGAAGTTCATCAGAACAAATCGAGCTGCTTCAGTAAACAGCACGAAGACGATCAACAAAAATAGTTGGAACAACACGACCTTCACAAAGACAACACGAAGACTCAAATACAGAAACAGCACGAAGATGATGTATGCAACAGTGCAATCTCTAGACTTGAAATCCAAAACGAACGGCTGTACAGACTTGAAAATGTGAAGCCAATGTACAGACTTGACAGTGATCTCTGCAGCGAAGTATAGACTTAAGCAGAACTGCCAGTGTATGGACTTGAACAGTGCAGTAAGTGTACAGACTTGGTTAAAACGAGGTCCAGTGTATAGACTTGGTAAAGCATTCACAATGCAATGCGTTGACGCTACGTGAAACACAGAGTTGACGCTATATGAAACATGGACAGTGTACAGACTTTACCCACTGTATGGACTTCATGCAATTCAAACGAATGTGAAGACTTCACTATGAAAAATGGCTGTACAAGCTTGAAAAGCTTGGCGGAGGATGTACAGACTTGGTGAGCGCCAAGTGATGTACAGACTTGGATGACCAATGCCAATGTATAGACTTCCAACGTGAGTGACACGCTGTACAGACTTTTCAAAGGTACAGACTCTGTATAGACTTCAACTCAAACAGGCATAATGTATAGACTTTGGAGCATATGACACGGCTGTACAGACTTCACGCGTTTGACGCTGTAACATGATGCGTTGACGCTGTACAGACTTTGCCTAAGACAATGTACATACTTAGCCTAAGACAATGCATGAACTGACGTTGTATATACTTAGCCAATGCAATGCACTATGAATGTATGGACTTGGATAGCATGAGACGCTGGAAGAGACAGTCCAATGTATGGACTTCAACTCATGCGACCAAAGCATCTATGAAATGTGCAGACTTTGTCCAAGAACATGTGCATGCATGAACGATGTATAGACTCTTAAATGCAAGCAATGCAGCAATGTATAGACAGACAGAACACATGCATTCTCCAGATAATATACCAGTCACAGTCATATGCATTATCCACAGAGTATATCCGTTATATACAATTATGTTGGTATCATTCAATACACAATATGTGTGTGACTCAAATGCACTCACTGTCTTGCTATCATCAAAATCAAATAACATTGCTATCATCAAAGCAACATAGCACATGCGTGTGCCTAAGGGGCACAACAAAGCAAACCTTAGACACCATGCTAGGAATGAAAGTGAATTTCAGAAAAGAAGGGTTAGGATATGAGCCATGCAATAAGAAAGCTTTTCAAATTAAAATTCAAACTTCCTCTGTGAATGTGAATGCTTCATCTTCATCATGCTCAACATACAAAAAGAATGCAAAACACATTCCCTTTCACAAACCCTTCCTAAATGATAACAAGAAAAGGAATCATAATAAGAAAGTTGTTTCATGTTTCTATTGTGGAATGTATGGTCACACCATGTATACATGCAAATTAATGTTGGCTGACGAGGAACAATTTGCAAGAAAATCAATGTGGTTTAATAGATCAAGAACTTCTAACCGTTATGGACGCAAGCAAGCTTGGGTTCCAAAATCATAGAAGTCTTCCTGTGACTCATTATGGGTCGATTCTTGGGAATCGTGCATTTCTTGCATTTTTGGTGTCAAAATGATCCCTTCCGGTCTGTGGAAGGCTTTTATGTTGTTTTGGGTTGTATCCCCTTCGTTTAGAAGCGAATGGGGCATGGAACGGCTGGGATCGGCCTTTCCTCTGTTTTACCCACCGTGTTGCCTTAACGGTCCTTTCAGTGACCGCAAGGGTTCTTCTAGCGGCCCAGTGTAGGACCGCTAGGCTGCGTTGGGCGTCGAGTCAATCTTATGTCGGTTAAGGTCTTCGCGGTTGTTGATGTTTTTCTTCTTTGTGTGATGTGATGTGATGATGTGGAGGTGAATATGGTGGTATGAGAGATATGGGTGTGAAGATATGTGAGCAGGCAATAACTTAACTCAAACAATCACAAAAATCAAAAGCATGGGCATGTCATCAATGTTCATGAAAAAGAAAAGAAAAACACACGCCGGGGTATGGAGCAAAGGTGTAAAACAAAAACACACACCGTAGGTGTGGAGCAAATAAAGCATAGAAAAGAGCAAGCAAGAATGATGACAATGATGAACAATACCCAACTAAGGAAGTGTGATCACCACCAAGGTAATTAAAATAGCAAAGCTAAGCTAAATACCTTGGAAAGAGGAGGATGCAACACTCGCCGACGGGAGATGAAAACCAAAACACTCTGTGAGCACAAACGGTCGAATATCAGGCAGCCAAAGAGCAAGAGACGGCCTTACGATAAGCCGCCACAGCCCTCAAACGGTCCTAAATACAGCCGCTAGAGCGCACGGAACAGCAAATTGGGAGTTGGATCTCCATCTCTCATGGCCGTCCAGAAGAGTTGGGCCCTGTGCTAGGAACCCTATAGACCTGTAAAAGAGTGTAGAAGCACAGAAAAACAACCCAAATTAGCCCTATGACAAGTGTAGTATCTATAATGCAAATAAACTAAGATGCATGCAAAAGGAAGGGTGAATACCATGTTAGCTAGGTGCGATAGATAAACATAGATCCAGAGGGGGGGTGAATGGATCTTTCAAAGAATTTTACCCAATTTAAGTTCTACCGCTTAGATGTGCGGAATTAAAAGCGGATGCAGATATAAACTGAGAAAATTTAGGAAGCTATTGCAAAGCAGTCCAATTGAATAAACTCACACTTGATCCTAAACAGACATCTAGTGAGTGCAGCAGAGAAATGAACACATAAGGCAAACAAACCACAAAAGAACACCAGGCTTTTTAGGTGGTTCGGTCCAAAGACCTACGTCCACCCCTCACTCCCAACCGGAGTGAGGCTTCCACTAGTAACACTAGCACAGCAGACTCAGTCTGCAACAAATGCTGTCAAACAGCTTGACCAGGGGAACAACCTCCCCTCTTCCTCCCAACCAGAGGGACACCCCAAGTGACTCCCAGCCACTTGGAAACCAGAGACACACAGTCTCTCTTCCTCTGAAACCCAGAGGGAAGCACAAGTGACACCAAGTCACCTGCAAACTAGAGGTCTCGGACCTCTCTTCCGCCCAACCGGAGGGACCCCTGGACTCGAAACCTACAAGCCCAGAACCGGAGGACCCATCCTCCCTTCCTCCAAACCGGAGGGAAACAGCCGATGACTCCCAGTCAAAGGCAACCAGAGACGCAAGTCTCTCTTCCTCCACATCAGAGGGAACCCGACCTCACACAAGAGAATCGGAAGAACAACTAGTGAATAGTTGAAAAGAAAAAAAAAATAAAAACGCAGCAACACAAAGTTGAAAAAATAGAATCAGACTGTGGCTCTCGTAGGAGCTGGCTGGCCTGGATTTGATCCATGGTCCAGCAAGAACTGATCTTCAGTTGAAGCTTCTATCACTCTTGCTTTCTCTTCTTCTCACTTCTTCTTTTTCTTTTCTTTCGCAGGCTCTCTCTGGCTTTTCCTTTCACTTCTTCTTTCTTCTTCTTCTTCTTCTGCTTCTGCTCACTACCTCTTTGCAACTCTCTTCTTCTATATCGATCACTTTCTTTCTTTCTGATCTCGATCTCTTTTTCTCTTTTCTTCACTCACCATTTATTCTCCAGATGGAGGTGGCCTGGTATTTATAGCTGCAGCATTTAAGGCGTTATCATCGGATCACGTGCCAGGTGCCAACCTCGGACCACATGCCACTTATCTGCTTCTTGAACAGTACCTGTCACACAGACATAAGAAGGTATCAGCTAATGTATAGACTTGGTTCAGGCTATTTAACAAAGTGTGTGCAGCCATGATGCAGCTTGAGTGTATAGACTTGAAGGTTAACAGACGAGTGTATAGACTTGAGAGTTAACAAACGAGTGTATAGACTTGAGGCCTGATATCAAGTGTATAGACTTGAAGCTTTGAAACCGAGTGTATAGAGTTGAAGGTTAACAATCGAGTGTATAGACTTAGTTGAGTGAGCATGCAGTGTACATACTTGAAAACCCTTCAACAACCTACGTGTATAGACTCAAAAGCAAACGCTAGGCAAACGATGTGTAGACTTGGCCAGAAAACGTAGGGAAGGGTATGAGTGTATGGACTTGGCCAAACGTAGTGAAAGGTGAGGAGTGTATAGACTTGGCTTCACTTCGAGCAGCCACAGTGATGTATAGACTTGGCCTTTGAGATGTGGCTGTACAGACTTGGCAACCTTCAACCCACTGCGATGTACAGACTATGAAGAATAGCAGCCAGTGTATGGACTTGCTCAGCCTGAGGCACTGTATAGACTTCAGCTCAAACCCAGTGTATGGACTTGATGAGACACTCACGAGTGTATAGACTTAGAGTGAGGCATGCAGTGTATAGACTTTACGAAATTCAAGCAATGCAACACAATGTATATACTTAGAAACAGTAAGTGAGAAGTGTGTAGAATGTATATACTTTAAAGCCTTCAAGCGTCCTCGGTGTACAGACTTGCAGACAAATGCATTAACAAGCCTATCGGATGTATAGACTTTGATGTAGAGGCTTGAGTTACACAATCAAAGTATAGACACCGAAGATGTGTGCGTAAAACTCATCAATGTATAGACTATGCAACGGCATCAAAGCAACACATCGATGTACAGACTTGAAATGGCATGCAGCAGACGATGAACACCCAACGTACAGACATGTTGTCCCTTCAGCTGACGACCCTAGTGTATAGACTTGCTGCCTTGAAGGCGATGTACAGACTTGACGTTGAAAGCTTGAAGGCACAAGATGATGTACAGACTTGGTCTCTAGACCATGGGCTGTACAGACTTCGAGTGAGACAATCGGATGTACAGACTTTGCTTCGTGCAACAGAGCAGTGTATAGACTTGCCTAAGACGCAGCATGAGACGCTGGCTGAGACGGACGCTGTACAGACTTTGAATGCACTAAGACGCTGAACAAGACAGACCGATGTACAGACTTCTAAATGCTGAAGGACTATGTATGGACTTGGCTTGAGATGCTGCATGAGACGATGCAGGCTGTATAGACATTAAGTCCAAACAGAAGGCTGTGTAGATAGGAGAGACGGACTAGTGTATAGACTTCAATGATGCGTGTAATAGTCCAATGTATGGACTTTGAAGATTGATGCATGTACAGTCCGTTGTACATACTTCCAATGTACAGACTTTATGAAACTCTAGACACTGGACGCTATGAATGTATAGACTTTACAGTGAATGCATATGCCAATGTATATACTTGCATGAGACAGTCAGTGAGACGCTCAGCAATGTATAGACTTGAAAGAACTCCAAGCGATGTATAGACTTTGAAATGCTTGAAGAGGATGTACACACTTCATGAGACGCTGCATGCCAATGTATAGACTTCATGAAAAGCACACGATGCAATGTGTGGACTTGGTGACTCATGTAGACAGACGAGTGTACAGTCTATGCCATGCTCACAGTTAAGCAATGTACCAAGTTCTGAATGAGTAGTTCTGAATGAAGTAAACACATATGACATCAATTTGTCATCATCAAAACACACGTAAACTATGTCATCATCAAAACATAAGTAAACACATATGACATCAAACAATCCAGATAAATGCAATTATGAAATGCACCAAAGCACACACCACACAGCCATATTTAAAATGCAGCAATAATTCAGATAAGATTTTCAATGAAACATTCATCTGCACCACAAATAGAATTGTATGCATTCAAATGCCTTATAGTGTTTGCTATCATCAAAATCACAAGGACACAACAATCTCCCCCTTTTTGATGATGGCAATACTATGAGTCTTATGAATGAAATAAATGGAGTATTCAGACTAGACTCATCAAAGTATTCTCCCCCTTTGACTTCATCAAAAAAAATACTTTGATAAACAATATCAGAATCATTTAAATCAATTCTCCCCCTTAGTCAAACAACTTATGCAGTCATGCATATGCAACAAATACTCCCCCTTTGACATGGCAGAAGATATAGAGCTATTGCAGACAAACAAATTGATCAGACAATCTAGCACATTGTCCCCTTATGCATATAGTGTCTCAAACAGACCAGAGAGTTCTGCCCTTATGATCCATGATGCAAGAGAAATCTACAAGGATGAACTCTGGTTATCCAAAAAAAATTCTGAGAGTTGTGCGTCACATAAGAGAGAACTAATGTCAATCAAAATACATTGATAGAGGGCAATATGATCAGAAACGTTTTGAAGGTTGAAACTAATTGAGATGAAGGGAGAATATCAACAAAAACACAGGGACACTCAAGAATGCTGACTAGATTTCCCCCTTTAAGAAAGACACTCAGCAGGACAGGAAAGCTCCCCCTGATTAGATGATTGAGTGAAGCCAATTGATATAGTGAAGTGATGAGCATCTATCAGTAAAACACAGACTGTATTCACAGTGAATAAATGAGGAAGACAGATTTTCATTAGCACACCAAATTCATAAATCTTTGTAAACAAATTTTAGATTCTTCAATTATAATAGATTATGAATGAGTTTAAACTGACCATCATGATTTAAGAGAGATGTATTCAAAGTTTATCAAGAAAATTCAATACTCATATCTGAAACACCTCTTAATAAAGGTGAACCAACAACTCATTTGTTATTCATGTTTAACCTCCTTCCATCTTACTCATTTAAATTCAGTGACTCCTATGGAAGTTACACAAGATAATATTGAGATTAAACAGAAATAAATGAGACTGAGCTTGTCTATAGATTTTCAGAATTTTATGATACCAATTGAGCAGCACTTATTTTTCCTGAGCAATTTTGGTTCAGTCAACACCTTTTTACATAAGGCACAACACGTCTTAGGTGAAATGACCCAGTTACTCAATGTGACAACCGCATTGCCTCTCAAAGAGAACATAGTTAGTAATGGAGTATCTTTTTACATGAGGAGACACCTTGATCAGAGGCCAGAATCCCCAGTTACTCAACACAACCATGCCATTGCTCTGCCAGATTTTCAACCATATTCAAAAGAGGTAACTATGGCACTTCACGACATGGGCTTACTCTATTTCATTGATAGAAAACCCAATTTCTCTGTGACCATAGTCATTGCTCTAGCTTTAAATTTTAACTATTTTCAGATTCTTCAAACAAAGCTCAGTACACTTGAAATGATTAAGAACAATACTTTCTACATGTATCTTAACCAAAGAAAGCCATGTCTTTTAAAATTTCAGATTTCAGAAAGTTTTGCATGAAATTCATGAGGCAATTGGTTAAGATTTATTAAGCATGATGATTCAAATATTTTCAAGTCTTTTACATCAAAACTTAGAAAATACATTAGGCTTAAATCAATTTGATTTATCAAAAAATTCTTAAGCCAGTATAATAGAAGATTCTTCTTTTCAGAATGTCTGATTTATGCCTAGGGTGCATTGATTAAATCTTTCCTCATTCGGCTGAATCAATGACATTGTCAAGAGAAATTAGCAGAAAGCAATTCTGATAACAATAGTTGAGAGAATAGAGCAATTCAGAAGCCAGTAATTAAAGACTAAAAATAAGTCAAATTAGCTTTGACCAATCTTGACACGATATGAAGAAATGTGTATGATAGGAACAAGCTACCAATTGAATTCATAGTAGACAGAATCAATGGCTGAGTCTGGAATACAGACAAATCAGCTATATCAGTGTAGACAACAGAGAATTCAAGTGAACCACATATTTGCCAAGAATGGATCAGATTGCTAGACAGAAGGAGTTCAAGAGGTGAAGAGATGAAACAGGAATGCTCCCCCTATCTAGATGCAATGAGACATTTCTTTTTAGATTTTTCAATGTAAGGAAATGCAGTGCTACTAACTACATGTATGCATACAGCAAATGAGATTATCATGATATGCAAGCATTAGTCAAACTCCCCCTTACAGAGTGCATGATATGCAATTAGGGCACTGAAACATAATTTTAAAATTTATGCTCATTCAGACTGACATAAAAAGAACAAATCATGTATGAGGAGAGTTCAGAAAATTTGAATCTGACAATGCAGATGATGAATGAATATGCAAAGACGGATTTAACATGCTATTCAGTTATTCTAAGAACAAGAAGTGCAGAGAATTTACCTAAAAGGGGCTTTATCAACTTGGGTGCCTTGGTTTAGTCTACCCCTCTTTATTCCTTAGTCCAAGGCACACCTGCAAAGTATTTGATCATCTTGATCCTGCAGGGACCCAAGCAGCTTTGGGTCCTGCATTAGCCCTGACAGATGTTCTAAGTAAATTCATAGCACCAGGGTCATCATGATCCATCAGATAGCAATTGTCCATAGAGTGACTACACTCCCCATAATATCTACATGAAGTGACTGATTTCTGGTTTTTATGATGCATAGTAACAGCAGCATGAGGTTTATAAGCATGATCATAATATTTTCTGTTATATGCATGAACAGTTTGGTTCTTATTCCTAACCAGCCAACATTCAGCAGATCTATGGCCTGACTTCCCACAATTATAGCATGAAATTTTCACAAAAGGTTTTGCAGGGATTTTGACAAAATGGGGTTTAACAGAATTCTTTTGAACATACCAACAGTCCTTGACTGTATGCCCATTTTTCCCACATTCAAAGTATCTGGTTTGCTTACTTTTGAAACCACTTTTACCCCAAGTGGATCTAAACCATCACTCAGCAGCCCTGTGCCCGGGCTTATTGCAGTTGAAGCACACAATGTGCTGACTAGAATTGTGTTTAGATCCATATGGACCATGAAAATGAATGGAAGATCTGGCATGCAGTTTATTGTCTTCTTTCATGATAAAACATTCATTCATGAGATGACCATGCTTCCCACAATAATGACATGAAGCATCAGGCTTCCTAGCAGCATGGTTTCTATCAGAAAAATTTCAAGAATGTAAAGTTCCACTAGCATGCTCATCCTTTAACATCAACCCACAATCCTCCATTATCTGACCTCCTTTCCCACAATAATAACATAAACCCTTTTTAATGTGAGTGTGTGAGAGATCATGTGTATTGTGTGCAGTCTTCTTTATAACAACAGGAGTGTCTTTTTCCTTTTTTTGTGAATTTTCACCCTTTTTCAATTTTTGAGTTTGTTCCACAGTTTTGGGTTTTTCCCTTTTCTGTGAATTTTCACCCTTTTTCAGTTTTCGAGTGTGTTCCACAGTTTTGTGTTTCACAGTGGACTTTTATGCAGTGAATTGAAAAACAGAAGGAGCAGGGGTTGTGTTCTGATTAGAAGCTTTGACAAAAATAGTAGATGTTTTATTCCCATTACTCCTTTTGTTTGTCGGACTGTAACCCAGTCCCTCTCTCTGAAAGCTAACATTGTTTCCAAGAAGCTTATTCAGATTGTCCTTTCCTTTGATAAATTTTGACAAAGAATTTTTCAAGTCTTGAAATTCTGGATTTAAGCCACAAGTATTAGCTTCATATTTGGACAAATCTGTTTCACAGGAAATGAGTTGTTGATGCAAGGCATCATTCAAACTTTTGAGTTTTTCAACTTCCTGTTTTAGCTTTGTTTCATTGTCAGCTTCAGATAGGGACTTATAAAGATCATCAACTTCTTGTTGAAGGGATGTGATAGTGAGCTCATAATTAGTTACCTTCTCTTCACAACATTTGACATTTTCACTCAACATTAGGTTGATGGTTTTTAGACTCTCAATTTCTTGTTCAGCATTCATCAACCTATCAGAATTATATATACTCACACCCTTGCCTTTTTCAATTGTCAATAGCCTATCTGACAATTGGGTGTTTAGATGATTTAGCTTGTTGATTTCCTCTTTCAATTTCCTATTTTTCTCTAGAAGATCATCATCAAACATCCAATCATCTAAGGAAGACTCACATTCATAAAAGTTTTCCTGTTGTTTCTCAGATTGAGGTTTGTTGAGATTTCTCTGAAGCTCTAGATTCATTATTCTATCAGCCTCCATTTTTTCAGAAATCAATATGTTTTCTTTTTCAAGACTCATCAATTTGTGTTCAAATTCCTTGGACTGGTTTTTGAGTCTTTCATTTTCAGATTTCATATCTTTAGCTTTAGTTTTATTTTCTAGCAATGAATTATTTTCTTCTTTCAGAAATTTGATTAAATCCTTTTGAAGTTTATCATCAGAATCAAATTCATTTATCAAGTCCCTTAAAGCTGCACAAGAATTGCAAGCTTTTTCAGATTTCATTTTTTCAAGTTCAGAGTTGACACACTCTAATTCTCTCACTAATTTTTCATTCTGAACTGCATTATAGTGATGAACCTGATCATCAATTAAACTAAGCCTCTCCTTTAGTTCTGAAATTTCACAAACAAGCTCCTGATTCTCCTTTTTGTGTAAACCAATTTGTTTCACAAGGGTTTGTTTTTCAGATTTCAAATGATCTAGATCTGTAGTAATAGAATCGAAATCTTGTAGTTGTCTTCTAAAAATTTCATTTTCAGTTTTTAGAATTTCAGGGCTTTCACCTCGAGATTTAGCATTCTCATGATTCTTTAGCTCCTTTTTCAGACCTTTATACTTCTTTCCTAGTTTTTTATAGGATCTTGTCAGATTGACATAGGCATCTTCCCAGTCATCTAAAGAAAAATTCTCGAAAGGGTTTACCTCCTCATCATCCTGTTCTTCGGATTCATCTTGATCACTGCCATGGTTGCTCTTGTCAGCCATCAGGCAACTGTCCTCATCTCTCCTCTGAGTTAGCTTCAGCTTTTCCAGAATGTCCTTAGCGGACCTGCAGTCATAAAAACAAGAATGTAGAGCCTTGTCAGTAGCTTCTTTCATTAGATTCAAAACTTTCTGATTCTCTTCATTTCTCGATCTATGACTTTTAGTCCATTTGGACTTCTCCTTTGGCAGTCTGTGAGGACCATGTGAGATTAACTTCCACAGATCCAGATTCATCAAATTCACATAGTTATGTAGACTGCTAACCCATGAGTTAAAGTTAGAGCCATTAAAAACTGGTGGAGAACCCAGTGAATAAATCGGTAAGCAAATTAATGCAGCAAAGAGTAAAATCAGAAATGCACCAAGGGACAATAGGATCCTCTGCAGATCGTTGGATCTGATCAATCAGAGAACCTGCTCTGATACCAATTGTTAGCTAGGTGCGATAGATAAACATAGATCCAGAGGGGGGGTGAATGGATCTTTCAAATAATTTTACCCAATATAAGTTCTATCGCTTAGATGTGCGGAATTAAAAGCGGATGCAGATATAAACTGAGAAAACTTAGGAAGCTATTGCAAAGCAGTCCAATTGAATAAAATCACACTCGATCCTAAACAGACATCTAGTGAGCGCAGCAGAGAAATGAACACATAAGCCAAACAAACAACAAAAGAACACCAGGCTTTTTAGGTGGTTCGGTCCAAAGACCTACGTCCACCCCTCACTCCCAACCGGAGTGAGGCTTCCACTAGTAACACTAGCACAGCAGACTCAGTCTGCAACAAATGCTGCCAAACAGCTTGACCAGGGGAACAACCTCCCCTCTTCCTCCCAACCGGAGGGACACCCCAAGTGACTCCCAGCCACTTGGAAACCAGAGACACACAGTCTCTCTTCGTCTAAAACCCAGAGGGAAGCACAAGTGACACCAAGTCACCTGCAAACTAGAGGTCTCGGACCTCTCTTCCTCCCAACCGGAGGGACCCCTGGACTTAAAACCTACAAGCCCAGAACCGGAGGACCCATCCACCCTTCCTCTAAACTGGAGGGAAACAACCGATGACTCCCAGTCAAAGGCAACCAGAGACGCAAGTCTCTCTTCCTCCACACCGGAGGGAACCCGACTTCACACAAGAGAATCGGAAGAACAACTAGTGAATAGTTGAAAAGAAAAAAAAAACAAAAACGTAGCAACACAAAGTTGAAAAAATAGAATCAGACTGTGGCTCTCGCAGGAGCTGGCTGGCCTGGATTTGATCCATGGTCCAGCAAGAACTGATCTTCAGTTGAAGCTTCTATCACTCTTGCTTTCTCTTCTTCTCACTTCTTCTTTTTCTTTTCTTTCGCAGGCTCTCTCTGGCTTTTCCTTTCACTTCTTCTTTCTTCTTCTTCTTCTTCTGCTTCTGCTCACTACCTCTTTGCAACTCTCTTCTTCTATATCGATCACTTTCTTTCTTTCTGATCTCGATCTCTTTTTCTCTTTTCTTCACTCACCATTTATTCTCCAGATGGAGGTGGCCTGGTATTTATAGCTGCAGCATTTAAGGCGTTATCATCGGATCACGTGCCAGGTGCCAACCTCGGACCACATGCCACTTATCTGCTTCTTAAACAGTACCTGTCACACAGACATAAGAAGGTATCAACTAATGTATAGACTTGGTTCAGGCTATTTAACAAAGTGTGTGCAGCCATGATGCAGCTTGAGTGTATAGACTTGAAGGTTAACAGACGAGTGTATAGACTTGAGAGTTAACAAACGAGTGTATAGACTTGAGGCCTGATATCAAGTGTATAGACTTGAAGCTTTGAAACCGAGTGTATAGAGTTGAAGGTTAACAATCGAGTGTATAGACTTAGTTGAGTGAGCATGCAGTGTACATACTTGAAAACCCTTCAACAACCTGCGTGTATAGACTCAAAAGCAAACGCTAGGCAAACGATGTGTAGACTTGGCCAGAAAATGTAGGGAAGGGTATGAGTGTATGGACTTGGCCAAACGTAGGGAAAGGTGAGGAGTGTATAGACTTGGCTTCACTTCGAGCAGCCACAATGATGTATAGACTTGGCCTTTGAGATGTGGTTGTACAGACTTGGCAACCTTCAACTCACTGCGATGTACAGACTCTGAAGAACAGCAGCCAGTGTATGGACTTGCTCAGCCTGAGGCACTGTATAGACTTCAGCTCAAACCCAGTGTATGGACTTGATGAGACACTCACGAGTGTATAGACTTAGAGTGAGGCATGCAGTGTATAGACTTTATGAAATTCAAGCAATGCAACACAATGTATATACTTAGAAACAGTAAGTGAGAAGTGTGTAGAATGTATATACTTTAAAGCCTTCAAGCGTCCTCGGTGTACAGACTTGCAGACAGATGCATTAACAAGCCTATCGGATGTATAGACTTTGATGTAGAGGCTTGAGTTACACAAGCAAAGTATAGACACCGAAGATGTGTGCATAAAGCTCATCAATGTATAGACTATGCAACGGCATCAAAGCAACACATCGATGTACAGACTTGAAATGGCATGCAGCAGACGATGAACACCCAACATACAGACATACTGTCCCTTCAGCTGACGACCCCAGTGTTGGGTCCCGTGAGGTGTAAACGGATCTAGAAGGGGGGGTTGAATAGATCCTATCAAAAGATTTGGCCTATTTAAAAAATCTTAGCTAGCGGAAGCTTAAACCACTCTTATAAAGTGAATGAATCACTTAGGCACCATGCACAATGGAATTAAGTAGAGTGGCTCAAATAAAAAGACCTGAATTACAAGCTATGAAACGTCCACACTTCTTTAAGTGAATTACAAAGCATAACACATAGATGAACATGCAATAGCTTGCAACAACCGTGTGTGTGTGTGTATGCTATGTTGATCACTCAAAGTACATATGTATGTGAGCAAGATAACCAAGTATGGAAGCACACGAACCTGCGAATGGGGTTAGAAGATATAGAGCAATCACACAAAATAAACAACCCACAACACAGGGATTTTAAGGTGGTTCGGTTGCAACCCCGCAACCTACGTCCACCCCTCACCAAAACCCGGTGAGGCTTCCTTGCTGACTCACAGCTTGACCTGGGGACACACCCCAAACCACAGAATAGAGAAAACCCTCTTTCTGTCTTCCTACACACAAAGCCGGCAGGGACAGCTATACCGCAGATCGGAGAACTCCCGATTGCCTTCCTACTAACCACCTGGTAGGGACGTCAACCACAAATTCGAACACCCTCCAATTGCCTTCCTACTAACCACCGGTATGGACGAATCACGACTTCAATGTTTAACAATATTGAAAGTAAAACAAATGTGAAGGAACTAAAACAAGAGATTGAGTAAGAAGAAATTGGCCCTTGAATGGAAATGATTTGTTGATCAGCAACAGGGATCTCTTTTTCTTGCAAATCAATCTTCTTGATTCACCCTTGAATGGATGAATGTTCTTCACGGAGTACTGTTCATGTGAACAGTAACTGTTCTTCCAATCCTCCTCTTTTGATCTTCCTTTTGATCTCTTTGAATGGATGAAGAAGTGAATAGATGCTACCTTGATCCTTGCTTCCTTCTTCACAGATCTTGGAAGATGATCTCTTTGATATGAGCTTGAATACCTTGGATTGGATGAAGATGTTCTTCACGGAGTACTGTTCACGTGAACAGTAACTCTTTCTTCAATCTCCTCTTTTGATCTTCTCTTTGTATCTTCTTGAAGTGGATGAAGAGAGTAATTGATTCTACCTTGAATCTTGTTTCTTCAATAGCTTGTAGGAGATTGATTGCTTCAAAAATCACCTTGAATGAACTTGAAAGGATGAAGAAAATCACTTTGAGAAATGAGCTTCTTGGATCGCCTTGAAAGCTTTGCTTCTTATCCTTCTTGGAAGTTGATTGAAGAGTAGAAGGTGATTGCTTCAGGATTGCTTCAGATCTTTACTTGAAACTCTTGAGTGGATGAAGAACTCATTCACGAACTACTGTTCATATGAACAGTACTTCATTTCCTCTCTCTTGAAAACCCCTCTTGCAGCCACTCTTAATCCCAAATGAAGCATCAGCATTTGCCTCCACCAATGTGTTGGTTTTATAGACCTTGAATGGTCCTTGGAGAGGCCCTAGACCAGATCCACAATTTGTGGGTGATTGGGAGACTTTGGGGTTCTTTGGGATTAAAGAAATCATGAGAATTAGGCAGCCCACGAGGTGGAATTCGAAGTCAAACATGGTTGGGTCGGGGCTGGCGGTCGACCTGCAGCTCCTGGCGGTCGACCGCTACTGTAAAATGCTGTAGACGAATGGCCCCTGGGATTTCCGCTACTGAGATTCGTGCAGGCTGGCAGCTGCTGGCTGGGGCGGTCGACCGCCCCTGTGCTGGCGGTCAACCGCCAGCTGGGCAAGGCCCGGGTTGGCCCGGGTCGGTCCGTTGAGTCTCCGGTTCGGTCCGTTAAGTCTTGAACTCCGTCGTACAAACTCCATTAGCAGCCCGTGCATGTTTGTAGCATCACCCTTGACTGTCTTAAAGAATTCTGTTGATTATATCATTCCTATAATCAGAATTTTGTTCCGGGGGCTCCGCCCCCGGAAACCCGTCAAGGGGCACTGCCCCCTTGACCCCGTGACCTGACCGCGCAGGTCGATCCGCGTGAGAGGGCGCAACATTGAGCTTTCACATATGTCTCTACTAAGTTCTTCACTTGGACAGCCTTCCCTTAAGCTCTTCTTGCGATCCTTGCTTGATTGGAACTCCTTGGCTTTGGAAGATGACTGAATGGCTTCAGTTGATGCTTGAATTGTGTGTTGCAAGCCATTCTTGATCTGCAAGTGCACTTGGCATCATGAGTGTCCACGTTGCATCTTTAGTGATCTTGGAGCCTTTGGATCTATCTTGATTTCTGTGCGGCCAATTGGCTAAGCATTGCAAGCCATTCTTGATATGTTGAATTGGCAATATAATGACCTAAATTGTATGCAAATGGACTTTATCAAATGCATAGCAAAAGCAAAATGCATAATGAATAGCAAATTGACTCTAAAGACATACATCATCAAAACACTAGAAATGAGTCATAGTTGAGTCATAGTTGGAATCACATCAAAACAATAGAACCAATCATTATATGAGTCATAGTTGGAATCACATCAAAACAATAGAACCAATCGTTATATGAGTCATAGTTGGACATCATCAAAACAATAGAAACACTCACGTTCCACACATGCCCAACTTTAGCACAACATTCTCCCCAACACCCAGTGTATAGACTTGCTGCCTTGAAGACGATGTACAAACTTGACGTTGAAAGCTTGAAGGCACAAGACGATGTACAGACTTGGTCTCTAGACCATTGGCTGTACAGACTTCGAGTGAGATAATCGGATGTACAGACTTTGCTTCGTGCAACAGAGCAGTGCATAGACTTGCCTAAGACGCAGCATGAGACGCTGGCTGAGACAGACACTGTACAGACTTTGAATGCACTAAGACGCTGAACAAGACGGACCGATGTACAGACTTCTAAATGCTGATGGACTATGTATGTACTTGGCTTGAGATGCTGCATGAGACGATGCAGGCTGTATAGACATTAAGTCCAAACAGAAGGCTGTGCAGACAGGAGAGACGGACTAGTGTATAGACTTCAATGATGCATGTAACAGTCCAATGTATGGACTTTGAAGATTGATGCATGTACAGTTCGTTGTACATACTTCCAATGTATAGACTTTATGAAACTCTAGACATTGGACGCTATGAATGTATAGACTTTACAGTGAATGCATATGCCAATGTATATACTTGCATGAGACAGTCAGTGAGACGCTCAGCAATGTATAGACTTGAAAGAACTCCAAGCGATGTATAGACTTTGAAATGCTTGAAGAGGATGTACACACTTCATGAGACGCTGCATGCAAATGTATAGACTTCATGAAAAGCACACGATGCAATGTGTGGACTTGGTGACTCATGCAGACAGACGAGTGTACAGTCTATGCCATGCTCACAGTTAAGCAATGTACCAAGTTCTGAATGAGCAGTTCTGAATGAAGTAAACACATATGACATCAATTTGTCATCATCAAAACACACGTAAACTATGTCATCATCAAAACATAAGTAAACACATATGACATCAAACAATCCAGATAAATGCAATTATGAAATGCACCAAAGCACACACCACACAACCATATTTAAAATGCAGCAATAATTCAGATAGGATTTTCAATGAAACATTCATCTGCACCACAAATAGAATTGTATGCATTCAAATGACTTATAGTGTTTGCTATCATCAAAATCACAGGGACACAACATACCAGGGGGGTTTGATTTTTTTAACCCCTGTGGAGCGTGAAAAAGATGGGGAGATGTTTAAAAATGTAATTGAGATGCTAGAAATGTGGAAAAGAGGGGGGAATATGCTTGTTAATTTTATGAAGAGGGGAATGAAACTAGAGAGAAAACAACACAATGAACCCTTGGAACTTAATACTCCCTGGACTTTGAAGGCTAATGGACGTAGACAGCACTTCTCCTTGATTGGTACTCGCTCCAGAACGTGGCAGCACCTCGACGTAAACTCCAGAAATCTCTTGTTCAACCCATGAACTTAAGGGTTCTATTTATAGACCCTCAAACTCTAGGTTCGAGTTAGAGAGATTTCCAGTGAAAAAGTAGGATGAAACTTAGCAAACTATTGAAGATAATACTCCCAAGAGTCCATAGAAACAAACGGGAGCTTCTAAGGATCACTATCAAGAGAAAAATCACCAAATCAAAACTCTACTTCGACCACGGCGTAGCAGAGAAACGACAATAAATCAATACTCTCTGTAACCAGAAACGGTCCTACGATAAATCGCCACTTGGAATTAACGGTCCAAGTATAGATCACCAACCTTAGAAGATAAGGCCAACGGGAGAAAACTTCGCGAACATGACTCTGGAACCAAGAAATGATCTAAGGTAAAACCGCCACAATGCCTATAACGTCCTTACGATAAACCGCCAGAGCTCAACGGATAACAATGGATAAGACCAAAAGAAAGTCGTTGGCTCTGGACTTTGGCGTCAGTAAACAGTTCATAAATAGACCGCCAAACGTCATCAAACGCCCATATGATAGATTGCTAGAGACAGTGTAGGTCGATGCAAGAAAAGACCAGGTCGATGCAAAGCAAACTATGGTCGGTGCAACAATGAACCAGGTCGGTGCACATGAAGAAAAATAGTCACATGATAGACCGCCAAAAACGTCTAACGGTCGTGTTATAGACCGCTAGGTGCAAGACCAACGAAAGCCTACTAAGCTTCAACCCACGGAAAAATAAATAAGGAGCGAGACCCAATCAAGGAGAATGACCTATGAAATAAGCCTCAAAGACTGACCAAGATGACCCAGTAAACGGTGTATAACTCGGAGCATCATAAAGATAAATAAGGAGATGACCCAACTCATTGGTCATAAAATGGGTGTCAACAGATGCCCCTCCTTAACGTCCTCTTTGCAGGGGAACGAGCGGAGGTGAAGCGAAAGCAACATGGAACATGGAGGTGAAGCGAAAATGAAGTAGAGTGGACCGAAAAGCAGGCGTTAAGGTAAACTGACACCCATCCTCAACCAACGAGCAATAGGAATCTTATGAAAATACTTCGGACCAATCACAAGGAACGACAAACCGAATGACGCATGTCTAGAGGAACTAACAACTAAAGGAAAAAAAACATGACCAACCTCCTCACTAGAACACACAGCTGATAGGTGGTCAGAGCAAGTGGAAAGTAAAGAGATGAGTAGCTAAACTCTAGATAGGAATCCTCAGTTAACCAAACCAAGCAAATAGACCGAAGAATACCTTCCAACTCAGAGTGGAATGTCTCTCCTTACTCAAGACCATGGACACATAGTTATCCACCATTACTGAGACACTTAGACAGATGAGGGCACATGAATGCTCAAAGATGCGCATGATGCATGCTGGGCAAAAATAAAGAAATCATCAAAACGAATGCAAAGAAAGAATAAATTAGCCAGATACTCGAGAATAGTATTGCTAGATCGGACAAATCAGGGTCAAGACACTATTTGCAACCACGACGTGCAAGATAGAACCATCGTCCCCCAACTCTTGCAACCTAACGGCCTATCCAACGATTAAACATATGCACCTAGATCATCATCATTTTTGTTAGAGGGGAACATCAGATCTTAGAACACATGAATGACCAGCCGGTTCTCGAGCTAATATATCATAGATACCATATAGTAATGTATTAAGGGAGTAGGGATCGAGATACTTACCTGACATACCTGCTTGGCGAGCGTTGATAAAGCGTGATGGTGTTCATGATTTGAGCAATAAGAAGGGTTAACCATCATTTAAAATAGATCCATAGGATAAGCGTGAAGCATAACAAATTTAACTTTGAAGCATAAAACATAATTGATTAAGCTTTGAAATTCATCAAGTATTCTGCCCATAAACGGCCTAGAATAAAACCGCTACAAGAGCCCTAACGGTCTAAGCATGGACCGCTAAAGTACGTCGGTTCACATTCTTCGAGGAAAGACACTGTGATGACAAACAGTCGACTGTAGGACCGCCGAAAATACTGTAACGGTCTAACGATAGACTGCCACATTTCCTGAGCGTTCAAAAAAACAAATTGATCATTCTCCCTCCCTTCAAACGCTCATTCAATCAACCAACCACCCAAAACAACCAAAACCGAACCACACCCCTCCCTACTCTGGTGACCCATCAGCGGCCATCGCGTTCACCACGACCACCACCAGGATGGTGAAGAAGAGGGCGGTGATGCGCCTCCAACGGCGGATTGAGGAAGAGGGCATACCACCAGCGGCGGAGGGGAACCCACCGGTGGATCGAGAGGCACCGGCGGCCCAAACGGTGGGGGAAGAAGTCCCTGCGACGGAAGGGGGACCTGGGGAGGCCATGGAAGAAGAAGAAGAGGCCACGGCGGTCGGAGAAGCGCCAGCGGCGGTGACCGGACGGCGGTCGATGGAGGTAGGCCGAGGGCCCCAAAAACTCCATTTTTTTTCAATTTTTAATTTTTTTCATGGATGCATGTGTATGAATGGACAAGGGAATGGGTCTGGGGACCCACTAAAACAACTTGTAGGCCATTTTGGCCATTTCCACAGACTGGGGAAATGAAGAAGATGATGCCCATTCACGGGTGTCGTAGCGGTCGTTTCAGTGACCGCTACAACCTCAGACGGCCCATACCATGGCCGCTAGAGGACTCAGACGGTGTAAGATATGGCCGCTAGAGGATCAGAGACAGGACTTCGATATTTTGTGTTTTTATCTTATTTGATTTTTTTGTTGTTTTTGTTTATATGAAATGCAATGACAAACGTAATGCAATGATTGACTTATGTTCTAAATGTGTGCAGGGGAAGAGACGAACTCGGATTTCATGGCTGCAAGTCCGAGTAGTATACCAGGCCTTACCGGATTATTAGAGGGACAGACTAACCGCCATGGGCTTCGGGGAGCTGTTGAGCATTGAGGTGACCTGGATTGACACAACATTGATCTATGCTCTGCACGAGAGATGGGATGCAGTCAGTAGGTCATTCATCTTCCCGTGGGGCCACATGATCCCCACGCTGGAAGACATAGCGAGGATCATCGGACTGCGGGTCCATGGAGCGCCGGTGACAGGATGGACATACGGAGATTATTGAGAGATGGCGCGGGAGCTGTTGGGATTGGACTTACTGAGACGACGGCATCAGTCGTCCATGCTGGGACGATCGACACTCCAGGAGAGCCTGGGGCTGAGGGGAGTTGCTATCTCAGTAGGGGAGCTGCCAGAGGAGCACATAGGCAGAGTGATAGAGCAGGTCCGGGGCAGAGTGGCAGCAGAGCCTGGACCTGAGGGTGACATCACATTGTGGCGCTTCCTGATTTTACTGTTCGGGAAGCTTCTTTTTGTGACCAGAGCCAACAGAGTGAGCGTCAGGCTCCTCCCTTTGCTGAGAGATCTGGGTGTAGTAGGAGGATACGTCTAGGGTGCAACAGTCCTGGCATTTCTTTTTGACTCCCTGAGCACGACCGACTGACAAAACCATGCGAGGCGGCTTCTCGCCATTCCTACAAGTAAAACGCCCTAAACTCTAAACTTTTAAATGCTTTACTACATGCTTGCTATTATTATGTGCTGACACTTTGACTTATGTAGGTCTGGAGCTATCTATACCTCCCTGGCTTAGGGCGAGGGAAGGAGCTACATCTCGAGCAGATCCCCATCGTGAGACGGTGGGTGGTAGCACGGGACATGGGATCGATCCTGTGCCTAGCTCGGGCGATCTAGGATGACATCGACACATTCCCATATGCGTCGGTAAATTCTAAACTCAAACTCTTCTATGTCCTTTAAAGCTTGACACTGAACTATCTAAATGCTGACATTGACTTAATTACCTTTTCAGGTGCGTTGGACACCTTACCGTGACGAGGGTCACGAGGGGCAGCCTTGGGTGGATGCAGCCCGAGCATACGTCGGACAATAGATCTGGCTTCACTGCATCAACATCGTCGAGCCTCTCTATCATTGACTGATCATGAGGATGAGGGTAGTTCATTAGCCAGAGGTGGAGTTCCCTAAGCGAGACGATGTGCGCTTCGGGAGATTGGCAAAGGGACTCAGTGGCGACATCGACTGGGTCACTCGGGTGATCTACCAAGTGCGGGACTGGACATGGAGGGGTCAGAAGGTGAGGACCCGAGCTGACAGCGACAAGGCCTAACTGAAGGCTTTTACGCGGAGGTATAGCGACTGGGTATTCCGTGGCATCTGATGACCGGTATGACTTCTAAACTCATGCTCTTCAATTAAATTATCTTATTCCTATATGCATTGACACCATGATTTGCTATATGCAGCTGGACCCCAAGGACGCATAGCGGAGCTCCAGGGACTCCTCCACGCCACTATACAGTAGAGGGACGAGGTCCAGCGCGCGCTGGACCTTCTGGTAAACTTCCTAAACCTTGGACTTAATTATGCTTATGCTTTATGATGAATGTGATTGACCTTAACTTCTAAAATGCAGCGCGCCGAGGGAGCGCAACGGCGCAGACCGGATGCACCTTCCTCTTCGTCATAGCCTGTGGGAGGCAGGGCTGAGCAAGATGCTGACTTTGCTCGGGCGGTTGCTCAGGCTGAGGATGCCGAGGCTACTCTCGCGGAGAGGGTAAGCAAAAAAACAACCGAGTTCCTTAGACTTAAAATGCTTATGATGCTTATGCCTAATTGTGATGAATGCTAATGCAGGCGAGAGAGCTGAACACAGCGCTGGCCGAGGCGGAGCATGCTCGAGTAGAGGTAGAGCGATGTCGAGCAGAGGCAGCCGAGGTGGCCCCTCTCCGTGCGGAGGCAACCGAGGCAGCCCATCTCCGTGCGGAGGTGGAGCGATTGAGAGCTGGAGCAACAAATTTCGAGTGGTATCGGACTGAGGCGAGAGAGCTGAGGGTTGAGGTCCGAGCGCTGGAAAGGGCACTCCGGCTAGTGAGCGGACGGTCGTCCCAGAGCATGTCACAGAGTGTAGCGTGTAGTGGACATCGTGACTACCTTACGGGTTCCTCTGGCCAGTGGACGAATGAGGAGGACGAGATGGCACGACGATAGCGAGAGGAGGAGAGTGTCTCCATGGCCCCTCTGGCGAAGAGACCCGAGGGTGCCGGCGACAGCAAGGGTCTAGGAGAGGGACCCGTCGGAGTGTGACTTGTAGTCTTCCTTTTTCTTTTTGACGCACATTTGTACATGACTTTGATAGTGAAATGAATATTTTTTGTTGTTTTTATTGTTAATGTGAAAAGGTATATGCATACGAATGTTGACCCACTGGTTACTACCCTAGGACTGACAGAGAGTACGGGTGGGAGAGACACAGAGAGAGAATGGTAGGACTAACTAAGAGGGAAAGAGTTAGGCAAATTTTGACAAAACCTAACAAAACGGTCTAATTTAAGACCGCCACAGGTAGAAAAATGGCCAAACAAATGACCGTCAGATGGACAGAGACAGGAGGTGGATGAAGGGATAAAAACGGTCCAATAGTGAACCGCCCGGGACTCTAGCGGTCTCACGATAGACCGCTAGTGCAGAAACTGTGTAATCCAAGCGGGACTCTCCGTGAGAGTCCGAACCCGAGAGAAAGAGGCCTTAATCTACACTAGAACCTAATCTAACTTAGGATAATATTACCCAACATCAATCCTAATGCACCAACCTTAAAAATAAACCTTTACAAGTAGGGACAAGCCTAGAATTCACAGCTCACATCAATTCTCTGCTACAAGTCTCAAAATTCCATCAAAAATTCTCAAAAACACCATGAAGAGGACCTTTGAAGCTAGTGTTATGGGAGAGATGGTCTACACCGGGCCTAAGGCAGCTAAGAAGGAGCATGGGGAGCTACAGCGGCTGACCTCAATCCCCACGCACTTGAGCTCAAGTTCTTCAAGAGAGGTAAGTTGTAATTTGATTCAAAACTTCATAACTTTCAGAATTTTCATCTTCTCATGATCTTCCTATCTTCTTCATCTTCTTTTCATTTTCTTAGCTTCTTCCTGGCCCAAGATGCTACTCGAACCTAAAGTGGGTGGCTCCCATGATCAAAGAGCTCCCTTTAGAAGTCCTCTCAATCCTAAGGGCATGGCACCTTCAACACTTAGTGGTTCTAGGAAAGAATTTTCAAAAATTATCCTTGAATTGGCCAAGCATTTCAGCCCTTGTAGAGTTATGGCATCCACAAACACACACTTTCCTATTCCCAAGCTTTGAAGCCACTGTCCTATTAGAGGAGGTAGAAGCCTACCTAGCCCTCCCTACGACTAAGGTTGGGGATGAAGACCTAGTGTGTCATACGGTTGAGCCTATAAACCGATCACTCATTCTAGGGGATTTCATACACAATCCAAAAGATGTTAGGACCATGATCAGCCCACGCCATATCCATTTGATACCCATGGCTCAATGGATAACCGCTTATTGTAAGAACAAGAGCGGAAGATTCGAAGCCATAGCAAAAGCTACCTCAATTTGCTTGTGCGGGGTCTTTCTTATCACCACCACCGACCACCTCTTGGACATCCAAAACCTCAGCATTATTAGTGGGTTGTGGCGGGGTTTATCTATCTCCCAAGCGGTCCTTTCATTCATTTACAAAGGCCTTAGCTCAACTTGACTAGGAGGGCCACTCTTTGGGTCAATGATCATCCTTGAGTGCTGGATGGGAGTGAGACTTAAATTTCTACCCAAGGAGGATTTGCCTTCAACTAGTCGCATATTCGGGAGCCACCCTCTATTCTTCATAGGAGGCGCATTTGGGTTTTCTTCACAGGTTGAGTGCCGGGTGGTGGACAAGAAAACACGAGATGATTGGCGCCTCTACCTCAACACTTTACCTACGGATAAGTTCGTGATGCGGCCAAGAGTGCTTCGAAGCACTGCCCTTAGAGTACCTCGGCGACCGGGTCTAAACATGTAGCTAGTGGGGGACACTACCTTAGCGATCTACAACCCTCACCGGTGCTATCTCCAAGTTGGGCTACCCCGTACTACGGTTCCTGCACTATCACACTTCCCTCCCCTTCTAGATAGGAAGATGGGGACCGAGGAGGACGAGCGAGTAGTCAGGAATGCACTAATCATGTGGGAAATTAGCCAAGAGCGTGTTTGGAAAGCAGAAGTGGCAGAAGAAGAAGAGGGATATCGTGCTTATGTAAAGGAATTGCGCAAGATCCAGCCTCGCACGGATGAAAGAATGAATGTAGTTTGAGTTTTTCTCCCTGATGTACTTGAAATGATCAATAAAATGATGTTCAATGAACTTGATTGAATGAATAAGAGATTTGTGTTGTGAGATACGCAATGGATGGCTTGATCAACCTTGAATGGATGAACAAATCAGCTCAAAATAGGATTCTCTATATGACAAACGATCCATTATAGGGTCGCTAACCATGCCTAACGGTCCAAGGAGAGACCGCCAGAGACAGCGCTCAGGAAAAATTGAGTGTTTTCAACCCTCAGGAGAAGAAAGTGGTTCAATCATGGGCCGCTAGAAGGCTATGACGGTCTATTGTAAGACCGCTAGAGATAGTTTTACTGAGAGTTGATTTTTTTAACCTTTCGGGAAGGAAAACGGTCCAATTATGAACCGCTAGAGATGGTTAGCGACCTAAGGATAGACCGTTATTGAGCCAGAGACAGAAGACTTTGAATCTTGGGCGATTAAACCTGCGTCTGCACACACTTAGATAAAAAAACAAGTTAGATCTGTTCTGAAACTCAACCCAAAGCCTGAAGCAAGTTAGAAATTGACCAGTTCTTGATATTTGGTCAAGGGGTGGAGCCTTATTTAAATAGGCAGAAATATAATGAGAAAATGTGATGCATGCAATGCAACATGATGGTATTTTTGGATTTTGAAAGTATTTGATTTTTGTGAGATTTTGAAATATCTGATTTTTGTGGGTTTTGAAATATGATTTTTATGGGTTTTGGAATATCTGATTTTTTTGGATTTTGAAATATATGATTTTTTAAGATTTTGCAACATATGATTTTTTTGGATTTTGCAATATATGATTTTTTTGGAATTTTGAAATATATGATTTTTTTGGAATTTGAAAGCCAATTTCGTCCCAACAACAAGGGCGTTACCTGTCCCACTCGGAATCTCCTGAGACCGGCGTGCTTTCGAGATGACAATCCCTGGCCAGGGCCAATCTGTACGACAGTGCTTCTACCGAGGCCATACCCAGGGTACTGTCTAGTCCTTAAAAGGAGAAAACAAAATATGAGGATAAGCTTAGGCCAGGTATAGAGGTTTTTCAGAGTTTGAGTTCTTCTCACAACGACCCTTTCAGAGATTCGGTCTGTTGAGTCGGGGCTTTGTGTCAGTCATCGAACCTTCATCCACCCTAGGCACGCGTACGACCAGGCTCATAATGTCCCGCATGGAAATTATACTGCCACTCTTGCCATGCCTAGTCTTATTTTCTCGGAGCTATAGGCTTTGAGATACATACTTTTTTTGAAATAGATCTTTATTTTTTGTCGCGATTGTGGCTCCTTTTCTTTCTTTCCTTTGATGAATTGCTTTTTTCTTGTGGAATCAGGTCATAACGGACTGTCCCTTTTTTGAGACCTCCTCTCAGCGGGGTGTCTAGATTAGTTATCGCCCCCTTATTTACCTCTTGCCCCTAGATTCAGCCGAGGAGAGAAACGGACAGGGACCTTGACTTCCCCTGGATATGACCAAGGAGAAACCGTGTTTTCATAATTGGGGAACCCGACCAGGGATGCCGTGAAGTGTGTGATTTGTCGAACTCGGGATCCTCTTTCGTGTTCGAGGAAGGGACACCTCGCTATCGGGCGTTCATTAGCCCGACTCTAAGAATAAAAGCATTTAAGATACAACCCATTCCAAGCGTGAGACAGCTCCTCACCTTCTGCGTTGACTAAGCGATAAGCGTTCCCTGAATAAGCGTATCTAACAACGAACGGACCTTCCCAGTTAGGTTACAATTTGGACCTAACCTCCGGACCTAATGAATTTGTGTTTTAAAACCATATCTCTTATTTGAAATTTGCGTTCGATTACCTTCTTCTGAAAATAATACGAAACTCTCTTTTGATAAATAGACACGTGATCGGCCGCATTCATCCTCTTCTCATCTAGGAGTTCCAACTAGACAAGCAACGCCTCTCAACGTTCATCGAGATTAAGTTCCTTGTCGAGCTGCACCCTTAGGGAAGAGACCAAGATCTCGTATGGGAGTACCGCCTCCATCCCGTAGGTAAGAGCATAGGGGGTTTGCCCCGTAGGTGTACGGACGGAGGTGTGGTAAGCCCATATAGCTTCCACTAATCGTTCAGGCCAATCAGAAAATTTGTGAGATTCGTATGTTTTCTTTATTATTTTAAGAAGGGTTTTATTAGTTGCCACAGATTGACCGTTGTCTTGAGGATAATATGGAGATGAATGATGCAATGCAATATTAAACTTCTTACAAAGGTCCTTGAGCTCTTGAGAGATGAACTGGGGTTCGTTGTCGGTGACGATGCTGCTTGGCACTCCAAACCGCGAGATGATATTCTTTATGATGAAGCGGCACACCATTGTTGCTTTGATATCTGCGTATGCCTCCGCTTTGGCCCACTTGGTAAAGTACTCGGTGGCGGTAAGGATGAAGGATTTTCGCTTGGTTTCAGAGTTAGGATCACTGAGCGGGCCGATAATGTCAAAAGCCCACATGGAGAATGGCCAAGGAGCAGAGAGAGGATGAAGAGATGAAGCTGGATCATGGATTTCATCAGCGTGGAGTTGGCATTTAAGACACCTTCAAACATAGAGGGAGCAATCTTCCTCTAGAGTGGGCCAATAATAACCCTGCTTAAGGATCTTCTTCGCTAGAGCCATGCCATTAACATGACCTCCACACTCACTAGAATGACCTGCTTTGGCCACCTTCCAAGCTTCATCGTCATCTAAGCACCTCATGAGCATTCCGTTGAGAGCGCGCCTGTATAATTCTCCAGCAATGATAGTGTACCTCGAGGCGGCTCTTCTGATAGCCTTATGCTGCTCGGTGTTTGCCCCTTCAGGGAACGACCCATCTTTGCAGTATAGCTCGATTTCATGGTACCATGGCAATTCTTCTTCTTCCAAGATCTCCTCTAATTCTGTTAAAGATACTTCCTTCAAATCTTACTTCTCAGCCCTAGCTTCTACAGTTTTCCTAAGGTGGTAACACCAAGGATCCTGAAGAGAGGGTGCGTCCAATCTCTGAACGACAATAGTCTCAGTGCTCCGACTGAGAGGGAAGGAAAAAGAGGAAGCAAGTGATGCCAACGCATGAGCTAGAATGTTCAGAGATTGAGGAGTATGGATATAGATCAACTTGGGGAATTGCCTAGTCAAGAGAGTGACCAAATCTTGATATGGCTTGAGCTTCGGGTCACGAGTGCAGTAAGTGGATAGAACTTGTCGCAGGACGAGCTGAGAGTCTCCTATGATGTTTAAGTAGCGCGCGCCTAGGAGATAGGCGTGCTTCAATCCGGCCAGGAGAGCCTCATACTCAGCAATATTGTTGGTAGCAGGAAAACGCAGCTGATAAGCAAAGGGAAACGTCACCCCTTCCAGAGTGAGGAGAACGGCACCTATCCCTCGGCCTTGAGAATGCACCATCGAAGTGCAGAGACCAAAAGGGATGATGGGTAAGGACAGAGAGATGCTCATCAGGGAAGTCATCCTGAATAGGAATGAGAAGATGGGCGAGATGCTCAGCGATGGCATATCCTTTGATAGCCTTATGAACGACGAATGTGATATCAAACTGAGATAGGAAGCTCTGTCGGTGAGCTAACCTACTAGAAAGGATAGGCTTTTCTAAGAGATAACGGATCGGGTCCATTCTAGAGATTAACCTAACTGGGTGGACTAGAAAATAGTGTTTTAGTTTCTGAGCTACCCACACTAAGGTGGCACAAGTCTTTTCTATGGTGGTGTATTTGGTCTCTGCCGGGTTAAATAACCTGGAGAGATAATAAGTTGCGCGCTCTTTGCCTTCGTCATGTACTTGTGCTAAGACCGCCCCTAGGGAGTCCTCGATAACAGAAATGTATAGGATTAGGGGTTTCCCAGGGACAGGAGGTTACAAAATCGGGGGATTGGTCAAATATTATTTCAAGTGCTCATTGGCCTTTTGACAATCTTGATTCCATTCAAACTTGACTCCCGCCTTTAGCAATTCGTAAAACGGGCGGCACCTCTGAGAATGTTGGGATATGAATCTTCTAATGAATTACAATCTACCAATCAGTCCCCAGAGTTCCGTGATATTCTTTGGCGGAGGCATGTCCATGACAGACTTTGCTTTATTAAGATCAATCTGAATCCCCCGTTTGCTAACAATAAAGCCTAGCAACTTCCATGAAGAGACTCCGAACACACATTTCTTTAGATTCATCTTTAACTGGTACTCCCAGGCTCTCTAGAGCACCTTAGCCAGAATATCGGGGTGTTCTTCTTTGGTCCTCGACTTCACCAAGATGTCATCCACGTAGGCTTCCATATAGACATGCATCATGTCGTCGAATATGGCCATCATTGCCCTTTGATAGGTGGCGCCGATGTTCTTCAATCCAAACGGCATAACCACATAGCAATATGTGCCCCAGGGTATGGTGAAGGAGGTTTTCTCTTGATCCCCTGGAGCAAGACAGATTTGGTTGTATCCAGAATAACCATCAATGAATGACAATGCTTCGTACCCGGTGGTGCTGTCTACCAAGACGTCTATGTGAGGCAGCGGAAAATCATCTTTGGGACATGCTTTGTTAAGATCCCTGAAATCAATGCAAATACGCACCTTTCTATCTTTCTTGATAATATGGACTATGTTCGCCACCCACTGAGGATATAAGACAACTCTAATAAATTTTGCCTTGTACAATTTATCGACCTCTTCCTTAATTCTTAAGGTCATGTGGGGGAGAAATCTTCTTGATCTTTGTTTTACGGGTGTTGCCCTAGTTTAAGCACAAGTCGATGCTCCACTAAAGAGGGGTCAAGACCCGGCATGTCCTCATAAGACCAGGCAAAAGAATCACTGTACTCCCCTAGAACCTTGATCAAATCTTCTTCCACCTCTAGAGGGAGATTAGCTACAATGATAATGGGCTTGGGGTCTTCTTTGGTTCCCAGATTTATTTCCTTCGTAGGTTCATCCACCGCCGACAATGGCTCATCGAATCTCTTTACTCCTTGCGCATACAGATCGGCGGTGTCATCTACGTTGCTGTCCTCATCATTGACCGGGTCTTTTTCATCCATGATTTCGTATACACCCAGTCCGTCGTCGCTCCACACCCCTTCTTGTTCCTCATCTTCTTCTATCATAATCGCCGTAGCGATGAACTCCGGACACTTCAGAAGAGCATGACATCGCTAAGCTAGATCCTACAAGAACCTATCAGGAACAGATTTGGAATGAAGCGCAAGCGGGCGCGGCTCAAGTGAGGAAGGGTTGGATGACCTAGAATAAGACCCTACTTCTCTAAACCTAACAGACTCTAATTCCCTAGACTCGATGGACCCTACGCCTAACCTAGGAGAAAGGAAATCTAATGGGAAGGAGGCAGCAGGGGCCTCGTGCCCCTGGGAGGAGGATGGAGACAAGAGAGCGTAATCTTCCACCGAAATCTCTGTTTTAAATTTGACATTTTTTTTTGGAGATCAGTGGAGATCACGCATCAAGAGGGAGAGGATGGTGGAGAAGGAGGGAGTTGGAGAGGGAAGAGAGACAGGAATAAGACATCGAAGAAAGGATCGGAAGAAGAAAACCACATATCTGAGAGATTGGATGAGGGGGTCCACATTATGGAGAGATCAATGGGTGGGCATTGCCCACATGCACATGGTATAATCAACACCTCAGTTGGCATTTCCGTCAAGAACGGATCAATCATGATCGGAGGTGATCGGGGTATAGATTCCAACGGCTGGAAGAGAGACATAAGACGGGAGGGAGACCAAGTAAAGACAACGGGCGAGCTCCCCTTTTCCCACAGACAGTGAGTTGGTTTCTTCGGCTCAAACTGCACAAGTTGTACCTCTTGACTTTCTTCTTCATAAAATAGCCTTTCAAAAGCCTGACTATAATCAACCATGTCATCAACTGGCCCTTTTGGATGCAACGGTGGGCTGGCAAATACCTGAGCTGTACCTTCTAATTTCTTGGGCTGACTCAGCTGTGCTTTCAAGGTGCCGGGCTGGAGAGGACCTTTAATAAAATGTTGACGGTAGTCCCAGGTTAAGGGCCCAGAATCACCCAGAATTGACAGTGTGGACTCTCGATAGCCGAGGCCCCTTCTATTCATCTTTCTTCCTTTGGGCACCGGTTTGGTTCTCCCCTGTAGTTGTGCGCCGAAGCCTCTCCCCGGCTGATAGCCCAATTTCAATATTATGTCCCAGCCTTTCGAATCTCGAATCTAGGGCTTCACCTTGATGTTTACTGCTGCCGAGACGGGCTTGCGTGATGCATAAGCCCACGGGAAATCTAGATCTAATACTGAAATAATCGGCCGCGTGCTGGGCCATAATGTGGGTATAATTTTCTCTGACACGGCCTTCACATACTAGACCGTGGACATGCATTTCACTTTAACCACCCTACCTTGGAAATGGAATTTGAGACATTGGTGGGCAGTGGATGGTACGGCGTTCAGGTTATTGATCCACGGATGACCCAAGATAGCCTTGAACATAGGGTCGATGTCCAGAACATAGAATTCAACCGGCATAGTGAGAGGCCCAAGCTCGGCCTGAATAGTGACCACCACTTGACACACCCTTCGAGAATTATCATATGCCGCTATAGTTGTCGGGGTCGGCCTTAACAGATCTTCTGATAAGTTGTAGGCTCTTAATGTGCTGAGAGGGCATACATTGATAGATGCCCTTGTATCTACAAGCGCTGCATCTATGCTGACTTTGTTCAGAGTTATGGAAATACATAGCGGCATTTGTCGGACTTCCGGGGGCGCCAGTTCTATTTCAAAAAATGTGATTGTCGGCCCCTTTGAGATTGTGGCCAGAGCTGTCGGTAGACTATCCACTGCCATGTCTTTATTAACAATTACTTTCTACAGAAAGTTCCTGAGTGCATCCTGATGAAGGGTAGATGTAATGTCCCGGAATTTTATAATTTATTTCCAGAAATTTTCTGGAATTTACAAACGCCCAAATGAATTAATAAATGAATCATTATTAAGGCCCAATTATGATGAATAATTAACCTAGCCTATGTAAAAGAAAGCACAAAGGATTTAAGGACCAAGCCCAAGAAGTTTGGCCCATATTCTAGAATGTTAATTAATTTATTCACGGAATATAAAGACAAATACCCATTAATTGGATAATGGGGTGGATAATAGAATAAAAGAGTTTGAAGCAATTCAAAGTCGGCGCCTAGGATCTATGGCGGTCTATCGTGCAACCGCTACATCCAAGAAAGCGGCCCATTATTCGACTGCTACATTCTGTCAGTTCCGTGAATTGAAGAAAGAGCAAAAAGATTGGATTTTTAAGGCTCTATCACCTAGGGATCGAGATGTGAAGACTAGTAAACATGCTAAGGACTCTAAGAAGTCTGTATAGTACTAACTAAGGACTCTAGAACCGATCTAATCCTCAAACCCAAGCCAAACCCTAAAAATAGGACCTAGTTTTGACCTGCATGACCCTTACATTTGGCTCACGTGGAATCAAGGTAAGAAGGTATTATTTTGGGTAAGTTATTTAGAAGTTTTTAATCCCAATACATAGGACTAACATCTCTCAAAATTTCATGCTAGGAGATCAAGCACACAAGGAGATAGAAGCCTGTAAAGTTACTGGTTCCACATTAGCGACCCAGGAAACTATGTGAAAGTCCGGTGAAGATCAAGGAATTAGGAAATCAAATCGAGGTAATTAGCATTAGTACCTTTAGAACTTTTTGTTCCCCTTAGTATTTACTTCTTACCCTCTAAATTTCACGTCATTAGGTCAAGTGGATCAAGAGATAGTAGGACGTGAAGTTTCTGAGTTGTCACAAGAAGTGCAGAATTAGGGTTCACTTTGAACATCAAATTCCAAGCCTAAAAGCCTTAGCAGAGGTAGGTCATCTCATGAATGGTTGAAATCTCATTCTAGGGATAAAAGCCCTCTTATTTCACTTGATTTCATGCTTTATAGACCGAGAATTTCATGTTTTATGCATATAATATACATTCATGCATATTCTTAGCCCTAAATAAGTTAAGAGGAACTTTCTTGTTGATTCATAGAAAACTCATGCATATTGTTAGCTTAACCTTTGTTCTATCATGATAGGAAAGTTTATACATGTTGATTTCCAGACATGATGTGTTTTAGACATAGTTCTTCTTATTTTAGTTTTACTGTCAGACGTTCTCTAGCGGCCTAGTCTTTGACCGCAAAACCTTGTGTAGCGGCCCTACGATAAATCGCTAGACACTCTGTGAACTCGATTTTTATGAAATCTCTTACGGACCATAGATAGACCATTAAAGTCCCTCTAGCGGCCTTACGATAAACTGCCAAGCTGTCTATAACGGCTCTATATTAGACCGCCAATGTTTTGTGTTTTGTCAAACCATGATAGATTTATGAACATCCCATTAACTTATAAGTAAGCCTAGTTAACTATGTTCTAACTTATTTTAATGGTATTTCATTACTATGAGTTTTAAATTACTGATTCATGACAGTGATCGCAAGTTCTTTATCATACTTGGGATTATTTTAAAACTTATACTAATTTCATGTCAAAACTTATACTTTGTATTAAATACATCTTTCAAGGGTGATAATAAACGTGGTTAACTTATTGGTTTATCACTATTACAAATTCTCTTCTTATCTTAGAGTCATTTCTATAAGTACATGGCATATATTCCGGTATATGACCATTAATTACACTTTTGCACTATAGGGTCATAATCTTGAACTTGATAACCTCTCCTTTGGATATTCCTTCCAATGGACTAGGAAATATTATTTCAAGGCCTCCGTAATTCTCCGCGAGCCTGTGATTTCCACTAGGACGCCGAGTTGGTTGTACCATTAAGACCCAAATTATCTAGAAAGCACTACCGATATTTTCTCAATTCTATCCTATAATTGTTCAATACTCGACTGCTAAGGCCCCTTAACGGTCCAGTATCTGATCGCCAAGTTCTCTGAGTCCAAACTGATTTCTTTCTGGATTCAGCCCACTCTAGCGACCCAATATCAGACCGCCATATCAATATAGCGGCCTAGTTTTAGACCGCTAAATATTATGAATAGTTGACCCAAGGTTTGACCCAAGGGTTAATAGTCCTATAATCCTAGACTGACTAATGATAGTCCGGGACTTGTAACTTTATTCAAAGACATCTAAGATAAAGTATGAAAGATAAAGAATGTACCGTTATGCTATCGAATTTTCTCTAAGGCATAACTTAGTTATTAATGCATTTCTTGAACTCATAAATCTATATTTGGTGCATTCTTATTATTGACATTGAGTCTTGAACACTTATTGAACTTATTACATGCGTGGCCAACTTTATTGCTATATACGTGGAAGTAGCTTGATTTATACTTGAAGATGCAGTTCGAGCACTGATTGTGTTCAAGGGCTCTATGCTAGTCCTCTAGGCTGATTGTCAGAAACATACTATTATAAACTATGGGGTATGATGCTACTAGCGTCACATAACACTAGGAATACTTTCTTTATAAATAAGTGAAATTATCCACGGCTCGTAAAGTGAAAATATCCACAAAAATTTACGAAGTACTTGTTACTAAGTGAAGAGTACATTCTTGCTTGACTTGCTAACACATTCTCATTACCTTCTTATTCATGAAAGGCCATAATTTCATTCTTGCTTGATCATGCTTACTCAATCATATCTTAACTTGATCGTGTCTTGTTACTTTGGTTTATTCACGTGATTTATCGCATTCGCCTGATTTTACTTTATTCTCTAGAGCCCAAAATACTAATCACTTTAATATTGCGTTCATGTTGATGCGAAGATACCCACTGGGCAAGTATGTGCATTACCTATTTTCCAATCTTTCCAGGAGATGCAAGTAGTTTGGATTCGGATTCGAGTTATTCAAGTGATGGGTCCGAGAGCGAATGAAGGTCACATAAGATTGAGAGAAGACATAGGAAGTCAATGATGTCTAAATCGAGTTCATGTAATTTTCTCTTTGTTGAGTCACGTAGTTGAATAATGGATGTGTTTGGATCATTCTTATTATTAATAAAAGTGAAGGTTTGAGTGAGTTATTGTGTAATTACTTTATGTGATTGTTATTGCGCTCTGATTATTCTTGCTTGCAAGAGGCTTACCATGTCGGTTGTTCACGTTTCTCGAGATTATCTTCCATTGTATTAAAGGCTCTGGGCATGACATTTATGTTGGTATCAGAGCCTAAGTCTAAGGACTTAGGGAGAAAAGTCATGTCATAGGATAAGTCTAAAGTTTTAGGACCCATACCTATGAAATAAGGAATAAATTCCCCACCTATGTGAGACATTGGGTAGAGCCCGGGGATAAGATAGTAAATTAGCTCTAGCTTAAACCCACTAATTCCATGGGAATTAACAAATTCATTATTCTTCTCAGGTACCTTATTCTTATTGTAATGGATCATCGCGTAGACTGGAATGGTATGCAAGAGACCGTTGCGGGTCTGACAGAAGCGTTGCAAACCATGGCGCAAGCAAGCGCAGGAGCAAGAGCTGGAGACCTACATCATAACTTTCGGAGTCTAAACCCTCCACGATTCTATGGTTCTTCTAATCCGGATGAGGCCGAGAACTGGATCGATGAAATGAACCAGATATTTGACGTCATACAATGTACAAACCAGGAAAAAGTGTGCCTTGCTATTTTTCAACTCAACAAGGATGCACGTACATGGTGGAAGTCAGTACCGGCACCTCCAGCTGACGCACCACACATGTGGGAAGGTTTTCTTACCTTATTTCGTGCCAAGTACTTTTTCGAGCATATTAAGGAGCGGAAGGCTATGGAGTTCGATTCTCTACGCCAGGGCATGTTGTCAGTGGCAGAATATGAACTTCAATTTTCCCGATTGGCACCCTATGCTCCTCATCTGATTAGCATTGACTTGCTGAAGGCTAATCGATTTTTGGATGGATTAAGGCCCAGATATATTCAACAACTGGGGACTTAGAATATCCGTACATACGCGGAAATGGTCTAGCGGGCACACCTATACTGGTGCTTCTCATTCTTTTATATCTACTTCCTTTGCAAGAACTTTACCTCTTTCATCAGTTCCTTTACCTACGGACTTGGCTATTACTACACCTTTAGGTCTCGGAACCAAACTCACAAACTATTATCCAGATAGTGAGGTAATAGTAGAAGGACATAATCTTCCTGCAAACCTCATATGCCTTGATATGGAGGGCTACAATGCTATTTTAGGGGTAGATTGACTTGTAGATCATGATGCATACATCAATTGTCGCAATCGGATTATTTCTTTTTGGAAACCTGGTCTTCCAAGATTTTCCTTCCTTAGTATCAAGTATAGGAAACATCCTATCATCATTTCTTCTCTTCACGCTTGCAAACTGATTTCGCAAGGATGTGAAGCTTTTCTTGCTTCTGTGATTGTTACCGAGTCTAAGAAGATAATCTTAGCAGAGGTCCCCATTGTAAATGAGTTTCCTGATGTATTCCCATCAGATTTACCCAGTTTACCACCCAAAAGGGAAGTAAATTTCTCCATTGAACTCATCCTAAGAGTAGCACCTGTTTCAATAGCCCCCTACAGGATGTCCCCCACAGAACTTAAGGAACTGAAGAGGCAACTTCAAGAGTTATTAGACAAGGGTTTCATTGGACCTAGCACATCCCCTTAGGGTGCGCCAGTTCTTTTTGTCAAGAAGAAGGATGGATCGCTCAGGCTCTGTATTGATTACCGGCGACTGAATCGACTCACAATTAAGAACAAATATCCGTTGCCGCATATTGATGAGCTCTTTGATCAGCTCTCGGGAGCAGAATACTTCTCCAAGATAGACCTCAGGTCAGGATATCACCAGCTCAGGATTAAGGATGAAGACATATTCAAAACTACTTTTCGAAACCGTTATGGTCATTGTGAGTTTGTTGTAATGCCGTTTGGGTTAACCAATGCCCCAACAGTATTTATGCAACTTATGAACAAAGTTTTCCAGCCTTATCTAGACCAGTTTGTGGTCTTCTTTATTGATGACATTCTTATTTACTCCAAGACAAAGGAGGAACATGAAGAACGTTTGAAAATAGCCTTGCAGACTTTAAGAGAACACAAACTCTATGCAAAGCTCAGTAAGAGCGAGTTCTGGCTAAAGGAAGTCTCGTTCCTCGGCCATATTATTTCAAAGGAAGGTATCACAGTTGACCCTTCTAAGGTGGAATCAGCTAAGAACTGGAGCCGGCCAACGACCGTGTCAGAAGTAAGAAGCTTTCTAAGTCTGGCTGGGTATTATAGAAGGTTTATTAAGAATTTTTCTAAGATTGTTGTTCCTTTGACAAGACTTACAAGAAAAAAAATCCTTTTATATGGTCGAAGGAATGCGAAGAGACTTTCTTAACTTTTAAAGATCATCTCACTACAGCCCCTATATTATCATTGCCCGTTGAGGGTGGTGGATTTGAAGTTTAAACGGATGCATCTGGCATTGGCCTAGAGTGCGTTCTTATGCAAAATGGGAAAGTAATTTGCTATTCTTCAAGACAGTTGAAGCGTCACGAGGAGAATTATCCCGTACATGATTTAGAATTGGCGGCTGTTATATTTGCCTTAAAAATTTGACGTCACTACCTTTACGGAGAAAAATTCACGGTCTACTCAGACCACAAAAACTTGAAATATTTGTTCTCCCAAAAGGAACTGAATATAAGGCAAAGAAGATAGTTGGAATACTTAAAGGACTTTGATTTTGCTATTCAATATCATCCTGGCAAGGCTAATGCTATGGCAGATGCACTCAGCATAAAGCCAATGGGAAACCTATCAACTCTCATGATTAGTCTGACTAATCTCATCTCTCAATTTGCTCAGTTGAACTTAGATATTGACATGAAGAAGGAAGATTGTTTTATAGCCAATATCCGAACTCAACCTACATTAATAGAAGATCTGGTCAAGTTATAAGACAATGACCCAGTATTACTAGAGATTAAAGCTAATATTGAGCAAAAGTCAGATTTCTCTATTGCCAATGATGGAAGGGTTCTATTCAAGGGCCGGATTTGCATACCGGATCACGTTGATACTAAGAAACTGATCCTGGAAGAAGCTCATAGTTCCAAGTACACCATTCACCCTGGTGGTACTAAAATGTATCAAGATCTTAAAAGGAACTTCTGGCGGCCTAACATGAAAAGAGAAATAGCAGATTTCGTGTCTCGCTGTCTCACTTGTCAACAAGTAAAGGCAGAACATTTAAGACCCGCAGGTAAATTAGAATATTCTCGAATGAAAATGGGAAGGTATAGGGATGGATTTCATTATGGGTTTACCTAAACCAAGAGGTGGACACGATGGTATATGGGTAATCATAGATCGATTGAATAAGTCTGCACATTTTTTGCCAATAAAAAGTCGGTGGCCTGTGGATATTGTAGCGGCATTATACATAAGGGAAATCGTCAAATTACATGGTGTCCCTGTCACTATCATTTCTGATCGAGATCCTCGATTCACATCATAGTTCTGGAAGGGTCTACAACATTCTTCAGGTACTCGACTGAGCTTTAGCACGGCATTCCATCCACAAACCAATGGTCAAACAGAAAGGACAAATCAAGTGGTGGAAGATATGCTCAGGGCTTGTGCTATTGATTTTAGAGGAAGTTGGCATGATCACTTGTCTCTAGTAGAATTTGCATACAATAATAGCTACCAAGCTTGCATTCAAATGGCACCATTTGAAGCTCTATATGGAAGAAGTTATCGTTCCCCTAATTGTTGGAATGAAGAAGGAGAAAGGCAATTTCTCGATCCTGACATTATTAGGGATACTACCGAGAAGATTAAACTTATTCGAGAAAGACTCCAGATGGCACAAGACCGGCTGAAATTTTATGCTGATAATCGAAGACGCGACTTGGAGTTCCAAGTGGGAGATCAAGTGTATCTTAAAGTTTCTCCAGGTCATGGTATTCGAAGCTTTTGCATTAAAGGCAAGCTTACCCCAAGATTCATTGGCCCATTTGAAATTCTAGAAAGGGTCGGTGAAGTGGCTTAGCGACTGGCTTTGCCTCCACAACTAGCAGGAGTTCATGACGTATTACATGTTTCTATGTTGGAAAAATATATTTATGATCCTTTCCATGTCATCACCTACGACAATCTGGAGATTAAGAAGGATTTGACATATGAGCAAAAGCCAATCAGGATCCTTGAACGGGAGGTACATCAACTTCGGAATAAAAGTATTCATGTGGTCAAGATCTAGTGGACAAAGTCGGGAGAAACATGGGAGACGGAGGAAGCTATGCGCAAGAAATATCCGTAGTTATTTAATTGTAAGTACACTCTCCATATAATCCATGTATTGAATTTGGGGACCAAATTCTCTTAAGTGGAGGGGGGTGTAATGTCTTAGATTTTTATAATTTATTTCTAGGAATTTTCTAGAATTTAAAAAGGCCCAAATGAATTAATAAATGAATCATTATTAAGGCCCAATTATGATGAACAATTAACCTAGCCTATGTAAATAAAGCCCAAAGGATTTAAGGACCAAGCCCATGAAGTTTGGCCCATATTCTAGAAGGTTAATTAATTTATTCACGGAATATATAGATAAATACCCATTAATTGAATAATGGGGTGGATAATAGAATAAAAGAGTATGAAGCAATTCAAATTTGGCACCTAGGATCTGTGGCGGTCTATCGTGCAACCGCTACATCCAAGAAAGCGGCCCATTATTCGACCGCTACATTCTGTCAGTTGCGTGAATTGAAGAAAGAGCAAAAAGATTAGATTTTTAAGGCTCTATCACCTAGGGATCGAGATGGGAAGGCTAGTAAACATGCTAAGGATGCTCAGAAGTCTATATAGTTCCAACTAAGGACTCTAGAACCGATCTAATCCTCAAACCCTAGCCAAACCCTATAAATAGGGCCTAGTTTTGACCTGCACGACCGTTACATTTGGCTCGCGTGGAATCAAGGTAACAAGGTATTATTTTGGGTAAGTTATTTAGAAGTTTTTATTCCCAATACATAGGACTAACATCTCATAAAATTTTGTGCTAGGAGATCAAGCACACAAGGAGATAGAAGCCTGCAAAGTTGCTAGTTCCACATTAGTGACTCAGGAAACTATGCGAAAGTCCGATGAAGATCAAGGAATTAGGAAACCAAATCGAGGTAATTAGCATTAGTACCTTTAGAACTTTTTGTTACCCTTAGTATCTACTTCTTACCCTCCAAATTTCACATCATTAGGTCAAGTGGATCAAGAGATAGCAAGACGTGAAGTTTCTGAGTTGTCACAAGAAGTGCAGAATTAGGGTTGAGTTCCAACATCAAATTCCAAGCCTAAAAGTCTTTGCAGAGGTAAGTCATCTCATGAACGGATGAGATCTTATTCTAGGGATAAAATCCCTCTTATTTCACTTGATTTCATGCTTTATAGACCGAGAATTTCATGTTTTATGCATATAGTATACATTCATGCATATTCTTAGCCCTAAATAAGTTAAGAGGAACTTTCTTGTTGATTCACAGAAAACCTATGCATATTGTTAGCTTAACCTTCGTTCTATCATGATAGGGAAGTTTATACATGAAGGGGCGTGATCTCGCGCGGCTCCTCAGCGGGGTAGATGATCACCGAACAGTGAACTGTAGAGAAAGGGAAACGGATCAGGGGGCCCAGGGGAGGTTCCCAGGGGAAAACCCTCTGATGCTTAAGTCAGTAGAGCAATGGTGGAAGATAGGGAGGGAGGTAGAAAGAGGTGCACGAGATCCCCCTACACCAAGGTGGTGAAGTGGTTCCTGCTCAGGGGATTTTAGGCGTGTATTACCCTTACCTTTCACTGGAGGGAGTCCCAGGTTTATATAGTGTGCTCGCCTCATGAGTCCCATAAGCTGAGGAGTTTCAGGCGGGAGTTCCGTCCTCATCGGGGGGTCTTTACGTCCTCATCATGGGATCTTTATAACCTTAAGGGATCATGGGTCCCTTATCCTCATAAACTCCTGCTCATAAAGGGCTCTCAACGGCAACGTGGATAAGCAATCGTCGGTCGAGCCGTGCATAAAAGGTGCCAACCCTGTCCGGGTGATAGGCATAAGTCGGATGAAGATAGGTCGGAGAGGGCGCTGAGCGCTTGCCTCTATCCCGATGAGGGGATAACTCGGGCATGGGTCTTCCTCCGTTCTGACCGACGCTCGGGCCTTCCGAGCCTAAGGGCCGCCGAGGAAGGATTTGATCTTTAGTAATGTTATTGGACTTTTTAGCCCAAGTGGGCCCTGTGGGGCTGTCACTTGGATGAGCTGGGCCTCGTTTGGTCCTGATGGACCTAGTTTGGCTGCTCTTAGATGGGCTACATAAATCCCCCTCTCCACTTGTCCCCCTCCTACTCCCGAGCTTTAGTAAGATCGGAAGAGTAGCTGTTAGGGGTTTTGGACCAGCGTGGCTCAGGTGGGTGGAGATTTAGCGGTGTTAGGAAGCCACGTGTCATGGTCACCTGGGCCTATAATAATGATGATCCTGACGGATTTGAACTGAAGGGGCCCCCTTTTCTAAGAGGTCGGAACGACGCGCCGCCTTCCGCGTGGGGATATAGGCATTGGGCGTTTGTTGTCATTCTAGACTCCCTCCGTCCTTAGGGTTTTGGCTCTCCTCCGTTCTTTCTTTTGGGCTCTTCGATGCGTCGTGAGGACACGACGGAAGAGCAGAGGCTTCCAGCGGCGTTCGTGGAGTTGGCGGAGATAACCGCGGAGGCAGTCCGGTGGCTTCCTCTTCCCCCGGAATCTTCGGGGTCCCGAGATCACCTTTCCTCAAACTCTTCTCTGGATTCCATGGCGAACCAGCATTCGGATTCTGAGGAGTGGGAGGACGAGCCAGTGGTGAAGGCGCCGGTTCCAAACTACAGTGAATTGGGGGAGGCGGATGTGAGAAGGCTGGACCCCCAGTATCGCCTGCCCTACAAGATCTGCTTTACCGCGGCCTCTCCACACGAGACGAGCTTGGACTCTCGTACAGGCCATATCAGTACTTTCCTTCTATCGTGGAAGGGTGGGTTCCGCCTTCCCTTTGAACCTTTTATTCTTCAGCTTCTCAATTTTTTCCTGTTGGCGCCCATTCAATTGGTAGCCAATTTTTATCTTCTTCTTTCTGCCTTCTGCATTCTCTGTCGCTAGTGTGGAGTTCCTCCTTCCTTGGCCCTCTTTTACTATTTCTTTGAGTTGAAAGCACATCCTTCGGCCGGGAAGAGTTTCTATTTCATCCTTCGAGATGGAATAGGAGCTGTATCTCCTTGGCTGCGAAGGATTCTTCGCATAAGGGGTGAAAAACTCAATTCTTCTGGGTGGGGATTTATTCAGTGGAGGAAGCCTGGAGGTGTCCAGTAATCCCCAATTTCCACCCGAATATCCCTCCCAGGTAGGATGAGTTCCCTCCACATGTGGAGAAATATGATGCTATCTTGCTGAAGCACCGCCAATCCACAGAAGAGCTGGTTACTCCAGAGAATATCGAGCGATGTCTTCTTACGCGGATGCATCCGTCGGGTTCAGGTGCCACAAGCTAGGTTCTCCTTTGGATGTTGAGATCATTTTTCTTTTTTTGAATATGTCTTCCTTTTCGTGCAGACACCAAGCGGCAGTCTTAGGAGGAGGCCGCAGAGGTGATTGTGCTTGGCGATAACTCGGTTGCTGATGAATCGACTGCTCCCACGGGTCACTCCCGAGCCAGAGATAAGGGCAAGGGGGCGGCCAAGGGCGAATCCTCTAGGCCACGGGAGTCCAAGCATAAGGATCCCATGAAAGGCATGATCTGGGCCGCCGTGAAGGCCAGGAAGCGGGCCAAGAAGGTCGGGGTCGTACTCGCAGTCGAAGGCGACCTTGCCGCGGCTTGCCCCTCCGCCGAGCATGATGGGGCCGACCCTACCGGGCGAGCTATCCCACCCGCTGAGCAAGAGGGGGCCGAGGAGGTTGGGGCTGCTCCTGCGGTCGGCGACGATGCTGGCTCTGCTCCTCCTTCGGCCGGAGCCGAGGGGGTCGGGGCTGCTCCTGTGACTGGCAACGGTGCTGGCCCATCTCTCCCCTCGGTAGGAGCCGAAGGGGCCGTAGATGAGGTGGGGGATGCTGTGGCCGCGGCCGAGGTTGGCACTTCAGGTGGTGGTGCAGGTGCCGAGCCGGTCCAGGTTGGGGGGTCGCAAGAAAATCCGACCGAGGCACGAGAGGCGACCGAGGCCGGTGCTTGGTCCGAGCCATTCGGTGGGGCGCCGGCCGATGGGGGGTTCTCTATTCCGGCGGCCTTGGAGAGGCTTGGTATCCCGAGGCATCTGCACTAGATATGCCGTGGTATAGCCGCGAAGGTGAGGGGGGGAGGTAGGCAGTACTCTCCATTCGCGGCCCTCACGGGGGTTATGGAGGGCGGCCTGGTCCTATCCCAGATGAGGGCCAGTCTGGCAGAAGCGTACGCTCGGTTGGAGTCGGAGCGACCGAACCTGGCCTGGACCATTGGTGGGTCTGACAGGAGGTTGGCTTGGCTTGCCGAGGAGCGTGATGGGCTTCGATGGGAGCTTTCCTCAATCAGGGAGCTGGTGCGATCGAGCCAGGTGGAGACCCGGGCGCTAACCGAGCAACTAGGTAAGGCCCGCAAATCGCTCGAGAGGAAGAATAGGCTTCTTGAAGAGGAGCACCTTGCACGTGTTGAGATGGATGGCCGGTGGGAGACCGAACGCGCAGAGCTGGTGGACCGAGCGGAGGAATCTGACCGCCTTCGGCGATCGGGCCGAGGCGAAGAAGCAGGCGGCGGAGGCCGAAAAGTAGGCGGCTGAGGCCGAGCGAAAGTTAGCCGAGGCGGACCGGGAGAAGGCCGAGCTCGCTGGTAGGGTGGGATCGGTCGGGGCAGAGGCTCTCGAGCAGTACAAAAGCTCAGAGGCCTACCGGGTCGACCTTAAGGAGGCTGCCCTTCCCTACTACGAGTCAGCACTTCACTGGGGCATCCGCAAGGGGTTCAAGCAAGGCTACGACCAGGCCGTCTCTTATGCCGAGGAGCAGGCCTCCGGGGTAGTTGACTTCCCGTCCGGGCAATGCTATGACTCGGACTTGTCATCCTCTAGTTCCTCTGCTTCGGCGCCGGATGAAGAGGATCACGGGGGCTCTTCGTCCGAGGGGTCGCCAACTCCGGATGCCTCGGGAGGGCACGCAACCGAGGCAGTTCCCACGCCAGTGGGGTCAATGCCAGGGTCGGCCGTCGCCGAGGGTGCCGGGGGCAGACCATTTGGGCCCTCCACTTTTGAGCTTTGAGGTGGGCCGGAGGCCTGATGTATCTACTTTGCTTCCTCTTTTTGTATGCCTTTTTCCTTTTGAAGAAACACTTTCTTCTTTGTGTAGAAAAATAGATAAGGCAATAGCATTAGGACAAAGACTTAACTGTTCCGTATCGTCATTGTCGTATTTTGTTCAGCGTATCTGCAGTGGTTGGAAAGAGCCAATACTTTCTGCGTGGATCTTGCCTGATGGTTGGGTGAGCGTCTGACAGGGTGTCTTTCCGTTTTCTCATGCTTTGAATGCTTGGCCGCTTCGTGTGTCCCGGCCCAACTAACATCTATCTCAAACACACGAAGCGACCAGTTGGGAGTCAGTGTGAATCCTGACTCGCTCAACCCCCAACCGCCGGGCCATGCGGGCTCCCGATATGAGGGCCTCATACTCGAAAGCGCTGTTAGATGCTTGGAAGTTGAACTTCAGGGCATACTGTAGCTCTGCTCCTTCGGGGGACTTCAGGAGGATCCCGGCGCCGCTTCCGGCTGAGTTGGAGGATCCATCGACGAACAGTTCCCAGGTCAGCCCGGGCGCGGACGGTGATCTTTCTTCAGTCGGGATGGTGCTCTCGGTGATGAAGTCAGCGAGCGCCTGGCCTTTGATAGCCGAGCGAGGCCGGTACGATATATCGTAGGTGATGCGGGACGGGACCGAAACGGGCTAGGACCTACGAATGCAATGAAGTGCGGCCAGCACTCGCACGCCAAAGGCAAGCCGGGCGGCTGACTTCCGTAGCGTTCCTCCAGGTGGAGGCGTCTCTCAACAAGAAATCCAAGCCCAACGACCGTCCCTATGAGGGAAGCGCAGGGATCTCAGCGGCTAAGGAACCGCCGTGCGCCTATGGGAATCTAGTCCGAGCTTGGCGCTCGACTAGGGCCACGGGATGGGTGCTCAACTCTCAATCACGCGGTGAATAACAAGCTAGCTAGGAACCTACACACACTCACGCGGCATGCTAGAAAGTATACTAGTAAAGCAAATACCAACAAAGGGAGCGTCGCACGTACCTCCACGCCTAGGCGTGGGGAAGAAACCCCGGCCGAGATCGACAACCCCGATACACAAGGTGAACCATAATACAACTCCAACCCAAAAATGCCCACTCCTCGTAGGGAGATAACAGGCTACAACAAATAGATTCGGGGCTGTCAATGCACGGGCTGACGGGCGGCACTCGATGAAGGGTTGGCCGCGAGGAGGGTCCGGACGGTGATCGGCAGGTTCGCAGCAATGCGCGACTCGGCGGTGAAAGCTCCCACGACCCGATCCGGTGTCCGATTGAGGCGCCGTCAGTGAGGGCGCGTAGCTAGGTCACGGGAGGAAGCCTCGGCCGAAGGGGGCGCACAGATTCCGTCCGTGGAAGCCGGGGGCGCACCTGCAAGTTGTGACTGGATTCTGCTCCCAGAACCGCGCGCTCGAGCGGGAAAAATGAGAAGAAGTGGCTCCGAAGGTCGAACGGAGCTCCGCTTGTTGGAGGACGAAGATGACGCAGAGCAGCAGGTCCCGACTGAAGGAATCGGTCAGATCTGGTCGTGGCTGAGAGCAGCAAGCTCTGGAATCCGCAGGTGGTCCTGGCGCCGGGTGGACAGGGCAGACCTGCGCGACCTCACGGGAATGGACGCCACGAGCAGGTCGGACGTCGGAACGAGGCGAGATCAGCGGCGTTGGACAGAGGATGAAGAGAGGTACGACCGGTGAAGATCCCACGTCCAAACTCGTAGACGTCCGTCCCATGGGATTTTTGCAAGGGGGTGAACAGAGCCAGGCTCGCAGGGAGAGGGGATCCTGCGCGCACTCACGAAGAAAATCGCCACGGAGGATGCCGAACTCCGAATGAGGCGAGACCACCTCGCACGCGTCGGTGACTCGTAGAAGAATCACCCAAAAATGGGCTGGTCACCCAAAGTCGCCAAGAACAGAGGAGGTCGTCGCAGCTCTTGGAGACAATATCTGGTTGCACTGAACTTGAATCTGTGAAGAGATAGAAGAGAGGGGGAACCTCGGCGTCGCACCGAGGGGATGGGGAGTCACACCCCAGGCTTGCTCCCGTCGCCGGAGCAAGGAGGAACAGAGGGGGGTGCAGCCACCTTCAGAGCAATAGCAAAATTCTTTCAATTCATTCAATAATTCCTCCCAAAGAAAATACAAGCCTTATATATCCGGGGGGGAAGCTAGGGTTTCATCCCAAGCCACAAGGAAGGGGGGGGGGGCGCAAATGGAAGGGGGGTGCGACCAGCCCTCCTCCATTCAAGGGGGGTGCGGCCACCCCCCCTCCAATCAAGGAGGGATCAAAGGGCGGGGGGCGCCCAAGGGGGAAAGGGGGGGAAGATGGAATGGGTAAAGGGGGCGCCCAAAAAGGAAAGTGGAGGGGCCAAGGGGGGGAAGGTGGCGCAGCCACCATGAGTGAGGGCTGCGCCCTCCTCCCCAAAGCCCTAACCCTAATCCAACCAGCTATGGGCCAAGGCCATGCCCAATAATAAAGGAAGACAGCCCACTACTCCCTACACATAGTCTGATAACATAAAAGAACTAGATAACGTGTCCACGCAGGGACCAAACCTAGGCCCAACATGGCCTCAAATGAGAAGACAAGATCCTCTAGTAGATGCCGTAGTCGCCTAGCCAAAGAGATGCTGGCGTGCTCCGTGTGCTCCGTCGAGTGATGCGGCGCGTGTCCTCACCAATTCTTCCCCGGTGGGAAGAACTCGACCCCGTCGAGTAAGGGTTACGGCCGCTCAAGTAGCGCTCCAGCAGGTCAGGGTCGATCCTCTCCAGCTCTCCACGTGTGATCCAGGCGTCGTCTGTCGCAGGGCACCCTCTCCAACGCACTAGGAAGCGTTGGTATGCTCCGTTCCTGGTCGTGGTCACCTGCTCATCCAGTATACAATCTATATGCTCGCGTTTCTGTAATGGGGCTGGAAGAGGTGGACGCTCAGAAGGTGTAATACTCTCAACAGGAGGGAGAGGCCCAAAAAGCTCACTGGGAATCACCGCGAGATCCCGATATGCCACCAGATCTGAGACAATGAACGTCGAACAGATCCCATAGTCGTCTAGCAGCTCAATCTCATACGCATTCGACCCAATTCGCTTCAAGACTCGAAAGGGTCCAGCACCGCGGGCCTGGAGTTTCTTCACGGCTCCCGAAGGAAACCGTTCAGGTCTGACCCTGATCATGACGTACTCTCCCTCTCGGAACTCACGGGTGCGTCGATGCGCATCAGCTAACTCCTTATAACGTGCATTGCTTACCTCTATATGATGACGTACATGCTCATGCAACTGCCTAATATGCTCTGCAAAGGACTCAGCTGACTCAGAAACACGGGCCTGGATGGGGGATGGAACCAAGTCTATCGGCTTCCTAGGTCTACGGCCAGTAACAATCTCAAAGGGACTCAGACCTGTAGACCTATTGACCGAGTCATTAAATGCAAACTCTGCTAGAGGTAGAACCAAGTCCCAATCCCCGACACGATCACGCACTAAGCACCTAAGAAGATCCCGTAGACTCCTATTGACTACCTCTGTCTGACCATCGGTCTGGGGGTGATAGGCGGTAGAGAACTTCAACTGGGTGCCCATCATGTGCCATAGGGTTTTCCAGAAGTAGCTAGTGAAGCACACATCCCTATCAGACACTATAGTACGTGGAAGCCCAAACCTGGAGACACAGTGAGTAAAGAACAGACGGGCAACTCTAGAGGCGTCTGAAGTCTTGGAATAGGGAATGAACAAAGCCATCTTAGAGAACCTGTCTACCACCACAAAAATGGAGTCATGCCGACGGAGGGTACGAGGCAATCCTAACACGAAGTCCATGCTAATGTCCTACCATGGACTGTCCGGGACAGGGAGGGGAGTATAAAGGCCGGTGTTCTGCTTCTTCTGCTTGGCCATAGCGCAAGTGCGGCACTGAGCCACGATGCGAGCAACATCCCTCTTCAAACTAGGCCAATAGAACCTATGCTCAACGGCCTCAATCGTCTTGTTCCGGCCGAAGTGGCCAGCAAGACACCCTGCGTGCAACTCCCAAGTGAGGAAATCACGAACAGACGTCCGTGGGATGCACAACCTGCCACCTCGGAATAAATGACCCTCCTAAAGGACAAACCCACTATAATCACGGGAGGGGCCTGACTGAAGGGCAGCATAGATCGGACCGAAGTCCGGGCAGTCAACATAAGCCTCCTTCAGCCTTTCTAATCCCAACACCTCTACATTCATGGTGGACAACATCATCATCCGCCGACTCAGAGCATCGGCCACCTTGTTCTCGGCCCCTGCCTTGTGCCTAAGCACAAAGGTATACTCCTGAAGGTACTCCACCCACCGACTATGACGTGCATTCAGCTTCTTCTGGGTATGGAGAAACCTTAAAGCCTCGTGATCAGAAAAGAGCACAAACTCCTGGTGTAGGAGATAGTGCCTCCAGTATCTCAATGCCTGGATGACTGCATAAAACTCCTTATCATACGTGGAATATCGCAGTTTGGCATCGTTCAGCTTCTCGCTGAAAAAGGCAATGGGATGAGACTCCTGACTCAAGACTCCCCCTATACCCACTCCAGAAGCGTCACAGGTGACCTCAAACACCTTAGAAAAATCAGGTAAGGTAAGAACAGGTGCCTGGGTCATCCGCTCCTTGATGCTCTGAAAGGCCGTGGCTGCAGCCTTAGTCCATGTGAATGCCCCCTTCCTAATGCAATCCGTGATCGGGGCAGTGATGGAACTGAAGCCACGAATGAAGCGACGATAGAACGTCGCCAGGCCATGGAAGCTCCGAACATCGTGGAGGGTGCGGGGCTCGGGCCACTCCTGAATGGCGCGTATCTTCTCCAGATCAGCGGAGACCCCATCTCGAGACACAATGAACCCAAGGAAGGAAACCTGGTCGGTCATGAAAGCACACTTCTTCGGGTTGGCGAATAAGCTCTCTTGCCTCAAAACAACGCAGACCTGCCTGAGATGGTCTAAGTGGTGCTCCCTAGTGCGGCTATAAATAAGGATGTCATCGAAGTAGACGACCAAAAAGACCCCTATCATAGGCCGCAGGACCTGGGTCATCAACCGCATGAATGTACTAGGGGCATTAGATAGCCCGAAAGGCATAACTAACCACTCATACAGACCATCCTTGGTCTTGAATGCAGTTTTCCATTCATCCCCAGGCCTGATCCTAACCTGGTGATAGCCACTTCGAAGATCAATTTTAGAAAAAATAGTGGCTCCCGACATCATATCTAATAAGTCATCCAGTCGGGGAATAGGAAAACGATATTTCACCGTGATCTTATTGATCGCACAGCTATCGATGCACATCCTCCATGTGCCATCTTTCTTCGGGGCTAGCAAAGCGGGGACAGCGCAAGGGCTCTTGCTGTCCCTGAGGGATCCCCTACTCATCAACTCCTCGACCTGCCTCTGCAACTCGGCATGGTCCGCGGGTTTCATCCTATAGTGAGGGAGGTTAGGCAACGAAGAGCTCGGGACAAGGTCGATCTCATGCTGGATGTCACGCATAGGTGGAAGGCCTCCAGGGAGGTCCTCCGGGAAGATATCAGAAAACTCGCGTAAAATCGCAGCCAACTCGGGGTTTAGCTCACCCTCGGATCCTGGGACGACATCACTCACCTCTCGAACAACAACAGCAAAGAGAGGACTACCACTGGTGAACTCCCTCTCCATCTCACGGGGACTAATCACCATTAACCTCCTAGTGGAAGGCTCTCCTAGGGTGAGGGTAGTGGAGGAGGTAGTGGCTGGCACCAAGGGTGGGGTAGGAGGGTCGGCCTTCCCCTGACGAGGGGTGTTCGTGGTACTGGGGCCGGCTGGCCCGCGAAAGACAGGATCCCTAGGCTGGGTGGGGTGAAGAGTGATCCTATGGCCACCATGGTCGAAGATGCAAGTGTTCGACCGACCATGGAGGGTGGCATCCCTATCGAAGAGCCAAGGCCTACCTAGAATAATACTACCCACCTCCATAGGTAGCACGTCACACCAAATCTCATCATGGTAGGTCTGAAACTACAATGGCACTAGACAACGAAGCCTAACCGGGATAGAGGTAGAATCTACCCAGGATACCCGATATGGAGTAGGGTGGTCCACAGGTGTCAACCCAAGACGAGTAACCGTACCGGTGGATATGGCATTAATGCCGCTCCCACTATCAATGATCACCTTGCAGGCCTTCCCTCCAAGCCTACAAAAGGTGTGAAAAATGGTGGTACGACGTCAGTCGTCACTCACCTGGGGCTGGGTAAGGATACACCGGACTACCCCTAACTGCGCATCGCCCTGATACTGAGTACCAGGGACACCGTCCTGCTCTCCCTCAAGCAACTCATCAAAGAACTCCTCTGCTAACTCCTGGTCGGCCTCATAGCTGACTGGTAGAATCGCAGCCGTGGGATCAGTGGGTGAGGGGTCCGTCACAACAAGCGACTCTCTAGTGGGGCATTTGTTTGCATAATGGCCGACTCCCCCACACCTATAACAATTGTTACGTGCCCCTGTGCTAGGAGATGCTCCACCGGTCATCGGCCCTTTCCCCTTGTCATCATGATGGGCCGGGGGTGGTGGCAGCTGGGGTCGGGTAGGGAACGTGGGCGGCTGAGGGCATGAGGTGGGGTAAGGTGGCTGCTGGCGAGGGGGAGGGAGAGTGTCCCTCGGCAGGGGAGGGCGAGGCCTAGGAACAGTGGGGTCCTGGCGAGGGGGTTCCGAGGCCCGAGCCGCCAGAAACCGACCATAGGAACTAAGTGCGGTGCGTGGGTCGAACCCCCGCTGACTGGTGGTCCCCTGACGTTGAGTAGGAGTGAACTCCGCCTCAAACTGCTCTAGCTCCATAGCAACCTGATACGCGAGCTCTAAGGTGTTCACATTACGGCGAAATAACTCATACTGGTAATGGGGCCGTAGACCACGACGGAAACGAGAGATGGGCATGGCGCTCTCCTCACTGACTCCACATCGCAAGAAATACTCGTCGAACTCTGCGATGTACTCGGACACGGTCCGATCTCCCTAGCTGAGACTCTGCCATCTGTCAATGAGCCTCTGGCGATATGAGGGAGGCAGGTACTTGTCTCGGAGTTTGACCTTCATCTCACTCCAAGACTCGACCTGGGGGCCCTGACGCTGAAATAGCAGACTCTCCAAGTTCCTCCAATATGTTTGTGCCCGACCTAGTAACTTCATCTTGGCAAACTTAACTTGCCGGTGGTCAGACATCTCAACCCACTCAAAGTACCTGTCCATGCTAGCCTCCCAGTCTATGTAGATCTTCGGGTCCAGGGACCCGTCAAAAGTGGGAGAGTCCGCGCGAACGGTCCTAAGGGCCCGATCATCCTCGTCATCCCTCTGTGGTCGGTGACCACGGTGGTGTCGGCCATTCCCCTCATAATCATTGTCGGATCCGTAATCCTCAAAGTCGGGGACTCGTGGCCGTCGCTTCTCAGCCCGATATGGTGGGGGCTGGGCAGCTGCCGCCTGTGGGGCACGATCAACTCTAGGGGGGTCCTGATGGGGCACTTCCTCTATCCTCCCTATCCGCCCGATCAGACCTTGGATAGATCGGTCAGAAACCTCAGTGCGTTCCTCTATGGCCTTGAATCGGCCCTCCAGACGGACGGTCTGGTCCTTAATGGCTTGTTCAGAACTAGCCAAGCGCTCCATGACTTCGGCAATGAAATCCTCTAGAGAGGGGGCTCCCTGGGTGATACCACGGGGGTCACCCATAGTGTCCGGGCGATGGTAGTGGGTGCCACCCCGAGTGGGCATGCAATGGGACCTAAATGGAGCGAAGGGGGACTCACTAAGACCTATATGGGTGGACACATGCTAAATGGAATGCAAGACTCAACCATAGATGCAAACCTATATGCTCTGATACCACTTTGATGCGGGACGGGACCGAAACGGGCTAGGACCTACGAATGCAATGAAGTGCGGCCAGCACTCGCACGCCAAAGGCAAGCCCGGCGGCTGACCTCCATAGCGTTCCTCCGGGTGGAGGCATCTCTCAACAAGAAATCCAAGCCCAACGACCGTCCCTATGAGGGAAGCGCGGGGATCTCAGCGGCTAAGGAACCGCCGTGCGCCTATGGGAATCTAGTCCGAGCTCGGCGCTCGACTAGGGCCACGGGATGGGTGCTCAACTCTCAATCACGCGGTGAATAACAAGCTAGCTAGGAACCTACACACACTCACGCGGCATGCTAGAAAGTATACTAGTAAAGCAAATACCAACAAAGGGAGCGTCGCACGTACCTCCACGCCTAGGCGTGGGGAAGAAACCCCGGCCGAGATCGACAACCCCGATACACAAGGTGAACCATAATACAACTCCAACCCAAAAATGCCCACTCCTCGCAGGGAGATAACAGGCTACAACAAATGGATTCGGGGCTGTCAATGCACGGGCTGACGGGCGGCACTCGATGAAGGGTTGGCCGCGAGGAGGGTCCGGACGGTGATCGATAGGTTCGCAGCAAAGCGCGACTCGGCGGTGAAAGCTCCCACGACCCGATCCGGTGTCCGATTGAGGCGCCGTCAGCGAGGGAGCGTAGCTAGGTCACGGGAGGAAGCCTCGGCCAAAGGGGGCGTGCAGATTCCGTCCGTGGAAGCCGGGGGCGCACCTACAAGTTGTGATTGGATTCTGCTCCCAGAACCGCGCGCTCGAGCGGGAAAAATGAGAAGAAGTGGCTCCGAGGGTTGAACGGAGCTCCGCTTGTTGGAGGACGAAGAGGACACAGAGCAGCAGGTCCCGACCCAAGGAATCGGTCAGATCTGGTCGTGGCTGAGAGCAGCAAGCTCTGGAATCCGCAGGTGGTCTTGGCACCGGGTGGACAGGGCAGACCTGCGCGACCTCACGGGAATGGACGCCACGAGCAGGTCGGACGTCGGAACGAGGCGAGATCAGCGGCGTTGGACAGAGGACGAAGAGAGGTACGATCGGTGAAGATCCCACGTCCAAACTCGCAGACGTCCGTCCCGTGGGATTTTTGCAAGGGGGCTAACAGAACCAGGCTCGCAGGGAGAGGGGATCCTGCGCGCACTCACGAAGAAAATCGCCACGGAGGATGCCGAACTCCGAATGAGGCGAGACCACCTCACACGCGTCGGCGACTCGTAGAAGAATCACCCAAAAATAAGCTGGTCGCCCTAAGTCGCCAAGAACAGAGGAGGTCGTCGCAGCTCTTGGAGACAATATCTGGTTGCACTGAACTTGAATCTGTGAAGAGATAGAAGAGAGGGGGAACCTCGGCGTCGCACCGAGGGGATGGGGAGTCACACCCCAGGCTTGCTCCCGTCGCAGGAGCAAGGAGGAACAGAGGGGGGCGCAGCCACCTTCAGAGCAATAGCAAAATTCTTTCAATTCATTCAATAATTCCTCCCAAAGAAAATACAAGCCTTATATATTCGGGGGGGAAGCTAGGGTTTCATCCCAAGCCACAAGGAAGGGGGGGGGGGGCGCAAATGGAAGGGGGGGTGCGACCAGCCCTCCTCCATTCAAGGGGGGTGCGGCCACCCCCCCTCCAATCAAGGAGGGATCAAAGGGGGGGGGCGCCCATGGGGGAAAGGGGGGGAAGATGGAATGGGGAAAGGGGGGCGCCCAAAAAGGAAAGTGGAGGGGCTAAGGGGGGGAAGGTGGTGCAGCCACCATGAGTGAGGGATGCGCCCTCCTCCCCAAAGCCCTAACCCTAATCCAACCAGCTATGGGCCAAGGCCAAGCCCAATAATAAAGGAAGATAGCCCACTACTCCCTACACATAGTCTGATAACATAAAAGAACTAGATAATGTGTCCACGCAGGGACCAAACCTAGGCCCAACATGGCCTCAAATGAGAAGACAAGATCCTCTAGTAGATGCCGTAGTTGCCTAGCCAAAGAGATGCTGGCGTGCTCCATGTGCTCCGTCGAGTGATGCGGCGGGTGTCCTCACCAGTAGGCCCCGAGCATGATGGCCCACTTGACGAGGCGTCCCGAGGCTTCAGGGTGAGTGAGGATCCTCTTCAATGGTTCGCCGGTCAGCACGGTGATGGAGTGCCCTTGGAAATAGGGTCGGAGGCGCTTGGTCGAGGTAACCAACGCTAGCACGTGTCTCTAGGTTGTGGGGTACCTTTTTTCAGCCTCGTTGAGCACCTTGCTGGTGTAGTAGACCGGTCTCTCGACTCCCTAGTCATTTCTGAGTAGGATCGAGCTAACTATAGATGGAGTCGCCGAGAGATAGGGATGCAAGGTTTCACCTGGGACGGGCTTGGAAAGTACCGGAGGCGAAGCCAGGAACTCCTTAAGCTCGGTGAATGCTTTTTGGCATTCCTCATCCCACGCGAATGTAGCAGATGCCATTTTAGGCCCCCTCAACAGTTTGAAAAAGGGTAGGCATCGTTTAGCCACGTGGGACAGGAGTCTGCTGAGCGCGGCAATGCGCCCGGTAAGGCGTTGAACATCTTTGATGCAAGTGGGTGGGCGCATGTCCAGGATGGCCTAGAACTTGTCGAGGTTGGCCTAGATCCCACGCTGGGTGACTAAGAAGCCCAAGAATTTCTCGGACCTTACTCCGAAGGCGCACTTGGCAGGGTTGAGCTTCATGTTGTACTTCAGGAGGGTGTCGAAAGTTTCAGCTAGGTCAGCGAAGTGGTCCTCGGCCTTGGGGGTTTTCACGAGCATGTCGTCAATATAGGTATCGACGTTACGACTGAGCTGTCTCTCGAACATATGATTGACCAGCCTTTGGTATGTGGCTCCAGCGTTCTTCAACCCGAAAGGCATCCGGGTGTAGCAGTGTACGTCGAAGTCGATGGTAAAGGCGATCTTCTCGATGTCTTCTGGGTTCATTCTGATCTGATGGTAACCTGAATAGGCGTCTAGGAAGCTAAGTATCTCGTTGCCCAAGGTTGAGTCAACCAGCTGGTCAATGCTCGGTAACGGATAGCAGTCCTTTGGAGTAGCCTTGTTCAAGTCGGTGAAGTCCATGCACATTCACCACTTTCTCGAAGCTTTTGGTACCAAGATGACGTTATCCAGCCATGTCAGGTACAGGACCGGTCTGAAAAGACCAGTCTTCTGCCCCTTGGTGACTTGCTCCTTGATGATCGCCAGCTTCTCTGGCGCGTGCTTCCTTCTGCGTTGTTGTACGGCTTTGATGGTTGGATCGAGGTTGAGCTTATGCATCACCGTCTCCTCTGGTATCCTAGGGAGTTAATCATCAGACCATGCAAAGACTCGAACGTATGCGGAAAGAAACTCTTTGTATTGCTGTTGGGCTTCAGATGTTAGGTCGGCTCCAATCTTTACTCCCAGGGTCGGGTCGTCGTTTAGGAAAACTGCTAGCAATTCGCCTCCAGGCTCGGCGGTTGCGGATTTTTCCTTGACTTCTCGGGGGCCCCTGTTCTTCCCGTTCGGCCTTGTGGCTTCAATCGAGATATTGTAGCACCTTCTGGCCATGGCCTGGTTGCCTCGGACCTCCCCCAACCCATTTTTGGTGGGGAACTTCATCTTTTGGTGATAGGTAGAAGGCACTGCTTTCGTTCGGCTGAGGATTCCTCGGCCGAAGATTACATTGTATGCTATCATACCCTTGATCACTATGAAGTCCACCATAACCGTAACTGTCTTGGGTGGGGTGCCAAGAGTAACCGGTAGGCTGAGGGCTCCCTCGGGATAAGTGGCCTGGCCATTGAACCCGCACAGGGGGGTTCGGATCAGGCGGAGTTTAGACGGATCCTCCCCCATCTTAAGGTAACATTCATAGGATAATACATTGGGGGTACTTCCATTGTCAACTAGAATCCTGTCTACGTTACAATGGTTTATTATGGCCGATATGACTAGGGCGTCGTCATGCGGGTTGGTCAGCCCTTCCAGGTCTCGGTCGGAGAAGACTATGACCTGAGGCTCACTCGGTGGGGCCTTGGGAGGCTCGACGGCTCGGCTCGCCCGCTCAACATGATGCTTCCTTCCTCGGCCACTGTCCCCTCCTGATGTAGCTCCTCCGGCGATGACGTTGATATGGACCCCACGAGGGGAGTTGTCGATTTCCTCTGGGGCGCCTCGGTCCTCGTTATGCCCGGCCACAAACCGGGATAGGTGTCCCTTGCGGACGAGGCGTTCGATCTCATCCTGGAGCTGATGGCAATCGCTAGTGTGATGCCCGTGGTCACTGTGGAACAAGCAATGTTTGCTGCGATTGTGGCTTTTCGACCTCATTGGCTCGGGTTGGCAGAGGAGGCCCGAGCCTTTGATGTCTTCATATATTTCGTACACTGGAGCGGTTAGGGGAGTGTACCGCTCGTACTTCCGTGACAGTTCTTTGTGCTCCCCGTCTCGGTTCCGCCTCTTTCCTTGGCCCGAGCTTGACTCGGGTGCTCGCTTCTTGTCCCCCTCCCGACCCGAGTCGGTTGCGCCTCGGCATGCGCTGAGAACTTCTTCGCACTCAGCATGGCGTAAGGCCAGAGTCACTAGCTCGGCAAGGGTCGAGGGAGGGTGGAGGATAAGTTCGCGGCGGAGGTTCACGTCCTGGGTGCCTCCGGTCAGCGCTGTTATGGCCGAGGCTACATCCGGGCGGGGGATTCTCAGGGCTTCCGATTTGAATCGATTGATGTAGGCCCGGAGTCTCTCCCCTTGCACCTGTTTGGGAGCCAAAAGCGCCGCTACCGACCTCGGGGGGCCGCTGCCGGTGAAACTCTCCTCGAATACTCGCCCAAACTGCTTGAAGTCTCGGATGGATCCGGGGGCGAGGGCCCGGAACCATGCTTAGGCGCCTTGGACCAGGGTGGTTGCAAAGGCTCGACATTTGATGGCGTCGGATGCTCCATGAAGGGTGATCAGGGCGTCGAAGCTGTCGAAGTGGTCGGCCGAGTCACCTTGGCCGTCATAAGGCTTGAAGGTCAGGATGGAGGTTCTAGGAGATACCTCTACCTTCAAGATATAGTCGGAGAATGGGGATCTCTCCTCATCCTCTGGTGGAGAGGTCTTCTGGAAGGCTCGTAAGGCGTGCTCCTGTGCTATGAAGTGCCTCTCGAACTCTCATAGACGGAGGGACAACTCCGGCTATTGTTGCGCCGTAGGGCTAAGGGGGCGTGATGGCAGGCTATCCTGGCGCTCCCTGGGGACTTCGGTCTCCGGGAGTGGATGACGTGCCCCATGTTTCCCCCGCTTCGGTGTGGAGGAGGCCTCTTGCTCCGGAGGGGGGGCTTGTGAGGGTCCTTCTGTCATGTTGCAAATAATCTACTACCCTCGGAGGGTGAAGCGACCTCCGGTGGTGTGCTGGGACACGTTCTCGCGGGGGGGGGGGGGGGGGGGGCTCTCCGGAGGGGCACGTGACCTTCCATCCCTGGCCGCCTGAGTCCTCATGAGTTCCACGAGGACATCCAGTTTTACGTTCAGGGCTTGGAAGGCGTCAGCGCCACCGTTAAGCGGTACCCCTACCACCGCGGTGGGAGGGGGCGGTCCATCGGTGGGGGTGCTGGCATTGGAGGGGGGATTTTGTGACGCTTGAGAAGGGCCTTCCCCCGTCGCCACCATGGTCTTTCCCCTGTCGCCGGCGGACCTCCTCCCTGAACTTCTTCGCACCATACTGGCTCTTCGGTCATTTCCATCCAACGGCGCCAGATGAAGGGGCGTGATCTCGCGCGGCTCCTCAGCGGGGTAGATGATCACCGAACAGTGAACTGTAGGGAAAGGGAAACATATCAGGGGGCCTAGGGGAGGTTCCCTGGGGAAAACCCTCTGATGCTTAAGTCAGTAGAGCAATGGTGGAAGATAGGGAGGGAGGTAGAAAGAGGTCCACGAGATCCCCCTACACCAAGGTGGTGAAGTGGTTCCTGCTCAGGGGATTTTAGGCGTGTATTGCCCTTACCTTTCACTGGAGGGAGTCCCAGGTTTATATGAGGTGCTCGCCTCATGAGTCCCGTAAGCTGACGAGTTTCAGGCGGGAGTTACATCCTCATCGTGGGGTCTTTACGTCCTCATCGTGGGATCTTTATAGCCTTGAGGGATCATGGGTCCCTTATCCTCATAAACTCCTGCTCATAAAGGGCTCTCAACGGCAGCGTGGATAAGCAATCGTCGGTCGAGCCGAGCATAAAAGGTGCCAACCCTGTCCGGGCAATAGGCATAGCTCGGATGAAGATAGGTCGGAGTGGGCGCTAAGCGCTTGCCTCTATCCCGATGAGGGGATAACTCGGGCATGGGTCTTCCTCCGTTCTGACCGACGCTCGGGCCTTCTGAGCCTAAGGGCCGCTGAGGAAGGATTTGATCCTGAGTAATCTTATTGGGCTTTTTAGCTTAAGTGGGCCCTGTGGGGATGTCACTTGGATGAGCTGGGCCTCGCTTGGTCCTAATTGACCTAGTTTGGCTGCTCTTAGATGGGCTACAGAAATCCCCCTCTCCAATACATGTTGATTTCCAGGCATGATGTGTTTTAGACATAGTTCTTCTTATTTTAGTTTTACTGTCCGACGTTCTTTACCGGCCTAGTCTTTGACCGCAAAACCTTGAGCAGGCTGTTGCTGTTGCTGTGGCGGCTGCTGCTGTGGCGGCAGTGCTTGTTGCTGCTGCACTTGCTGCCTCTGCGGCTGCCTTCTCTTCTCTTTAATTTCAACAATGGCCGTGTGCATCTCGGCCCAATCTATATGCTACACTTCATGCAAGTCGTATACCAGATCTCTGAATTGGAAACAACTTTCAATTGTATGGCCAGGCCTCCTGTGGAACATGCAATACTTCATCTGATCAACGGCCGGGTTCCAATTAGGCCGTTCTGGAGGAAGTTGAATGGCTTTGATGGACATGAGAGCCGAGAATATTTCCGTGAGGGACTCGGGCAAAGGAGGATATTGGGCTCTCTTCGGACCTGGGCACTTATTGTTGTTGGTGTAGCCGTTGGGTGGAGGGACATTATGGTATTGCGGAGGTTGCGGAGGTTGTTGTGGAGCGGAGAATGTGTTTTGTGGAGCGGCGAAGGTAGGGTGAGGTTTTTGTGGAGCGGAGAAAGTGGGTTGGGCGTTTTGTGGTGTGGAGAATTGGGGATTACGGGGGTTTTGTGGAAAGCAGAATGGTGCGGATTGGAAGGGGAATGCAACGGTTTGCACCTACTCATTGGTTTGGACTCCTTCGGTGATGGGCCCTTGAGGTTTCTTGTGATATTTGGGCTTTTGGGCTTCAAAAAGTGAGTGTATGGGGGAGTCTTTGAATTGAGTTTGAATAAAGCGCGCCCGGCTATATAGTTGATGCATGTTTGAAATGTCATTCATAGCAAGAATGTTACAGAAAGTTGGGGTGGCATTTGATATGAGCAACTTAACCTTCTCTTCCTCTGGAAGGTGACTCGGCACGCGGGCGGCCATCTTTCTCCACCTGTCGGCATATGTGGCAAATTCTTCATCCAGCTTCATTTTCTCGGCCACTAAATCTGTCAAAGAATATTCCGGACCGACCTAGTCTTGAAACCTTTGAATAAATTTTTCCTTCACCACCATGAAACTTTTGGCATCCTCGAGCAGTATAGCATAGAACCACTCCAAAGCAACTCCATCTAGTGTCAACGGAACAAATATGCCATAAGGCGATCATCATATTGAAACTATGCCGATTCATACATAAAGTCCCTCACATGAATGAAGGGATTGCTGTTCCCGTCATATTTACGATATGTAGGGAGCTCAGACTGCGGAGGGAACCGGATGTTATGAAAGCTAGGAACTGGAACATCCGCTACTTTTGAAGAAAGTTGAGTTGTTGTTGCATGGCGTCCCATTTATCAAGAAGCTCTTGTACCCTAGATGGTGCAGGTAAAGCAAGAGGAGTGGGCTCAAAGCGGGGAGCCGAAGGATAGACTGAAGGGGTGAGAGGAGGCCCATAAGAAGGATATTGGGCCAAAGGATGACCCATATTGGCATGGACTTGGGAGGCTCCTTGCTGAGGGCGCATGAAATCAGATGGGCCAATAAGAACCTGCGGCATTGATGGAATAGCCCGATAAGAATCTGCCTGGATAGAAGAAGGGAGGACGGTCTTCCCTTTGTCAAGAACTTACTGGGCTGAACCAGAAGACTGGCCCATTTCCATGCTAGAGAATTGAATGGTCCTAGGCCGGACCGGAGTGAGATCAATCGGAATGGGCTGAACAGCGGGCCCATCAATTCTAGGCTGAGCGATGGAAGCATTGGATAGACTTTGAGCAATCAAGGGAGATGGGGCATTGGACCCCTACAAAGCCTGATAGACAGTCTGAAGTTGGGCCAGATCCAATTAGGCCATCATTTGAAGGACATGATTGGCGGAGTTAGGAGAAGAGAGGTTGGTGGGCTGCGCGCCCTCAATAGAGATGGAAGACGGAGGAGGGGCGGACCCTTCTCCAGGTTGGAGGGAGATGACCCGAGAGGGGTCTTCTAGATGCCCCTGAGGAAGAGACTCCTCCTGGGAACGGGGAAGATCAAAAGAAGACATGGCGGATTCAAAGAGAGGATTGGAATAGAAGGTAGAAAAGGAATGGCTCCTAGGTGATGATTCTAGAGATCGGAAGCAACTCCACATGCAACGGAAGACCTTGACAAAATGCAAACAACACAAACAACACACAATGAGTGACTAAAACAAAGACTCCAAACTTTATAACAATAAAGAAAGGGACGAGAGACACCCAAAAATCAACCAAGTTGTGCTGATGCACTAATTTTTATTGTTTCCCCCATTTAGAACCTTAATGGTTTGAAATTTTGATATTCTCTCCAATAAGGTTCCTAATAGGAAAAAGTTATAACGAGCTTCGTTAACTCTAAGTGTAAACTCTCCCCCACTTATGCAACCTAGACACGGTGTGGTAAAGGTACAATCGGCCCGACGTCCGTGTGAGAATCCACGGCTCACGGGGACTTATGGAGCTCCTTGGTGTGATCTCTTAGTCGGCCCCAAGGAATATGGAGACTAGAGGTTCACACACCAAGGTAGGAAAATGCACCTAAAGTATGAATATGAATGATCCTATGTGCACCGGAGTGCATGCAAATTCGAGCCTAAAAACTAACAACCAAATTTGCATACAATGATGCAAATAAGTATAACAACCAAGGAGGAGATCAGATAGCACCCAAGCATGAAAATGACAGTAAAAATTGCCGAAATAAACTCAACCTCGGGATGTGTACCTGTGACTAGAGAAATGGTCTAAGCTGAGACCACCAGATAAGACGGCCTATTTCAGGGCCACTTTTAAGCCAGAAATGGCCGAACAGTAGACCGCCAAGATGACCAGAGAGCAGGAAATAGCAGGAAATTAAACAGAAAATTCGAGGAAAACACAAGGGCAACTGGGTCAAATCATCAGTGGCAGGTCAAAGAGAGGCTTAACACGATTGGCACTAAATGTCCCACCGTGATCGCCAAAAAATTGGGTTGTTGATATTTTTCTTCTTTGTGTAATGTGATGTGATGATGTGGAGGTGAATATGGTGGTATGAGAGATATGGGTGTGAAGATATGTGAGCAGGCAACAACCTAACTCAAACAATCACAAAAATCAAAAGCAGGGGCATGTCATCAATGTTCATGAAAAAGAAAAGAAAAACACACGCCGGGGCGTGGAGCAAAGGAGTAAAATAAAAACACACACCGTATGTGTGGAGAAAATAAAGCATAGAAAAGAGCAAGCAAGAATGATGACAATGATGAACAATACCCAACTAAAGAAGTGTGATCGCCACCAAGGTAATAAAAATAGCAAGGCTAAGCTAAATACCTTGGAAAGAGGAGGATGCAACACCCACCCACAGGAGATGAAAACCAAAACACTCTATAAGCATAAACAGTCAAGTATTAGGCCGCCAAAGAGCAAGAGACGGCCTTACGATAAGCCGCCGTAGCCCTCAAACGGTCCTAAATACAGTCGCCAGAGCGCACGGAGCAACAAATTGGGACTTGGATCTCCACCACTCCCAGCCGGCCAGAAGAGTTGGGCCTCATGCTAGGAACCCTATAGACCTACAAAAGAGTGTAGAAGCACAGAAAAACAACCTAAATTAGCCCTATGACAAGTGTAGTATTTATAATGCAAATAAACTAAGGTGCATGCAAAACGAAGGGTGAATACCTGGGGGGTTTGGCTTTTTTAACCCCTGTGGGGCGTGAAAAAGATGGGGAGATGTTTAAAAATGTAATTGAGATGCTAGGAATGTGGAAAAGAGGGGGGAATATGCTTGTGAATGTTATGAAGAGGGGAATGAAACTAGAGATAAAACAATACAATGAACCCTTGGAACTTAATACTCCCTGGACTTTGAAGGCTAATGGACGTAGACAACACTTCTCCTTGATTGGTACTCGCTGCAGAACGTGGCAGCACCTCGACGCAAACTCCAAACATCTCCTCTTCAACCCATGAACTTAAGGGTTCTATTTATAGACCCTCAAACTCTAGGTTCGAATTGGAGAGATTTTCAGCAAAAAAGTTGGATGAAACTTAGCAAACTCTTGAAGATAATACTCCCAAGAGTCCATAGAAACAAACGGAAGCTTCTAAGGATCACTATCGAGAGAAAAATCACCAAATCAAAACACTACTTCGACCACGGCATAGCAGAGAAAAGATAATAAATCAGGACTCTCTGTCACCAGAAACGGTCCTACGATAAACTGCCACTTGGAATTAACGGTCCAAGTATAGACCGCCAACCTCAGAAGATAAGGCCAACGGGAGAAAACTTTACGAACAGGACTCTGAAGCCAAGAAACGGTCTAAGGTAAAACTGCCACAATGCCTATAACGGCCTTACGATAAACCACCATAGCTCAACGGATAATAATGGATAAGACGGAAAGAAAGATGTTGGCTCTGGACTCTGGCGTCAGCAAACGGTTCATAAATAGACCGCCAAACATCATCAAACGGCCATATGATAGACCGCTAGAGACAGTGCAGGTCGACGCAAGAAAAGACCAGGTCGATGCAAGGCAAACTCAGGTCGGTGCAATAATGAACCAAGTCGGTGCACATGAAGAAAAATGGTCACATAATAGACTGCCAAAAACGTCTAACGGTCGTGTTATAGACCGCTAGGTGCAAGATCAACGAAATCCTACTAAGCTTCAATCCACAGAAAAACAAATAAAGAGCGAGACCCAGTCAAGGAGAATGACCTATGAAATAAGCCTCAAAGACTGACCAAGATGACCAAGTAAACGGTGTATAAATCGGAGCATCATAAAGATAAATAAGGAAATGACCCAACTCATTGGTCATAAAATGGGTGTCAACAGCGGTCACGCGATCGACCGTTTGTGTCGGCTAGCGGCCTATAGTAGGACCGCTAAGCCTCGTGTGGCGGTGCAGAGTTAGACCGCTATGTAGACATGATAAAATCGATACTATGATGAGTAAATCTCATGTCACGACGTGATGTCCCAAAGTGGACTTCGATATTGGCTTAATATGAAGTTTTTCTAATTTATTTAGAATTTTTCTGGAATATTTGTAATTAGTGACTGTCAGCAGGGCGCCACTTAATTGACGACTCTATGGGTGTCGTTATTTCAATTAATTAGCGACCACACGCGCAGGCGTCATTTCCTGATTTTACAAATTCCATTTAACTTAAAATTCAAGGAATTAACGTCTGCTTCAAAGGCGCCCATTAATTAACGCCATTCCATGAAGGCATGATGTAAAACCAACCTATGGACCTATTTTGCAAGCATTCAAGTTTTGAGCAGCGGACTCACACTAGCGAGCTCACCCGTATGGCGCACACTTAGTGCCCGATGGCGACTACGCGATGTTGGAGAGGGTCCGAGGCGGGACCTTGAGACTCCAATGGTTGGCTAGCTTGGGGAGAACCCCAAATGGACCTAGGATGCCCAAATCATGAGCGGCCAACACACCAAGGGTGTGGGTTAAGTGGATGCTCTCACAACTCGCCCGCGGTGGTCACTCAATTTGGTGGCAATTTAAGATCGGACACTCTCTTACCGCCGACGGAGTAACTATAGCAATACTAAGCTAAGAAAGTCCATTACAGCAATGAGAGATGTTCAGGAGCTCACCTAGCCAGCGTGAAGACGCCGACTCCGGCCGGAGACGGGGGCGAGCGAGGAGGCGAGGGTATACACCCGCACGCCGCGTCGGTGTCGCTTCAACCTGAAATGGCAAGATTACGCCACTACGCTTCTCGCAGGAGGGGTGATCTTAGGGTGGGGATTAATCTTATTACATCCAATACTCCCTCCACGCAGGGAGGGGCCTTCAGCCGGCCAAGCGGGGTAGGGGAGTTATGAAGAAAACCCGACGTTCGGATCGTTGCTGGTTCTGCCAATCTTCAGAGTTGCTGGACAGTAGGGCGGTGATGATGCTCTGAATTTTTGCTGTGCTTGGTAAAGTCGTTGCTGGCCGGGGTAGAGTCTGGAACCGGACTGATTGGTTCTGCCTCTGTCTGGTGCAGAACAATGTGGCTGGTTGCAGAGGGTGCCACGATCTCTACCAAGCTCTTATTGAGACGAGACCTGAACCGTTGGAACCGTGGTCGAGTCTTCTTTCTGTCGGCACCAACGGCGTGGTCGGAAGATGTCGGAGAAGATCGAGACGATCAGATGAGTAGAGGGGTGTCGGTTCTGGCTTCTGTAAATTGACTTGACACACTTGGAGTAGAAAATTTGTAATGTTAGATGCCGATGTTCAAATGCAGCTCTGCTTCTTGAGGATGAAAGAGGACTTGAGACGGAAGATTTTTTCTGAAGAACACTTGATCTGAATCCCAAAAGGTTCGTCGTGGCCGAGCTTCCACTCTCGCCCTGGTTCCCTGCCTGAGAGGTCCTGCGCAGTCGAGGGAGAATCGCTCCTACCAGCAGCTGGGAACTCAGATGTCGACGAAACCACCTCTCCTTGAAAGCTCTCTGGACGACCTTTCCATAGATGTAGGCCTTGACACCAGAAGGACTAGGGAGAGGCCAGATTCGATGCAACTTTCAGGACCCAACTCTGCTGCCTGCGACCTGCTATCTGAAACTGCAAACCAGCAAGATTAAGGGAATGGGAGAGAGGGTAGCATAGCTTGGGAGTGATGGCTGATGGTTTGTGGAGGGGGGAGGGACGTGGCTAGGATCTTCCAAGAGGTCTAGGGGGGCATGGATGGGTGGAGGAAGAGCTGGAGCTGCAAAGGGTGGTGGGGGGAAGATGGAGGTGCACAAGAGAGATGGTGAGTAGGAGAGGAGGTGGGGGGCGAACTTGGCTGTTGGGGGGAGATGGAATTCGACCTAGGGTGGTTTAGGAGGTGGGGAGATGGAAGGGCACAGCCCTAGGGAGAGGGAAATTTGAATTTGGGCTTAGGGAAGAGCCCCTTCAACCTTGGGGAGAGGAAGGGTTGCTTGGGAGAGTGGAAAGGTGCCTAGGAGAAGGGGTTTCCACCTAGGGGTTGGAGGGGGAATTGAATGAGTGCATGGGGAAGGGGAAGGGGCCTTAATGAGGGGTGAATGGGGAGGAGAGAGAATGAATTTCAAAATTGGGGTGGGGAGGAGAGAGAGAGGGGGCACAACCCACTTAGAGAGAGTGATAGTAAGAGAGAGAGAGAGAGAGAGAGGGAGATATTGAGAGGGAACTAGAAGGTGTGGAAATTTTCTGGATTCATTATTCAAGCATAAGTTGTTACAAATGAGAGAGGGGTGGGACTATTTATAGACTCCACACTTTTCCTAAGACCAAACTGACCCTGACAAACTAACTAATGACCAAACAGTCTGAGGGAGGGGCGCCCCTGGGCCTAGCCCAATGAATTGGGCCCATTAACCTATCAAACCAACATAATGACTCAATACTTAAGAAAATGACTCAACAACCTAGGTACATGACTCAAATAAAGGGAAAATTACATGATATTGACTCAAAGAAAATATGAAGATTACATGACTAGACTCAAAAATACATGACTAACATAATGTCGCTTGCTGACGAACAATCCGAGTCCGGAGAAAATGTGGAGGGGCAAGGGATGCCCTCATCATACCCCCGGGGTGGGGAAAACTCGACCTCGTCGAGTATGGGTCCACTAAGGAAGTAGTACATCGAACTGCGGCTCTGGGCGATCCACGATCTCCATACTCAACCCGCGACCATAGTCGGGGAACGGCGCTTCAGCTCGACAAAGTGGCTCGGTCATACCCTCATGCTGGCGATAGGATCTTGCTTTCCTGGTATTGCCGCCGTGTGCTCACGTCGGGCTCTCAAGCTATTTGTGGTGGCACTCCGAGGGTGTCTCTCACAAGGGTAGGTGTAAGCTCGAAGCACTCACTAGGATCCACCGCGGTGCCCTTAGAGGGTGCCGGATCCGCCACATGGGAAGTGGGGTGAATCCCAAAACCCATTTGAAAGTCCAACCCATAAGCTAGGTTGCCAAAGCCACTCAGATCTTGGCAAGGTCCAAGTCCTCGTGCCCTCAGATTGGAGGTGACCCTAAAGTAGAGCCACTCCAAAGCCATCATCACCAAGTTGTCAACTTGGAACTCAAAGTGGTGCTTAGGAGTTTGTGCTCGCTTCTTGTGAATCCCACCGCTTGTTGCTTGATACTTGCTTGAATGCATATGCCATGCACTATGATGCGATGTGAGTTGACAATGTATGGTATGCAAAGGTGGTCCAGGACAACCACATATAGACCTATCATGCATTGATGTTATGAGGACGTTGAATGATTTGGGAGGACCGGGGCATCCATAGGTAGGCATAGTGGTGACAAATGATGGGGGACCCGGACATCCATGTATGCTCCTTTCATGCTTATGACTCATGATGAAAGAGGGTGGACCATTACATCCAAATATGGTCCACTTATGCTTCCTACTTGACATGTGGGTGATGTGGATGAATGTACCCGACGGACTAATCATGCCAAGCGGTGTGATGTGCCAAGACATATGAATTCCTTTCCCAAAGATGACTTCCTCATGTGGGATGGTGGGGTGGCCTTTCAGCTTCCACTCAAAAGGGTCAAAGGGATCTAGGTAGGTGGATATGGGGTGGGGCACTTTCTTGATCTCTAGGCGGGTGTTGCCTAAGGTCATGATTTCTATGGTGTAACCTGGGTCATGGATGAGGTGGGCTTGGCCCAACATGGTGTGTGGGGGTAGGAAAGGGTGGGTGGTGGGTGATGTGGGTGGGTCACGTGGGTACCCATACTCCCAAAGGAAGGGATCAAAGGGGTCATGGACTGGGTTTTCTAGAAGAAGAGACTCTATGCCCACATGGTCTTCACACGGTGGGTCCTCCTCCCTCAAGGTACCAAGGTCGTTAGTGGGCCAGTCGATCAAGGTACTTGGGATCTCAATGGAAGTGGGGTGGATCATGATGGGTTTTTCATCCATAGGGAGAATGAGAAGGAGGTCACTAGTGTAGCAACCAATGGCGAAGACCGAGGTGATAGAACCATCACATGGGTGGGCCTTTCCTAAGGTCAATAAGCAAGTTAACCCTAGTTGCCATTCTAAACCCTTGAGGAGATCATCCCAACCTTCTACCTTATAGTAGGATTGTATTGTGGTGTGATAGGAGTAGAGGGGGGCAATTTGGGATGGGTATCCCAACGGTGAGGGAGGTGGGGGTGAGCTAGGAAGGGTGGGTCCTTGTTTGAGCCATTGGAGTATGACTTCATTCATGGTGAAGGTGTGTGGCTTTTGATGATCCGGAGTAGGAGAGGTGGGTGGAAGTGGAGGTTCTTGGATTTCCTCTAGGGTAGGTTTTTGTTCGAGACTAGCATCTATTTCCATGTGGATGGGTGTGTGGGTTTCAATTCCTAGTGTTAATGGGTTGGGTAGGTCTAATGCGGGAGAATTGGTGATAGCTGGAGCATGGTGCACTTGGGGTGGTGGGCAAGGGTGGACTTGGATTTGGGTAGGAAGGGGAAGTAGAGGAGGCCTAGGTTGGGGAAAGATTGGTGTAGGAAGCGGGAGGTGGGTTGGGTGAGGGGTTTTGGGTTGGGGGTGATGGCCATTATGGGCCTAGGTGGAGGGGTGGTCATGGAGTCCACTTGGGTTTGAGTGGTGAAGGTTGGATGAGTGGTGGTCCTTATGGAGGGAATCGGGCCGGTTAAGGGTCTCTTGCCCTTGGGATCATTTGGGGTGGAGGTGGGGGTTAAAGGGGCTTGACTAGTGTAGGTTAGGGGAGGGGGTTTTGGTTGGGGTGTGGGGGACCATATGGGGTTGGGTGAGGAGGTGGAGGCCTTAGATACTTGGGTTTTAGGGGTGAGGTTTTGGTCGGGTGGGGTTGACGGAGTGGGAGTGCTCCTTGGGCTTTGGTAACCTGGGTAGGAAGGGGACATATATTTTGCCCTAAGTTGCTCCTTCATGTCCTTCCAAGTGGTGATGGGAGTTTCCCTTCTAAGTACCTTTAGCCCGACAATTTGCATCCAATAAGTTTCTGCCCGTTTGGTAAGTTGTATTTTGGAAACCCATGCCTTTTCATCCTCGGACATAGGATACCACGTGAAGTATTGATCCATTGTAGCTTCCCAATCTAAATATTCTCTAGGAGAGGTTCCATCAAAGGTGGGAAGTGGGAAAGGGACCATCCTATCGTCCATCCTTGGGGCGGGCCTATTTTCTCCAAGTTGGTTGAGTCGGCCCGATATGTTATCAAGCCGCTCATTGGCATAGGTCAAGGCTTTCATGAAGTAGTTGACATGGCCAGGGAAGTTATTGGTGTTAGTGGTAGGCATCTTTTGGTGGCTTGGACTTATGGAGTGGGCCGATTGGCAAGGTCGATATGAGGTGGCCATACTAGGGGACAAGAGTGATGCACTTGAAGACTCTAAATGCATAGACATGCCCTAGGACCAACTTGATAGAGACAAGTTGTGAACTTGCTCTGATACCACTTGATGTAAAACCGACCTATGGACCTATTTTGCAAGCATTCAAGTTTTGAGCAGCGGACTCACACTAGCGAGCTCACCCGTATGGCGTACACTTAGTGCCCGATGGTGACTAGGCGATGTTGGAGAGGGTCCGAGGAGGGACCTTGAGACTCCAATGGTTGGCTAGCTTGGGGAGAACCCCAAATGGACCTAGGATGCCTAAATCATGAGCGGCCAACACACCAAGGGTGTGAGTTAAGTGGATGCTCTCACAACTCGCCCGCGGTGGTCACTCAATTTGGTGGCAATTTAGGATCGGACACTCTCTTACCGCCGACGGAGTAACTATAGCAATACTAAGATAAGAAAGTCCATTACAGCAATGAGAGATGTTCAGGAGCCCACCTAGCCAGCGTGAAGATGCCGACTCCGGCCGGAGACGGGGGCGAGCGGGGAGGCGAGGGTATACACCCGCACGCCGCGTCGATGTCGCTTCAACCTGAAATGGCAAGATTACACCACTACGCCTCTCGCAGGAGGGGTGATCTTAGGGTGGAGATTAATCTTATTACATCCAATACTACCTCCACGCAGAGAGGGGCCTTCAGTCGGCCAAGCGGGTTGGGGGAGTTATGAAGAAAACCTGACGTTCGGATCGTTGCCGGTTCTGCCAATCTTCAGAGTTACTGGACAGTAGGGCGGTGATGATGCTCTGAATTTTTTCTGTGCTTGGTAAAGTCGTTGCTGGCCGGGGCAGAGTCTGGAACCGGACTGATTGGTTCTGCCTCTGTCTGGTGCAGAACAATGTGGCTGGTTGCAGAGGGTGCCACGATCTCTACCAAGCTCTGATTGAGACGAGACCTGAACCGTTGGAACCGTGGTCGAGTCTTCTTTCTGTCGGCACCAACGGCATGGTCGGCAGATGTCGGAGAAGACCGGGACAATCAGATGAGTAGAGGGGTGTCGGTTCTAGCTTCTGTAAACTGACTTGACACACTTGGAGTAGAAAATTCGTAACGTTAGATGCCGATGTCCAAATGCAGCTCTGCTTCTTGAGGATGAAAGAGGACTTGAGAGGGAAGATTTTTGCTGAAGAACACTTAATCTGAATCCCAAAAGGTTCGTCGTGGTCGAGCTTCCACTCTCGCTCTGGTTCGTTGCCTGAGAGGTCCTGCGCAGTCGAGGGAGAATCGCTCCTACCGGCAGCTCGGAACTCAGATGTCGACGAAACCACCTCGCCTTGAAAGCTCTCTGGACGACCTTTCCAGAGGTGTAGGCCTTGACACTAGAAGGACCAGGGAGAGGCCAGATCCGATGCAACTTTCAAGACCCAACTCTGCTGCCTGTGACTTGCTATCTGAAACTGCAAACCAGCAAGATTAAGGGAATGGGAGAGAGGGTAGCATAGCTTGGGAGTGATGGCTGATGGTTTGTGGAGGGGGGAGGGATGTGGCTAGGATCATCCAAGAGGTCTAGGGGGGCAGGGATGGGTGGAGGAAGAGCTGGAGCTGCAAAGGGTGGTGGGGGGAAGATGGAGGTGCACAAGAGAGATGGTGAGTAGGAGAGGAGGTGGGGGGCGAACTTGGCTATTGGGGGGAGATGGAATTCGACCTAGGGTGGTTTAGGAGGTGGGGAGATGGAAGGGCACAGCCCTAGGGAGAGGGAAATTTGAATTTGGGCTTAGGGAAGAGCCCCTTCAACCTTGGGGAGAGGAAGGGTTGCTTGGGAGAGTGGAAAGGTGCCTAGGAGAAGGGGTTTCCACCTAGGGGTTGGAGGGGGAATTGAATGAGTGCATGGGGAAGGGGAAGGGGCCTTAATGAGGGGTGAATGGGGAGGAGAGAGAATGAATTTCGAAATTGGGGTGGGGAGGAGAGAGAGAGGGGGCACAACCCACTTAGAGAGAGTGATAGTAAGAGAGAGAGAGAGAGAGGGAGATATTGAGAGGGAACTAGAAGGTGTGGAAATTTTCTGGATTCATTATTCAAGCATAAGTTGTTACAAATGAGAGAGGGGTGTGACTATTTATAGACTCCACACTTTTCCTAAGACCAAACTAACCCTGACAAACTAACTAATGACCAAACAGTCTAAGGGAGGGGCGCCCCTGGGCCTAGCCCAATGAATTGGGCCCATTAAGCTATCAAACCAACATAATGACTCAATACTTAGGAAAATGACTCAACAACCTAGGTACATGACTCAAATAAATGGAAAATTACATGATATTGACTCAAAGAAAATGTGAAGATTACATGACTAGACTCAAAAATACATGACTAACATAATGGCGCTTGCTGACGAACAATCCGAGTCCGGAGAAAATGTGGAGGGGCAAGGGATGCCCTCATCAAGGCATCATTTCCTATTTTTCAAATATGGAAAGTTATTTATTTCTATAAATTAATCCAAGAATTAGCGACTACATGTACAGTCGTCATTTTAATTAGCGACCACCCTGATGTCGTCATTTGGCTTCCGTGTCCGTCTCTGCTGCTGCTTCCTTGCAAAGGCGATCTGTCTATCTTTTGATCTTGATCCTTTCCATGGAAGTAAATCTATATTCTAGAAGTTTATTCCTGGTTTTAATCCCATTAGAACTATGTCTTAAGCTCTATAAATACTCTCCCTTGAAGGCCACCCGCTAGAGAGAGACAGATCTAGCAGAGAGAGAGATCTAGCAGAGAAGAGAGATTCTAGTTGAGAAAAGAGGTTCCTATTAGCAAGAGTAGAGAGATCATGTTTTGGTTTCACTAACAACTTCCTTGCTGGGGTTTCTTGCTGCTCCTACGATGTTCTTCCTTCGGCGGTCTTCCTTCTGCTACTGCCGAACGCTCTCTTTTCCTCTCTCCCTGTACTACTGTAGCAACAACAGAAGGGCACTTTTTCCTCTTTTAGTTTTCTCATCTCATACGCATATCTCCTTCTAGCCATCTTTGCTAGAATCAGTCATCATATATATTTCTCTGCATATCATACACTGTTTGCATCCATAGCATATCTCCCATCCTTTACTCCTCTTAGGGGTTTAAAACAAAACACACCAGGTGTGTTTATGTTTATGTTGCATAGTCTTATTTCTTTATAGCATTGATACTACACTTTGGCTAATCCATATTATTTGCTTGTCATTTCTTGTCTTACAAGGGTAATCAAGATAAGAACCCCCTTCATCGGCTGGCCGGTAGAAGGAGGAAGAAAGGACTCACAACCTCACCCGCTTCTTCACAAGGTACATGCGATCATCTTTCTATTTTTGAGGTAACCCCTCTAGCGATCACACTCCTCTAGAGCATCACATGCTCCCTTTTATTCCTTTTCTTATTATTTCCCACCACATATCATATATATCATCTCTTATTATCTTCTTTCCTTTCTTTTAAAGAAATCAAATCTTCTTTCTTTTCAATGTCTATGTGACACGTTCACAAATTAGCGATCACGGTGGGACTCTTGCTGTTTTTATTTTGATTACCCCTCCTTTGGCACCCACGTGTGCCCCTCCCTTTGGAACCCTCGCGTGCCCCTCCTTTGGCACCCACGTGTGACCCTCCTTAGTGCTCCACGTAGCACACTCCCTTTGTGCACCACGTGCACACCTCCCACTGGATTAGCCAATTTTTAAACTGTTCATAGCATTTTCAAAAAGAAAATTTGATTTCTGTTAGCTTTGATACCATTATCTGTTCTCTGAAACTGATTAGCGACTACTCTCCAGCCGCTATTTCCATAATCAGTGACTGCTCACAGAGGCACTGTTTGCATTATTTTTGGTAATTTCATTATTTTTTATAATCAACGCCCCTCCACAGAGGCGTCATTCACGCATTTAATGCCTAACTCCAAGGCGTCATTTCTTCAGAGACTGTTGTTTCTCCTCATACTCCGGTCATTGTTCACTGCTAATTAACGCCCCTCCATAGAGGCGTTATTCACATATTCAGCGCCTCACACCAAGGCACTATTTCACTTTACTGTTCACCGTTTATCATAGTTTTCCTGTGATTAGCGACTGTCATACAGCTGCGGTTTACTTAGGCAGCGACGACTGTCAGGTCTCGATTTTTTTCTATTTTCACAGAACCTTGATTGTTACTGTTATCTTCACCTGTTGGCTGCACTTATTGATTATATACTTATTGCTGATTGATATGTCTACATTAGCTTGCAATCTAGGGCATTTGGTTGAGAGATCTCCTCTCTCTACACTCCTAGGATTTCACACCCTTTTCTTGGAATTGGAAGGAACTTGCATTGAGCATTCCGTCTCTTTGGACTGAAAATTCCTTTTCCAAGGTCTCCGTAAGTCCCCATACGCGTGGATTCCCTCATAGACGTCAGGCCGATTTTACCATTTGAAGTACTCGGAGTTTAGTTAACCCATCCGTTGGTAAGGAGAGAGAAAGAACTTAGTTGACACGGAGATTACACCCAAACTTGCAACTAGGACCCACATTGAAGAGAGAGAATTGATTATACATTTAAAAAAAAACTTAATCTCAAAGAAAACCTTAAAATCATGGGTTCATTACAACTTGTGTGAATAAATTGTTTGATTGGGTGATTATTTCTTACTTATATTGATTGGCTTGAGATATTTTTCTTCCCTTAAACATGCAACTCCATTTAGGTAAAATCATTAACATGGCCAACTACGGGTACTCTTATGATGGTTATGAGGAGGGCCAATTTGACCCATCCTATGAGGTTCCCCCTCAAGATTCCACCCATTATGAGGGAAACTATGCCCCCTCCCATGCTTATTATTCCCAAGTCCATGTGGTAGACACCACTACTCAAGAGGTTGAGCCTTCCTCTGAAGCTCAACCTATCACACAAAATACATCCGGGGACGTTTCCCCATCTTTTAATCTCAATGATTTTATTCATGCTTTGTCTCAACTGGACGATTCCCAACATCAGGCGGTCCAGGCCGCTCTAAAAGGAAAATCTGTCCCTTCATCTTCAAACCCTCCTCAAGCTGCGGGTGGCCATTTATCTTCTAATGACCAGGCAGTCTCACATAAGATTCCTTCACGTCCACCAACTCCTATTATGGTTATGCCAGCTCAACCGACAAGCCACTTAGTGGTTAGGCCCCAATATCCTCCACCTCCCCAATTCTTAAGGAGGCCTATGCCGAATCCGTTCCCTTCTAATCTGGCCCCAGTCGAGTCTGATACCAACACCATACTCCTCCAGAAGATAGCTAGTATGGAGGAGCAACTTAAGAAGGTCACGGCACCAAAGAATGCTCTGGAGATTGCTCTCCCTACTTTGCCGATTTTCCATTTGCCTCCTTCTGAGATGCCAAATTTCTGGCACAACAATGGAACGGGTAACCCGTTCATTCATCTGAAAGCTTTCATGTACGAAACATCCTTCTAGCAAGATAATAAGATCTCCTTGGCCTATCTCTTTAGATGGTCTCTAGATGGTCCGGCACTTGAATGGTTTTATTCCTTGGAGCCGACCGAAGCCAGTGATTTTGATGTTGTTCAGCGGAAGTTCCTACAAAAATATAAGGGCCGTGTGGGTCCATCTTTGTCAGTCACAGCCTTGTTGCTGAGAAAATGAATCCCGAGGAGGACTTTGTTTTGTTTGCCGATAGGTGGAGAGCTATGGCCGAAAAATTAAAAGACACCCTTTCGGAGACGGAACAAGTTAAGATGATTATATGAAATTCTACTCCGCAATTCCGTCACATTCTGGCCATGAATAAGTTGAGCACTATGGAAGAGCTCTATGAGAGAGCTAGATATATACAGACTCAGATGAAAGATTCACCTATCATGGGCATGTTTGAACATAAACCAAGGTTGGTCAGGAAGAACACCAATGTTAGCAATAGTTGTGGCACCACCGAGGGCACCGTAACTAATGAGCAGGTGGACGTGGTTGGCAACCCCGCACCTTTCTGCCACCCTAACCCAAGACCTCCACAACCTCCACAACAACTCCCCTTCTTTAATCCCGCTCTCCAAGCAAAATACTCCCCCTCAACCCTTCCATCCTCCTCCGTAAAATCAAGCCGTCCACCTAAACCCCCCAGTTCCTTAGCAATACCACCAAGTGCCGCCACCCACCAATTATGGCCCCCAGCAGCCAAGAAGACCACTAGGCCCCAAAAGGGCCCAATACCCGCCATTACTTGAAAGTCTTTTTGATATCTTTAACACACTTGTGGCCGCCAACCTACTCACCTTGCCAAAAGAAAGAACGGCCTGGCCTTCTAATGTGGATACTTCTCGGTATTCTGTCTTCCACCGACAGCTTGGTCACAATATAGACCATTTTTTTCATTTCAAGGATTATATCTATGATTTAAATGATCAGGGTGGTATCAATTGGGATGAAATGAGGCAGTTTATTGCCACTTTGAAGGCACGAAGACCTCCCCGGTAGCAACAGGCTCAGCAACCACCTCAGCAGCAAGTTCCACCTCCTCCTCAATAGCAGCAAGCTCCAGCACCTCAATCGGACATGGGGATTGTCCATAATCTATTGCCGGAGCACCCTGCGAACCAGCAAGTAAACCTTGTTACTTCCTTCCACGAATTGGAAAGAGGACAAGGGTGGCATGAAGAGAACACCTCTGTCAGGGCCATAAACAAAACTTCAACTCAACCACCCCGTCTGTTAAGAACACCTTTCCATCCGACGCCTTTTCCCCAACCAGCTTGTCCCATTTTACGCACCACTAACCAAATTCCCTCCACTACCACTAACCCATTACCGACTAGACGTCTCCTCATTCGCCCTCCACCATCCTCCACACCATAACAAACCCCCCCTCCAATCATCAACTCCTCGCCCTTGCCAACTAGGCCACTCCTCATTCGCCCCTCGCCAACACCTAATCCCTCCACTACCACCAACCCTCCTCCAGGAAGGATTCCCACATCTCGAACCACAAATCCCTCATTTTTACCTAGACCCCTCCTCATTCGGCCTACACCCCCTTCAGCCGTTCAGGCGCCCCCTACCCCTCCAGCTACCACTACCCCTCAGCCAACAAGGCCCCTCATAAGGGTTCCTTCTTTGGTCACTCCTCCAACATCCGTTAACCCCAACATCCCATCTTCCTCATCCATCAATCCTCTGCCTAACCACAACCCGACAGAGGTGCAATCATCACAAACCATGGTTCTCCGTAGTGGATGGATATTCTATCGTGTATTTCTGCAAAGGGAGCCGGAGCCCACACAGGGCCAAGAGGAACAAGAGCTAGAGTAGGAATCCATACCGGGCACTCAGTATGACTTACTAAAGCACTTAGACAAGACCCCGGCATGGATTTCTATTTTAGAACTGATAAAAAGATCCATCATTCACCAGCAGGCTTTGAAAGAGTACCTACAGAAGGTGATGGTTAATGAGGACATTCCAGCAGAACATATTGCATCAGTCTTGACACCAGCAAGTGGTCAGCCGGCCATTGTTTTTCATGAGCATGAATTAGCTCCGAAGCCAGCTAGGAAATATGCCATGTGCATCATAGTTCACATTAACAAAGTGGCAGTTAAACAGTGTTTAGTGGATACTGGAGCATCCATCAATGTGCTGCCTCCTAGCACTCTGAAGATGTGTGGCATTCCTGATAGTCTGATTCGGCCATCCACTATCACAATGACTGCTTATGATAATACGAAGAAACCTCCTCTGGGCATGATTACTTTAAAAGTTGGGCTGGGTTCGGTCTCAATTACAGCGGACTTCCACATTCTTGACATGGATCCAACCTTCAACGGTATTTTGGGTTGCCCTTATATTCAAGAACTCGATGTCGTGCCCTCCACGAATCATCAATGCATAAAGTTTCCACACAAAGGGCGCATCATCAAAGTCACAAGCATGCCTATTTTGCTGTCAGATGATATACACTCAGCAATGTCAGTACCTTCCATATGGCCGACTAATAGGCCTTTGTTATCAGTGTTAGATCTCGCCGATCCGCGACAGGATTTTCTAAGGCCTCCAACTACAACACCTGCATCGGTTTTGATACCACCCCTACCCTCCAAGGGCAAGAAAAAGAAGAATTTGATAAATACCCGAGGATGGAATATTCTAATGAAAATGGGGTACAGATCCAGCAAAGGCTTGGGTGTTAATCCCCAGGGGAGAGTAAAGCCCATTAAACATCACAAGCTTATTCCCCGGGATGGCCTAGGGTACAAAGGGCCGAGTAAAGAAAAATACGACAAACATAATGAAGAGCCATGGGTCGCCATGACTTCCACCCTCAAAACAGACCGGCAACCACTCACATGGACTTTATATACTCATTTTGTAAAAGGGGCTACTCAACATGATGAGCAGACCACAGTGGTTACTTCTATGTTATATCACCAAGATGTACATGCACGTCAGTTTGCTCGCCACGTAGCCCCGCTGGTCACATATAAAGCTCTGGAGTCCTTGAGGCCGGACAAGAGAAGGAAAATGGATGACCCGGAATGTAATTGGTATAGATGGTTTGATATGAATGACATTACCATTGCTTTAAGTTGTCTATTTATGCCAACTGATGCAGAATGGCCGCCACTTATTCATGAGCTGATAGAAAAGCGGGCAATAATTACAGATAAGAGGTACATGCTGAGTAACTATACAAATATTGGGGAGTCAGATGTGCCATTCAAAGAAGGCTTCACTATGGATAGGCTGTGGGCCGGCCTTTTCTCTCTCAATTCCATACACCCGTCACTCATTACTTTCTGGTGCTCCAAACTACTTCTCCTTGATGTTCCTAGACCACCCGCGGTCTTGATTACTCTCTCTCCAGATCTGTTCCAAGCTTCCCCAATTCCTCCCCTGCTCCTTGAGCAATTTTCTCAACTCTCAATTGCACCCCCGCGTAGGCAATCTCTTATCCAATCTTTCTATAATCTTTCAATTTCAACACCATCTCATATTCCACCCTCCCATTGCTTTATTCTTGAAAATGAAAAAAAATGCCAAAATTCAAACTTTCCAATCTTCCATTTATATTCAAGAGACCTCTTATCTTACTTCGGAGTGTGCCCCGATCCAAGGGCCGCTCTTTCAAGGTTCGTTAGTGGATCTCCTTCTCTCCTCTGATGAGGAGGATTCTCCTGTACCTTCTCCTATATCCACAGCGTCTTCCTCTTCTTCTCTTCCTCCTCTAGGTCAAGGTAGTCCATCTAGCTTGTCATCTTGTTCTTCTCCTTCCTCTTCTAATAAGAGTCTTGGGGTAGCTACTCATAAGAAAGCCAAGGGTAGAAAGATTCCCCGTAGGTTCTTGCCGGATCTAGCTAGAAGATGTCGAGCATGTTTAGCTCTTCCTGGTTTCTTAGATGATCTGATCTTCCTGCGAGAGATAGAATGTGAGGATGTGTGCTCTACAGATGAAGGCTTTGGTGTTTACGAGATTATGAATGATGAAGACCCTATTGAAGAGGGGGATGAAGAATATGAGGACGAGACTAATGCTTTTGCTAGTGGCATGAGGAGGTTCGACGAACAATCAGTCTCAGTAGAGGAACCCACCAAAGAGATCAATCTGGGTACTGAGGAAAACCCTAGGATTGTCCTCATCAGTAAAAATTTGTTGCCCTCTGAAGAAGAGATGCTCATTCAAGTTCTTCGAGATTATAAGGACACATTTGCATAGAGTTATGAGGATATGCCGGGTCTGGACCCTGCGCTCGTTGAACACCATCTCACACTTAAGCCATGATCTGTCCCGGTCAAACAACGGTTAAGACGTTTCCACCCCCACATGGCATTAAAAATGAAAGAAGAGGTCGATAAGCTTCATAAGGCTAGATTTATTAGAGTCGTTCTCTATCCCAATTGAGTGGCTAACATTGTCCCGATTATGAAAAAGGACGGAAGAGTTAGAATTTGCATAGATTTCTGGGACCTTAACCGCGCATGTTCTAAAGATGATTTCCCCCTCTCTCACATAGATGTGCTAATTGATAACATGGCAGGGTACGAGACCTTGTCTTTTATCGATGGCTTCTCTGGTTATAATCAGATCCGCTTGGCTGAAGAGGATCATAATAAAACCTCATTCACTACACCTTGGGGCACTTACTGTTATGTGGTCATGCTATTTGGGCTCAAGAATGTCGGAGCCACTTACCAAAGGGCCGTGATGGCTATTTTTCATGACATGATCCACATCTTTATAGAGGTGTATGTTGATGACCTGGTAGTGAAATCAAGAACACGGATTGAGCATCCCGGGGTTCTAGCTAAAGTATTGCAAAGAGCACGAGAGTATCAATTAAAGATGAACCCCAAGAAGTGTGTGTTTGGTGTTTCATCAGGAAGGTTGCTTGGATTCATAGTCAACAAAAGTGGTATTGGGATTGATTCCAATAAGGCTAGGTCAATAAGGGATTTGTCTCCTCCCAAAAATTTGAAAGAAGTTCAATGATTGATCATGAGGTTACAATTTATTCGCCGGTTTGTCACCCAACATTCACAAAGGTGTAGGCCATTTTACGAGCTTACTAAACTAGGAGTGAAATTTAATTGGGATGACAAGTGTCAGGTAGCCTTTGACAGACTAAGAGATTATCTGGACAATCCCCCTGTCTTGAGGCCGCCAGTTCCAGGTAAACCACTTGTTCTCTATATCTCTATCCTGGATGACTCTGTAGGTGCTGTCCTTTGGCAAGTTTATGAAGAAGGAAAAGAAAGGGCAGCCTACTACTTGTCTAAGCTTCTCAACCCCTGTAAGCAGAAGTACTCAGCTATGGAGAAGACTTGTGCTGCTTTAGTCTGGGTAGTGCAGATGTTGAAGCATTATTTCTTAGCTCACGCGGTTCACCTTATTGCTCGCATGAATCCTATCAAGTTTCTCCTTGAAGAATCTGTTCTCACAGACCGATTGGCATGATGGCAAAGCTTTCTTTCTCAGTTTGATATCATCTACATTCAGCAAAAAGCAATCAAAGGCTATGCCATAGCAGAACATCTCGCTCATCACCCTCTCCCTACATTCGACCCTGTTTGCTCGGAGTTTCCAGATGAGGAACTAATGTCCGTCAATCAGCCCGATTCGATGTGAACATTACATTTCGATGGAGCTCGGAATTCACAAGGAAAGGAGATTGGCATTGTTCTTCTATCACCGGAGGGTATCATTATTCCGCTTGCCTCTCAGCTCGCATTTCCAGTTACAAATAACATAGCCGAGTATGAGGTTCTTCTACTCGGACTGTAGGCCACTCATCAATTCGGTGTTACCCAATTGCAGATTATAGGTGATAGTCATCTTATTCTTCGCCAAGTGCTCACAAAATGTCGCACGCTTAATCCTAAACTTAAACCCTACCAGGAACTCGCTTCCGCTTATGCCAAGCTTTTCACTAAACTAATCTTTGTCCATGTTCCTCGAGATCAGAACATTCTAGCGGACGCTCTCACTTCTCTTGCTTCCTCTTTGATTTTCCTCATTGAAAGGGACTTCCATTCAATCATTGTTTAAAAGCATCTCACTCCTGCCATCAAAGATCCAGCGTTCCTTAGTATTAAGGAAGAGTTGCTCAAGAAGTTTAAGGAAGGTGGTGTTGGCCCGGTTAGGAGCCAATTGAGAGGGGGGTGAATTGATTGCCCACCCTTCTTGACAAATTTAGACTTAAATAAATCAAACCACAGATATGGTAAATAAACCTTAGATAAAGCTTGATTAGAGTGTATGAATGTAAAGCAAGCAAGCCCTCACAACTTCCCATCATAGAAATATAATCACTCGGAGAACAATGTATGAGCGGACAGTTGATCAAACTCCCGTCTCGCCGACTCACACTCGTAGTATGAACGGATAGAAAATATCATCAACCACATAAAAAGTAAACCACGGCACAGTGATTTTTAGGTGGTTCGGACGCACCAAGTGCCGTCCTACGTCCACCCCTCTCACCTCGAGAGGATTTCACTAAAACATGCTGCACGATGGCAGCAACCACCACACACGGGCACGACAGCCCACACACGTGGGTTCTCGCACGACGATGAGAGGCCCCACACACACTCGGAGCAAGCTCTGAAATCGTCTAAAGAGAGAAATAAAATAGAAATGACAAAGGCCAGTCTGAGATTTATGATCTAAGCACAACAAAACTAAGAAGATGATAGACAAAATAGATCTTCCCCTAAATCCTTCAACCAAACTCAAAGATTAAAGAAGGTAGCACTAGAACGATGGAACCGAGGGATGGAAGAAGTCGGTGTTGAAGATATGAACACCCAAAGTAGTGGATGAAGAGGACGCCGACCGCGGCCTCCCGATCTTGGCTTGGGCTCGTGAGGGACGAACTCGGCGTAGCCTTCCTTCTCCTCCAGCAGGGTGTGACTCCTTCTTCTCCTACAAGCAAAGGATGAACACGTTAAAAGCTCTTGGATATCTTCCGATCAGACCAAAGGGGTGGCGATATATACTCAAGAGAAAACATGACATGAGGACTTAAAAGCCTTAGACAAACCCCTTTCATACCATGTACAAAGGATGGTGGATGCCCTTGGGCCATTATAGTAAACAACCAAGCCAATCGGACCTAAGATCGGAGGGTTCGAAATGGATCCAGAAAAACCCTATCGGAATGATCAGAAAAAGTGTCAACTCATAGAGTCAGCTCTTTTTCACGAGAGTTCTGCCAGAACACATAAAAACAATATACGTGAAACAAGTGTCAACTCATTGAGTCGACACTTTTTACCAAGTGTTCTGGCCTATGAAGCAAAACAACATTCATGGTGAAAAGTGTCGACTCTTGAGGTCGACACTTTTTCACGAAGGTTCTGTTTTCACTGAATTAATGAACTTACCTGAAAGTGTCGACCCATTAGGTCGACACTTTTTCCCGAGAGTTCTGACTTTGCTAAGTTAACAGAACCTTGGTGAAAGTGTCGACCTCATTGGCCGACACTTTCTGCCAGCGTTCTTATCACTTAACGCAAGGCAGAGAGTGTCCAAATAAGTGTCGACCCCATGGGTCGACACTTTTCCTGACAGATGGAAAAGCTAAATAAAACCCATTGAATGACCACGAATCATGAAACATGGTTCAAAATCAATCATATAAGCACTGATAGATGAGATTCCCATTTACAAACCAGATTTCAACATAAATCAAACCATCCACATTAAAATCCAATTAATCATTCATTCTTACCATGGCCTTCAAGATTTGAGTGTTAACTTCACATAGAACCTGCACTATCAAATTGCCATTCATCTCAAACTCAAAGTTAGCAATTGACATTCTCAATCAACAATGTCATTGCATATGAACTAAACAATTCAGCAGACTTGAACTTTCTAATCCATCAATTAACAACTATGATACCAAAGCCTTGTGATCAACATTCAACTTACACTTTTTCTTCTTGAACAAGCCTCAAACTGATCAAACATTCATTCAATCATTCAAAGTGCACATTCCACATTCATCAATTGTATATTAATGCAAATCACATAAACACTGAACTCATGACATTTTCATCCAAGATCTTCGTCAAAACAGAGCGGGGCACAATAATCTCCCCCTTTTTGACGAAGATAAAACCATTGAAAGATCACAAAGATTTGCATGAGAAATACAACCCTTTTAGTGTTAAAACAAGGATCTTCTTAGTTTCAGCTCTCATTCAGAAGCAACATAACATGCAAACATCCAAGCATTTAACTCTCCCTTTTTGCCAAAAACACAATCAATCAAGAACACAAGCAAGCCACGAATCTTCATGCAAATGCAAGCTGCTGTGATTTCATTTCTCCCCCTTTTTGTCAGAGTCAAATAGGGGATTATTAAAACCATGGAAGTAAAGCCTCAACATGCACAGTTAACTCTATGAGATGCATATGGAAAGATTGGAATGAGCAGGCAAGCACATATGCATTCATTATTCAATAAGTTAGCAAGCATGTTCTCTATGAACATGTTAAGAAATATGCTATAGATCGAGAACATGAGTTTCATGAGCAATAGTAAAAGGGTAGTGCTTACAAGAAGTGGTACTACAAGACTCATGAAATATGACTGATTCAAGATGTACATTCGTACAATCACTCCCTAGTTGTATATGTGAAGTATGAGCAATGAAGTCTAGATATTATGGATTTTCAAATTTTCTAAACAACACAAGTAGCAACTTTTCCTCCCTACACTTCCATACACCGTGCTCGACTTTTGGTAGCTTCACACAACCCTAAAATTATTTTTCATTTTTCAACGAAGATGACTAACCTTTTGACACGAGTCAGGCCCTTTGTTTCAGGGGCATTTCCCGGTTACTCGGTATCGTCACTTATGATTATGTGGATAGGACACTTTTCAATGCGAGTTTCCTCCTTTATTTCAGGGGGGATTCCCGATTTACTCGATGTCAAAGCACACTTATTGAAATTTTTGACAGGGCGGACAGCTTGTAAGACCCCGAATTATTTAATTGAGCCCAATATATCTATTAAGCTTTTATTAATCAAGAATTGAATTCTTATTGAATTAATAATTGAATTTCAGATTTATTAATATTTAATTCGTTAGAAATAGTATAAGTGAAAATCCAACTACCTAATAAAAATTCATAAAAATAGTAAACATGTTAAGGTCGATGTAGACAACAACTTTGTCTTTTGTCATTAAGCCATTTAAAAATCCGTGGTTAGATCTAATTGGAGATTTAGCTCAAAAGTGCACACTTTTTAACCCTTACCTAACCTTAGTTTAAAACGCAAAATTGAGGCATAATACTTGACCAAATTAGCTCAAACCGGAGGCAAATGAACAGTCTTGATCAGAGGATCAAAAGCCCTCTACCTATTTCTCAAAACCCTAACCCTAGAAGGCGCAGTAGGCCGAGTTTGATTGAGTCAAACTTTTTGGCGCCGTTTCTAACACGTCACTTGCCCCGTCGAATTCTCCCAGCTCAGAACTCTCCAGAAGATGTGTGAGCTATAGATAGAAAGCTCTTCGAGTCTAGTTTCCTTTGATGGCTGTGCGGTTCACTGAAGTTTCAGATCTAGGAAGATCATGCTTGATTTGTGGAGGTGTGTCGGCAGGCCGTCGGCTTCCTTCATCCTTCTTTGTTTCTTCAATTGAGGTACGAATTCTCAACCAAATTTTGATCATGAATATATGATTTTGTTCCTCTCGATGAGATCTATCTAGTGGGACTGAAAGCCCCAATTTTTATCAGGTATCTAGAGAGATATCGAGGCTTTTGTGAAGGGTTAGCAAGTTCGTTCTTCATTTCTAGCATCTTATTTCAACCTTCGATTCAGGTAGGTTTAACAGGCCAAACTCTAATTAATTTATATGATGTAATCAGCATGTTGTTAGCTTTCATTTAATGTAGAAAGCCCCAACTTTCATTGAGCATGCTTGGAAAATTTTGATTTTTAGTGAGAGCATGTCTAGAACTTGATTTATATTGTGACCCTTTGAGTTAGAGCTTGATTGCGGGCTGATTTTGAGTTAGATAACTTGATCCAAATATAGCTTATCATATATGGTTGGATTCAGCATCAAGTTAGCTTTCTTTTGACATAAGAAGCCCCAAATTTTGTTATGTATATTGAGAGAATTTCACGATTTAGTAGAAGCATGTCAATATCTAGGTTTTCATGTGTTCATCATAGAATAGGTTAAGATTTAATTGATTTCTGTTGAAATTAGTGTTTCAAATCACTTGTTTTATGACCCTGGTATGTATATTCATAACCTTAGATCATGTGGTTAAGATCCCAACTCAATTGGATCTCAATTGGGTGAGTTTATATGTTTTCCGAAGGTTAAAACCGTTTTTGTTCTTGCAGGGGTCGACCCCTGGGGTCGACCCGTTTTATGGGAGCCCTGGCAGGCCCGAGGGTCGACCCCAGGGGTCGACCCATCCAGCACCCAACAAGGGTCGACCCCTGGGGTCGACCCATACAGCCAGAGTGTGGGGGTCAACCCCAGGGGTCGATCCATTCTGCAGGATTTGTGGGGGTCGACCCCAGGGGTCGACCCCAGGGGTCGACCCATGTACCAGAAACCCAGTTTTTATCGTTCTTCGACCCGAGGATCGATCCGGATCATTAGGGGATCGACCCATTTAACTTAGACCAATTGAAAATTATATTCTGGAAGAACCAGTGACCTATTCATGAAACCTTATGATTTCAATTTGCATTGGTTCCTACGTTCTATCATGGTGAAAAAACATGCCGTTTATCATTTTCATTTCAACACATACATTGGTTAAATAGAAACCCACATGAGTATTGGTTAATGGTATAACTAAATTACTGTTAATATATGCTATTTCACTCCTGTGTGAGTTCGTTCTTTGCCTTATCATCTTGAATCATCCTTTGGCAAATTGGTTTAATGCAAATGATAATGGATAATCCTTGATATATTAACTTGGTAATTAGGATTAAATTGATTGTTAAGTTGCTGTTTTAGTCATTATTACCAGTAAAAAAATGGATGTCTTACACACCTGAACGGTACACTGTCAGCCGTTCTTTCTTGACCTCACGGACCAAGCTTTGGTCCAGTTCTTGTAATGCGGCACCGAAGTGACTGTATAAATCGAGTTTTCGTTTTGAATCCAAGGACATGTTAGTCCTTAATTCTCGTACTTATGACAGTAATTCCTCTGATTAATTGGCCATTAAAAATTGACTGAATGTCTGGACGGGTGGGACTTTGGACCCATTAAAATCAATGCCATCGCGTCATAGGGGCCCGATCTGGTCCTGGGGAGAGCGCTCGAAAAATTACTGAGCCCATGGGATGCTAATGACATGGTGGGGCATTACACCGAAATACTTGCTTGCTTGTTGCATCTATGACAAACATCTCTTGTTACTTGTTACTTGTTACTTGATCGCGAATGAATTGATATTACTTACTTGTGGCCAATTCTTTACTACTGTCTCTTGTTATATATCCTATTGTAAATTCTTGTACTTGTTATCTTGTTAATTCTTGACTTCACATATTTCTTGACCTTGCAAGATCTTATTATTACGTTGTTTCATTATATCGTTATCGTCATTTATTTCTTTCTTAGTATTGCACATGAAAATGTAATTCACTTGTTAATCACGTAAATTGCATGTTATTTCCTACTGAGCGTCAGCTCATAGTTGTGTTTTCCCCCCTTTCCAGGCTTTTCAGGTGACGCGCTTACCGATGGGGAAGGGCAGGAGTGATGTCATGAGTGTGTCAGTTCTAGTGTGCTAGTAGTGTGTTATCTTACTTCTAGTTGTGTTTTGGAGAGCATTTAGTTTCAGTTATGTTATTGAGTTTTAGTGGTTGTAGTTCCAGTTGTATTAAGTTGAATTTGAGGTTATTGTATCAGTTGTGGTTGGTTGATGAGCTTTTAGTATTTCCATCTTGTAGCACTTGTGTATTATTTTAGATAGATCTCTCTCTTGCCAGCTCGTTCCCGACTGTACGTCCCGATATTCCGCGTCGGGGCGTGACAGTTTAGTTGGTATCAGAGCCCTAGGTTTCACATTCCTAGGTTTCCTAAGTTTAGGTTTTCTTGCATTGCATCCCAATAACCGGTATATCAAAAGGTGCTGTCCGAACGTTAGGCTACGCCTACCGGGAAGGTCACATACTTGCGCGAGTGGTCTTCGGATCGATTACCTCCGCCAGGTACCGAGTTTTTGGTCGTGTCTAGGTGTTTTAGACCCCTAACCTTGTTAAAGTCTAAGAATCTGACATGGTGAGATTGGGCAGAAACTTGGGTTAAGTTCGTTTCTTAATCGTGTAATTATTTATCTTGATTAAACCTAAGTAATCTATTTCTCGTGTAGATGGCAGCTGATCGTGCTGAATGGAGGAACCTGCAGCGCACGGTTCAAGGCCTTACTCAGGCCCTTCAACAAGTAGCTCAGGCAGGAGCAGCATAGCATGGCACCGGTGATCTATACCGGAACTTTCGAGGGATGAATCCACCAAGGTTTGCGGGTTCGACCGACCCCGACCAAGCCGAGCACTGGCTAGATGAGATGGGGAGGATCTTTGAAGTTATGCAATGCACCAACCAGGAGCGTGTCCTGTTGTCCACATTTCAACTGGAACGTGATGCACGTACTTGGTGGGATTCTATCAAGGCGACTCTCGGTGACCGGCAGGTTACGTGGGAAGAGTTCGAGGAATTCTTTAACAACAAGTATTTTTCTGATAGAGTGCAAGAGAAGAAAGCGACGGAGTTCGCGGCCCTGAAACAGTGAGGGTTGTCAGTGGCAGAGTATGAGGCTCAATTTGCACGGCTTTCTCGTTATGCTACACATCTTATTTCCACCGAGAAAATGAAGGCGAAGCGCTTTCTTAATGGATTGAAGCTTCATTATATTAATCAATTGGCACCGATGGAGATTTCCACTTATTCTGAGATGGTGAGAAAAGCACAAGTTCTGGAGGATACTTTAGAAATGACGGAGAAAATCCATGAAAATGGCACCAAGAAGGAACGACCTACGGGTTCCGGGAGTGTCAAACCCGGGTATATCAAGAAGAGGCCCGCGAGTGGGTCGAGTTCGTGGACCGGAGCAGGATCATGGAAGGGAAAGATGCCGAAGCATGAAGATAAGAAGCCTGGCCCTATTATTCCATACATGGGTGTTTGCAAGTTTTGTAATAATCCTGGCCACAGGGTGGAGGATTGCTGGCGCAAGCTAGGCGCATGCCTACGATGTGGAATCGAGGAGCACCGTATCTCTGATTGCCCTCGTATGTCTGAGCAAGCTAATCCGACAAAACCGCAAGTCTTCAAGAAACCACAAGGCAAGCTCCAAGCTCTGCATGCTGAGGAAGCGGGAATAACCGAGGATGGTGGACTCGTCGAAGGTACACTTATTATACTCGACAAGCCAGCATTTGTTCTTTTCGATACTGGTGCAACACATTCCTTTATTTCTCGGAGATTTGCTAAGTCTTTAGATGTGGAACCTGTTTTGATGAATTCTCCGTTAGAGATATCAACCCCTATTGGTACTAGATCGGCGATCCAACACTTCTATCCTTCTAGTAAGGTTATGATGGGTGAGCAGAACTTTCCAGCTGATTTAGTTTGCATGGAGATGAAGGATTATGATGTAATCCTAGGAGCAGATTGGTTGGCTAGATATGAGGTTAACGTTCACTGCAGTTCTAGCTCCGTGTCTTTTACTAGACACCCTGGACTTTCTTTTGTGGGAGTTAAGCAACATAACTCCGTACCGCTTATCTCGGCTCTTCGAGCTGATAAGCTGATGAGGCGAGGATGTGAGGCCTTTCTAGCCTTCGTCTGTACAACTCCTGAGCAGCAGATGGAGATTAAGGACATTTCTATTGTCCGAGATTTTCCTGATGGCTTTCCAGAAGAACTACCAGGACTTCCACCTGAGCGGGAAGTTATCTTTTCTATTGATCTTATTCCTGGCACATCTCCTATTTCTAAGGCTCCTTATCGTATGTCTCCTGCGGAACTGAGAGAGTTGAAGCAGCAATTGATGGAATTACTCGAGAAGGGCTTTATTCGTCCTAATACTTCTCCGTGGGGAGCCCCTGTATTATTCGTCAGGAAGAAAGATGGTTCGATGAGGTTGTGCATCGATTATCGGCAATTAAACCAGCAGACTGTCAAGAACAAATATCCATTGCCGAGGATTGACGAGTTATTTGACCCGATAGCGGGAGCTCAATATTTCTCTAAGATCGATCTTCGATCTGGATATCACCAGTTGCAGATTAAGGAAGAGGATATCTATAAATCAGCTTTTCACAGCAGGTATGGTCATTTTGAATTTGTCGTTATGCCTTTTGGTCTAACGAATGCTCCAGCAGCTTTCATGCAGTTGATGAACAATGCATTTCGGCCCTATCTTGATCAATGGGTCGTGGTCTTTATTGATGACATCTTGATCTATTCCAAGAGTGAAGTGGAGCATGCTGAACATCTGAGGATGGCATTGCAGTTATTGAGAGATCATCAACTTTATGCCAAGTTCAGTAAGTGTGAATTCTGGCTGCAAGAGGTGTCCTTTCTCGGACATATCATTACGAAGGATGGTATTTCTGTTGATCCTTCGAAGGTTGAGGCAGTGAAGAATTGGGAACAGCCTACCAGTGTGACAGAAGTTAGAAGTTTTCTAGGCCTGGCAGGCTATTATCGAAGATTTATCCAGGATTTCTCTAAGATTGCGGTACCTATGACAAGATTAACCCGCAAGGAGAACAAGTTTGATTGGTCAGAAGATTGTCAGCGAAGCTTTCAGACTTTGAAGGAGTGTTTGACTACTGCACCTGTATTGGCTTTACCTTCTGGTGAAGGAGGATTTGTCGTATATACTGATGCATCAGGTATTGGCTTAGGTTGTGTGCTCATGCAGCATGGGAAGGTGATTGCCGATTCTTCTAGGTAGTTAAGGAAGCACGATAAGAATTATCCTGTTCATGATTTAGAACTGGCAGCAGTCGTGTTTGCTTTGAAGATTTGGAGGCACTACTTGTATGGAGAAACCTTCACGGTGTTTTCAGATCATAAGAGTCTGAAATATTTATTTTCTCAGAAGGAACTCAATATGCGGCAGCGCAGATGGTTGGAGTATTTAAAAGACTTCGACTTCTCGATTGAGTATCATCCTGGCAAGGTAATGTTGTAGCAGATGCATTAAGCTGGAAGCATGTGGCAAGGTTATCAAGTCTCATGTTACAAGAATGGAAGTTACTGGAACAATTGTCTAGTCTGGATCTTAATATTGACAATGATCGGGTTATGATTGCTCAGATTCAACTTAAGCCCGAACTGTTGATGAAAATCAAGTCTTTGCAAGATAATGATCTCGAGCTGGTAGAGATCAAGGGAAACTTGAGCAGCAGACCTGACTTCATGTTGGCTGACGATGGAAGATTATTATTCAAGGGCAGAACTTGTGTACCTGACGAAGCCGCAATAAAGAACAAGATTCTTGAGGAAGCTCATAGATCCAGATATACTATTCATCCTGGCGGCACTAAGATGTACAGAGATTTGAAAAGATCCTTTTAGTGGCCGAATATGAAAAGATGAGTTACAGATTTTGTGAGCAGATGCTTGGTATGTCAACAAGTTAAGGCCGAACATTTCAGACCGGCAGGGAAACTGAAACCACTCGACATACCCCAGTGGAAGTGGGAGAGCATTGGCATGGACTTCATTATGGGTCTACCTAGGACTCGTGGTGGATTTGATGCGATATGGGTGATTGTTGACCGATTGACAAAGTCAGCTCATTTCTTACCAATTAAGTCCAAGTGGACGATTGATATATTGGCTGCTTTGTATTTGAAGGAAGTGGTGAGACTCCATGGTATTCCAGTCAGCATTGTGTCTGATCGAGACCCCAGATTTACTTCACATTTCTAGAAGCGACTGCAAGAGTCTCTTGGTACTCGTCTGAATTTCAGTACTACTTTTCATCCGCAGACCGATGGACAGAATGAAAGAACCAACCAGATAGTGGAAGATATGCTGCGAGCTTGCATGATTGATTTCGGTGGTAATTGGAGTGAGCATTTGGCATTAATTGAATTCGCCTACAACAACAGTTACCAATCCAATATACAGATGGCTCCTTTCGAAGCATTGTATGGTAGGAGTTGTCATTCCCCGTTGTGTTGGGACGAGGTAGGTGAGAAACAGTGGCTTGGACCGGATCTTGTCTCAGAATCTTCACAGAACATCTGTATTATCCGAGACTGGTTACAAGTAGCCCAATCCAGATAGAAGAGTTATGCCGACAACAGGAGAAGAGCATTGGAATTTCAGGTTGGCGAGCATGTGTTCTTGAAGGTCTCTCCTTCGAGAGGGATCCGAACATTTGGCATTCATGGCAAGCTGAGTCCGAGATACATTGGTCCATTCGAGATTCTAGATAGAGTGGGAGAGGTGGCATACAGACTAGATTTACCACCGCATTTGTCTGGCGTACACAATGTTTTCCATGTGTCTATGTTACGGAAATATGTGTACGACCCCACTCATATCATCCCAGCAGGTGGATTTTGAACTGAAGGAAGATTTGACTTATGAGGAAAGACCTGTCAAGATTCTGGACCGGAAGCAATAGCAACTCTTGGAATCGTTCGATACCGATGGTCAATATTCAGTGGAGTTGGCGTGGGACCGAAGAAGCAACATGGGAGTCTGAAGAGACTATGCAGAAGCGGTATCTCGATTTATTCTAGGTGAGCAATCTCATTCCCTACTCTTAGTTTTAGTGCAGTGAATTTGGAGGACCAAATTCCTTTAAGTAGGGGAGGGTGTAAGACCCCGAATTATTTAATTGAGCCCAATATATCTATTAAGCTTTTATTAATCAAGAATTAAATTCTTATTGAATTAATAATTGAATTTCAGATTTATTAATATTTAATTCGTTAGAAATAGTATAAGTGAAAATCCGACTACCTTATAAAAATCCATAAAATTAATAAACAGGTTAAGGTCGATGTAGACAACAACTTTGTCTTCTGTCATTAAGCCATTTAAAAATCCGTGGTTAGATCTAATTGGAGATTTAGCCCAAAAGTGCACACTTTTTAACCCTTACCTAACCTTAGTTTAAAACATAAAATTGAGGCTTAATACTCGACCAAATTAGCTCAAACCGGAGGCAAATGAACGGCGTTGATCTTCGGATCAAACGCCCTCTACCTATTTCTAGAAACCCTAACCCTAGAAGGCGCAGCAGGCTGAGTTTGATTGAGTCAAACTTTTCGGCGCCGTTTCTAACACGTCACGTGCCCCGTCGAATTCTCCAAGCTCAGAACTCTCCAAAAGATGTGTGAGCTATAGATAGAAAGCTCTTCGAGTCTAGTTTCTTTTGGTGGCTGTGGGGTTTGCTGAAGTTTCATATCTAGGAAGATCTTGCTCGATTTGTGGAGGTGTGTCGGCAGGCCGTCGGCTTCCTTTTTCCTTCTTTGTTTCTTCAATTGAGGTAGGAATTCTCCACCAAAATTTTATCATGAATATATGATTTTGTTCCTCTCGACGAGATCTATCCAGTGGGACTGAAAGCCCTAATTTTTATCAGGTATCTAGAGAGATATCGAGGCTTTTGTGAAGGGTTAGCAAGTTCGTTCTTCATTTCTAGCATCTTATTTCAACCTTCGATTCAGGTAGGTTTAACATGTCAAACTCTAATTAATTTATATGATGTAATCAGCATGTTGTTAGCTTTCATTTAACGTAGAAAGCCCTTAATTTTCATTGAGCATGCTTGGAAAAGTTCAATTTTTAGTGAGAGTATGTCTAGAACTTGATTTATATTGTGACCCTTTGAGTTAGAGCTTGATTGCGGGCTGATTTTGAGTTATATAACTTGATCCACATATAGCTTATCATATATGGTTGGATTCAGCATCAAGTTAGCTTTCTTTTGACATAAGAAACCCCAAATTGCGTTATTTATATTGAGAGAATTTCACGATTTAGTAGAAGCATATCAATATCTAGGTTTTCATGTGTTCATCATAGAATATGTTAAGATTTAATTGATTTCTGTTGAAATTAGTGTTTCAAATCACTTGTTTTATGACCCTAGTATGTATATTCATAACCCTAGATCATGTGGTTAAGATCCCAACTCAATTGGATCTCAATTGGGTGAGTTTATATGTTTTCCGGAGGTTAAAACCGTTTTTGTTCTTGCAGGGGTCGACCCCTGGGGTCGACCTATTTTCTGGGAGCCCTGGCAGGCCCGAGGGTCGACCCATCCAGCACCCAGCAAGGGTCGACCCCTGGTGTCGACCCATACAGCCAGAGTGTGGGGGTCGACTCCAGGGGTCGACCCATTCTGCAGGATTTGTGGGGGTCGACCCCAGGGGTCGACCCATGCATCTGGTAGACCCCGATTTTACAGGGGTCGACCCCAGGGGTCGACCCCAAGGGTCGACCCATGTACCAGATACCCAGTTTTTGTCGTTCTTCGACCCGAGGATCGATCCAGATCATTAGGGGATCGACCCATTTAACTTAGACCAATTGAAAATTATATTCTGGAAGAACCAGTGACCTATTCATGAAACCTTATGATTTCAATTTGCATTGGTTCCTACGTTCTATCATGGTGAAAAAACATGTCGTTTATCATTTTCATTTCAACACATACATTGGTTAAATAGAAACCCACATGAGTATTGGTTAATGGTATAACTAAATTGCTGTTAATATATGCTATTTCACTCCTGTGTGAGTTCGTTCTTTGCCTTATCATCTTGAATCATCCTTTGGCAAATTGGTTTAATGCAAATGATAATGGATAATCCTTGATATATTAACTTGGTAATTAGGATTAAATTGATTGTTAAGTTACTGTTTTAGTCATTATTACCAGTAGAATGGATTACTTACACACTGAACGGTATACTGTCAGCCGTTCTTTCTTGACCCCGTGGACCGAGCTTTGGTCCAGTTCTTGTAAAGCGGCACCGAGGTGACCGTATCAACCGAGTTTTTGTCTGGAATCCAAGGACATGTTAGTCCTTAAATCTCATACTCTTGACAGAAATTCCTCTGATTAATTGGCCATTAAAATTGACTGAATGTCTGGACGTGTGGGACTTTGGGCCCATAAAAATAAATGCCATCGCATCATAAGGGCCCGGTCTGGTCCTGGGGAGAGCGCCCGAAAAATTACTGAGCCCATGGGATGCTAATGACATGGTGGGGCATTACACCGAAATACTTGCTTGCTTGTTGCGTCTATGACAAACATCTCTTGTTACTTGTTACTTGTTACTTGATCGCGAATGAATTGATATTACTTACTTGTGGCCAATTCTTTACTACTGTCTCTTGTTATATCTCCTGTTGTAAATTCTTGTACTTGTTATCTTGTTAATTCTTGACATCACATATTTCTTGACCTTGCAAGATCTTGTTATTACGTTGTTTCATTATATCATTATCGTCATTTATTTCTTTCTTAGTATTGCACATGAAAATGTAATTAACTTGTTAATCACGTAAATTGCCTGTTATTTCCTACTGAGCGTCAGCTCATAGTTGTGTTTTCCCCCCTTTCCAGGCTTTTCAGGTGACGCGCTTACCGATGGAGAAGGGCATGAGTGATGTCATGAGTGTGTCAGTTCTAGTGTGCTAGCAGTGTGTTATCTTACTTCCAGTTGTGTTTTGGAGAGCATTTAGTTTCAGTTATGTTATTGAGTTTTAGTGGTTGTAATTCCAGTTGTATTAAGTTGAATTTGAGGTTATTGTATCAGTTGTGGTTGGTTGATGAGCTTTTAGTATTTCCATCTTGTAGCACTTGTGTATTATTTTAGATAGATCTCTCTCTTGCCAGCTCGTTCCCGACTGTACGTCCCGAAATTCCGCATCGGGGCGTGACACAGCTTTTTCCTCACAAGTCACGTGATTTCTATGTAGGGGATTTAGATCCCTTAAATGTGTTGAGTGGAATAAGTGAAATCCTTATTAGTTAGAATCATTAACTCAAACGTGCAAATTATGTGAGAGATTGCAAAGAATTAGCCTATTCATTGTGATGTCTCCCCCTAAGTGTATGCACTATTATAACAAAAATCTCCCCCTTAACATGTGCCATGTAACAACATGTCTACATCAAAGTATTTTTATTTAGCAATGGAGTAAGGTCATAGGAGATATCAAAATTGAAAGGTGTGCAGTCTATATACACTCAAGCATGTATCAAAATGGTATTATCAAGTACATTGATTACCGGTACGTGGCGGAGAACGTAGGTCTGAAGACCAACCTCACGCATAGGGAAAGCTTCCAACTGGACTTGTTCCAACCTTCGACAATCGACATTTGATATACCGGTGAGTCATGGCATTCATGCACACGAATATGAAGTATATGCATTTATGTACATGCGAATGCGAGAAGATAAAGATATATATGAAAACCAAATTGTTATTCACTGTGATATGCACAAAAGCAAAGTTTGAAATGTAAAGGCCATGGAAGGACTTCTTATGTGCAAACGATAAAGCAGTATGAACAATTTCTTTATGAAAAGGTGAAAAGTGTGTATGTACAATTCATGTCACGCCCCGAGCGCGGAAGGAACCTGGGAGAACGTGATGAGTTTATATCAATCATGTCAATTAGAGCAAGTAGAATTTCGACATCAAAACAGAGTGCGCAATAAGATAAATTTTTTTTAAAAAAAACATAACCAAAGACTGATACCATTTATAACAATTTAATCCATTAAACAAAGTCACATACTCTAGGACTAATCAGGCCCACAAGCCTTAAATGTAACAACTCTTGACATAACAAAATATCTAACGACAAGCCTCCAAGGAATAAACTAAAGACGACTCGACATGATAAGGTGTAGCAGCATGGCGCTTGCAGATTCTACGCTCGTCACTCTTGCTCCTGCCCATCCGAGTCCGAGTCAGGGTCCGTATTACCTGAAAGGTTTGGGAAAAAGAACTTGGTGAGCGAACACTCAGTAAGAATTATATCTCAAGAACTAGCAATTGGTTTAAGTAATTACTTCTTCCAAATGAAAATGTAAGTCTAGCATGTAAAACATGTAAAATAGGACGATACGGAATTGAACATGATAACGAGAGGAAATAACATGTGCTGTTGATCCAAGATAAGGAATTTCAAGTATTCAAGATTTCAAGTATTTGAACAAGTACCGAGTATATCAATAAAGTTTTTCATGTCATGAGATAATGGCTATTAACAAGCAAGTACTTTAACCATTCCGTGCCACGCAAGTCATGTCAAGTCAATCAAGTCAAGCACGCGAGAGAGAGATAGTGGAGTGTCGTAGATTCAAGCAAGTACTTCGGTGCAATGCCACACCGTGATCAATATAACTCCCATGGGAACAAGTACTTTCGGGTGCTCCTCCCAGGACCAGATCGGGCCCTATATGCGGGGACATTTTTACATGTAATATCTAGACAACCACTTTAGTGATAGCCATGGATTTCCAAGAACAAACTCATGTAGGATATCAAGGTAGATTCGTGGATAGGTTCCACGGAATTCAAGGAAGACCATTAGATGGATAATGATAAAACCAACGAGAACCATGACGTGTCGATAACCTGGGTAGAGTCGGTACCTTAACTAGGTAACCGTGATAACTTGAGTGGATGACTAACCCGTCACCAACCAAGGGACATGAATCAAGCTGAGAGAGTGACCCCATCTATAAGGGACTTAATCCAAGAAACCGCCTAGTGGGATATTATCATTCCACCGGCTGGGATTATTCTCTACTGGACCAAGATGGCACCATGAGAGGGCCGGTTTACCACATGACGTGGTAATCAAAAGTTCAAGGTGTTTGAGGTACAACCAGCTCAGTCGGCCTTGAGGGAATCGAAGGCTACGAGGAGACTTATGGAGGTCCCAATGACTAACTTGCCAGTCTGAAGGAACGGAATGTCCAACGGAGGGCTCGTATGTCACCGAGAGTTGAGGTGTATATGTGAACCAATCATGAAACAGGGACTCCATCTACGGACGTGAGATGAGAGTTCCAGAAGACCCGCGGTATGGGTCAAATCGGGAGAAAACGGTGAGAACATGAATGTGTTAATTATAGAATTCATGTCCATCCAATTCTATAATTAACTGTAATTAAATAAACTTATATTATTTGACGCCCATGGGTGGCGTCATTTATTAATTAGCGTCCTCTTGGAGGGACGTTAATTGTATGATTTTTAACTGAATTTATTTAACAAGAATTCACATTTATATCAATTTAATTGAATAAATTCAAAAACATACATTAAAAGGCACATTGATTTATTTAAAATAATTTAAAGAAAAAGAATATATGATAATTAGGAGAAAAATACAAGGATTCCAAATATATATTTTTCATAATTTTCTGTCATATATTTTAATAATAATGGATTTTCAAAGATATGCATACATGATATATATATATATATACTTATATATATATAGTTAATCTGACACCTAGGAACAGTGGCGTCAAATTTTAAAGTGACGGCCGTTTTTGAGTCGTTATTTCAAAAAAAATTGAATTTTCAAACCTCCCGTTTCTATACCTAACCATGTCGGAATCTAGCTTATAATATACTGAAATGACCGGCTCGAAAAACTCAACCTAACCATACGTTCAAAATAATTTTTCGTTGAGAGACGGGGGATCTTGAGATAGGGGGCACGAAAAATGGTGCAACCACTTTCACTACCTCGGTCTCCACCCCAATAGTATGCCCATAAATTTTCATGGCCAAAGGATACTTCTATACCTATGAACAACTATTAATACTAAAAACACATAACTAACAAATGTTCAATTGACGACTGGTCGTTGGTAATTTTTTTTGAATTTCATTAATTGACGACTAGGTTGCTGCCATCTTCTATGAATATAACGCCCAAGGCAGGGTCGTTAATTCAAAGAAATGACATGGTGAAGGACGTCATTTCTTTTTTCACCAGATTGATTTATGAACAGTGGTATTTTTCCAATATAAATATTTTTATGACAATATATATATGTATAGGTCAAGAAAAATAGCAGGATTCCAAAACTCTATTCATGCATAAAATCATATTTTTGGTTACATAGATATTAAAATTTTAACATGTGAAATTTATTAATTCATATGGAATTGACGACCGTTTTGATGGGCGTCAAAATGAATTAGCGCCCTGATGAGGGTCGCTAATTACAAAAAAATTCAGAACTCGACAGAGACACAACGATGAACTATCTGCATAATGTATATATATGATTTTAGCTTCAAATCATGATTAAACTTAGTATGGGCTACGAAACTTGAGAGAACCTACAATATAATAATGATTTATCTTTGTTTGGGCTACGAAACTTGAGAGAACCTACCTGTTTGAAGATTTAAACGAAGAACCGATGCTCTGTTTTGAACAGAGTAAGACAACGGCTTGCAGGATGAAGATAGGAAAGAAGAAGTTGGTGCCCAGGCTTCCTAGCTGCAACAGGAGAAGAAGATGGGGTGCTTCTTCTCGTTCAGGCAATCGGTAGGATGCAGGTGAGGAAGGAGATGCCGCTTTCTACACAGCAGGAAGCAGATGGATGCAGCAACCGATGAAGAAGTAGGGGAAGACGATGCCCCTTTACGCAACAACAAGCAGGAAGATCAAGAAGTGGATGGAGAAGGTGTTGCCTTCTCGTAACAGCTAGCAAGGAGGAAGAGGATGCAGATGTCGCCCTCGTTCGGCAACGGCAGTAGCAGGACGACGATGCACGCGGAGGACAGGGCTCGAACGCAACAGCAGCAGCAATTGTGATTACTATGTTCGATGGGGAGAGATTTTTATAGGGAATGAGAGATTCTAACGGGGTAACTAAATCCAAAAATAGTAACGTATTCACATCGATCTCCACCTTGCCTTAACCTCAGTCGCCTACTATAACCAAATGACATATACCCTAACGTGTATACGTTCGTAGTGGGTTGGGTTTTTTTACAAATATATACTTATATGTATGTGGGCTTTGCATATATGAGTTTGGCCTTGTGAGAGGTTCATAGGGTTTGTTTATTGGTTTAGAAAAAAGGTCCTTGTGTATTTGAGTTGGGTCTATATATATATATATGTATATGGGCTTAGCCCATTTAGGTGTATATATATATCTATATATATATATATCTGGGTTTTGGGCTTATAGGTTTTGTATAAATGGTACGAGATAATAAATATGTTAAAGCCCAATAAATGCATGAATACATATAGCCTAATTATTATTATTATTATTATTATTTTATCTTTTTCACACATATTTAATTCATTTAGAATATATTTATCCCTTATTATTTATCCGAGGTTTTACACCCTCCCCCACTTAAAAGAATTTGGTCCCCAAATTCCATTGCGTGAATGGAGACATGGTGGGTATAGAGTACTTAAAGTATAGAATAATTCCGGATATCTTCTTCGCATAGATTCTTCAGTTTCCCATGTAGCTTCTTGTTCCAAACATTTGTTCCACTGCACTTTTACCATGGGAATGGTCTTGCTTCTTAAGACTCGGACCTCTCGATCAAGAATCTTCATTTGCTTTTGTTCGTAAGTGAGGTCCCTTTGAATCGCTAAATTACTATGATCAACGACATGGAAAGGGTCGTGCATATATTTCTTCAGCATGGAAATGTGGAACATGTTGTGCACTTCCGACAATTGAGGAGGCAAAGCAAGACGATAGGCTACCTCGTCAACTCTTTCCAATATTTCGAATGGACCAATGAATCTCGATGTGAGCTTGCCTTTAACTCCGAACCTTCTTATTCCTTGACCGGGTGAGACCTTGAGGTAAACATGGTCTCCAACTTGGAACTCTAATTCCCTTCTTCTATTATCTGCATAAGATTTCTATCTTGATTGTGCTACTTTGAGTCTCTCTCGGATAAGTTCAACCTTTTCTGTTGTGTTTCTAACCATATCTGGGCCTAATAGTTGCTTCTCGCCAACTTCATCCCAGCATATAGGAGATCTGCAACTCCTGCCGTACAAAGCTTCAAATGGAGCCATCTGTATACTAGCTTGATAGCTATTGTTGTATGCAAACTCGGCTAGGGGAAAATGATCATGCCAACCTCCGCCAAAGTCAATAATGCAAGCCCGTAACATGTCTTCAACTATTTGATTTGTTCTCTCGGTCTGACCATCGGTCTGGGGGTGGAAAGCAGTACTGAAATTGAGCTTCGTCCCCAAAGAGTGTTGTAGACCCTTCCAGAAATGAGAAGTGAAGCGAGGGACTCGGTTAGACACGATCGATGTTGGGACTCCATGCAACCTCACGATCTCCTTAATATACAATGCGGCCAAAACATCAACCAACCATCGACTTTTAATTGGCAAGAAGTGCACCGACTTGGTCAGTCGGTCGATGATTACCCAAATACCATCATGTCCGCCTCTAGATTTAGGCAATCCCATGATGAAATCCATACCAATTCCTTCCCATTTCCATTTGGGAATATCAAGGGGGTGTAACTTTCCGGCGGGTCTTTGGTGTTCCGCTTTTACTTGTTGGCACGTGAGACAGCGAGATACAAAGTCTGCTACCTCCCTCTTCATGTTCGGCCACCAGAAAGTTCTTTTTAAATCTTTGTACATCTTACTTGCTCCAGGATGAATGGTATACCTAGAGCGGTGACCTTCATCTAGAATTTTCCTTTTCAACTCAGGACAGTCCGGGACACATGTCCTTTCCTGAAACATTAGTCCTCCATCAACTGCCTGCTTGAACTCAGTTCTTTGATCTAGTTTTTCCCTAATTTCAATCATTCCAGGATCTTCATCTTGCAACTTCTTGATTTCGGATAGCAAGTCCGGATGCACACTCATGTGAGAGAGAGTAATACACCCATCTTTCTAGTCCGTGCTTATATTTAATCTAGAGAATTCCTCTAATAGTTTCCATTCCCCTATCATACAGCTGGCTATAAGGGCTCTCGGCTTTCGACTCAAGGCATCAGCTACCGAATTCCCTTTACCGGGGTGATATTGAATAGTGAAATCAAAGTCTTTTAAATATTCCAGCCATCGACGTTGTCTCATATTAAGCTCCTTCTGAGAGAACAGATATTTGAGGCTCTTATGATCAGAGAATACTATGAATTGTTCTCCGTAGAGGTAGTGTCTCCAGATTTCTAGTGTAAATACTACCGCGGCCAACTCCAACTCATGCACCGGGTAGTTTTCTTCATGCTTCTTCAACTACCTAGAAGAGTATGTAATAACTCTTCCCAGTTGCATTAATACACAACCGAGGCCAATACTGGAAGCATCGGTATATACCTCATACTTCTCTCCTTCAATAGGAAGGGCCAAGACCGGAGTAGTGGTCAAACGGTCCTTCAATGTTTGGAAGCTTTGTTCACATTCTTCATTCCACTCATATGGCACTTCCTTGCAGGTCAGCCTGGTGAGTGGTACTGCAATCTTCGAGAAGTTCTTAATAAAACGCCGGTAATAACCAGCAAGACCCAGGAAACTCCTAATTTTTGTTGCATTTGTCGGTTATTCCCAGTTCCTTACTGCTTTGACCTTTGCGGGGTCCACTGAGATTCCATCCTTTGAAGTTACGTGTCCTAAGAAGGACACTTCTTCAAGCCAAAACTCGCATTTGCTAAATTTGGCATATAATTAATTATCCCTCAATATCTGCAATGCTATCCTCAAATGCACTTCATGCTCCTCTTCAAACTTTGAATATATCAGGATATCATCAATAAAAACCACAATAAATTTGTCCAGATGCGGTCTAAAGATGCTATTCATAAGCTGCATAAAAGCTGCAGGGGCATTTGTTAGTCCAAAAGGCATAACAGTAAATTCATAATGCCCGTACCTGCTTCGGAATGTAGTTTTCTGAATATCCTCGACCTTCATCCTTAATTGGTGATAACCCGATCGAAGATCAATTTTTGAGAAATATTTTACTCCAGAAATCTGATCGAAGAGTTCATCGATCCTCGGCAGTGGGTATTTATTTTTGATAGTGAGGTGGTTCAGCTGCCGATAATCGATGCACAGCCTCATCGATCCATCCTTCTTCTTGACAAACAGTACTGGTGCTCCCCATGGGGAAGTACTTGGTCTGATAAATCCTTTCTTCAATAGCTCCATAAGCTGCTCCTTCAATTCCTTCAATTCTGCGGGGGACATTCTGTAGGGTGCTTTGGAAACAGGTCCGGCACTCGGAACAAGGTCTATAGTGAATGAGACCTCTCTCTCTGGTGGCAAACCAGGCAAGTCTTTAGGGAAAACATCGGGAAACTCCCGAACCACTTGAATGTCTTCTAGTCTAGCTACCTTAGCCTCCGTGGCAGTTACAAATGCTAAGAATGCCTCGCATCCTTTGTTGATAAGTTTGTGGGCTCAAAGAGCAGAGATGACTGGTGATCTCTTCCGGGGGGTAATGTAAGTTAACTCCGGGTAATCCACAAAAGTTACTTTTCCATTTCGGCAATCTACACTTGCCCGGTGGGTGGATAGCCAATCGGCCCCTAAAATTACATCGTACTCCTTCAAGTCTAAGCATATTAAATCTGCAGGTAAGTTGTGGCCTTTAACTATAATCTTGCAGTTTGGGTAATGGAAAGTGACATCAGACTCATTCCCTAACGGGGTAGAAATCACCAAGTTTATCCATTCAGGTTCCATAGAGAATGAAGCAGCAAATTTCTTTGAAACAAAAGAATGTGTGGCCCCAGTATCAAACAGTACTTGAGTAGATTTAGAGCAGATAGTCAAAATACCTTCCACCAACCCACCCTCGGTTGGTTCCGTCTCTTGGAGAGCTTGTAAACGTCCTTGCTTCTTTGCCGGACGCTTCTCTTCCTTTGTCTCCGGCTCACTTTGCTCGTTCATCATTGGACAGTCGGGAATACGGTGTTCTTTACTCCCACAACGAAGGCATGCTCCGAGCCTTCTCCAGCATTCCGCAGCCTGATGACCCGGCTTGTCGCAATTTTAACATTTCTCCTTTGGCGGTGCCGTGATGGAGAAAGGTTTGTTGTTGCCCTTCTTGAAGTTCTTCTCCTTGGAGGGTTCGCCTCCATTATTGGTCCACTTTTTGAAAGATGGTTTAAAAGTGTTGGGGCTTGTGACATTTTCCCTTTTATCCTTACCACGGATTTTGTCAGACAATTCTGTGGCGTCTTCTAGCAACTAGGTACGACGCACCATCTCTGAGTACACTTGAATATCCAAGGGAGCGAGCTGGGTGATATACTGAGGTCGTAACCCATTCAAGAACCTTATTGCCTTCATCTTTTCAGTGCAAACTAAATGTGGTGCATTTCTAGATAGCCTGGAGAACTGGGCTTCATAGTCGGCTACTGACAGGGATCGTTGCTTCAAGACAGCAAATTCTGCGGCCTTTTTCTCCTGAACACGGTCGGAGAAATACTTGCTATTGAAGTGCTCGACAAATTCGGCCCATGTAACATGATTTTCAAGCTAGGTGGCCTCGACAGACTCCCACCAAGCACGAGCGTCCCATTCCAGTTGGAATGTGGCCAGAAGCACCTTTTCACCATCTGCGCATTGCATGACGCGGAAGATTCGCTCGATCTCCTTTATCCAATTTTCCGCATCCTCAGGGTTTGATGATCCTGAGAATCTCAGAGGGTTGAGATTTCTAAAGCTCCGATGGAGGTTGCCAGCTCCATGGTGTGCCCCACCTTGAGCCACTTGTTGTAAGGCCTGAGTTAGGCCCTGAACAGTTCGTTGCATTTCATGCCATTGTGCGCGTTCGGCAGCCATAGTCCTACAAGGAGTTTCATGTTGGAATCTGTAGTTGGAATCCCTACAAGGACTTTACCCATGGTGCTACCCATCCTCACAGTTTAGGAATAGACCTAACCTTAGACTTGGGTTTCCTAGGAATTTGAAATCCTAGGCTCTGATACCACAAAAACTGTCACGCCCCGAGCGCGGAAGGAACCCGGGAGAACGTGACGAGTTTATATCAATCATGTCAATCAATGCAAGTAGAATTTTGACATCAAAACAGAGTGCGCAATAAGATAAATTTTTTTTAAAAAAAACATAACCAAAGACTGATACCATTTATAACAACTTAATCCATTAAACAAAGTCACATACTCCAGGACTAATCAGGCCCACAAGCCTTAAATGTAACAACTCTTGACATAACAAAATATCTAACGACAAGCCTCCAAGGAATAAACTAAAGACGACTCGACATGATAAGGTGTAGCAGCATGGCGCTTGCAGATTCTACGCTCGTCACTCTTGCTCCTGCCCATCCGAGTCCGAGTCAGGGTCCATATTACCTGAAAGGTTTGGGGAAAAGAACTTGGTGAGCGAACGCTCAGTAGGAATTATATCTCAAGAACTAGCAATTGGTTTAAGTAATTACTTCTTCCAAATGAAAATGCAAGTCTAGCATGTAAAACATGTAAAATAGGACGATACGGAATTGAACATGATAACGAGAGGAAATAACATATGATGTTGATCCAAGATAAGGAATTTCAAGTATTCAAGATTTCAAGTATTTGAACAAGTACCGAGTATATCAATAAAGTTTTTCATGTCATGAGATAATGGCTATTAACAAGCAAGTACTTTGACCATTCTGGGCCACACAAGTCATGTCAAGTCAATCAAGTCAAGCACGCGAGAGAGAGATAGTGGAGTGTTGTAGATTCAAGCAAGTACTTCGGTGCAATGCCACACCGTGATCAATATAACTCCCATGGGCACAAGTACTTTCGGGTGCTCCTCCCAGGACCAGATCGGGCCCTATATGCGCGGACATTGTTAAATGTAATATCTAGACAACCACTTTAGTGATAGCCATGGATTTCCAAGAACAAACTCATGTAGGATATCAAGGTAGATTCGTGGATAGGTTCCACGGAATTCAAGGAAGAACATTAGATGAATAATGATAAAAGCAACGAGAACCATGACGTGTCGATAACCTGGGTAGAGTCGGTACCTTAACTTGGTAGCCGTGATAACTTGAGTGGATGACTAACCCGTCACCAACCAAGGGACATGAATCAAGCTGAGAGAGTGACCCCATCTATAAGGGACTTAATCCAAAAAACCGCCTAGTGGGATATTATCATTCCATCGGCTGGGATTATTCTCTACTGGACCAAGATGGCACCATGAGAGGGCCGGTTTACCACATGACGTGGTAATCAAAAGTTCAAGGTGTTTGAGATACAACCAGCTCAGTCGGCCTTGAGGGAATCCAAGGCTACGAGGAGACTTACGGAGGTCCCAATGACTAACTTGCCAGTCCGAAGGAACGGAATGTTCAATGGAGGGCTCGTATGTCACCGAGAGTTGAGGTGTATATGTGAACCAATCATGAAACAGGGACTCCATCTACGGACGTGAGATGAGAGTGCCAGAAGACCCGCGGTATGGGTCAAATCGGGAGAAAACGGTGAGAACATGAATGTGTTAATTATAGAATTCATGTCCATCCAATTCTATAATTAACTGTAATTAAATAAACTTATATTATTTGACGCCCATGGGTGACATCATTTATTAATTAGCGTCCTCTTGGAGGGACGTTAATTGTATGATTTTTAACTGAATTTATTTAACAAGAATTCACATTTATATCTATTTAATTGAATAAATTCAAAAACATACATTAAAAGGCACATTGATTTATTTAAAATAATTCAAAGAAAAAGAATATATGATAATTAGGAGAAAAATACAAGGATTCCAAATATATATTTTTCATAATTTTCTGTTATATATTTTAATAATAATGGATTTTCAAAGATATGCATACATGATATATATATATATATATATATATATATATAATTATATATATATATAGTTAATCTGACGCCTAGGAACAGTGGCGTCAAATTTTAAAATGACGACCGTTTTTGAGTCGTTATTTCAAAAAAATTTGAATTTTCAAACCTCCCGTTTCTATACCTAACTATGTCGGAATCTAGCTTATAACATACCGAAATGACCGGCTCGAAAAACTCAACCTAACCATACGTTCAGAATAATTTTTCGTTGAGAGACGAGGGATCTTGCGATAGGGGGCACGAAAAATGGTGCAACCACTTTCACTACCTCGGTCTCCACCCTAATAGTATGCCCATAAATTTTCATGGCCAAAGGATACTTCTATACCTATGAACAACTATTAATGCTAAAAACTCATAATTAACATATGTTCAATTGACGACCGGTTGTTGGTCATTTTTTTTGAATTTCATTAATTGACGACTGGGTTGCTGCCATCTTCTATGAATATAACGCCCTAGGTAGGGTCGTTAATTCAAAGAAATGACATGGTGAAGGGCGTCATTTCTTTTTTCACCAGATTGATTTATGAACAGTGGTATTTTTCCAATATAAATATTTTTATGACAATATATGTATGGATAGGTCAAGAAAAATAGCAAGATTCCAAAACTCTATTCATGCATTAAATCAGATTTTTGGTTACATAGATATTAAAATTTTAACATGTGAAATTTATTAATTCATATGGAATTGACGACCGTTTTGATGGGCGTCAAAATGAATTAGCGCCCTGATGAGGGTCTCTAATTACAAAAAAATTCAAAACTCGACAGAGACACAACGATGAACTATCTGCATAATGTATATATATGATTTTAGCTTCAAATCATGATTAAACTTAGTTTGGGCTACGAAACTTGAGAAAACCTACAATACAATCATGATTTATCTTTGTTTGGGCTACGAAACTTGAGAGAACCTACAATACAATCACGATTTATCTTTGTTTGGGCTACGAAACTTGAGAGAACCTACCTGTTTGAAGATTTAAACGAAGAACCGATGCTCTGTTCTGAACAGAGTAAGACAACGGCTTGCAGGATGAAGACAGGAAAGAAGAAGTTGGTGCCCAGGCTTCCTAGCTGCAACAGGAGAAGAAGATGGGGTGCTTCTTTTCGTTCAGGCAATCGGCAGGATGCAGGTGAGGAAGGAGATGCCGCTTTCTTCACAGCAGGAAGTAGATGGATGCAGCAACCGATGAAGAAGTAGGGGAAGACGATGCCCCTTTACGCAACAGCAAGCAGGAAGATCAAGAAGTGGATGGAGAAGGTGTTGTCTTCTCGTAACAGCAAGCAAGAAGGAAGAGGATGCAGACATCGCCCTCATTCGGCAACGGCAGTAGCAGGACGACGATGCACGTGGAGGAGAAGGCTCGAACGCAACAGCAGCAGCAATTGTGATTACTATGTTCGATGGGGAGAGGTTTTTATAGGGAATGAGAGATTCTAACGGGATAACCAAATCCAAAAATAGTAACGTATTCACATCGATCTCCACCTTGCCTTAACCTCAGCCGCCTGCTATAACCAAATGACATATACCCTAACGTGCATACGTTCGTACGTGGGTTGGGTTTTTTTACAAATCTATACTTATATGTATGTGGGCTTTGCATATATGAGTTTGGCCTTGTGAGAGGTTCACAGGGTTTGTTTATTGGTTTAGAAAAAAGGTCCTTGTGTATTTGAGTTGGGTCTCTCTATATATATATGTATATGGGCTTGGCCCATTTAGGTGTATATATATATGGGTTTTGGGCTTATAGGTTTTGTATAAATGGTACGAGATAATAAATGTGTTAAAGCCCAATAAATGCATGAATACATATAGCCTAATTATTATTATTATTATTATTATTTTATCTTTTTCACAGACGTTTAATTCATTTAGAATATATTTATCCCTTATTATTTATCCGGGGTTTTACAATTCAGCTCAAAAGATTTAAGTATCTGACATGCACACTCCTAATTCTCTCTTAAGAAAACAAAATTGATCAGAATTTAAAGGTTTTGTAAAGATATCTGCAAGTTAGTTTTTATATCAACAAAAATAAGCTCAAAATCACCTTTATTTATATGATATCGTATGAAATGGTGTCTAACCTTAATGTGTTTGGTATGAGAGTGTTGAACCGGGTTTTTGGACAGATTTATAGCAGACGTGTTATCACACATAATCGAAGTGTTTTTCAAACAATAACCAAAATCAAGCAATTGATGTTGGATCCATAGCACTTGAGCCGCACAACTACCGGCAGCCACATATTCGGCTTCGGCAGTTGATAAAGTCACACAATGTTGTTTCTTTGAGGCCCATGAAACCATTCTGCCCCCTAGAAACTGATAGTGACCGCTTGTACTTTTACGATCCATTTTACATCCAGCATAATCAGAGTCAGTGAAAGCATGTAAATCAAATGAATTATTCTTTGGATACCACAAACCAAGGTCAGGTGTACCATTCAAATACCTGAAGATTCTTTTCACAGCCGACAAATGAGAATCCATAGGATAAGATTGATATCTTGCACAGAGACAGACACTAAAATGGATGTCAGGCCTACTAGTCGGCAGGTATAGTAGTGAACTAATCATACCCCTAAAAAGTTTTTGATCGATTTTGTTACCTTTTTCTTCTTCCATTTTCTATGAGGTGGACATGGGTGTTGCAAAGGGTTTGACAGTCTCAAGTTGAAATTTCTTCGTGATTTCTTGTGCGTACTTCTTCTGGTTGATGAAAATGCCATCGTCCAGTTGCTTTATTTGTAATCTCAAGAAGAAGCTCAGCTCGCCCATCAAGCTCATCACGAACTCTCCGTGCATGAGTTGGGAAAATTCATCATTCATCTTCAAATTAGAGGCTCCAAAAATTATGTCATCTACATAAACTTGAACAATTAAGGAATGTTCATCACAAGTTTTTGTAAACAACGTTTGATCTATATTACCTTGTTTGAAGCCATTATCAATAAGAAATGAACTTAAATGATCATATCATGCCCGGGGAGCCTATTTTAATCCATACAGTGCCTTATCCAACCTGTACACGTGGTCCAGATATGTTTCATCCTCGAAGCCCGGTGGTTGTTCCACGTACACTTCTTCCTTGATAATCCCGTTGAGGAAGACACTCTTCACGTCCATTTGAAATAGCTTGATGTTCCTATGACAAGCATAAGCAAGTAAGATTCTAACGGCTTCTAATCTAGCCACAGGAGCAAAGGATTCATCAAAATCAATGCCGAATTCTTGAGAGTAGCCCTTGGCTACTAACCTTGTCTTATTCCTCACAACCACCCCATCTTCACTAAGTTTGTTTCGGAAAACCCACTTAGTTCCGATTATAGGATGGTTATCAGGCCGGGGCACAAGGAACCACACCCGATTCCTTTGGAATTGGTGTAGTTCTTCTTGAAAGGTGAGAACCCAAGAATTGTCATTCAAAACATCATCTAAAGACTTAGTCTCAATGCTAGAAAGTAAAGCTAAGATATCATGAATTTCAACTTACCTCATTGAAGCCCGTGTTCTAATTCCTTCATCCACACCGCCGATCACATTCTCCAACAGATGGTCCTTGTGCGTGGTCCAGTGGTGTGGAATGGTCGGATGCACTTGATCTTCTTGTTGTGCATCCTCCTCTTGCTCACATTCTTTATCTTGATTTGCTGCCCCACCTTGTTTGCTCGACTCTCCCTTTTCAACTTCATTCTCACCTGTAACAATAAAATGATCATTATCATTTGGCTTTCTCATAGTGTATTCATCAACAACAACATGTGGACTCTCCTCGACAACAAGTGTTCTAGTGTTATAAACACGGTAAGCTCTAGAAGTTAGAGAATACCCGAGGAAAATCACTTTATCACTTTTCGCATCAAATTTCTCAAGATTATCTTTACCATTGTTCAAAATGTAACAAATAGAACCGAATGGCTTAAAATGTGATATGTTGGGTTTCTTACCTTTGTATAGCTCGTAAGGAGTTTTCTTAAGGATCGGTCTTACCATTGCTCGAGTTGTGATGTAGCAGGCAGTGTTCACTGCCTCTGCCCATAAGTACCATGGAAGACCGTTCTCCGCAAGCATGGTACGCCCCATCTCCACGAGCGTCCTATTTTTCCTCTCGACCACTCCGTTTTGTTGCGGGGTTCTAGGTGATGAGAATTGATGTTCGTACCCCTGCTTCTTGCAAAATTCATCAAACTCATGATTTTCAAATTCTCTTCCGTGGTCACTTTGAATTTTCTGAATTGAATAGCATTTTTAATTCTGAACTGTAGCACAAAAGTCAATGAATTCATTGCAAGCATCACTCTTGTTGGATAGAAACAAAACCCATGCATATCGCGAGAAATCATCGACAATCACGAAACCATAAAGCTTCCCTCCAAGACTGCCAGTCCTGATGGGACCAAACAAATCCAGATGCAACAGTTGAAGGGGTTTTTCTGTTGAAACAATATTTTTGCATTTAAAAGAAGTTGTGGTTTGTTTTCCTTTATTACATGCTTCACAAATTTTTGATGATTCAAAATTTAAACTAGGAAGGCCTCTAATTAAACCATGACGATTCAGCTTCCTAATGACATTAAGACGGGCATGCCCAAGACGGCGATGCCACAACCAGACATCTTCAGCTTTGTTAGCAACTAAACACAATTTTCATAAGCAATTTCATCAAAGTCAACTTGATAAGTGTTGTTACTCCTTCCTCTTATGAATTTGATTTCATGCGAGTTAGCATCGACAATGGTGCAGTGAGAAGACTCAAAAATAACCTTGTGACCTTTGTCACAGAGTTGACTTATACTTAGCAAGTTATGGCAAAGACCTTTAACAAGTGAAACATCTTTAATACAATGGTTGAGATCCTTACCAATTCTCCAAATTTCGATTATCTTACATCTGTCCTATCCACCAAAAATTACTGTATCGCCATTTTTCTCTGCAAGGTCTACAAAAAGTTGTTTATTCCCTGTCATGTACCTAGAGCATCCGCTGTCCAGGTACCATTTTTTCTCTCCAACCTTCATGCAGACCTACACCAATAAGCAACCATGCTCATTTTGATTTGGGTACCCAAGCGGGCTTGGGTCCCATGATGTTAGCATTTCCAACAGATTGATTGTATTTACTGAAAAATATGTCATCATCATATTGCATTAACTGGCATATGTACATGTCATGCCCTATCTTCCCACAGTAAAAATAAGTGGGTCTTTTCCTATCAAAATTTATTCTTTTATTTACATTCCTAAAAGTGGAGGGGAAACTAGAATTAACACTTGATGTTGCACGGTCTGTGTGTGAACATTCTCCATGATGAAATGAACTTTTAACAGCATAGTGAAAATGATTTTTGTTGCCATGCATTAAATTTGAATTCTTAACAAATTGTTTTTCTTTTCCTTTCAACATCTTCTCACTTCCATTCTTCACTTTTTCAATTTGACTGATAAGACTTTCATTTTCGCTATTCAATTTTTCATTCACTTTCTCACATTCAATTTTTCCAGCTCATTTTTCAACAAATCATGCCTTTCTTGGATTTCAGCTTTGAGTTTAAAAGCATTTTTCTTTTCTTCATCTAGGCATGCAATTTCATCTTCGAACAAATTCACTTTGGATTCCAAAACATCATTTGCATTTTTGAGATTTTTTACTTGCATCTCAAGCAGACTACATTTCTCACATGAATTAGATGAATGCAAGATTTCATGGATCCTTTTCTTCAAGATTTTATTCTCATTTTTCATTCTTTTGTACTTTTCATCTAATTCCTCATAGGCAAGCTCCCATTGTTCATTGGTAATTAGCTCTGAGTCATAGATTACCTGCTCCTAATCGCTCCTTGCCATAAGGCACATGTCCTTCACCAGCTCCTCAATATCTTGTTCATCATCAGACGTGGACTCATCCTCATCCTCGTCGCTCCATGTGGCCTTCATCGCTTTAGGCTTCTTGCCCTTCACCATCCTTCCTTTCTTCTTTTGCAGCTCGGGGCATTCACCTCGCATGTGCCCCATCTTCTTACATTCGTAGCACATCACTTCAGCCGCTTTTGATGGTTCGTTTCTTTGCTTCGGCTGCCTCTTTCTTTTCTTGAATTTCCTGCCAAATCGTCTTCTTTGGCGCAAGAACTGTCTTACTCTTCTTGTTAACATGGCAACCTCTTCATCGTCGGTGGTTCCCATAGAATCCTCTTGGCTTGAAATTGTTTCCGGGTAATCCTTCAATTTTCTTCTTTGTGTTCTCTTCCGTTCTCTTAATGTTAATCTCATAGGCCATCAACGACTCTATGAGTGCATCCACGGTGAGGGTAGACAAATCTTTAGAATCCTCTATCACAGTCGCCTTGGTACGCCAGCTTGGTGATAGGGACCTCATCAATTTCCTTACCAAGTCGGTGTCCTTGAATTCTCTTCCGAGTGATTTCAACCCATTTGTGAACTCCATGAGACGTGCGAACACCTCAGAGATACTTTCTTCATCTTTCATGTGAAATAGCTCGTAGTAACAGATTAACATGTTCACCTTCATCTCCTTGACTTCTGTGGTACCTTCGTAGATAAGCTTGAGCTTGTCCCACATTTCTTTTGCGTTGCTGCACATGGAGACACGAGCATACTCATTAAGGTGAATAGTGCACTGAATAATATTTAAAGCATTAAAGTTCACAGTGGCTTTCTTAATACTATCATCATCCCACATATCCTCATCAAGGTGTAAAACATACAGACCATTCCTAATGACAGTCTATATTTCATGACTTTGAGCACGTAAAAAGACGGTCATCCTATTCTTCCAGTAAGGGTAGTTACTACCATCAAAGAAAGGTGGCCTTTGAATAGAATGCCCTTCGGGCATTAACCCCTTGTTGAGATTATTGGTCATTCCTAACAGATGTCTCTAAACCGCTAGGTTTCTAGATGAAAATAGAGCCGAGACTCTGATACCAATTGTTGGCCCGGTTAGGAGGCAATTGAGAGGGGGGTGAATTGATTGCCCACCATTCTTGACAAATTTAGACTTAAATAAATCAAATCACAGATGTGGTAAATAAACCTTAGATAAAGCTTGATTAGAGTGTTTGAATGAAAAGCAAGCAAGCCCTCACAACTTCCCAACGCAGAAATATAATCACTCGGAGAATAATGTATGAGCAGACAGTTGATCAAACTCTCGTCTCGCCGACTCACACTCGTAGTATGAACGGATAGGAAATATCATCAACCACATAAAAAGCAAACCACGGCACAGTGATTTTTAGGTGGTTCGGATGCACCAAGTGCCGTCCTACGTCCACCCCTCTCACCTCGAGAGGATTTCACTAAAACACGCTGCACGACGGCAGCAACCACCACACACGGGCTCGATGGCCCACACACGTGGGTTCTCGCACGATGACGAGAAGCCCCACACACACTCAGAGCAAGCTCCGAAATCGTGCAAAAAGAGAAATAAAATGGAAATGACAAAGCCTAGTCTGAGATTTACGATCTAAGCACAACAGAACTAAGAAGATGATAGATAAAATAGATCTTCCCCTAAATTCTTCAACGAAACTCAGAGATTAAAGAAGGTAGCACTAGAACGATAAAATTGAGGGATGGAAGAAGCCGGTGTTGAAGATATGAACACCCGAAGTAGTGGATGAAGAGGACGCCGACCGCGGCCTCCTCTTCGCTTGGGCTCATGAGGGACGAACTCGGTGTAGCCTTCCTTCTCCTCCAGCAGGGTGCGACTCCTTCTTCTCCTACAAGCAAAGGATGAACACGTTAAAAGCTCTTGGATATCTTCCGATAGGACCAAATGGGCGGCGATATATACTCAAGAGAAAACATGACATGAAGACTTAAAAGCCCTTGCGAAACCCCTTTCATACCATGTACAATGGATGGTGGATGCCCTAGGGCCATTACAATAAACAACCAAGCCAATCGGACCTAAGATTGGAGGGTTCGAAATAGATCCAAAAAAACCCGATCGGAACGCTTAGAAAAAGTGTCGACTCATAGAGTCGACTCTTTTACACGAGAGTTCTGCCAGAACACATAAAAATAATATACGTGAAACAAGTGTCGACTCATTAAGTTGACACTTTTTACCAAGTGTTCTGGCCTGTGAAGGAAAATAACATTTGTGGTGAAAAGTGTCGACTCTTGAGGTCGACACTTTTTCATGAAGGTTCTGTTTTCACAGAATTAATGAGCTTACCTGAAAGTGTCGATGTCACGCCCCGAGCGCGGAAGATACTCGGATATGCGCGACGAGTTTATATCAATCATGTCAATCAGAGTAGTAGTGTATTCGACACCAAAACAGAGATGCGCAAAATAGAAAGATAACCCAATCCTTTATTTCATAATGGATAGACTATTACAAATCCAATACTCTATTCAATTAAAAAGGAAAAGTACATAGTTGACTCAAGAAAATAGGAAAAAGACTAGATGACACTTGGAAAAGCTCTAGCTCTTTCACTCTTGACTTTCCCATCCGATTGACTTCCCTCGTCGTCGGAATTACCTGAAAAGTACGGAACACACGGAGTGAGCGAACGCTCAGTAAGAAATTATATCTCAAGCGCTAGCAAGGGGTTTAAATAATTACATTTTTCATGAATGTACTATAACTATGCATGCTCGCATAAAACGAGAAGATAGAGAGAGAATTTATCAATAAGACGGCAAGATGAACTAGTCATGAGCTTTCAAGAAAAGATAACAAGATATTCAAGCAAGTACTTCTTAGCAAGTCCTGTCAAGAACTTTGGCTATCATGTATCAAGCAAGCAAGTAATTACCCTTTCTCGGGTCACGCAATTCATGTCAAGTCAAGTACGAGTCAAGTACAAGATTTGTGTGGAATGTCTAATCAAGCTAGTCATGCACTCGGTATAATGCCAGATACCTTATCATTCAACTCCCATGGGCACAAGTACTTTCGGGTGCTCTTCCCAGGACCAGATCGGGCCCTATATGCACAGGCATTTATCATGTATATTTGACATCCACTCTTGTATATATATATATATATATGGCCAATAGGGAATTTCAACAATTTAAGCTTGTAGACACGTAGGATAACTTTGAGAGAATGGAGTCCAAAAATACGACATTGGACATAGATAGGCGGTACAATCACGATGAACGATGAAACTAGGTGGAATTAGGTTCCCTTAACTCGGGTACCATGACAAACAAGTATGGACATTCTTTATATAGAATTGAGGTCCACATGAACAGTACATCAAAGGCAAGATACCCTCATTCTTATTATAGAATTGAGGTCCACAAGAACATCAACAAATGGCATGATATCATCATCCCATTAAGAATTCTCATGATATACTCTTTACATATCATAAGGGCCGGTATACCATGTTTTCTTTAGAGTGACATGGCATTCAATAGTGTAATGGGTTTTCAGGATACAACCAGCTCAGTCGACCTTGAGGGATTCCAAGGTACGAGGAGTCTTACGGAGGTCTCTATGACTAACTCGCTAGTCCAAAGGAACGGAATGTCCAATGGAGAGCTTGTATGTCAATGAGAATTGAGGGTGATCGATAAAACATCATGAAACGTGGGACTATACTCACGGAGTGGAGATATAGTGCCGATATACATATATATATAGATATATTTAAACCATCAGTTATCAGAAACAGGGTAAAAATATTTTTACAGGAAAATAACGACTTAAGTAAAGTCACTACTCAAGTAAATAACGCCTTCAGTAAGGGCGTTTATCTATTTTACATTTTTTTACAAATTTTCAATATTTTCGTATTTTACCGAAAACGCGCCCTGGTAAGGGGCGTTTAATTAAAATTTGACGACGTATGCAATGGTCGTTCATTCTTTACCTCTATTTTTGCAGAATATATATTTTCAGTAATTTATCAGAAACACGCCCTGGACAAGGGCGTTACTTTTAAATTCACGCCCTGAACAGGGGCGTTAGTCAAGTGAGAGACGACCTATACAGGGTCGTGTATTTCAAGAATTTACAATTTTTCAAGTATTGAAATTTCCAGAAAACGAGATATGGTCATGACAGGATAATATCAGGATGCACTAATTTAGAATCATGTTTAAGTGAATATTGGACTAATTAACATGGGTAATTATCAGGTAATTAAATTGACGTTTGTGTACAGGGCGTCAAATCTTTTGAATTGACGACCTTGCCAGGGTCGTTTATTTAAATAGCTCCCTAGTCTAGGTCGCGTATAAAATTAGCGCCCTTGGAAAGGGCATTTCTTTCCAACAATAGAACTTTTAAAACTCGTGAAAACTATATGCATGAACTAATATATATGGTTTAATATAGTTATTATGATGATTTGGACTACAGTGCTTGAGAAAATCTACCTTGATGATGATAAACTGACGGATGAACAGATGTAGGTTCTGAACGATACTCTGTTTTATAAACAGAGTCTTTTTGAAGCTTTCGATCCTAATAGCAGCAGCAAGGGTAAATAAGAGGATGTAGATGAAGAATCCTCAATACTTCAATCAACCGGGTTCACTTCTACAGACAACCTGTAGAGACAGAAGAACGAAGAAGAAGATATTAAAATTTTCTTATACGTAACCGAAAGCAAGGGGAAAGAACTTACTTGTTCTTCGGAAGATAGCAGCTTTTCAACCTGTAATCAGAGAAGAGTATGAAGAATCACTAGTTCTTCATGCGTTGATCGAACACAATATAAGGAAGAAGGAAGAAGAAGAACCTGCTGTTCTTCGCATACCTTTGAAAACTCCGAACGCCAAATAGCGTTCTCGGTTCAAGCAGAAGGTTATTTATAAGATATTGGAAATCCTAATAAGGTTAGTGTTCGATTGGAAGTAATACTTCCATGATAGAGTTATTACTACATTCGAACTCTTTCTCATAGTTATCAACTTACCCTGGATAGACTCCGGGGTCGAACGAAACTCGAACTGAATTAGCGACCTAGGTCAGGGCGTCGAATTTAAATTGACGCCTTGTCAAGCGTCATTTCTTGTTGAAACGCGTCCATGCAAGGGACGTTACGCTAACTTACCCTTTTTATTTATTTTGGTCGTTTGAAATTTGACGCCTTGATGTGTGGGCGTCCTTTCTCAAAACACGTCTTAGGTAAGGGCGTTTTATTTTAAAGTAGCGCCTATATCTGAGGCATTATTTTCATCAGGGTTTAATTATTTTTATTCCAAGCTCTTTCGTTTATTTACTAAATCTTTTAATCTATTTTCATTTATTTATTCCTTTTAAATTTATCAGGGTTGCTACACCCTCCCCCACTTAAAAAGAATTTGGTCCCCAAATTCCATATCATATATTTACATTTGGAGAGTGTAGAGTATGTACCTTCTAAAATAAATCTGGAAATTGTTTCCTCATAGATTCCTCGGTCTCCCATGTCGCTTCATGTTCTGAATTCTTATTCCATTGTACCTTTAGCATGGGAATAACCTTATTCCTTAGGGTACGTACTTCTCGATCTAAGATCTTCATAGACTTCTGTTCATACGTGAAATCTTTCTGGATCACTAGGTCTCTATATTCAATAATATGTGATGGGTCATGTACATACTTCTTCAACATAGATATGTGGAACACATTATGTATCTCGGACAATTGAGGAGGCAATGCGATGCGGTAAGCAACCTCGCCAACCCTTTCTAGAATTTCAAAAGGTCCGATAAATCTTGGTGTAAGCTTGCCTTTAACACCAAATCTTCGTATTCCACGTCCAGGCGATATCTTGAGAAATACATGATCTTCAATTTGGAATTCGAGATCTCTTCTTCTTGTGTCGGCATAAGCCTTTTGCCTTGTCTGAGCTACTTGCAATCTTTCCCTGATTACTTGTATCTTCTCAGTTGTATCCCTTACCATGTCTGGACGTAACAGTTGTTTCTCTCCAACTTCATTCCAGCACAAGGGTGATCGGCAACTCCTTCCGTATAAGGCTTCAAAAGGTGCCAGTTGTATACTTGCCTGGTAGCTATTATTGTACGCAAATTCGACCAGAGGCAAGTGATCATGCCAGTTTCCATCAAAATCAGTAATGCATGCTCTAAGCATATCTTCAACTACTTGATTTGTTCTTTCGGTCTGACCATCCGTTTGAGGATGAAAAGCTGTACTAAAATTAAGTCTCGTGCCCAACGAAGGTTGTAGTCCCTTCCAAAAATGAGAAGTAAAACGGGGATCTCTGTCGGACACGATTGAAACAGGAATACCATATAATCTGACTATTTCCTTGATGTATAGTGCAGCTAAGACATCAACTGACCATCGACTCTTGATTGGCAAGAAATGCGCGGATTTGGTCAATCGGTCAATGATAACCCATATTCCATCATGTCCTCTTTTTGATTTAGATAAACCCATGATGAAATCCATATCAATATCCTCCCACTTCCATTTAGGGATATCTAGAGGATGTAGCTTTCCAGCAGGCTTTTGGTGTTCTGCCTTGACTTGTTGGCATGTGAGACAGCGTGATACATAGTCCACTATTTCTCTTTTCATGTTGGGCCACCAAAAATTTCTTTTCACATCTTGGTACATCTTGGTAGATCCAGGATGAATCGTATACCTTGATCTGTGAGCTTCATCTAAGATCTTCTTTTTCAATTCTGGGCAGTGGATACTTGTTCTTGATAGTGAGATGATTCAATTGTCGATAGTCGACGCATAACCTCATGGATCCGTCTTTCTTCTTTACAAATAATACAGGCGCTCCCCACGGTGAAGTATTTGGTCTAATGAATCCTTTCTTAATGAGTTCCATCAATTGCTCCTTTAACTCCTTGAGTTCAGCAGGTGACATCCTATAAGGTGCCTTTGAAATCGGACCAGCACTAGGGACTAAGTCAATGGTGAAGGCCACTTCTCTTTACGGGGGTAATCCCGGCAAATCTTCCGGAAACACGTCCGGAAATTCTTGTACCAATGGAATGTCTTCTAGCTTAATCTCCTTAGCTTCTTTAACTGTGACAAATGCAAGGAAAGATGCACATCCTTTCCTGATGAGCTTGCTAGCTCGGAGAGCTGAAATAATAGGGGATTTGCTCCGACTCTTGGGGCTAGTAAATATTAGTTCTGGAAATTCCTTGAATGTAACCTTACTATTGCGGCAATCAACCATTGCCTGATACTTGGATAACCAATCTGCCCCTAGTATTACATCATACTCTTTCAGATCTAAACATATGAGATCAATAGGGAGATTTTGACCATGAATCAATACTTCGCAGTTTTGGTAATGATGTGTAATATCAGTCTCATCATCCAGAGGAGTAGACAAAACTAACTTTATCCATTCCGGTTCTAGGGGTAATGGGTCAGCAAACTTTTTAGAAACAATAGAATGCGATGCACCAGTATCTATTAAGACATATGCATTCCTGGAACAAACTTTCAATATACCTTCCACTAAGCCGCCTCCTTCTACTTGCTCAGTCTCCTTGATTGCATGAAGATGAGCATTCTTGGTTATTGGGCGTTTTCCGTCATCGGCTTGATTATTTAGTAGTGGGCAATCGGGAATCCGATGCTCACGACTCCCACAACAGAGACATGCTCCTAGTTTCCTCCAGCATTCTTCTGCTCTATGACCCGCTTTATCACAATGCTTGCACACTGTATTTGGAGAGGTAGTGGTGATAGAGAAGGGCTTGGTCTTCTTGAACTTTTGGTCTTGCGAGGGAATACCTCCATTGCTAGGCCTCTTCTTGAAGTTGGGTTTAAAGGAACCCGAACCTGTAACTTGTTCCTTCTTATCCTTACCACGAATCCTATCAGACAGTTCCGTGGCATCTTCTAATAGTTGAGCTCGGCGTACTATCTCCGAGTATACTTGAATGTCCATCGGCGCCAGTTGAGTAATAGCTTGGGGCCTGAGCCCATTAAGAAACCTCCTAGCTTTCATTTTCTCGGTGCTAACTAGATGCTTAGCATATCGAGACAATATAGAGAATTGGGCCTCATACTCGGCCACTGACAAAGATCGTTGCTTTAATGCAGCAAATTCTGCAGCCTTCTTTTCCTGAACTCGGTCTGAGAAATATTTCACGTTGAAGTGTTCAATGAATTCTTCCCACGAAACCTGATCTTGATGTATAGTAGCCTCTATTGATTCCCACCAGCATCTAGCATCCCTTTCTAACTGAAAAGTAGCTAATAAAACTTTATCCTGATCCGTGCATTGCATAACACGGAATATACGTTCTATCTCCCTAATCCAGTGTTCAGCATCATCTGGATCAGTAGAACCCGTGAACTTGGGTGGGTTCATGTTCTTGAAAGTCTGGTGGAGACTTCCTGCTCGTTGTCCACCTCCTAGTGTTACTTGCTGCAGTACTTGAGTCATGCCTTGAAGGGTACGCTGCATGTTGCGCCATTGAGCACGTTCGGCAGCCATTATCCTATAATTACAATAACTAGATTAATATGTGCTTGTATTTAAAGACTCATATACTATGTTAACTTTAACCCTTGGTTCTACCCAATCTCACTGGTTGAAGGTTTAAAACTTATCCTTGGACTTGGGTTTTTCCTAGGAATTGAATACCCTAGGCTCTGATATCACAAAAACTATCACGCCCCGAGCGCGGAAGATACTCGGATCTGCGCGACGAGTTTATATCAATCATGTCAATCAGAGTAGTAGTGTATTCGACACCAAAATAGAGATGCGCAAAATAGAAAGATAACCCAATCCTTTATTTCATAATGGATAGACTATTACAAATCTAATACTCTTCAATTAAAAAGGAAAAGTACATAGTTGACTCAAGAAAATAGGAAAAAGACTAGATGACACTTGGAAAAGCTCTAGCTCTTTCACTCTTGACTTTCCCATCCGATTGACTTCCCTCGTCGTCGGAATTACCTGAAAAGTAGGGAACACACGGAGTGAGCGAACGCTCAGTAGGAAATTATATCTCAAGCGCTAGCAAGGGGTTTAAATAATTACATTTTTCATGAATGTACTATAACTATACATGCTCGCATAAAACGACAAGATAGAGAGAGAATTTATCAATAAGACGGCAAGATGAACTAGTCATGAGCTTTCAAGAAAAGATAACAAGATATTCAAGCAAGTACTTCTTAGCAAGTCATGTCAAGAACTTTGGCTATCATGTATCAAGCAAGCAAGTAATTACCCTTTCTCGGGTCACGCAATTCATGTCAAGTCAAGTACGAGTCAAGTACAAGATTTGTGTGGAATGTCCAATCAAGGTAGTCATGCACTCGGTATAATGTCAGATACCTTATCATTCAACTCCCATGGGCACAAGTACTTTCGGGTGCTCCTCCCAGGACCAGATCGGGCCCTATATGCGCAGGCATTTATCATGTATATTTGACATCCACTCTTGTATATATATATATATAGCCAATAGGGAATTTCAACAATTTAAGCTTGTAGACACGTAGGATAACTTTGAGAGAATGGAGTCCAAAAATACGACATTGGACATAGATAGGCGGTACAATCACGATGAACGATGAAACTAGGTGGAATTAGGTTCCCTTAACTCGGGTACCATGACAAACAAGTATGGACATTCTTTATATAGAATTGAGGTCCACATGAACAGCACATCAAAGGTAAGATACCCTCATTCTTATTATAGAATTGAGGTCCACAAGAACATCAACAAATGGCATGATATCATCATCCCATTAAGAATTCTCATGATATACTCTTTGCATATCATAAGGGCCGGCATACCATGTTTTCTTTAGAGTGACATGGCATTCAATAGTGTAATGGGTTTTTAGGGTACAACCAGCTCAGTCGACCTTGAGGGATTCCAAGGTATGAGGAGTCTTACGGAGGTCTCTATGACTAACTCGCTAGTCCAAAGGAACGGAATGTCCAATGGAGAGCTTGTATGTCAATGAGAATTGAGGGTGATCGATAAAACATCATGAAACGTGGGACTATACTCACGGAGTGGAGATATAGTGCCGATATACATATATATAGATATATTTAAACCATCGGTTATCAGAAACAGAGTAAAAACATTTTTACAGGAAAATAACGACTTAAGTAAAGTCACTACTCAAGTAAATAACGCCTTCAGTAAGGGCGTTTATCTATTTTACATTTTTTTACAAATTTTCAATATTTTCGTATTTTACCGAAAACGCGCCCTGGTAAGGGGCGTTTAATTAAAATTTGACGACGTATGCAATGGTCGTTCATTCTTTACCTCTATTTTTGTAGAATATATATTTTCAGTAATTTATCAGAAACACGCCCTGGACAAGGGCGTTACTTTTAAATTCACGCCCTGAACAGGGGCGTTAGTCAAGTGAGAGACGACCTATACAGGGTCGTGTATTTCAAGAATTTACAATTTTTCAAGTATTGAAATTTCCAGAAAACGAGATATGGTCATGACAGGATAATATCAGGATGCACTGATTTAGAATCATGTTTAAGTGAATATTGGACTAATTAACATGGGTAATTATCAGGTAATTAAATTGACGTCTGTGTACAGGGCGTCAAATCTTTTGAATTGACGACCTTGTCAGGGTCGTTTATTTAAATAGCGCCCTAGTCTGGGTCGCGTATAAAATTAGCGCCCTTGGAAAGGGCGTTTCTTTCCAACAATAGAACTTTTAAAACTCGTGAAAACTATATGCATGAACTAATATATATGGTTTAATATAGTTATTATGGTGATTTGGGCTACAGTGCTTGAGAAAACCTACCTTGATGATGATAAACTGACGGATGAACAGATGTAGTTTCTGAACGATACTCTATTTTATAAACAGAGTCTTTTTGAAGCTTTCGATCCTAATAGCAGCAGCAAGGGTAAATAAGAGGATGTAGATGAAGAATCCTCAATACTTCAATCAACCGGGTTCACTTCTACAGACAACCTGTAGAGACAGAAGAACGAAGAAGAAGATATTAAAATCTTCTTATACGTAACCGAAAGCAAGGGGAAAGAACTTACTTGTTCTTCGGAAGACAGCAGCTTTTCAACCTGTAATCAGAGAAGAGTATGAAGAATCATTAGTTCTTCATGCGTTGATCGAACACAATATAAGGAAGAGGGAAGAAGAAGAACCTGCTGTTCTTCGCATACCTTTGAAAACTCCGAACGCCAAATAGCGTTCTCGGTTCAAGCAGAAGGTTATTTATAAGATATTGGAAATCCTAATAAGGATAGTGTTCGATTGGAAGTAATACTTCCATGATAGAGTTATTACTACATTCGAACTCTTTCTCATAGTTATCAACTTACCCTGGATAGACTCCGGGGTCGAACGAAACTCGAACTGAATTAGCGACCTAGGTCAAGGCGTCGAATTTAAATTGATGCCTTGTCAAGCGTCGTTTCTTGTTGAAACGCGTCCATGCAAGGGACGTTACGCTAACTTGCCCTTTTTATTTATTTTGGTCGTTTGAAATTTGACGCCTTGATGTGTGGGCGTCCTTTCTCAAAACACGCCTTAGGTAAGGGCGTTTTATTTTAAAGTAGCGCCTATATCTGAGGCGTTATTTTCATCAGTGTTTAATTATTTTTATTCCAAGCTCTTTCATTTATTTACTAAATCATTTAATCTATTTTGATTTATTTATTCCTTTTAAATTTATCAGGGTTGCTACAGTCGACCCATTAGGTCGACACTTTTTCCCGAGAGTTCTGACTTTTCTAAGTTAACAGAGCCCTAGTGAAAGTGTCGACATCATGGGTCGACACTTTCTGCCAGCGTTCTTATCACTTAATGCAAGGCAGAGAGCGTCCAAATAAGTGTCGACCCCATGGGTCGACACTTGTCTTGACAGATGAAAAAGCTAAATAAAACCCATTGAATGACCACGAATCATGAAACATGGTTCAAAATCAATCATATAAGCACTGATAGATGAGATTGCCATTTACAAACCAGATTTCAACCCAAATCAAACCATCCACATTAAAATCCAATTAATCATTCATTCTTACCATGGCCTTCAAGATTTGAGTGTTAACTTCACATAGAACTTGCACTATCAAATTGCAATTCATCTCAAACTCAAAGTTAGCAATTGACATTCTCAATCAACAATGTCATTGCATATGAACTAAACAATTCCGCAGACTTGAACTTTCTAATCCATCAATTAACAACTATGATACCAAAGCCTTGTGATCAACATTCAACTTACACTTTTGCTTCTTGAACAAGCCTCAAACTGATCAAACATTTATTCAATCATTCAAAGCGGACATTCTTCATTCATCAATTGTATATCAATGCGAATCACATAAACACTGAACTCATGACATTTTCATCCAAGATCTTCGTCAAAATAGACCAGGGCACAACAGGAGGAATCATTAAGAATAAAGAGATCATGTTATTAGATCTAGAGGAAGAGTTGGATGATGAAGAAAAGCCATGGTATTATGAGATTGCCTAGTATTATCAAGATCAATCCTATCCTGAAGTAGCTACGGCTGAATAAAAGAAAGCCATCAGAATAGTTGCTTAGAGATATGCTTTGGTTGGAGGTATGCTTTATAGAAGAGGTCTCACTGGAGTCTTGCTCAGAGGCCTCGACGATGATGAGTATTGGAAGGTCGTGGAAGAGGCACATTCAGGAGTATGTAGGGGTCATGTCAAAAGCCAGATGCTAGGTAAGAAAATCTTTAGATTAAGCTTATATTGGCCCACTCTAGAAGTGGAATGTTCTATCTATGTCTGAAGGTGTGTCAAGTGCCAGCTGCACGCCGATAAAATTCATTCTCCTGCTTCTTCACTCCATCCTATGTCCTCCCCATGGCCTTTCTCCTTGTGGGCTTTCGATATTATCGGACCTCTTGTTGATTCAAACCTCCTCACAAATCTGAAATCATTTATACTCACGGCCACGTAGTACTTCACCAAGTGGGCGGAAGCGGAAGCTTATGTGGAGATTAAAGCGTCAACCATCTGCAAGTTCATAATGAAGAATATTATTGAAAGATTTGGCATCCCAAGTACCATCATCACCGACAATGGACCACAATTTACCTCTCAAGAGCTTCAGGACCTCTGCAACAGGTATAACATTGCATTGCATCATTCATCTCCTTATTATCCGCAGGGGAATGGCTAAGCAGAGGCGACAAATAAAACTTCGATCAAGATCATTAAGAAAACGTGTTAGGCTAATAGATTCGCGGATTGGCCAGAAAAGTTGGTTGAAGTTCTTTGGGCTTACCGCACTTCCATTCGTACTCCTATTGGGCAAACCCCTTTCACCCTCACTTATGGAATGGAGGCAGTAGTTCCTTATGAGATTCTTATTCCTTCTCTTAGGGTACAACTGGACAAGGAGCTCTCTATTGATGAACGTCGTGAATCTCTCCTTGCTCAATTGGAACTCCTGGATGAGAAACGTTTGGCCACCGCCGAGCATGCGATCGTTTATTAAAATAGGCTTTCGCGTTTTATCAAAATAAAGTGATTGAGAGAAAATTTAAAGTCGGTGAAATTGTAATCAAAAATATTTTTGTAAAACCAGGTGGACCTCGTTCAAAACTACAACCAAATTGGGAAGGGCCCTACATAATAAAATAAGTTTATCCTGGCAATGCTTACAAACTGGTTAACGCTGAAGGGGAAGAACTGGCTCACCCTTGGAATGGATTGTACCTTAAGAAATACTACCCTTATGTCTTAAAAAAGGAAAAAGGAAGAAAATGAAGAAAAAAAAGAGAAGGAAAATTGAAAAGTTGCAGGCTGGCATAGTGCGTAGGCCGCGAAACTTGAAAAAAAAAAATCAAAATCCCTAATTTAATCTTCAGTCTTGTTAATTTAACTTGGGGTCAATACCTACACACACTACACGTTTTGCTCTTAAAACTCAAGCGGTTCACAATTCGAGAAAAGTCAAAGCCAAACTAAGAGTGTAAAAACTCTACTTATTCTCTTCTCTTCGGTTCACGAGAGGGAGTACGAGTCAGGGAATGCCACCAAACCTACCCGCCGCCCTAGTAGGTGGAAGTTAGGGCCCGAAAGGGAACAACGCTGCAAAGCCCAAGTACAATTAAGTCTTTATTTGTTTAAAAGAAGGAAAGAAAGAAAAGGAAAAGAGGTGCAATGTTACAAAAGAAAAGCATGTCAAGAGGGCAAAGTCCCCACAGGAAAAACCCAGTCGTAAGCATGCATGAATAAGTGCAAAAGGCAACAAAAATTTCCCTAAGCCAAAGACCGAACCCCAACAGGCACTAGGGTAGGGGAGGGAAGCTTCCCAGTTCTCCGAAACATCTCGTGAGCTTCTTTAACTTAATTCTTCACTTCCCCTTCTATGGTATGTTATAAGCTCGAAGGATGGCAAAGACCGACTAAGAAGGATGGGCCGCGAGAGGATATGAGTAAAAGCACAAGTTATTAAGTACGTTGACCCTTTGTTAAATTATCAAAAAATGATTAATGAATTTAAGATGGTGATTGTGTAAGGTTTCAAGACCTTTTTGTACCATGCTAAGCCTCATAATAAATACAAAAAATGTGTTTTTTTTCAATCAACGCCTTCATGCGGGGGCGTCATTTCAATAATTAGCGTCAGTGTGCATGTCGTCATTTCAAAATTTCAAATAATAAAGAAAATAATAATAATGAAAATTAATGAAAATAGAAAATAAAACAAAAAAATGTGTTTTTCCAATTAACGCCTTCATGCATGGGCGTTATTTAAGTAAGTAGCATCAGTCCTCATGGCGTCATTTAAAAAAAAAACAAAAACCAAAAAAAGTGATTTTTCAATTAACGCCCGCGTGCGAGGGCGCCATTTCAGTGAATAGCATCGTTCTACAAGTCGTCATTTTAAAATGAAAAGAAAAAATAATAATATTAAAATTAAAAATGGTTTCCAATTAACGCCAGCGCATTAGGGCGTCAATTCTTTGATTAGCGTCTTCTGTAGGGTCGTCATTTAAAAGAAAAAAAAGAAAAGAAAAAAGAAGAAAAATGAAAAGAAAAATTTCCTGAATTGAGCCCACTACTTTTCCATATCATATGTTTGGTTGCATTATTGTGTGGGCATTCTTATATTCAAGTTTGCATTTGCTTGCTTGCATGTTGCATTTTTTTTCATATCTTTGATATTTGCCTTAATTAATTAAAGGCTTGGCCCCTTGACCCGTCATCAAGGTCAAAATAGTGACAACCCCTTGTTTATTGAGCAAGGGGCCAAGCCGAACAGATGAATTAATCTGTTTGTTTAAGTGTGAAATACATGTATAGGGGAAAGGAGAAAGAAAAAAAAAGAAAAAAAATAAGACAAGTACACAAGTGCTCAAGTCGACGATTCAGGTAACATCAAAATCTCATATATATATATATATATATATATATATATATATATATATATATATATATAAATGTCTGAGTACAAAAAATATGCAGGTGGAGGAGTACAAGTCTCTCTCTAGCTCTCACCTCTACCCTCCTCTCTCATACTCTCTGCCTCGCCGTTGTCTCGGCGACGAGCCTGTGGAGGGGGCATGGACCCCCGGGAAGCAGCAGAAGCTCGAGCCTGCTCCTCTGCCTCGTTCCTCTGTCGAGTCAAGGAACCTGCTAAGTAAGTCGTGCTGGCGAAGGCACTGGAGTGTTCCGCAGCTTGCGACCACTCTCGACCTCTCTAGAGGCGCTCCTCTGTCACTCGTAGCCGCTCCTGTACGACGGCTAGCTGTGCTCTCGTGTCCGCGAGCTCGCGCTCACGCGCTATCCGCTCCTCTCTCTCGCGGGTCCGCTCCTCCCTCTCTCGGGTGCACTCCCTACGCTCCACCTCGAGGAGGATCCTCAGCTCGATCACGTCTCTAGGCAGCTCCTCTCGTCGCTCCAACGCCTCCTCAAGCTCTGCGACCCGCTGATCGCGGATGGCAAGCTCGGTGCCGGCTAGAGCAACCCGAGTAAACGCGTCCTGCTGCTCTGCAACCTGTATCATTCAGTTAATTATCAGTTTCATATTAATATCCATAAACATTTGAAATAAATTTTGTTGACCTACCCGTGTTGTAAGGTTGTATTCCGCTGCCACGGCCCGCTCCACTGCTCCTGCGAGTCGCTGCTCCAGGGACGCGATATCGACGGTCCAATCTCTCACCCCCCAGCTCGAGGCCCCTTCTGCACCTCCTGCCACTGCCCCCTGTTGGGCACGCTGCATTCATTAAGATTGTCAGTGGCTAAACATTGATAAATCAGGAATCATTTGCATATAGATAGTTGCACTCACCAGGGTCTCCAAGTCTGCCCGCATAGTGGAAAGCTGAGCCTCGAAGCTGTGAAGATGGACTTGCATGTCCATCACCACTACATCTCGCGCATCCTGCATTCATCGCATATTAGTTGCATAATAGACATATATCATTTAGAAAAAGGAAAGGATGCATTCATACATACCCCTGTGACCCTCATCTGGGGTCGGCCGACGTAAACCTCCCAGTAGCACCGCAGGTACTCTGAGCTGTCTGCCGCCTGGGAAGTAACACGTGTCCCGCCATGCTGCCAGTCAGCGTACTGGTCTAGGAATCAAATCCGTCAGTCGGTGGCGACGGTACATCCGCGAGTCTTCTGCCCGATCCCGCGTGGCTCTCCAACCTCGACCCACTGTTGGTGTAGGCCGAGGGTCCTCATCGACAGTCTGAGCCGTAGCGGCTCGATCTTGGTCAAGCAGTGAACCCAAAGCTCACGCCCAAAATGAGGTCGGCCCACTACGACCCAAGGCTGACCCTCCTCGGTCATACCTTGGTAGGGTCTCCAAACCACATGCATTTATATCAAGTCATTTATATCATTCATATCATCATGTTTCATAAAGCAGAAAATAAAAGGAAATCTCATCATATTTTATACACGTACCAGTGAGGCGGGGTAGTCGCGGAACTCCCGCCGAAGAACGCGCAACTCGTAAGCGTGTGGTGCTCCACTCAGGAGAGGTAACCATCGCTGTGCTAGGGGGAAGGCCCCCTCGTCTCCAGGTCGCGGGTCGGCTAGACTCATCGGCATGTATAAGTGGCTCCACACCTGCATCCATCAATTGCGTCAGTAAACATCCATGTATATGCATAATCATAGCATTTAAATAAATAACAAAAAGGAAATGCATACCTGAATAAAAGGTGAGAAGTCACTAACAGTCGTCTCTCGGCCTGTCTCCGTGGACAGATCGGCCATCAGGTGTGCCAGCAGGGCGGCTCCCCACGCATACGTCCCAACTCCCTCCAGGTCCTCGAGGATGCCTAAGAATCGACAGTTGATCACATCCCCCTTCGTGCTCAGCAGCAGCCTCCCAAGCATCAAGAATAGAAACCTCCTCAGATCTCGATCTACTCGCTCCCTCTGAGCCGGGCCCTGGCAGTAGGCAGCCTGGGCTCTCCCAATCAACCTCTCTGAAAACTCCTCTATGGACTCTCTCGGACTCTGTCTGGAATCTACTAATCCCATAGCTAGGGTCAGATCTGTACGGAAGATGGTCCTACACTCCCTCGGGGTCTCTGTAATCGTCTCCGGCCCTAACAGCCTCTGGGCTAGCTCCCCGTAATTTGGAAGGGTCACTCCACTGATAGCCTCCCCGTCCACCCTCAGCCCGATGATCAGGGCAATATCCTCTAAACTCGGCACCATGTGCCCCCAGGGCATCAAAAATGCCCGACTGGTCCTATCCCACCTCTCTCTCAAAACCTGAATCAAAGGTAGGTCGGGGCGTATGGGCTAAATGCTAAGAAAAGGGATGAACTCAATCGCCTCTACCCTAGCCCTCTGAAAATCTGGCAACCCATAATATGCTGCTCGGACTTGGACCTATGAGATCCGAGTCCGCATCAATCCCTGCCAAACAAAAAGAACATAAATATAGACATATATGCCAAAAGAAATGTCATTTGCTGATTTCTTCACTGTTTGAATTGACGACCACCGTGTGGCCGTCATTTACTGAATTGGCGCCCCTGTGGGAGGTGCTATTTATGAGGGATTTCTCTATCTTGACAGATTTATTGCAAAATATATATATATATATATCAAAACAAAAAAAGGCATATATATAAAAAAATGGCAGTTTGATGTGATAAAAGGAAAAGATAAAATATGGGTTTTTTAAATAATGACACATTTCACGGTGCTATTTCCTTATTATGTATTTTCAAAAAATAAAAAGAAAAATGAATTGACGACTTGCCTTAGGTCGTCATTTGAATTGACGATGCCTCAAGGGGCGTCATTTACTGGTTTTTCTGGATCATTGTCCCCCCCTTCCCGATGGCTATGGAAAATTGAAAAAAATAGAAATAATAAAAAATGAATGGCGGGGGTGGGGGACCTACCTTTCTGGGCTCCGACGCCATCAATCCTCCCCGCAGTGGTCGGCGAGGAGGGGGTGGTTCATCATCATCATCATTCACGTCATCGTCTTTCTCATCATCTTCATCATCCTCGTCATTGTCTTCTTCGTCATCTCCATCTTCATCTTCTCCATCATCCTCTTCTCCTTCATCTCCTTCTCCTCCTTCTTCATTAGCTTCTTCTTCTCCACCGTGCTCCGCCGCCGGAGCATCTTCCACTGCCGCGGGAGGAAGTTCCTCACCGACGGGTTGATCTTCGTCTAGGTCGACGACGGCGGGGGCCATGACCCCCTGTCGTTTACCGGATCCCGCCATGAGAATGGGAATAGCGATGTGAATGGAGGGAAAATGGGAAGGTAGAAGCCGTCACGGTGTGGAGAGGAAAGCAGAGAAACAAGAGAGAATGGAGGAAGAAGAAGGTGAATAACGGAAGGAAGGAGAAGAAAATTTGGAAGGTCAGGCGGTTAGATTCGAAAAGAATTGACGTCATGAGCAGTGTCGTCATTTAACTAATTGACGCCCGAGTACACAGCCACTAATTTGTGGAATTTTTGAATTTTTGAAATAAATTCTAATTGACGGCTGCTTCCAAGGCGCTATTTAAGGATTCAACGACAGCCCGTGTAGTCGTCATTTCACATTGCATGGGGAATTGTAACCATTGTCAGAGTAATGATGGGATGGATATAATTATTATTTTGAAAATTGATTGACGACAAGATATAGAGATGTCATTTGATTAAGGAACGACCGTTCTCAAGGTGTTATTTCATAACATTAAGGGAATATCTGAAAAAGAATTTAAGAGAATCAACACCCATTGGTTGGGGCGTCAATTAATCAATGCCTATGGGCGAAGGCGCCAATCATTGATTTATTATTTGTTTTAAGGAAATTGATTGAAGTAATTGACGATGAAGTGAAGGGCATTGTTTCAGAAATTAGCAACTCTGGTTAAGTCGCGGCTCAGTACAAAAAGATAGAAATCAGATAAATTGGAAGATTTGATCATTCTAAGTGCTTTCTTTGGCTCAATTAAGGAAGAATCCTTCATTTCATTAAAGAAAAGCATCATTACATTTTTAATGAGCCACTTTGTGTCTCAATCCCCTAAGAGCTATTACATAGATCTTCCATTGCTCTTTGTCTTCTTCAATCCTCTCCATGGGTCGGTGTATCTTGCTGATCCTCCATAGAGCTTGAATGGTCTTGATCTCCTCCTCATCTTCATTAGAACCAAGGTCCCGCCTCTTGATAGGTGGGAAGCGAGACGCTTCCTCAAAGTGATGGCGTGGAAGGCCAACTTGTGGTAGGCACCGGTGAGCATTGTAGAGCATTAGTTCGGTGGCACCCACTAGTCGAAGCTCCATTCCGGATGAGAGCCGTGTGCAGATATCTTGAGTTTTAAGGAATCCCGGTGCGCATGTGAAGAGGTTTTTGGGCATAACCTTTAGGTGCTCTCTCCATTCCACTCTCTTCTTCACCTTTGCTATCCGGTTCACCACTCTCTCACATAATCCTAGTGAGCCCGTCATGTAGTGAAGTGGACTTCTAGAGAAAATCCTATATGCTTGTTGAGCTTCTTCACATGGGTCAAACTTCAAGTGGAGGTCTACCCAACTAGAAAATAAAAGCATAGACCCATCTAGAGGCCTCCCCATAGCTGCCGTGGTAAGCCCACTACAGAGATAGGCTAGCACCGTAGGTCCTATTCTCTCCCCTTCCCATATGCTAGCAATGGCACTTAATTGCTCTTCTTATAAAAAATCCACCAATGAAGGGAAGAGTAATGCTCCCGTCAAGCATATCACAAAAGCCTTCATTACCTTTTCTAGATCATCTTCCTTGGCTTGGTCCATCCTCTTGTAGACCTATGCTGCAAGCTTCATTACATTGATCCCTTTGGTAGCCTTGATTTGATTCACCATGTTAGAGCTTGGAATTAGGCTTGATAGAACTTCATGTGCACTCATGCTCATTGTCATGTTTGCCATCTTCTCTTCATCTCCTTGCTTCATCTTCTTCAAGCCTAGGAGCATCTCCGTTTCTTCTAGGAGTATAGTGCCTTCAAAAGTGGAAAATAGGAATGTGTGTGTGGTAGGATGCCATATTTCTATGAGGGCACCCATGGAGGCCCAATCTAGGTGTACATTGTCATAATGTTTGGCATGGGTCACTAAGCCTAGGAGGTGCCATCTAGAGAGGTAAGTCCACATGTCTAGGGAGAGTTTAGAAATGAGGAGGGGTAGCCATTTATTCATGGTGAATCTTCTTGCCCCCGAAATATTTGGATAATCCGGATAAAAGTAGAAAAGAGAAGAAGAAAGATGATGTGGCATAGCCCAAGGTTTACTAAGTATGAATTGAAGATCCTAGGACCTAGACCCGCAAGCATACAAGCACTCCAATGATTCTCACAATAGCGGCTTACTCTCACAGCACACGCGATCACCCGGAGGGGCCGGGGGATGATGGCGAGGGTCCGAGGTGAGACCCAATGACTCTAAGTGACTTAGTGGGATTTGGCTGACCCCTAAGGATCTGGGTTACCCAACTTTGTGGGCGGCTGGCCCGTAGGGCGGGGTTTGGGTGGCACTTACTCCCGGTCTGCGGTGGTCACCCCCAAAGTAGCTTACAAGATCGGGCTCTCTTCTCACCGTCCGACGGCATACAAAGCAATACTAAATTTTCAGAAATGAGGCAATCAAGGATGGTATCAGATGCTCACGTGATCAGTGTGTAAACACCGATCCCGCTCGGAGATGAGGGCGCGCCGGGAGGCGAGGGTATACACCTGATCGACGCGGCGGTGTCGCTTGACCTGAAAGTGAAAGGAGTACAGCACTACGCCTCTCGCAGGAGGGGTGATCTTGGGGTGGGGATTAAGCTTATTACATTCAAAACTATCTCCACGCAAGGAGGGGCCTTCAGCCGGCCAAGCGGGGTGGGGAATTATGCAAAGGAAACCCGACTTTCCGAACTCCGCCGGTTCTGCCAACCTTCAGGTTCGCTGGATAGGGTGTCGATGATGACACTGCCACGGACTCCACGGAACTCCAAACTTGACGAAACTGGTGCCAAAAGTTTCCCAACTGACAGATGATGATGTCTAAATTTTTGGGGAAGCTCTGAAACTCGGGGCTGACCGGACCGGTGACTGGAGAAGGACAGCAACGTTCTGCCTCTGACTAGTGCAGGACTGGTGCAGAAAATTACAGAAAGCACTGTGGACGCTCCCGAACTCCAATTGGAACGAAACTGGTAGTGATGCGATCATGGTCGGGGTAGCTTCGAGCAGAAATTAACGGGGCCACAATCCGAGGTCGGGGAAGAGAGTGGTGGCCGGAGAAGTGGGGAGTGGGCGAACCTGGAACCATAGAGAGCAGTCTGCACACTTCGGCGAAGAAAATCAAAACTGATAGCTCCGGTGGCTGATTGAGGTCCTTCTTCTTGGAGATGAAAGCTAACTGGACGTAGTACCTGCCCTCCGAAAATGGTGCTCAGATCTTTCTCGTACGGACCGCGGTGGCTTCTGCTTTCAGCTTCAGGTCTTCAGACAGGGACAGCAAACACAGTCGGACGAGATCTGCTCCTACGAACAGCTCCGACCTCGGAAGCCGGCGAGACCACCACCGTTGGAAAGCTAACTCGCAGACGATTACAGAAATATAGGCCTTGCCACCTAAATCTTTGAGAGCCGGTCGTGGTTGCCTCTGCAAGTCACTGCAACCCTGCTGCCTGAAACTGGGAATGAATGAGGAGAAGATGAGGGTGTGGGGAAGGGGATGGCCAAGAGAGTAAGAGGTGGGAGGTGTGTCTAATGGCTTTGGGAGGGAGCTGTGGGGTGTTAGGGGTTGTGAAGGCTAGGGAGAAGAAGGTGGAGAGGGCAAAAATGGGCTGGAGAGAGGGCTGGAGCTGCAAGTGGTGGTGGTGGGAAGATGGGGGCACAAGAGAGAAGGTGAGTGGGAGAGGAGGTGGGGGCGAACTTGGCTGTTGGGAGGGAGATGGAGTTCGACCTAGGGTGGTTTGGGGGAAGGGAGATGGGAGAGAAGTTCAAAATGGGCCTAGGGGGGAGGGACTTCAGCCTTGGGGAGGTGGGGAGGTGCTTAGGAAAGTGGAGAGGGTAGGTGGTGGTTGGGAAGTAGGGCTTAAATTGGTGGAGGGTTATTGGGACTAGATGTGGAGTAAAGAGGGGTTATAGGAAGTTGTGGGGAGTTAATGGAGGTAGGTGGGGGTTGGAAGTGGTTGGGAGGGGGAGGAGAGAGAGAGGGGTTCGCCCCCTTCTTGAAGAAAGAGAGAGAGAGATGATGAGAGAGATAATGAGAGGGAGGTGGCAAATGCTATTGCAATATTCATCAAAAGTTGAGTACATGAGGAGAGATGGGCCTATATATAGGCAACCATTCTTTACATGACCAAAATGTGCCTGACAATAAGACAAAAGAACGAGCATATCCTAGACTCAATCCTATGGGCCCATAACTAAGGTAATACGGCCCAATTAAGCATAACAAGGGAAATGGACTAGAACCACATGACTCAATAAAGGGAAATACAAAAGATAGGGCTCAATAAAATGAAAATACATAAAATGAAACTAAGGAAATGAAGATAACAAGTGTAGATCATAGTCAGTCCACATCAAGAGTGTGCAGGCGACCCGAGCTAGAGGGAGTGTCGTGAGATGCCCTCATCAAATCCCCCAGGGTGGGGAGAACACGACCCCGTCGAGTATGGGTCCGTCTGGCTGTCGTAATGCTCCAGCATGTCGGGGTCCAAGCGCAGCAGATCCTCCCGACTCACACATGTATCCTCTATCGGGGGACGGTTCTTCCACCTAACCAGATAGCGCTGATACTCCTTGTGCCTAGTAATGATACTCTACTCATCCAGTATTGCCTCTATCTGCTCTCGTCGATCTCTCAAGCTAGAAAGTGGAGTCCCTCCGGGAGTGTCTCTCTCAAGGCGGGGTAAAGGCTCAAGCTCCTCACTGGGTTCCACCGCGGGGCCCTTGTAGGGTACCAGGTCCGCCACATTGAAAGTAGGGTGTACCCCAAAACCCTCAGGTAGGTCTAGCTCAGAAGCATTACTGCCAAGTCGTCTCAGAACTCGAAAGGGTCCCGAACCCCGTGCCCTCAACTTGGAGGCAGGCCCTGGAAGGAGCCGCTCCGTCCTCACCATCACCGAATCTCCCACTTGGAACTCGCAGTGGCGCCGATGAGCATCTGCCCGCCTTTTGTAAGCCTCATTGCTCTTTCCTATATGCTTGCGGATGTCATCATGCAACTCTTTGATATGCTGTGCAAAGGACTCAGCTGAGACTGACACTCTAGTATGTGAGGGAAGGGGAATAAGATCAGATGGTTTTCTAGGCCTATAACCATGTACAACCTCAAATGGACTCTTGCCTATGGACCTATTGACAGAATCATTGTAGGCAAACTCGGCCTGAGATAAGAGGAGATCCCAATTCCCAGGGTGGTCCCCTACAAGGCAACGGAGCAAGTTCCCAAGGCTTCAGTTGACGACCTCAGTCTGGCCATCGGTTTGAGGATGGTAAGCAGTGGAGAATTTGAGGAGGGTTCCCATCAGGTGCCAAAGTGTCTTCCAAAAATAACTGGTGAATTTCACATCCCGATCAGACACAATAGTCTTAGGTAATCCATGGAGTCGGATCACCTCATCAAAGAATAATCGGGCGACCCTAGAAGCATCGGAGGTCTTGGAACATGGGATAAAGTGGGCCATTTTAGAGAACTTGTCCACCACTACAAGATGGAATCTTATTTGTGCAAGGTCTTAGGTAGGCCAAGGATGAAGTCCATGCTCAAATCCTCCCAAGGTCGGTCTGGTATGGGTAGGGGTGTGTAAAGCCTAGTATTTTGCTTCACTTGTTTGGCTGAGGCACAAATGCGACATTGTCCCACAATGTGGGCCACATCCTACTTGAGACTAGGCCAATGGAATTGCCTCTCAACTAACTCTATGATCTTTTGGACTCCAAAGTGACCAGCTAGGCCACCACTGTGTAAATCCCAAACTAAGAAGTCCCGAAGTGAAGTTCGGGGTATGCAAAGCCTAGCTCCCTTGAATAGATACCCTTCTTGAAGTATGAACCCTTCATGTTCCTTGTGGGGCTGAGTGGAAAGGGTGTTGTAGTGAGTCCCAAAGTTGGGGCAATTTGGATATTCCCCTTTGATTCTCTCAAACCCGGTTACTTCCACCTGGATGGTGGAGAGTAAGGCTACCCGCCTACTTAGCGCATCGGCGGCGCGGTTCTCACTACCCATCTTGTACTTGAGGACAAAGGTGTAAGCTTGAATGTATTCTACCCATTGGGCATGGCGGGCATTGAGCTTTTGTTGGGTGTTGAGGTACTTCAAAGCCTCATGGTCCGAGAAGATCACAAACTCCTTGGGTTGGAGATAGTGCCTCCAATGCCGAAGGGATTGAACCACGGCATAAAGCTCTTTGTCATATGTGGAGTACCTAGTCCTAGCCTCACAAAGTTTCTCACTAAAATAGGCTACCGGGTGACCTTCTTGGCTGAGGATGCCCCCAATCCCTACCCCGGATGCATCACAACTGACCTCAAAGACTTTCGAGAAGTCGGGTAGGCAAAGGACCGGGGCTTGGGTCATCTTTTCCTTGAGCTCTAGGAATGCTTTGGAGGCTGCCCTAGTCCACACAAAGGTGCCTTTCTTGAGGCAATCCGTGATAGGAGCGGTGATTGTGCTAAACCCATGGATGAATCTCCTATAGAAGGTAGCTAGCCCGTGAAAGCTTCGGGCCTCATCAAGGGTCTTGGGCTCGGGGAACTCAAGAATAGCTTGGACCTTTTCGGGGTCCATGGATACCCCTTGGGATGAGACAATAAATCCTAGGAAGGCTAGTTGATTGGTCAAGAAATGACACTTCCCGGGGTTAGCAAAGAGACTCTCCTTCCTAAGAATGGTGCACACTTGTTTGAGGTGATGGAGGTGGGCTTCCTTGGATTGGCTATACATGAGGATGTCGTCAAAGTAGACAACTAGAAAGATGCCAATGAAGGGCCGGAGGACCTCGGTCATGAGGCGCATGAAGGTGCTTGGCGCATTAGAAAGGCCAAAAGGCATGACAAGCCATTCATAGAGACCGTCCTTAGTCTTAAAGGCGGTTTTCCACTCGTCCCCGGGCCTAATGCGAACTTGATGGTAGCCACTCTTGAGGTCAATTTTGGAGAAGATGGTGGCTCCAGCTAGCATGTCTAACATATCATCTAACCGAGGGATGGGGAACCTATACTTGACCGTTATCTTGTTGATGGCTCGGCTATTCACACACATCCGCCAAGTTTCATCCTTTTTGGGTGTGAGAAGAGCTGGGACGGCACAAGGGCTTTTGCTAATCCGGAAGAAGCCCTTCTTGATGAGCTCCTCAATTTTCTTCCTGAGCTCGGCATGCTCAGTGGGGTTGAGGTGGTAGTGTGGGAGGTTAGGCAAGGTGGCCCCGGGTACGAGGTCGATGGCATGTTGCACATCGCGCATGGGTGGTAGTTTATCCGGAAGTTCCTCTGGAAACACATCATGGAAGTCCTCAAGGAGTTGTTGAATTTCTATTGGGTGTGGGTTGGTTGGGGTGGATTCCCCGAGGCAAATGACAATGGCACACACTTATTCTCCGTGGTTGACTTCTTCCTCAAGCTCTTTCCTAGTGATGAGGTGTAGGCTCCTAGGAGGCTCATTGATGGTACTAGGATTAAGGCTTGATGGGGTGGAGTTTGGTGGGTTTGGAATAGTGGGAGGGGTAGGGGATCCCTCAAGGGAGGGAGATGCTTTCATGGGAAGGGTGCGGGGTGGAGAAGGGTTGAGTTGGATTTTCTTTCCCTCATGAGTGAAGATGCAAGTTTTTGTTCTTCCAAGGAAGGTGGCATCTACATCGTAGATCCAAGGCCGCCCTAGGAGTATACTCCCAACTTCCATTGGTAGGATGTCACACCATACTTGGCCTTCATAGGATTGGAATGTAATGGGGACAAGGCAACGGGCACTAATGGGTATGGAGGTGGCATCAATCCATGCTACCCGATATGGGTGTGTATGTTTGGAGGTGGTAAGGTCCAAAAGTTTGACGGTGTCGGGTGACACCACATTCACACTACTTCCATTGTCCAAGATGACCTTTCTAACATGGCTCCCTATCCGGATGTAGGTATGGAATATGATGTTTCTTTTCCAATCATGCTCTTGGGTTTGAGTGAGGGTGCACCTAACCACTCCGATGTGGGAGTCGGTGGATGGAGGGAGTTGTTCTTGGTTGGTCTCTATGTAGTGGTTCTCATACTCCTCCTCCCATTCAAGAGAGGGTTCATATATCTCAACTTCCCCTTCAAATTCAGCTTGGGGTTGGGGGTTGGACTCCTCTATGAGCAAGTTAGATGCTCCCTTGGTGGGATATTGATTGGCAAAGTGTCCATACCCATAGCACCTAAAGCATTGCTGCCCACTTTGATGGTTTGGGGTCATCTTAGTGTGAGGGGGAGTGGGTGTCGGATTGGGCCTATTGGGAGTTGTGTTTAGGGGCCCACTTGTGGGGCGGGGTGGTGGAGTGCCACTAGGAGGGGTGACCCGGGTGGGAGGAGCTCCCATGGGTGTGGGAAGGAGACCTCTTTGGGGAGGTGGAGGGTTGGCCCGAGGTGCCATGGCTTTGGGGTCCATCCCCCGAGGGGGAACCATTTGTGTATACCGAGAGAATTTCTCGGCATCCCGAGCTACTTGGTAGGCTTGCTCTAAAGTGGCTACTTGACGCATGAATAATTCCTTTTTTATATGGAATTGAAGTCCATTCCTAAAGCGGGAGAGTGTGACGGCGGGGTCCTCTTGGACTCCACACTTGAGAAGGTAGTAGTCAAACTTCTCAATGTACTCCATAACGGTCTTTCCCTCTTGGGTCAAGGCTTGCCACTCATCTAGGAGATTTTGATGGTAGGAGGGTGGGACATATTTGAGTTTGAGTTGGTCTTTCATGGCCCCCCATGTGGTGATGGGAGCTTCCCTCCTAACTATCCTTAATGCCTCAACATTCATCCAATGAGTCTTGGCTAGTTTGGTTAATTACATCTTTGCAAGCCGGACTCTCCTATCCTCGGTCATTGGGTACCAATCAAAATATTGGTCCATGGCTGCCTCCCAATCTAAGTAGATGCTCGGATGATGAGAACCATCAAAGGTAGGTGCATCGACTTTCACAAGTCTCATTAGTTGATCATCCGGGTTATCCCGGGGGAGTCTCTCATTCCTTCTAGGAGGTGGGTCCCTTTCCGGTTCGGGAGGGTGGTCAAGGTTGAGCTCTCCTATGGCTGGCTCCACATGTGGAGGTGGTTCCCTCCTATCTCCTACCCTTGGGGCAGGCCTATTTTCCTCAATTTGTTCAAGCCGGGACGTTATATCATCAAGCCGTCCCATAATGTTAGTCATGCCTTCCACAAGAAACCTCATGTGGTCGGGAAGCTCGTGCTCGTTGTGAGCGGGATTCCCTTGGGTATTGGCATTCATAGTGTTATTGGAAGAGGATGGATTGACTTGATAATGAGTTCCACTACGAGTGGTCATGCAAAGTTGGGTGGGCTATGCAAGGGTGTGCGGATGCACCTATGAAAGACTTAGTGTGACCCAAGACTAGACTTGTAAGGACAATCCTATGACTGCTCTGATACCACTTGATGTGGCACAGCCCAAGGTTGACTAAGTATGAATTGGAGATCCTAGGACCTAGACCCGCAAGCATACAAGCACTCCAATGATTCTCACAATAGCGGCTTACTCTCACGGCACACGCGATCACCCGGAGGGGCCGGGGGATGATGGCGAGGGTCCGAGGTGAGACCCAATGACTCTAAGTGACTTAGTGGGCTTTGGCTGACCCCTAAGGATCTTGGTTACCCAACTTCATGGGCGGCTGGCCTGCAGGGCGGGGTTTGGGTGGCACTCACTCCCGGTCCGCGGTGGTCACCCCAAAGTAGCTTACAAGATCGGGCCGACGGGCATACAAAGCAATACTAAATTTGCAGAAATGAGGCAATCAAGGATAATATCAGATGCTCACCTGATCGGTGTGTAAACACCGATCCCGCTCGGAGATGAGGGCGCGCCGGGAGGCGAGGGTATACACCCGATCGCCACGGCGGTGTCGCTTGACCTGAAAGTGAAAGGAGTACATCACTACGCCTCTCGCAGGAGGGGTGATCTTGGGGTGGGGATTAATCTTATTACATCCAAAACTACCTCCACGTAGGGAGGGGCCTTCAGCCGGCCAAGCAGGGTGGGGAATTATGCAAAGGAAACCCGACTTTCCAAACTCCGCCGGTTCTGCAAACCTTCAGGTTCGCTGGATAGGGTGTGGATGATGACGCTGCCACGGACTCCACGGAACACCAAACTTGACAAAACTGGTGCCAAAAGTTTCCCAACTGACAGATGATGATGTCTAAATTTTTGGTGAAGCTCTGAAACTCGGGGCTGACCGGACCGGTCACTGGAGCAGGACAGCAACGTTCTGCCTCTGACTGGTGCAAGACTGGTGCAGCAAATTACAGAAACCACTGCAGACACTCCCGAACTCCAATTCAAACGACACTAGTGGTGATGCGATCGTGGTTGGGGTAGCTTCGAGCAGAAATTGATGGGGCCACAATCCGAGGTCGGGGAAGAGAGTGGTGGCCGGAGAAGTGGGGACTGGTCGAACTTGGAACCACAGAGAGCAGTCTCCACACTTCGACGAAGAAAATCAGAACTGATAGCTCCGGTGGCCGATTGAGGTCCTTCTTCTTGGAGATGAAAGCTAACTAGACTTAGTTCCTGCCCTCCAAAAATGGTGCTCAGATCGTTCCCGTACGGACCATGGTGGCTTCTGCTTTCAGCTTCAGGTCTTCAGACAGGGACAGCAAACGCAGTCGGACGAGATCTGCTCCTACGTACAGCTCCTACCTCGGAAGCCGGCGAGACCACCACCGTTGGAAAGCTAACTCGCAGACGATTCCAGCAATAGAGGCCTTGCCACCTGAATCTTTGAGAGCCGATTGTGGTTGCCTCTGAAAGTCACTACAACCCTGCTGCCTGAAACAAGGACAGAATGAGGAGAAGATGAGGGTGTGGGGAAGGGGATGGCCAAGAGAGTAAGAGGTGGGAGGTGTGTCTAATGGCTATGGGAGGGAGCTGTGGGGTGTTAGGGGTTGTGAAGGCTAGGGAGAAGAAGGTGGGGAGGGTGAAAATGGGCTGGAGAGAGGGCTGGAGCTGCAAGAGGTGGTGGTGTGAAGATGGGGGCACAAGAGAGAAGGTGAGTGGGAGAGGAGGTGGGGGCGAACTGGCTGTTGGGAGGGAGATGGAGTTCGACCTAGGGTGGTTTGGGGGAAGGGAGCTGGGAGGGAAGTTCAAAATGGGCCTAGGGGGGAGGGACTTCAGCCTTGGGGAGGTGGGGAGGTGCTTAGGGAAGTGGAGAGGGTAGGTGGTGGTTGGGAAGTAGGGCTTAGATTGGTGGAGGGTTATTGGGACTAGATGTGGAGTAAAGAGGGGTTATGGGAAGTTTTGGGGAGTTAATGGAGGTAGGTGGGGGTTGGAAGTGGTTGGGAGGGGGAGGAGAGAGAGAGGGGTTCGCCCCCTTCTTGAAGAAAGAGAGAGAGAGATAATGAGAGGGAGGTGGCAAATGCTATTGCAATATTCATCAAAAGTTGAGTACATGAGGAGAGATGGGCCTATATATAGGCAACCATTCTTTACATGACCAAAATGTGCCTGACAATAAGATAAAAGACCGAGCATATCCTAGACTCAGTCCTATGGGCCCATAACTAAGGTAATAAGGCCCAATTAAGCATAACAAGGGAAATGGACTAGAACCACATGACTCAATAAAGGGAAATACAAAAGATAGGACTCAATAAAAGGAAAATACATAAAATGAAACTAAGGAAATGAAGATAACAAGTGTAGATCATAGTCAGTCCACATCAAGAGTGTGCAGGCGACCCGAGCTAGAGGGAGTGTCGTGAGATGCCCTCATCAAAAGAAGAGCATCATCAGAATTTGAGAAAGTGGTAGAATGGGAGTCCAATTTCAAAAATCATGATACTTACTTGGTTCATGGCAATTCTTCCATTGATATGGCCTTCAATTGCCGATATTCTTTGAAATCCCACTTTGGGTTTCTTCAAAGGGCGTTGCATCATCCTATCCATCTTTGGGAAGGTTCCTATCTTTTCTGTTCTCTGGTGTTTTTGTTTCATCTGTTATTGCTTCTCGGCTGGCAGTTCAGTCTCAGTCTTGATGGATGTGTTTTAGCAGTAGAGGACGCCCTTCTTATAACTGTTGAAGCCCTGGCGGGCAGTCGAACAGCGTAGTTCAGGTTTAAGTTGAATATGGTCTCTGGAGATTTGTTTACGAATAGGGAACAGAGCGTCGAAATTTGCAGATAATTGACGACGGAGACATTGGCGTCATTTTTTGAATTGCGACATAGAAGATGTCGTCATTTATTTGACGCCTTCTCATGCAGGCATCATTTCCAGTCCGATTCCAAATTAAACATTGAAAGTAATTAGCGACACTATGGCTGTCGTCATTTCAGTTTCTAGCGCCCCTATGCGAAGTCGTCATTTCTTGAGATTTATGTTTTGAATTATTTTATGGCATTGAGGTTATTTGATGAATTTACACACTCTATATTTTGATGGATTGATCATATCATGAGTTTTTTGTGCTAATGATCTTTGAACACAGAAAAGAACAGGTTTTGCAGGTCTCAAAGCGCTTGGATCTCCTCTTTGTTGACATTATTCTCTTCTTTGTATACTCTCTATATGTATTTCTACTATATGATATCTACTCTATTATAGCATATCAAGGACATTGTGGTTTTGATGAACCTGAAATTTGAGTTTCCCTTCATCAAAAATAGTGATAGTTCCAGGGGAGTCTTGATCATGCGGATAGGCCGTTGGGTCATCTAAAGTTTGGGACGACGGTTCCATTTTCTTAGTTGATGCGTGGACAAATGGGCTTCGGCTTAGTATCAGTTTAGAGATCTGGATTCCTGAGCAAGTCTGGATGGTTTAGCAATATTATCCTTGATTATTTTCTATTTTTAATTTGTTTTAATTTTTCTTTTAGCCTAGCATGCATCATGTAGGACTTTGAGCTTTAATGATGAAAATCCTCATATTAAGCCAGTAATGAGGGCCGCTTGCTCTTGATTTAAGTTGACATGAGATATTCCATTCAAAATCAAGTACTATGTTCTCTTTGAAGTCACTCAGGCTGGTTTCTTGAAAGCATTTATTCACTAGATTCCTACCTCGCTTCACTTTGTTTTATGCAAACTCACCTTTGTTGTAGCACGTCCACATTGGCTGGTAACCGCTCTCCAATGGTGTCTTTCCTTTCGTGCCCGCGTACACATTTTATTTATCAGCTTAGTTCTTTCATCCAGTCGATTGTTGCTTTCTCATAATCATTCGAGATTGTTTCATTCAGAATCAAGGAAAGATTTCCAATGCTTAGTCTCAGAGGCATGTCACATCACACCTTGGCATCTACTTTTCAGTCCGTTCTTACTTCATTCTGCTTGTTGCACTTTCGCCTCATTCCGTCTCACTCTCTTGCAAAGCAGATGCCAAGACAGGGCAGCTGTAGACACGCTAAAATCGATACTATGATGAGTAAATCTCATGTCACGACGTGATGCCCCAAAGTGGACTTCGATATTGGCTTAATATGAAGTTTTTCTAATTTATTTAGAATTTTTCTAAAAGATTTGTAATTAGCGACTGTTAGTAGGGCATCATTTAATTGACGACTCTATGGGTGTCGTTATTTCAATTAATTAGCGACCGCACATGCAAGCGTCATTTCCTGATTTTACAAATTCCATTTAACATAAAATTCAAGGAATTAATGTCTGCTTCAAAGGCGCCCATTAATTAACGCCATTCCAGGAAGGCGCCATTTCCTATTTTTCAAATATGGAAAGTCGTTTATTTCTATAAATTAATCCAGGAATTAGCGACTGCGTGCGCGGTCGTCATTTTAATTAGCGACCGCCCTAATGTCGTCATTTGGCTTCCGTGTTTGTCTCTGCTGCTGCTTCCTTGCAAAGGTGATCTGTCTATCTTTTGATCTTGATCCTTTCCATGGAAGTAAATCTATATTCTAGAAGTTTATTCCTGGTTTTAATCCCATTAGAACTAGATCTTAAGCTCTATTAATACTCTCCCTTGAAGGCCACCCGCAAGAGAGAGAGAGAGAGATCTAGTAGAGAGAGAGATCTAGCAGAGAAGAGAGATTCCAGTTGAGAAAAGAGGTTCCTGTTAGCAAGAGTAGAGAAATCAGGTTTTGGTTTCACTAACAACTTCCTTGCAGGGGTTTCTTGCTGTTCCTACGGTGTTCTTCCTCTGACGATCTTCCTTCTGCAACGGTCGAACGCTCTCTTTTCCTCTCTCCCTTTACTGCTGCAGCAACAGCAGAAGGGCACTTTTTCCTCTTTTAGTTTTCTCATCTCATATGCATATCTCCTTCTAGCCATCTTTGCTAGAATCAGTCATCATATATATTTCTCTGTATATCATATACTGTTTGCATCCATAGCATATCTCCCATCCTTTACTCCTCTTAGGGGTTTAAAACAAAACACACCATGTGTGTTCATGTTTAAGTTGCATAGTCTTATTTCTTTAGAGCATTGATACTACACTTTGGCTAATCCATATTATTTGCTTATCTTTGCTTATCTTACAAGGGTAATCAAGATAATAACCCCCTTCATCGGCCGGCCGGTAGAAGGAGGAACAAAGGACTCACAACCTCACCCGCTTCTTCGCAAGGTACATGCGATCATCCTTTTATTTTTGAGGTAACCCCTCTGGCAATCACACTCCTCTAGAGCATCACATGCTCCCTTTTATTCCTTTTATTATTTCTCACCACATATCATATATATCATCTCTTATTCTCTTCTTTCCTTTCTTTTAAAGAAATCAAATCTTCTATCTTTTTAATGTCTATGTGACACGTTCATAGGCTACGTTTTAGTAGTATGTCGGTTTGGCCAAGCGGCCTTACAATAGACCACTAGGCTAGCTGTGGCAGTTCATAGTTAGACCGCTAAACGTCGTTTATGTCGGTTCGAGGTTCTTAAGTCGATTGAGCTAGCGGCACTAGCTCCGACCACTTAGTGGCTATTGGTGGTTTAGTATATGACTGCTAGGGTCCGTTTGACCGGTTAAGTTGGTTTCACTGTAGGGGGTTGACTGGGTCTAGCAGTAATGGCCTTGACCGCTACAGTCTTCTAGCGGTCCTGCGATAGACCGCTTGCCCCTGTGGATTGCAGTTTTGTCCGTTCGAGTCTCCGAGTGAAGCGGCCATGCCCTCGTCCGCCTAACTCATTGAGACAGCTTGTTTATAGGCCGGTTGTCTTGGTGTGGCTCTCTCTTGACCGCCCAATGTTTGTATTCTATGTGTGAGGTTGCGGTTCCATGGCTGACTGCTTTGTTTATCTAGCGGCCTGGCATATGATCGTTTACTTCCCAGAGCTTTGTTTTCTTGATATTTGGCCTACGTTTGTCTTGGCTTCACCTCGTGGTGTGCCCGTAGTCCCGTGGATGTCTTGGACATCCTATGAGGGTGATGACCATGTTGTGAGGTAGCCAAGGAGGGCCATTGTATCGAATGGTGTTCCATACTGTTTCAGAGTCATGATTGGTGTCTTGTCAACTCGGTGTGATCCAGTGGTTGACATATGACTTTGTAGTTGTCTCGGTGATCCGGTATGGATCGAGACATGGTTTGGATGCCTTGAGGTGGTGTCTTACCTCAGTTTATGTGTCCATGTGCTTTGAGGGTCTTGGTGATTCCTTAGCTCCCCGTGATTCGTGTTATGCGTAGGCATGGATCAGGTGATCCTATGTCGTTTCCATTATCTGTGTTTTACCGTGATGTGGCTTAGGGACGAGGCTGATTGGCGGCTTGTTACTACTATGTGCGGCGATCTTGACCCTGAATCATGTGACTCAAGGATCGTTGTGTTGGCAGGTCTAGTTGTCTGTCATGAGTCCGGTGGCAGTCTGGTATGCTACCCTGTGTCTGCTGCTTCGTAGTACGTGTGACAGTGCATGCTTAGCCTGTCTGTACTTCAGCACTAGTGTTTTGGGGTCTGTGTGTGTCTAGTGAGCCTCTACTAGTCATAGCCTAACGACTCACGCGTTCCAGTGTGTCGGCCCACCTAGGAGTGGTGGCGGGGCAGTTCCCGATAGACGGTTTGTAAGCTAGTTTCCGTGGGCTCCCTTGCCTTACAGTAGCCTCCTACTAGGGGAGAAAGCTAGCTAGAGGGCTGGCTCAAGGCATTGAGCTTGTGTGTGCACATGTGGTCAGGGGCGGTTGGACGAGCGCTGACGAGCGTGACCCTAACTAGTCACTCGTTGTTGAGGTACCTAGTTCCTTGTTCTGTGGTACCGTTGCTCCTTGTACTTGGTACTGTCGTTCCTCGTACTCGGTTCTGTGAGTGTCTCAGTTAGCATCGTTCCAAACGTGTGGGAGATACTTGTGGCGCAGTGTAAGATGTCAGTGGACGCATCTGGCTGTTCTTCTAGTGAGGAGGTGGTCCTGTCACTTGATGCATAACTCTTGTGACTTGTGTTCCATGACCGGTTTTCGAGTAGCCTGTATGTGGCTTCACTCGAGGTCTATTCTTGTGTAGCGTACACGACGGGAAGTTCGTGTATGCGTGTGTCTTTGACTGTGTAGGTCTTTTAATAGGGCTTTTACCTATTTTGGTAGGCTTTAGGTATGGAGCTCGTGCTTTGTCGATGGATCGGTGACGCCCGACTTTGTGAGATCGGGGTTAGCCTTTCTGTTACCGTTTGGAGTAGCTTAGAGGACTGTGGTTTGATCAGCGGCCGTGTTTCTGGTTAGTACGGCTTCCCTCTCTCTTTAGCTATTCTTTCTTTTGCTTACTCCTATTTTTTACAGTTTTAGTTTTATAGTTACTGCTGTTGCTCCAGTTCTTTTCTGCTTTATTATTTAGCTGTGTTGTTCCGTGTTACAACGTTGTTTATAGTGGGGATCTCCATGACCCCTACTGTGCCAGTGACACGAGGCTCACCCCTGCTTTTTAGGTGTGGTCTTCTTCTTCCTCGTGGTTCGTGACGTGGTGCGTCAGTTCGTTGTTGCCAGCGTTGCCAGTGTTCTCTGCATCGGGCTTCCCCCGACTTTAATGTACGTTTTATTTTCTGTTGGTCTGTACTTACCTTTATTTGGACTAGACTCTGTTAATTTAAATTGTTAATTGAAAAGGTAATTTTATTTTCGCTACTTTAGCAAACCTGATCAATGAAATATTAATTGCTTACTGCTTTATCTGGGACTTCAATGTACTACACTCACTCCTTTTATCCCTTCGGAGCTTTTTCGCTCTTGGGAGGCCTCGCAGGATCCAAGTGTTATTGGGCTTACCTGGTATCTAGACCCTGGGTCGTCACAGGTGGTATCGGAGCTCTATTGTGTGAAGTACATGGCAATTTGAGATATTGTAGTATTCAAAGTCCTTAAGGTCAAGTACAGATGGCAGTTGGCATTAGCGTTGGCATCGGGTTTGCGATTGTTTGTCGCTTGTTTCCATTTGTGGTCTTGTACGTGCTGTGTTGGCACTGTGCGAGATGGTTCTGCTCTCGTCAGGATGTGACGGAGTGCTTTTCTTTTTCCGTGGTGTTTGTCTCAATTATACTGTACTTGGTAGAGTTCACCGGTAGGCGTGAATCTGTGGTGTGGTGTTTGAGATTTTTCTATAATTTGTTCAGGTGGCTGGTGATTTTCACGTTGGTGTGATGGCCGTGCACATTTTTGTGTTGCCTTGGTCATCCCAGTTTGAGATTTGTTCAAACCCTGAGGTGTTAAGCTTGTGTCGTGGTGGTCGATTAGATGCCCTGTTTGGAAGAATGCCCGATCAATTTAGGAGTTAACATAGGATTTTCCTTCCAGGTGAGCTACTGTTGGTCAAGCTTGATTCTTCTCCTCCTGTGTGGTGGCGTCTTTTCGAGGTAGGCCTTAGAAGTGCTGTCTTGGTGAAGCCTTTGTCCTGTGTTTGCTTAAGTGTGGACAGTGTTAATTCTGAACCTGAGTTGCCTTTGTTCGACGGATGCTTGGCTTTGGACCCAGATTTTGTGTTTGGGAGCAGTTGTGCACCGTGTACGATGTGCCGTGTTTGTCGGTTGTTGTGCTATGAAGGTTCAATAATCGTTCCAAGACGTAAGGCTAAGCTGAGATTAGCATTCTTTGTGTGTTGTGCTGAAGCTGGTGATCTTCATGGTCTGCACTTTGGCGACTTGTGATCGGTTGTTAGCATGATCGGTACGCGAGGCGTGGTACATTGTAGTTTTATGAATTATGATGGCGTCGAGTGTGTGCTGAGATACGGATGCCGAGTTATCCTTGATGCCTGTGTGCGTGTGTTGAGTGTGTAGTGGAAGCGTATGGGCAAACAACCCACCGGTCGAGGATCGTTTGGTTGGAAGATTCTGGCCGACCGAGAGGTTTGTTTCCTCGATATGACTTCATCTTGGCTATTGTGTGCCTTGATGTTGTTGGTTGCTGTGCCATTTGCTGGAGACATTATGGTTGTTGGCACTGCCATGTGTGAGAATTAGAGGAATCTGTTGGCATGTTTGCTGGTTGAGTACCCTTTCTTTCCTCTATAACTTTTCTTGGATGTCGTGCTCTCGGGACGTGATCGTGGTCCTTGAGATGTGTTCCCCAAGATTATCATTGCTGTTGTTGTGGGTCCTTGTTGGTGAGCTGTTCGTGGCATGGCTTGTACATGTTAGCTGTGTGTTTAGCTGTAATTGTGCCTTGATGTGACTCAACTTGCAGTTGTGTCCCGTGGTTCTGTGTTCATAATAGAGCCGGGATTCTGCAAGTTCTGCTGTTGTTGTTGTTGTTTGTCGGTGGTTGTGTTCGACTCGGGAGGATTTTTTTGTGAGTCTGATTTGGCATGGTGTGGACCAAGGTCTCGTCGGTTAGTTTTGCTGTACTCTTCTGTCATGGTATAGTTAGCATGCGACTCGAATCTGATGTAATGTCTGAGTGAGGACTGACTTGATTGTGCTCGTGGTCCAGTGCCGTCGTTGGCTATTTGCATGCTAGTCTTGAGTTCATGGCGCGAAAGTCGATGTTGTCGAGCTGTCAACTGAGGACTATGTTTCCTTATTTAAGCTAATGATTGTTGTGTTTGCTGAGTGTCTTATTGATAACTATTTTCGTGGCATGGGTCGTGTCTGTTTCCTTGTGAGACGGAAGCGACGTTGCCTTATTTCGGAGGTGTCAGACTTGTGTTCGCTTGGGTACCGTGCTCATTCTGTGGATCGATTTGTCTTGAGATCCAGAGCGTGTACCTATGATTGTGGTCTGGCAGTGTTCCTCTGAATTATATTTTTTGAGATTTGTGTTGCCGTGTTCTAGGTGTTGGTGTTGGCTGATGCTTGCATGAGCGTAGCCAATGTTGGGTTTGTTCTTCCCTGCTTCTTCTTGTTAGCTCCTTTAATTTCAAGGATGAAATTCTTGTAGGGGGGAGGAATGTAAGACCCTGAGTCTTTCGGATCTTTATCGGGTAGTTTTGGATCACTTTTGTGGGTCCTGACTTGTGTTTTACAATCGGCGTGAGTTTTTCTATCATACTAGTTACGGAACCCCGTGGTGAGTTTATTATTCAATTCATCAACTCGAGGACGCTACAGTTGCGTTGCATTCTTTCTGAGGATCGTTTAGACTATTTTTCTGTATTTTTTTGAATTAGTGCATTTTCAGGCTGAAAATCAGATTTTTTAGAAATTAGGAAAATTCCTAATTTTGATTCTTTTTATTCCTTTTCTCTCTTTCCTCTCTCCTCATTCGCGCGCACATCTCTCGCTCTCCCGTTCTCTCTCCTTGTTCTCCCTCTTCTCCGGCTGTAGACGGAGGAGGCTCGGGAATGCTGTGGAGATGCTGTGGAGGTGATCCGGAGCGTGCTGGTGCGAGGATCGGAGCGTGGTTGGCGCGATCTCGTTCGGTGGATTCAAAGCCGACGTAATGGGCTCGTGAGATGGTTTTCACCGTGGTTTAGTCACTTCGGTGCGTGAGAAATTCGGGGGAGGTAGGGAGATGGATGCCCTACTCCTATTCTACGTTCTCCCGCGATTCGAGCTGTCAGGTGCGAGAATGAGCGGGTTTAGTCTCGTTTTGGGCGAAAGCATGTTTGGGGGGTGTGAGATGAGTTCGCCGTTTCAGGCGACGCTTTTCAACCTAGTTAGTTTCATTCGAACCCCTGGCATGTTGGGAATCCATTCCTGCCAGTTTTATTGCATTTGGCTGATAATCGGAGTCGGTATGAGCCCGACTCTTCACGTGACTCATTTTGGGTTGATTCATGGGAATCGCCCGTTTCTTGCATTTTTGGTGTCAAAATGATCCCTTCTGGCCTGTGGAAGGCTTTTATGTTGTTTAGGGTTGTATCCCCTTCGTTTAGAAGCAAATGGGGCGTGGAACGGCCGGGATCGGCCATTCCTCTGTTTTGCCCGTCGTGTCGCCTTAGCGGTCCTTTTAGTGATATCAAGGGTTCTTCTAGCGGCCCAGTGTATGGCTGCTGGGCTGTGTTGGGCGTCGAGTCAATCTTATGTCGGTTCAGGTCTTCGCGGTCACGCGATCGACCGTTTGTGCCGGCTAGCGGCCTATAGTAGGACAGATAAGCCTCGTGTGGCGGTGCAGAGTTAGACCGCTACGTTTTAGTAGTATGTCGGTTTTGCCAAGCGGCCTTACAATAGACCGCTAGGCTAGCTGTGGTGGTTCATAGTTAGACCGCTAAGCGCCGTTTATGTCGGTTCGAGGTTCTTAAGTTGGTTGAGCTAGCGGCCCTAGCTCAGACCGCTTAGTGGCTTTTGGCGGTTTAGTATATGACCGCTAGGGTCCATTTGACCGGTTAAGTCGGTTTCAATGTAGGGGGTTGACTGGATCTAGCGGTCATGGCCTTGATCGCTACAGTCTTCTGGCGGCCCTGCAATAGACCGCTTGCCCTTGTGGATTGCAATTTTGTCCGTTCGAGTCTCCGAGTGAAGCGGCCATGCCCTGGTCCGCCTAACTCATTGAGACGGCTTGTTTATAGGCCGGTTGTCTTGGTGCGGCTCTCTCTTGATCGCCTAGTGTTTGTATTCTCTGTGTGAGGTAGCGGTTCCGTGGCTGACTTCTTTGTTTACCTAGCGGCTTGGCATATGATCGTTTACTTCCCAAAGCTTTATTTTCTTGATATTTGGCCTCCGTTTGTCTTGGCTTAACCACGTGGTGTGCCCGTAGTCCCGTGGATGTCTTGGACATCCTATGAGGGTGATGACCATGTTGTGAAGTAGCCGAGGAGTGCCATTGTATCGAATGGTGTTCCTTACTATTTCAGAGTCATGATTGGTGTCTGGTCAACTCGGTGTGATCCAGTGGTTGACATATGACTATGTAGTTGTCTCGGTGATCCGGTATGGATCGAGACATGGTTTGGACGCCTTGAGGTGTTGTCTTACCTCGGTTTGCATGTCCATGTGCTTTGAGGGTCTTGGTCATTCCTCAGCTCCCCGTGATTCGTGTTATGCGGAGGCGTGGATCAGGTGATCCTATGTCATTTCCTTCATCGATGTTTTACCGTGATGTGGCTTAGGGACTAGGCTGATTGGCGGCTTGTTACCGCTATGTGCGATGATCTTGACCCCGAGTCTTGTGACTCAAGGATCATTGTGTTGGCAGGTCTAGTTGTCTGTCCTGAGTCCGGTGGTAGTTTGGTATGCTACCATGTGTCTGGTGCTTCGTAGTACGTGTGATAGTGCATGCTTATCCTATATGTACTTCAGCACTAGTGTTTTGGAGTCTATGTGTGTCTAGTGAGCCTCCACTAGTTGTAGCTTGACGACTCACGCGTTCCAGTGTCTCTGCCCACCTAGGAGTGGTGGCGGGGCAGTTCCAGATAGACGGTTTGTAAGCTAGTTTCTGTGGGCTCCCTTGACTTACAGTAGCGTCCTACTCAGGGAGAAAGCTAGCTAGGGGCCTGGCTCAAGGCATTGAGCTTGCGTGTGCACACGTTCTCAGGGGCAGTTGGACGAGCGCTGACGAGCGTGACCCTGACTAGTCACTCATTGTTGAGGTACCTGGTGCCTAGTTCTGTGGTACCATTGCTCCTTGTACTTGGTACTGTCGTTCCTCATACTCGGTTCTGTGAGGGTCTCAGTTATCGTCGTTCCAGACGTGTGGGAGATACTTGTGGCGCAGTGTAAGATGTCAGTGGACGCATCTGGCTGTTCTTCTAGTGAGGAGGTGCTCCTGTCACTTGACGCATAACTCTTGTGACTTGTGTTCCATGACCAGTTTCTGAGTAGCCTGTGCGTGGCTTCACTCGAGGTCTAGTCTTGTGTAGCATACACGACGGTGAGTTCGTGTCTGCGTGTCTTTGACTGTGTAGGTCTTTTAATAGGGCTTTTACCTGTTTTGGTAGGCTTTAGGTATGGAGCTCCTGCTTTGTCGACAAATCGGTGACGCCCGACTTTGTGAGATCAAGGTTAGCCTTTCTGTTGCCGTTTGGAGTAGCTTAGTGGACTATGGTTTGGTCAGCGGCTGTGTTTCTGGTTAGTACGGCTTCCCTCTCTCTTTAATTGTTCTTTCTTTTGATTACTCCTGCTTTCTACAGCTTTTCTTTTGTAGTTACTATTGTTGCTCCAATTCTTTCCTGCTTTCCTGTTTAGCTGTATTGTTGCGTGTTACTGCGTTGTTTCCAGTGGGGATCTGCGTGACCCCTATTGAGCCAGTGACACGAGGCTCACCCCTGCTTTTCATATGTGGTCTTCTTCTTCCTCGTGGTTTGTAACGCGGTGCGTCAGTTCGTTGTTGCCAGTGTTGCCAGTGTTCTCTGTGTCGGGCTTCCCCCGACTTCAGTGTACGTTTTATTTTCTGTTGCTCTGTACTGGCCTTTATTTGGACTGGACTCTGTTAATTTAAATTTTTAATTGAAAAAGTAATTTTATTTCTGCTACTTTAGCAAACCTGGTCAATGAAGTATTAATTGCTTACTGCTTTATCTGGAACTTTAATGTACTACACACACTCCTTTTATCCCTTCGGAGCTTTTCCGCTCTTGGGAGGCCTTGCAGGATCCAAGTGTTATCAGGTTTACCTGGTATCCGGACCATGGGTCGTCACAGCGTTTGACCAATTGGACGCCTTTCTATTTTTTAATTATTGCCAAATTCATAAATTCAATAATTCGCATCTGTCTGGCCAGACGCGATTTCCTTTTTCAATTTTTGGTAATTTCTTAATTTCAAAAATATTCAAGAAACGACATCCATCTTGTCGATCGCCCATTCTTGAACGCGTCTAGGGCCCCAAACGTGTTCACTCGCGATTTCCTTTAATTTTTTTAATTTCTAGAATATTCAAGAATGGGTGTCCGTCCATTCTGTCGCCTATTCTTGAACGCGTCCGGGACCCCAGACGCGTTCATACTTGCCTTATCTTGAGCTTCCAACTCCATCCAAAATTTGTATCAATTCATAATTGGTGACTTGATCCCCGACGCAAATTCTTTTCTAATTTTGGAAAGCTCTAATCCATCTTAAAATGCCTCAGAATGGGCGACTCTTTGAACAGACGTTCATTTAATGGGCGACCACTGCGTCAGTCGTCAATTCTTGCAGAGTTCCGAACTCTGCAGAACCTCCTTCTTTCTCCGTTTTGAGCTCCCTTTCCACTTGGGAAAAGGGTCCTAAGGCTTTCCAAGGTTGAAGGGACTCTTACCCAATGTATATCTCTTTCCAAATCTAATTAAAATAGGATTTCCTAATTTCTCTTAGATGAAACTCGAAATTTTGGCCCTATAAATAGGACCCCTCTCTCCCTTGTGTTTAAGGCTGCCCAATCGATTCAAGGGGAGGTGTTGTTGGACCAAGGGCTCAAGGCGGGAGTCTCCCATGCTCAAAGCTACATCCTCTTGGAGATCTTCTTCCTCCCTTGAAGATTTGAAGCCCTTTTGGAGAATAAACCCATAAGCTTTCTTACCCCCTTTCTTTATTATTTCTTTAGTTCAATTTTGCATGCATCATCTTCCTCCCTCTTTCTTTTATTTTCTTATCATCTCAACATTGAGATCTCCCACTTGTGCACTTTAGCACACCTCCAATTGTGCAACACTTGCACCCTCCCTATTTGCATATCATCACATCATTATTTTATTACTCTTTGCATAGGGGTTTAAAACCAAAACACCAACAAGGTGTGTTCTTATACATGATTTCATTGCTTATTCATATTTGGGATTTGATGCTACACTCACTTTGTTTCTAATCCAATTCTTTTATTGGTGTTTTCTTTGATTTGCAAGGGTAATCTATAAAGAGAGACTATCTTCATCAGCCGGTCGATTGGAAGATAAGGTGAACACTCACATCTCCCCACTTTTAAGGTATTTATATCCCGACCCCTCCTTATGTTCATTTATACATTCTTTTGAGGTAACCCCTCTGGCAATCACACCCCCTTTAGCATCCACGCATGCTCTCCCTTTTCCATCTCTTTCCCCTTATTCTCTTCATATTGTTAATTAATTTTTCTAAGTGGATTTTTCCATAGATCTATTGACACTCATTTTTAGCCCGTAAGTTGTGTCGTTTCTCTTGTTCATCATTTTTGATGTCCCGAATTACTCGTTGTTTTGGGGCGTTCCTTGGATGGATTTCGAGCCCATTTCATTGTTCCATTCCCGTTTAGCCTTGGAGATCAGGATTTCTTAGAGCCATGGAGTTTATTCTTTCACCTTCCGGCCTTCCAAGTCGACTTACGGCCCATTTAGGTCGACTTCCCTCAGGAATGCGGCCCCTTTCGCTGCGTAGTCTTGAAAAATGATCCCTTTTCACCCTCTTCCGTTCCTTTATTCATTAAGCGTCCTTCACCAAAGTTGTTTCATTTTTAATGCCCTACATTTTCTTCTTCTATGCCATTATCTAGTTCTCCACCGTTTTCAAGCCTCAGTAATTTTCTCTGTTCTCACCCCATTTTCTCTCTCTAATGATCGTTGTTTCATCTTGTTCTCTTCATAAAAGTTGTTCATCTTTCAGTTATCTACAATTTCTTCCTCTACCACGTTTTCTAATTCTGCACGATTTTCAAGATATTCACTGATTTCTAAAGTCGCGCGAGCCTGGCAATAAAACGGTCAACAGTTGACCGTCTAATGAATAAACGGTCACTAGTGGACCGCCCAATGAATAAAACGGTCAACAGTTGACCGTGTGAACAGTAACTATTTTAATTTTTTTAATTTTTATTATTTTTATTATTTTTGAAATATCAAAAAATGGTCTTCTTGAGACCGCTTATGTCAAAAAACGGTCTGTGGATGACCGTTTATTCATTTTTTGTGCCAAAAGTCACCCGATCGCCCCCGGTTCATTGAGCGGTCTACCCATAGACCGCGCCATTCATAGAACGGTCTATCGTGCAACTGTTTATATAACAAAGCGTCCAAAAGTTCCTGAACTCCATTTTCTTCGCCACTAGACTCTAAGGTTGATTTCTGTTCGCCGGGGTCACCTTTCTAAGGCTCTATCTTCTCAAATATTCCATAGAATCACTTCCCATTTGTTTCTCCCTCTTGCCACCACTATTATCTCGATTTTAAGCCATATAACTCAAAATTTAGTGGAATATATTCATGGGAATATTGGCCGCAATATCAAGTTTTATGTATTTTCGTGTCACACAAACTCTTCCAGATTAGGCTCCGGGACCACCTTCCATGGACTCTATCTTCCAGATCCTTCCACCAAAAAGAGTCCCATTTATTCCTAGCTCTTATCATATCTATTATCTTGAGATTGATCCATAGATCTCGAGATTTGGTGGACTCCATCCTCTGAAATCGCAGCAGAAAATTTTAGGTTCCAACATTTCTCTATATAAACCTGCCCAGTTCGCCTGCGCGACGGGGGGCTCTTCTTGGACTCGGGGCGAAGCCATGCCGGATCGTCGACTCACACCTTCGACCCCACTACGAAGAGGGAAGTATCAGCTTTGATTTCCATCTCTTTGGGCTTAGTTTCATTGCTCCTATCCTTAGTTCTAATCTCCCACCTTTTCAAAATCGTCACAAATCGCATTGTTTCTGCACGTTTTTGCATTTTTCTCCATTTTGCACATCACTTTCCTCCTCATTCTCCCAATCATTTTCCGTGATTTCAAATCCTATGCATGCACAATACACCCACCTTTTGTTTGCACCAATTCATAGGGGTTAAAAACCCTCTCCGGGTGCGTTCTCCCCCTTTCTTTCATGCTACTTTATCATTTCGGGACATATGCTACACTTCACATTCTAATGGATTTTATCTTATGTTTGTGACTTTATTTTGTAGGAGATTGTGATAGAACATGAGGCCCTTGCTTTCTAGCCGGCTGGAAGGCGAGGAGGTGTCACCCACATCGAATCCCCGCAACCCTTTTCAAAGCACGATCACGTTGTAGCGGCTTCCCATTATGCCGCGTCTTCCTCCATATTTTCTAAGGTACACGGCGCCATCTTCATCCGTTCTCCATCTTTTTTAGTGCCGTAGAACCTTGGTGGCGATCACGGTTAGGTTCCTCTTCTTCATCGCCCCCTTGCTTTTCATGCACTTTCACGCTTATATGCATGGTTACATGTTCATAGTTTGGGGCGGGATAGATTGAAACATTGTATCTACAATTTTTTTGGCGATCACGGTGGGACACCTAGGGCCCATCACGTTATATCTTTAGTCTCTTGCATGTTGGGAAGGTGTTCATGCATGTTTGGGTAGTCTCCTCCACGTTCTTCCATCATTCTGTCCATTTTCGGGTCTGTCAGGGTTACATGGTCTATCGTAGGGCCGCCTAAACCTTTGAACGGCCTTTCCAGGACCGTCCAAACCCTCTGGAGTGATAAACGGTCCTCCCAGGACCATCCAGCACTTGGGCGGTCATCCTGTAGACCGCTCATAGGGTAAAAACGGTCATCTAGGGACCTTTCAGTGGTTCAGGCCGGGCAGGATTTCTGTTCACATAGACCTTATTCATTTGGGCATAACTTTGCCTCCCGACGTCGGATTGGGCTGATTTTTGTTGCGTTGTGCTATCCTTTGTATTGTCTTTCTATACATATAGAGTTTGCATAATTTAGACATCATTTGCATATTTAAAAATTATCTCCATTTTTTCATTTTCTATATTTAGCTTGCATGCAGTCTGCGCACAGGTTCACGGGGGCATCTTTCTTGGATGATTTGAGTGGCCTCCTGAGGTCAGATTACCCTGTTCTTAGGCTCATTGTGTAGACCTTTGTAATATCTTTCCATACATATAGAGTTTGCATCATTTGGACATCATTTGCATATTTAAAAATTGCCTCCATTTTTAAATTTTTGCATCTAGTTTGTAGGCAGATTCGGGACAGATTCACAAGGGCCTTGTTCATTCGGGCATAACTTTGTCCCCCGACGTCGGATTGGGGTGATTTTTATTGCGTTGTGCTTTCCTTTGTATTGTCTTTCCATACATATAGAGTTTGCATCATTTGGACATCATTTACATATTTTAAAATTGCCTCCATTTTTATATTTTTGTATCTAGTTTGTAGGCAGATTCGGGATAGATTCACAAGGCCATTTTGTTTGCTATTTTATATTATCTTCCAGGGACTGTTCTGCCTATTTTTTGGGTCCATTATGTAGTCTTTTATATTATCTTTACATTCATATATTATTTACATACATTGGACTTCATTTGCCTACTTAAATATTGCCTTTATTTTTGCATTTTATGCATAAAACTCACTTGTAGGTCCGGGGGCAAACACAAAGGTACGTTGTCCTTTAAGGATTTTTCTTATCTTTTAGTACCTAGTTGTCCCTATTTTAGGCCTTGCATCATTGTTATTTATATTGTTTTATATTTTTCATACATTTTTGTGATGTTTGCATAATTTCATTATTCTCTTGATGTGCTAGACATAGGCTAGAAATTACATGCACCCCGGTGCACATAGGATCATGCATATTGGCATATTGTAGTTGCATTCCCTCTCGGTAAGTGATCCTCTCGCTCCCATATTCCTTGGGCTCGACTAGGTGATCTTATCCGGGACCTCCGTAAGTCCCCGCGAGCCGTGGATTCCCACACGGACGTCGGCCCGGTTGTACCTTTCCACCCCATAGGCCTGCATTTGCATACATTGTGAAAGAATTAACCATAGTCAAACTAAAGTTTGGACCTTATTCCCTATAGGACACCTATCTTGAGGGAATTAATCTCAATTCAAATCATTAAAAGGCACACCAAAAAAATTGACAATAAAATACTTCCCATCATATTACCTTGTTTGACTTGGGTGAAATCCTTCATATTGTTTGTGTTGTTTGGGCTTGTCCCAGCCCACTTGTGTTATTTTGTGTTGCATCCCCCATCATCCATATAGGTTTTGTTGTTAAGCCCATTTAGGCTGGTCCATTCTGTGTGTCCATTTGTCTAGTCTCATTGTCCTAAGTTTCTTTTTCTTTTCTTTTTCCTTTGCATTATTGAGTCAGTCCCCCTCCTTCATCCTTGAGCCCTTACTTCCCTCATTGTATTTCCCTGATTTTCCTATATAAAGTCTCCATTTGCCTTCATGGAGCGCCATTTTTCTCCTGTATATTATCCTTCTTCATCCCCATCTTCCTATTCCCGCGTGGATTCCTCTTCCCACATGGGCCCATCTCCTCGTGGCCCTTCCGACCCGCAAGCAAATCTCATGGCCCACTCATCACCTATTGTTGGCCAAATGGATCCAGTCCAGGCCCAGAAAGTCATTGCTAATCATCTTAATGTGCTTCATCCTCATAACGGGCCCCATTCATCTAATGGGCCTCATTCCTTTGATGGGTCATCTTTCTTGAGTGACCCATCTTCCTTTACTGGGTCCCAGTCTCTTAGTGGGCCATATTCCTTCAATGGGTCTCGCTATTTTAATGGGCCCCCTTTCTTTAGCGGGCCTTCTTATTCCCTTAATGGGCCTACTTCTCTTAATAGGTCCACTCCTTCTACCCATGTTGCTACTGGCCCAATCAGTTCTTATTCCCACATTCATGATCCTTCCAGGCCCACATATCCTTCCACTCCCGGAATCAGCTTTCCTTCTTCTCAGTCCGAATCTCTTTATCCGGCCCAATATCATAACCCTGGTCCAAATCCACAATCTCTTGCTCAGGCTGGCTTGCATCCTTCCCGATCTCTCCCCATTGAGGAGATGATTGCTCAAGCCCAACGTCAGCTTGATGAACTTCAACGTCAAATTGATCCCCAATCTTGTTTGAGTGTCCCGTTTGCATTCCAAGGTCTTCAGCTTCCACCGCGTTCACAAATTCCTACTTATCGTCGCTATGGTGGAGTTGGTAACCCCTATGTGCACTTGAAGGAGTTCATTTATGAGTCGGCCCAATTCCGACATGACCAACGCTTGATGTCCTATTTATTCGGTCTGTCGTTGGAAGGCCCGGCTCAAGATTGGTTCTTTTCTCTTCCGCAAGATCAAGTTGTGGATTTTCAAGTCGTCCAAGAGAGATTTCTTCAACAGTATCAAGACCAGGTTGGGCCCAAGTACTCTATAGTTGATCTGGCCCATGAGAAGATGAAGCCCGACGAGGAGTTCTCTACCTTTGCCGACCGCTGGCGTCGCCTGGCCGCTCAAGTCCCAGGGCATATTCCAGAGGGAGAACAAATCAAAATGATCATTTCTAATGCAACACCCGAGTACCGCTTTATCTTAGCCTTAAATGATATCACTTCCTGGCAACAGCTTTATAGCCGAGCCCGCTTCATCCGCCAACAACTCCTAGGTTCCCTTGACCCCTAGTCTCCTCCAACTTCTACGCCCACATACGCCTCCTATCCATCGCCTTCCATGAGTCAGCCATCCACCACATATTCTTCCGCCAGTAAGCCTTCCGCTCCCCCATACCCATATGCATCCACGTGTCAACCCTCCATGAGTCAACCTGCAGCCATCCACAGTCAGCCCTCCACCCCCACATTTGTGTCTCCGCCTATGTCTTCCCCTCCTGTCAAGGGAACATCACACACCGAGCAGGTAGATGCCGTCCACACACCTCCCACCTCCCTTTCCGCTCCACATATGCCTCCACCGAGTCATTCCACTAGTTGCCATGCACCTTTGCCTTCGCAACCCCCGCTTCCTTCTCCACTTCCATTTCCATTGCCTTCCCATACCCCTCGGCATCTACCTTGCCCTAAGCAGGCTCCTCATCATCCTCCATTGCCGAAGTGTTTTTCAGATATTTTCAGGGCTTTGATGGCTACTCATGCGTTGTCGCCCCCTCCAATTGTGCCCTGTCGACCCACGGTCGGGGATATGCTTCAATTTTATGATTACCATCGCTAGCAGGGGCATTTGGTTGAGGACTGCCCCGAATTCCGAGAGTATGTTTATGGCCTGGAAGATAATAAGAGGATCGATTGGGCCACCATGCATGAAGCTATTCTAAATCTCCACAGCAAGCAGCAGTAGCAGTCGCCGCCCAAGCAGCCATCTCTACTACAAAACCAGTGGCACCCCTGCGATCCCTCATCTAATGATGCACCTGCTCTGTCACCTATTCCGTTATGTATACCACCTTCTACATCTCCTACCCCATCTCCACAAACTCCGCCTACCATGTCCCTTGCTCAGGCTAGTGCCTCCACTTCCGCCACTTCCACTGCCACTACTCCCACCCCCAATGTCGCTCGGCATGTTGTGTCAATACGTATACATTGGGTCCCACAACCTTTCATTTCCCCTTTACCTCCTTCCTCACCCTCTCCAACTCTACCTCCATTACCTTCATTGCCTGCATCACCATCTCCACTACCCCTACTGCCATCACCATTGCCTTCATCACCTCCTCCCCCGAAGACTCCTATTCCATCACTTCCACCATCTCCACCGCCTTTGCCATCCCCTTCGCCATTGTTTCCCGAGCCTGAGCCAGCTATACCTACACCTCCACCTTCGGCTTTACCCCCTCCTACGCCTCCACCTTTGCCCTTACCTCCACTTGAGCCTTTCATTGCTGCTATCCCTCCACCACTCGCATTGCCCTTACCCCCACTTACGCCTTCTAAACCTTCACCTCCGCCTTCCAAACCTATTACTTCCATTTCTTCCCCATCCATTTCCACCCCACGGAGCGGGTGTGCGCTACCTTTGGTGCCCCTCGGGTCTGGTCCCCAGGGAAATGACAAGCCAAGTCAGGACAGTTCAGTGCCGGTTCTGCACTATAAGATTCAAGATTTCATTTGCCGCATGCTAGTCCAAGCCCTGGTCCCCGATCATCTTTAGGATAATGAGCACGCATTTCCTATGGAGACGGTTGCTAAGAAGAGCTCCCTTGCACTAGTGCCAGTTTCTTCACAAGCGAGGCCGGTGGCAATCTCATTGCTTGTCGGAGGTTCGATTATTAATGTTGTTACTACCTCTCGCTCGATTGCCATTCAGATTACTGGTCAGGAAGGGTTCTCTACTCAGATTTTGCTAACTCATACGGCTGCCAAGAGCTTGATGGATTCCCTATTCAAGGGGAAATTGGACGTATCTTCTACATTTTCCAAGAACATTCTGCACTTGTTATGCAATCTCCCTTGGTTTATTGGTAAGTCGGCCACGTCAACGCCGTGCATTACTCTCCCTCAGTTTTGTCCTACTCTTATGGTAAGGGAGTTACGCTTCATGCCCGATTGCCGAGTGGAGTTGCCAAATCTCATGCTGCTAGTGCCAAGTGACAAAACTCCGTGGTTTTTTGATATTCATTCATTTGAGGAGTTATCTGTTCAAGAATGTCTGCCTATTGTTAGCACCGGGTGTCTAGGGGCAACCGCCCCGATGAGACTTCATGCTCATGACCAGGCCAGGCCATCTGCCAGATGGGCTCGTTATTTAAGAAGACACTACAGATCAAGAAGGTCGAAGGTCCAAGTCCGCACCAGGTGGGTTCGGGTTCAAAAAGTTTCTGCTAAGAAGAGGCGGCAGCGCAAGTACAAAAGCCGCATGTTGTGCACTCGAGGGGCCACTTCTCCGTCTTCTCCTCCTCTCCAATCATCCTTTCTTCTACTCAGCTCCCACCCATGGGTGGTGTACCTCCATTCCTCTAATCCTATTTTTATGATCTTCTCCTCTCTTTTCGGGTCCGCAAACCCCCATTCTTCTTTCTCCACTCATCCGGAGTCTCTAGATCCTCCGTTCTCTCATGATTTTAGGCCTCCGCCTATGTCATCCTTTCATCCCACTTTCGGGACTTCTTCTGATCCTTCTCTTCTAGTATCCCCAGGCTCTACTTCTGATCCTTCCCCGACCATGTTGGGCGATTACCCATTTTTTTCCCCGACCCTGTCGGGTGACCATCATTCTTCTTCCCCAACCCTATCGGGTGTCTATCATTTTCTTTCCCCGTCGTTGGCGGATGATTCTCATTCTCCTTCCCCGACCCTATCGGGTGATTCTAATTCCTTTTCTCCGACCACGTTGGATGATCACTCCTCTTCCCCCTTATCTTTGCCACAATCTTCTTATGGTTCGTCTATTCTTTCTGTCTCACCCTTTCTGGATCATTACCCTTTTTCATGTTGTTTTCGAGACTTTAGTCCGCCTTGATCTCAGTTAATCTCTGTTCATTCTGTATTCAGTTCCTTGTTATCAGGGCCTCTGTGCCTTAACGAGGGAGTTCTAGCCCTCGTCTCTCTTCTTTTTATTCTTCTTCGTCCGGTTTGGTGTCTGCCGCTCCTCCATCAAGAGGAATCTTCAAGTCCTTGTTATCCTCTCCCTTTTATCCTGACAAGCGAGGAATACAAAGCTCGTGCTGATCAAAGCTCGATGATCAAGATCGCTTCAGGACGCCGCTTTTCCATTCCATGGATTCGCAAGGTATCTTTATTTTGTGCAAGAACATGCTATTATTGCTATCATTTCTATTTCTCTTGCGCATGTTTATAATGTGGTTTCCTCAACACGTTTTGAGCGGCTTTAGTTCATTAATTTTGGTTAGTTCAAGTCGAGTTGCTTCTGCAGCATCCTTAGGCTGGTGATAGCTCCGCACTGGGAGTCTAGTTCCTTTCCCCGATCGTTGAGGGTGACCTTTGAGTATGGATTTTTCACACACTACACGGCAAGCCATAGCCGATTCCTCTGAGGCACACCGTTGCTACTTTGGCCATACTTTGGGTATGCACAAAGGTCCTTTTCTCTTCTCTGCTCGGTTGACTGCCGGGGTAAGAGATTGATGGATAAGATGACTAACCTAGGTGCTCCCTAATACGAGAGAGGTCTCAAATAGGGGCAGTCTTGACCCTCAAAAGTGAGCTTTTATGCTATATCTGGCCAATAAAGGCTACCAAAATGAGAAAACGAATCAATACAAAATTATGAATCAAAGGCATTGCAAGAGTGGCAGTACAGTTCCCTGCGGGACGTCATGAGCCCAGTCGCATACGTGCTTGATAAATATGGGTCTAAAAATCAAAGACACAAAGCCCTGACGCAACAGACTATATCTTTGAGGGGTAGTGCCCTGAAAGGAATTCGAGTCTTGATATCTCCCATCCTACATAAAGTTTGTCTCTAATTTTTCTTCTGCTTCTCCCTCTTAGGCTGGGTTGTATCCCGGGTATGGCCTTAGTAGGGGCACCGTTGTTTAGAAGCGGTTGGTTGTGGTAAGCCACCCTCACATACACGGCCTACTTTAGGGAAGCCTTTAATGAAAGGGGTAGGAACGACGATCCATGGCCAGTAGTTTGAGCTCGTCTTTAGGTGCTGCGGATTGCTATGTCAAAATTCAAAAAAAAAAATCAAATATTACCAAAAGTCTAAAAAAAATCAAATACTTCAAAAAATCCAAAAAAATCAAATATTGTCAAAAATCCAACAAAAAATCAAATACTTCAAAATTTCAAAAAAAAACAAATATTTCAAAAAACCTAAAAAATCAAATACTTCAAAAAATCCATAAAAATGAAAGACTATTAAAAATTTAAAAAAATTACAAAAATTACAAAAAATCTAAAAATGTGTCTTTTTCATGCATTTGTATTTATTTTAAGGACAGATACGTAATCCGTTTGCTAAGTGTGCAGGTTGTAAGTACTCAGGCATTCCTTGTTATATCTTTGTGCTCTGCCTCTTATCCACATCTTTGATCTATTCTTTCATTCTTCGATCCACTCTCTCGATCTGTTCTGATGCTCATGTCCTTCTCAGCTTTTGTTTGCAATGATCATATCTTTATGAGAGGGCTTTGTCTGACGATTATGAACCTGGCGGTTCTATTTCATTCTGATCTTGGATTTTGATTGAAGGGGGTATTTGTTTATGTCTTTTGTCTCGCCGTGTCCTTCTCACGTGTTTATGTCCCACCGTGTTGTCACACACATGTTGTTTTGTCCCTCACCGAGTGTTGTTAGTTGTCTTGCACATGTTGTTAGTCACCCCTTTATGTCCCATGTTCTTGTCCCAACCGTGTGGTCATCCATCGTGTTCTTGTCCCAACCGTGTATTGTCCCACCGCGATGTTATCTTGTCACACCGTGTTTATGCATGCATGTTGTCTGTTCATGCCATTGCATATGTGCTCGTTTACCTTTGTTATATTATGTTGCATTGTCTCCCATTTCATTTGATCGTTATGTTATGTCGTGTTGTTTGTCGTTCAGTTAATCGTTATGTTATCTACGCTATGTTTATACTTGCTTGTTTATCATATTTGTCTTATACATGAAAATCCATAAAAATCAGAAAATGAAAATCAAAAAACGCCGTTTCACCTGCGCAGGTAAGTCAGGTATGGCTCTCTGTCCCTACTCATTGTTGCATTACTATATGGTATCTATATTATTATATTATCTCGAGAACCAGCTGGTCATTCACGTGTTCCAGGATCTGACATTCCCCTCTAACAAAAATGTTGATGATCTAGGTGCACATATGTTTGATCATCGGATAGGCCGTTAGGTTGGGAAAATTAGGGAACGATGGTTCTATCACGCACGCCGTGGTTGCGGATAGTGTCTTGACCCTGATTGTTCCAATCTAGCAATACTATTCTCGAGTACTTTCTATTTTAGCTTTCTTTGCATTCGTTTTGATGATTTCTTTATTTTAGCCCAGCATGCATTATGTCACATTTTGAGCATGCACGCCTCGTGATCCGTTCAAGGTTGTTCCTCAGTAATGTTTAATTGCGCTTCAGTTCTCTTGGATAAGAGATCCTCATTCCACTCTGAATTTGAACGATTTCTCTGATCTGCCGCTTGGTCTGGTTGGCCAGCGTGATTCCTGTCTGGATTTTATCTCAGTTATATTTCTCCTACTTTTTACGTTATGTTCCTTCCGACCCCCTCATCGTCTGTGGATTGTGTCCCCGATGAGGATGGTCGTGTTTCTTTTTTTTCCTGTTAGTTTAGTTCTCCAGACATGTCTCGTTCTTGTCATCCATTCCTGGTGGTTAGTTCGGCGATTTCGGAAGAATTCATGTCGCTTGTTGGTTAAAACATGTGTCTTTTACCTTGATGCCCGCTTATCAGTTCTCTCTGCTTCATCTCTGCATCATCTCCAGTTCACGTCGTTGTCGCTTTCGCTCCATCTCCTTTCCATTTCACCTCCGCATCGCTTTCGCTCATTCCCTTGCAAAGCGGACATCAAGGAGGAGCATCTGTTGACACCCGTTTTTAGCCCGTAAGTTACGTTGTTTCTCTTGTTCATCATTTTTGATGTCCCGAATTACCCGTTGTTTTGGGGCGTTCCTTGGATAAATTTCGAGCCAATTTCATTGTTCCATTCCCGTTTAGCCTTGGAGATCAGGATTTCTTAGAGTCTTGGAGTTTATTCTATCACCTTCCGGCCTTCCAAGTGGACTTACGGCCCATTTAGGTCGACTTCCCTCAGGAATGCGGCCCCTTTCGCTGCGCAGTCTTGAAAAATGGTCCCTTTTCACCCTATTCCTTTCCTCTATTTATTAAGTGTCCTTCACCAAAGTTGTTTCATTTTTAAAGCCCTACATTTTCTTCTTCTACGCCATTATCTAGTTCTCCATCGTTTTCAAGCCTCAGTATTTTTCTCTGTTCTCACCTCATTTTCTCGCTCTTATGGTCGTTGTTTCATCTTATTTTCTTCATGAAAGTTGTTCATCTTTTAGTTAGCTAGAATTTCTTCTTCTACAACTGTTTCTAATTCTACACCGTTTTCAAGATATTCGCTGATTTCTAAAGTCGTGCGAGCCTGACAGCAAAACGGTCAACAGTTGACCGTCCAATGAATAAACGGTCACAAGTGGACCGCGCAATGAATAAAATGGTCAACAGTTGACCGTGTGAACAGCAACTTTTTTATTTTTTTTATTTTTATTTTATTTTTATTATTTTTGAAATGTCAAAAAATGGTCTGTGGATGACCGTTTATTCATTTTTTCTGCCAAAAGTCACCCGATCGCCCCCGGTTCATTGAGCGGTCTACCCCTAGACCGCGCCATTCATAGAACGGTCTATCATGTGACCGTTTATATAACAAAGAGTCCAAAAGTTCCTGACCTCCGTTTTCTTCGCCGCTAGACTCTAAGGTTGATTTCTGTTCGCCGAGGTCACCTTTCTAAGGCTCTATCTTCTCGAATATTCCACCGAATCACTTCCCGTTTGTTTCTACCTCTTGCCACCACTATTATCTCGAGTTTAAGCCATAAAACTTTTAATTTAGTAAGAATATATTCACGGGAATCTTGGCCGCAATATCAGGTTTTATGCATTTTCATGTCACACAAACTCTTCCAGATTAGGCTCTCGGGCCACCTTCCATGGACTCTATCTTCCAGATCCTTCCACCAAAAAGAGTCCCATTTATTCCTAGCTCTTATCATATCTATTATCTAGAGATTGATCCATAGATGTCGAGATTTGGTGGACTCTATCCCCTGAAATCACAGCAGAAAGTTCTAGGTTCCAGCATTTCACTATATAAACTTGTCTAGTTTGCCTGCGGGACGGTGGGCTCTTCTTGGACTCAGGGCGAAGCCATGCCGGATCGTCGACTCACACCTTCGACCTCACTGCGAGGAGGGAAGTATCAGCTTTGATTTCCATCTCTTTGGGCTCAGTTTCATTGCTCCTATCCTTAGTTCTCATCTCCTACTTTTTCAAAATCGTCACAAATCGCACTGTTTCTGCACGTTTTTACATTTTTCTCCATTTTGCACATCACTTTCCTCCTCATTCTCTCAATCATTTTTCGTGATTTCAAATCTTATGCATGCTCAATACACCCACCTTTTGTTTGCACCCATTCATAGGGGTTAACAACCCTCCCCGGGTGCGTTCTCCCCCTTTCTTTCATGCTACTTTATCATTTCAGGACATATGCTACACTTCACATTCTAATGGATTTTCTCTTATGTTTGTGACTTTGTTTTGCATAAAATTGTTGATAGAACGTGAGGCCCTTGCTTTCTAGCCAGCTGGAAGGTGAGGAGGTGTCACCCACATCGAATCCCCGCACCCCTTTTCAAAGCGCGATCACGTTGTAGCGGCTTCTCGTTAGGCCGCGTCTTCCTCCATATTTTCCAAGGTACACGGCGCCCTCTTCATCCGTTCTCCATCTTTTTTAGTGCCGTAGAACCTTGGTGGCGATCACGGTCAGGTTCCTCTTCTTCATCGCCCCTTTGCTTTTCATGCACTTTCACGCTTATATACATGGTTACATGTTCATAGTTTGGGGCGGGATAGATTGAAACATTATATCTACAAGATCTACACCAGTTGACGACTGTACTGGACCTTATGGACTCTGATCACTGCAATGTCTCGAATTCCCATGTACTTGCACCCACCACTCTATCTGATACCTCCTGTGACGATCCAACATCCGGATATCGGTTAAACCTGATACCACTTGGATCTTGAGAGGCCTCCCAAGAGCTGTAAGGCTTCGAAGGGAAAGAAAGATGTGTGTGGAGTACATTGAACTTCCAGATAAAGTAGTAAACAATTAATTACAATGATCAAGATTGCTAAATTAGCAAAAATAAAATTACATTTTTCAATTAAACAATTAAAATCACAGAGCTAGCAGAGTCCAGTCCAACTAAGTACTGTCCACAGGAAAGAGAAACATACTCTCAAGTAAGGGGAAGCCCGACACTGGCAAAGTTTGCAACTAAGAACCACAACACTGCACCTGCGAAGCACGAGGAAGAACAGCTACACTTGAAAAGTCAGGGGTGAGCCTCGTCTCACTGGATCAGTAGGGGTCCCGCGGATCCCCACCACGAAACAAAAGTGGTAACAACAGTGCAACAAACAATAAAGCAGGAGTCGGAACAATAATAAAATTAAAGAGGAAAGTCGTATTGCACAGAAACACGGAAGCTAATAGAACCTTGGCCCTCCAAACTACTCCTATCGATAAAACACCAATTCCCGTACTCACAGTCGAGAATCACCGAACCAATATAAAGAAACTCTAGCTATATAGCCATGGCACATCATCACACCTCAATCGTGTAGGCTCGTCCACAGAGACAAACCCCAACTCTAAATCACACGGTCTAAGAGTAGAGATGTCACGTCCCGAGCGCGGAAGCTTACCCGTGGCGCGACATTCCTTTATATAGAACCAAAGTGATCTAGCTAATTAGTGGAGATCTTCCTTAGACAATTTAAAGAGTGCGCAAATGACTAAGCAATTTAATAAGCTTAGACTTGAAACTAACATAAATAGTTCGAGCTATCGATTATTACAACAAACCAAAATGTCAAATTCGTAGAATCAACTACTAGTCCTCACTCCATTATTAGTTTTGATCAAAGGAAATACAAATGACATAACTGGATAATACAACTGACATATGTAGGGTTACAAGTAACACATAATAGTGGAATTACAATAACACAATTGACAACACAATTAACATGACAAATGATGACTCCATTTCTACACTCATCACTCAGACTCATTCCCTTCCGAGTTCTGGTTGTCATCCAAATCACCTGAAAATGTTAGAAGCAACTGGATGAGCGAATCGCTCAGTAGGATTTACATCTCAAGATTTAATATGCTTTAAGTGGTTTACAAGTTCAATTAATGTTGGAAAATCTATGCATGTAGATAAGTAGATAACAAGGATTGTAAAATCGACAAGAGCAGTATAGGAATAACAAGTGAGAGTATATAGATTCCAACTTCAATAAGCAAGAGATATCAAGCAAGCAATAACTGGAATTAACAACAATTTTTTCAAGAAGGTAGGAGCTCATGTCAAGCAAGTAATAGTAAGCAACGTAATTTCAAGCATGTATAACTGGAATTGACTATTTATCAGTTTCATTCAAGCAAATACTTTTACCCTTCTGCGGGTCTCAAGTCAATCGATCAAGTAATGTCACGTGAATGACTGGAATGTCTAAAGTCTAGCAAGCAAGTACTCCGGTGCAATGCCAAACACCGTGGTCAATAAACTCTCATGGGCACAAGTACCTTCGGGTGCTCCTCCCAGGACCAGACCGGGCCCTATACGCACAGCATTTGTCATGTTTGTTGACACCCACTCTCATTTATAGCCAATATCAAATTTTCAAGGTTTGACCATGTAGGATATATAAGGTGGATTTTGTGGAATGGAATTCAAGGACGTATTGTTGTGTAGGGACTAACTACGAGTAAAACCAACAATGTTTGATACACGAAAACACTAGGTGAGATCGGTGCCTTGATGGCTGCCAGACATGTTCAGAAATGGCACCCTCACAGAGGGGTGCCGCTTTCTGTGGACTTTACAAGGGTTGGGGAGGCCAGTCAGGGTGGGAATGGTGTCTGCCTGGCTGCCATGTTTCAGTGAATGACGCTTGGATATAGGGCGCACCATTTAGGGGTTTTAAGGTTTCGGGAAAATCAGAAATTATAACTTTTGTGAATAGCGACCAAGCAGTGATCGCTATTTCTTTCCTTTTTTATGTAGCTGTTTGTTGAGGGAAATAGCGCCCGTTTCTGGGGTCATGTTTCAAGTGAATGGCGCCCTGGTCAGGGGCGCCCTTCACTCAGGGTTATATATTCACTGGGCAGGTGCGTTCATAGACTCAAGTTACTGTTCATAATTTCAAGATTTCTCAGAATCTAGAAGGAATAACATGGACATGTAAAGAAAATTATCAGGATCATGGAAATGTGCTCATGCATTAGTTTTATGTTTTAGTTTCTCAGATATTAAATTTTATAACATGGTGGTTATATTTTACAGAGAATGAAATAACGACTGCGTATGCAGTCTACATTTAAATGGCGCCCCTGCCTGGGGTGCCCCATCATGAAATGGCGCCCAGGTGGGGGTCGCCCTATTCCTGAAGGTTGAATTGTTTAATTTCTATAAACTATGTTATATCTATTTACTAAACATATACGTTATATCTATTTGCTAAACATGCTATATATTTTATGAGAAACATGCTGTATATACGTTATATCTATTTGCTAAACATGCTATATATTTTATGAGAAACATGCCGTATATACGTTATATCTATTTGCTAAACATGATAAACATGATGTATATACTTTATATCTATTTGCTAAACATGCAATTGAGAGGGGTTTTGGGTTTGTATGTTTATGTTGTTATTAATGTATGTTCTTGAGATTTTAGTCTTTCTTAGCCCTTTACATACTTTTCAGATCTTCATTTCAATTTCATGTCTTCTGTAAACTTGTTCATCCTTAAGTGCTCTACATTTCCTTCTTCTACCTCTTTCTCTAATTCATCTCTGTTTTTAAGTTATTACATATTTTTCCACTTGCTATCCTAGCACTTTACTTTTCATCCGAGTTGATACCTTCTTTTGTTCCCCCATTTTCATGCCCTTCCAATCCTCTTTTCTCTCTGAGTTATTCTTTTGCCTCTCTTATAGATCTATATTTTCTTCATCTACCACTTCCTCCAATTCTTCTTAGTTGTTAAGTTATAATTAATTTTACATGGTTCTATTTTATACTCAGTCACTGTTCACCCACACCTATAGATCTCGGTTTTTCACATTTTGACCTTCTTCCTCTCATTTTCTCTCTCTGTACTCTTCATAAAACTTCTTCCCAACCCTCCAATCTTCAACTTTCTCTTCTGTCACTTCTTCTAATTCTCTTTAATTTTAAAGTTATTTCTCTCTTTAATTAGACATATTTTCAGTATAATCGATCCTCTCACGGTGGTGTATATATTTTATGAGAAATATGATGTATATAAACAGGGTTTAATAATATAACAAGGTAAATTAGCTTAACAGGTTATGTAGTTCAACCCGTTTGCTAAAACATGCTGTATATATTGCCTGAGAATCATGCTGTATATAAACAGGGTAGGCTTTAGTGAAATATGTGATGACTAAATATGTGTAGCATGATGTATTTAAATCATGTAAGCTAGCTAGTAAGATGACAGGTTGCGTGAAAACACGATAAAACTTACGTTACACATGATATATCACATGGATATGAAGCTAATACATGCCAATTACCCTAGATTGAAGCTAATACATGCTAATTATCCTGGGTATAAGGCTAATACATTCTAATTAAGGCTAATACATGCTAATGATCCTGGGTATGAGGCTAATACATGCTAATTACTCTAGATATGAAGCTAATACATGCTAATTACCCTAGATATGAAGGTAATACATGCTAATTATCCTGGGTATGAGGCTAACACATTCTGTGTAAACACTAAATATCGTATGGAAATGAGCCTAAGACTAACTACCTATACTAATCATCCTAGATTAGCTACTAGTTTAGTTAAAAGTTGAGAACACCTACCTCTGTGAAGTGGCAGCAGTTGTAGCAGGTGGAGTAAGCAGCTCCTTCCCTCCTCTGCAACCCTTCAGAAAGTGCCTCCCCTTCACAACAGCAAGCCTTCGAACCAACGGGGGCTTGCTTCATTAGGAATGTATAATATAAGGTTTGAGTCGACAGGAGGGAGAAACAAGATTCAAGAAAACCGGATCTCAAGGGGATGCCAGCTTATACATGCTGTTGGGGATAAGAAATTGAAAAGTCTGTCTGGTGGAAAATGGTGCCTATGAGAGGGTCGTGATTCATCCTCAGTTTCTTTATTTTAAACTTCTCACTTAACTTCAATGATTTTTATCTTTAAAAATGGATGGAGTTAGTTTGTGAAATTTCATGGGTGAGATCCTTACATTTTTCTCTATTTTTACTTATAATTTTTTTTGAAAAATTCCTTTTAAATAAAAAGTGGCACTATTCACATCACTATTCACGTTTAGGAAATAACGACATAACATATATCGTTGTTTAGTGAATAATGACCGTGCATTGGTCGTTACTTCTTTTGGAGCATTTTCCTATCACCCTCTAAGGACTGAAATTGGATATATATCCTTTCCATCCTTATGTATCTACTTTAGTTGAATAATGACACCTTACATGTCGTTATTTCGTGAGTAACGGCTTAATAACGATCGTGATTTTGAATGGAGACTTTTCTATTCACTCTACACTAATCAAAATTATCTATATACCCTTTCTCACTTCCTAAATTATGTTTATCCTTTAACACCTCATCTATATGCCCTTATTTCTTCAGAACAATGATGTAATGTAAAAGTTGAAGTACAAAATTTTCTAAAGTATGAAAATATGATTTAGCATCTTGTAAAATTGATGTTTATCCTTTAAAACCCTATCTATATAACCTATTTCTTATTTCTTTAGAATAGTGTAATAAGATGTATTATTAATTTCCTAAGTGATTGAAATATAAATTGGCATTTCCTAAAATATAATTTGGCATCTTCTAAAGTATCTATTGGTTTTTGAATTATTAATTAAATAGTTTTAAATGGTTAATCAAATAGAATTAGAATATGGGTTCAATAGTTATATATATATATATATATATATATATATATATATATATTTTAAAATTCCCGGGTGTTATACCCTTCCCTACTTAGAAGAATTTGGTCCCCAAATTCAATTGTATAAAGGGTAAATTCAACTGCATAAGGGTATTGTGGAAAGTATAGGATACTTACAGTCTAAAATAGTTCTGGGTATCTTCTTTTCATAGATTCCTCGGTCTCCCATGTTGCTTCCTGCTTCGAGCATCGATTCCATTAGATTTTCACCATAGGGATCGTCTTGCTCCTTAGAACTCGGACTTCTCGGTTGAGGATCTGCATCGGCCTTTGCTCATAAGTAAGATCCCTTTGAATCACTAAATCAGCATGGTCGATGACGTGAGAAGGGTCGTGCACATATTTCTTCACCATAGATATATGAAATACATTGTGTACTTCCGAGAGTTGAGGAGGTAAGGCAATACGGTAAGCCACCTCGCCCACTCTTTCCAATACATCAAATGGATCGATAAACCTTAGTGTAAGCTTGCCCTTAACACCGAATCTTCTAATACCTCGGCCTGGAGATACCTTGAGAAATACATGGTCACCCACTTGAAATTTCAAATCACTCCTTCTGTTATCAGCATAAGATTTTTGCCTGCACTGAGCTACCTTGAGTCTCTCTCTGATAAGGTGTATCTTTTCAGTTGAATCTCTAACCATATCTGGGTCTAGAAGTTATCTTTCACCGACTTCATCCCAGCATATTGGAGATCGACAACTCCTGCCATAAAGAGCCTCGAAAGGTGCCATCTGGATACTGGCTTGATAGCTGTTATTGTAGGAAAATTTGGCTAGAGGTAAGTGGTCATGCCAGCTTCCGCCAAAATCTATAATGCATGCCCTTAACATATCTTCAACAACCTGATTTGTTCTTTCAGTCTGACCATCTGTTTGGGGATGAAAAGCAGTGCTAAAGTTGAGTTTTGTTCCCAGATAGCGTTGTAGACCCTTCCAAAAATGAGAAGTAAAGCACGGGTCTCGATCAGATACTATAGACACAGGAATTCCATGCAATCTAGTAATCTCCTTGATATGTAAGGTAGCAAGAACATTAACCGACCATCGACTCTTGATAGGCAAGAAATGAGCCGATTTAGTAAGGCGATCGATGATTACCCAAATTCCATCATATCCGCCCCTAGACCTGGGCAAACCCATAATGAAGTCCATACCGATGTCTTCACATTTCCACTTGAGAAAATCTAGTGGATGCAGTCTTCTAGCGGGCTTCTGATGTTCCGCCTTCACCTATTGGCATGTCAAACATCTAGACACGAAGTCTGCTATCTCCCTTTTCATGTTGGACCACAAAAAGGTTCTTTTTATGTCTTGGTACATCTTAGTGGCTCCAGGGTGGATCATATACCTCGATCGATGAGCTTCTTCAAGAATCCTCTTCTTCAGCCCAGGACTGTCTGGTACATATGTCCGTTCATGGTATAATAATCTGCCATCGAGTGCCAACTTGAAATCAGATTTCTCGTCCAGCTTCTCTTTTATTTCCACTAGGGTAGGATCTTCTTCTTGCAACCTCTTGATTTCTGCTAGCAAATCCGGATGCACACTTATGAGAGATAGAGTAATACACCCGTCATTCTCATCCATGCTTATATTGAGTTCAGAGAATTTTTCCAGCAGCTTCCATTCTTGAACCATATAGTTGGCTACTAGGGCTCTCGGCTTCCGACTAAAGGCATCTGCTACGAAATTACCCTTACCAGGATGATATTGTATAGTGAAGTCAAAATCCTTGAGATACTCGAGCCAACGCCTTTGTCGCATGTTCAGCTCCTTCTGAGAGAATAGATATTTAAGGCTTTTATGATCGGAGTATACGGTGAATTACTCTCCGTAGAGATAGTGCCTCCAGATCTTTAAAGCTAATACCACTGCGACTAGTTCCAAATCATGCACATGGTAGTTTTCTTCATGCTTCTTTAATTACCGAAAAGAGTATGCAATGACTCTTTCATTCTACATCAATACACATCCGAGGCCGATACCAGATGCATCGATATATACCTCATACTTCTCTCCTTCAATTGGTAGAGATAAGACCGGAGCAGTAGTCAAGAGATCCTTTAAAGTTAGGAAACTCTTCTCACAGTCTTCACTCCATTCATAAGACACTTCCTTGCGAGTCAATCTGGTAAGAGGGACAACAATCTTGGAGAAGACCTTAATACAATGCCGGTAGTAGCCAGCTAGACCCAAGAAGCTACGAATCTCCGTTGCATTCGTTGGTCATCCCCAATTTTGTACGGCTTCGACCTTCGCAGGATCAACAGAAATTCCATTCATTGATATGACATGGCCTAAGAAGGACACTTCTTCAAGCCAGAACTGGCATTTGCTGAATTTGGCATAAAGCTTGTTTTCTCGCAATATCTGTAATGCCTTCTTGAGATGCACTTCATGATCTTCTTCAGTTTTTGAATAGATCAATATATCATCGATAAAGACCACAATAAATTGGTCTAAATAAGGCATGTAGATGTTGTTCATTAACTGCATAAAAGCTGCGGGGGCATTTGTTAGTCCAAAAGGCATAACAGTAAATTCATAATGCCCATACCTACTTCGAAACGTAGTTTTACAAATATCTTCTTCTTTAATCCTCAATTGGTGGTAACCAGACCGAAGATCAATTTTGGAGAAGCAATTAGCTCCAGATAATTGGTCGAATAGCTCATCAATTCTCGGCAGCGGGTACTTGTTCTTGATTGTAAGATGATTCAACTGCCGATAATCAATGCATAGCCTCAATGTTCCATCCTTCTTTTTAACAAAGAGCACAGGTTCTCCCCAGGGGGGAGTACTCGGCCTAATGAAACCCTTTTTCAAAAAATCTAACAACTGCTCCTTTAGCTCCTTCAGTTCAGCGGGAGACATCCTGTATGGTGCCTTAGAAATAGGACCGGCACCAGGAACAATGTCGATTGTGAATGACACTTCCCTTTCCGGGGGTAAACCAGGCAATTGTTCTGGAAATACATCGGGAAAGTCCCGAATCACTCAGATGTCTTCAATTTCAGTCTTCTCGACTTTCGTGGCAGTCACAAAAGCTATGAAAGCCACACATCCTTTACTCACAAGTTTGCTAGCTCGAAGAGCTGAGATGAGAGGGGGTCTATTCTGAGGGCTAACATAAGCCAACTCGGGATAATCCGTAAAAGTTATCTTGCCATGTCGGCAATCTACCATTGCTTGGTAGGTGGATAACCAGTCAGCGCCTAGTATGACATCATAATCCTTCATATCAAGGCGTATAAGGTCGACCGGCAGATTGCTACCTTGAACCATAACCTCACAACTTCGGTAGTGATGCATGATATCAGACTTGTTTTCGAGAGGTGTAGATATTACTAAATCTAACCATTGAGGTTATTTAGAAAATGAGGCAGTAAATCTCTTGGAAACAAATGAATGAGTTGCCCCAGTATCAAATAGAACTTTAGTAGGTTTAGAGCAAACAATTAATGTACCTTCCACGTTCCTCCTTCTATGGGTTCCGTCCCTTGAAGAGCTTGTAGACGGCCTTGTTTCTTTACCAGATGCTTCTCGTCTTTGTTGGCTTGTTCCTTCATCAAGGGGCAGTCGGGGATTCGATGCTCTCGACTCCCACATCGGAGACACGCTCCCAGTATCCTTGAGCATTCCTCAGTCTTATGACCAGCCTTGTCACAATACTTGCAGATTTCCTTGGAAGGTGTGATGGCGGAGGAAGGCTTATTGCCGATTGTGGAGAAGGGCTTGTTGCTTTTCTGGAACCTCTTTTCTTTGGAAAATTCTCCTTCATTGAAGAATCGCTTCTTGCCAAATGGTGGTTTGAAGTTTCTCGAACATGTGACGGTTTCCTTCTTGCCCTTGCCTCGAATCCTTTCAGAGAATTCAGTGGCATCTTCTAGCAATTGAGCATGCTGAACCATTTTCGAATAGACTTGGATGTCTATCGGCGCAAGATGCGTAATATATTGGGGACGAAGCCCGTTGAGGAATCTCCTTGCCTTCATCCTTTCCGTACACACCAAGTGGGGTGCATATCGGGAAAGTCTTGAGAATTGGGATTCATATTCGGCCACCTTTAGGCTCCGTTACTTTAACGCGATAAATTCCGCAGCCTTCTTCTCTTGAACACGGTCAGAAAAATACTTGCTGTTGTAGTGTTCAACAAACTCTGCCCAGGTGACATGGTTGTCGAGCAGTGTTGCTTCTACGGATTCCCACCAGCATCGAGCATCTCATTACAGTTGGAATGTAGCCAATCGAACCTCCTCTGCATCCGTGCATTGCATTACACGGAAGATCCTTTCAATTTCCTTCAGCCAATTCTCGGCATCATCGGGGTCCACCGAACCCATGAATCTTGGTGAGTTCATGTTACGAAAATCTCAGTGAAGGTCACCAGCTCCATAGTGAGCATCGCCAGCACCGCCTTGCGCCACTTGCTGTAGCACCTGCATAAGTCCTTGCACAGTGCGCTGCACCTCGCGCCATTGTGCTCTTTCAGTAGCCATAATCCTACAAAAGAATTGAAGTGTAATAAATATTGAGTTTTTGGGTTAAAGATCAATTGTCGTTATTAAACTTAACCCATGGCTTTATCCATCTCACCAGGTAAGATCTAAACCAAACAATTCTATCGTTAGACTTACCTAGGAATCTTACCAGGTAATATCTAAACCTATCCTTAGACATTTCTATCTTTAGACTCGGGTTTTTATCTAAGAAATTGTGATCCTAGGCTCTGAGATGTCACGTCCCGAGCGCGGAAGCTTACCTGTGGCGCGACAGTCCTTTATATAGAACCAAAGCGATCTACCTAATTAGTGGATATCTTCCTTAGACAATTTAAAGAGTGCGCAAATGACTAAGCAATTTACTAAGCTTAGACTTGAAACTAACATAAATAGTTCGAGCTATCGATTATTACAACTAACCAAAATGTCAAATTCGTAGAATCAACTACTAGTCCTCACTCCTTTTTTAGTTTTGATCAAAGGAAATACAAATGACATAACTGGATAATACAACTGACATACGTAGGGTTACAAGTAACATAAAATAGTGGAATTACAATAACACAATTGACAACATAATTAACATGACAATTGATGACTCCATTTCTACACTCATCACTCAGACTCATTCCCTTCCGAGTTCTGGTTGTCATCCAAATCACCTGAAAATGGTAGAAGCAATTCGATGAGCGAATCGCTCAGTAGCATTTACATCTCAAGATTTAACATGCTTTAAGTGGTTTACAAGTTCAATTAATGTTGGTAAATCTATGCATGTAGACAAGTAGATAACAAGGATTGTAAAATCGACAAGAGCAGTATAGGAATAACAAGTGAGAGTATATAGATTCCAACTTCAATAAGCAAGAGATATCAAGCAAGCAATAACTGGAATTAACAACAATTTTTCCAAGAAGGTAGGAACTCATGTTAAGCAAGTAATAGTAAGCAACGTAATTTCAAGCATATATAACTGGAATTGACTATTTATCAATTTCATTCAAGCAAATAATTTTACCCTTATGCGGGCCTCAAGTCAATCGATCAAGTATTATCACGTGAATGAGTGGAATGTCTAAAGTCTAGGAAGCAAGTACTCCAGTGCAATGCCAAACACCGTGGTCAATAAACTCCCATGGGCACAAGTACCTTCGGGTGCTTCTCCCAGGACGAGACCGGGCCTTATACGCACAGCATTGGTCATGTTTGTTGACACCCACTCTCATTTATAGCCAATATCGAATTTTCAAGGTTTGACCATGTATGATATATAAGGTGGATTTTGTGGAATGGAATTCAAGGACTTATTGTTGTGTAGGGACTAACTAAGAGTCAAACCAGCAACGTTTGATACATGGGAAAACTAGGTGAGATCGGTGCCTTGATGGCTGCCAGACATGTTCAGAAATGGCACCCTCACAGAGGGGTGCCCCTTTCTGTGGACTTTACAGGGGAGGCTAGTCAGGGTGTGAATGGCGCCTCCCTAGATGCCATCTTTCAGTGAATGACGCCTGGATACAGGGCGCACCATTCAGGGGTTTTAAGGTTTCGGGAAAATCAGAAATTATCACTTTTGTGAATAGTGACCAAGCAGTGTTCGCTATTTCTTTCCTTTTTTTTTATGTAGCAGTTTGTTGAGGGAAATAGCACCCGTTTCTGGGGTCATGTTTCAAGTGAATGGCGCCATGGTCAGGGGCACCCTTCACTCAGCGTTATATATGCACCGGGCAAGTGCGTTCATAGACTCAAGTTACTGTTCATAATTTCAAGGTTTCTCAGAATCTAGAAGGAATAACATGGACAGGTAGAGAAAATTATCAGGATCATGGAAATGTGCTCATGCATTAGTTTTATGTTTTAGTTTCTTAGATATTAAATTTTATAACATGGTGGTTATATTTTACAGAGAATGAAATAACGACTGCGTATGTAGTCTTCATTTAAATGGCGCCCCTGCCTGGGGTGCCCCATCATGAAATGGCGCCCAGGTGGGGGTCGCCCTATTCCTGAAGGTTGAATTATTTAATTTCTATAAAATACGTTAGATCTATTTACTAAACATATACGTTATATCTATTTGCTAAACATGCTATATATTTTATGAGAAACATGTTGTATATACGTTATATCTATTTGCTAAACATGCTATATATTTTATAAGAAACATGCCGTATATACGTTATATCTATTTACTAAACATGAGAAACATGGTGTATATACTTTATATCTATTTGCTAAACATGCAATTGAGAGGGGTTTTGGGTTTGTATGTTTATGTTGTTATTAATGTAAGTTCTTGAGATTTTAGTCTTTCTTAGCCCTTTACATACTTTTTGGATCTTCATTTCAATTTCATGTCTTCTGCAAACTTGTTCATCCTTAAGTGCTCTACATTTCCTTCTTCTACCTTGTTATCTAATTCCACTCCATTTTCAAGTTATTACAGATTTTTTCACTTGCTATCCTGGCACATTACTGTTCATCTGAGTTGATACCTTCTTTTGTTCCCCCGTTTTCATATCTTTCCAATCCTCTTTTCTCTCTGAGTTATTCATAAAAGTTTTTCCTCTCTTGTAGATCTAGATTTTGATCTTCTACCACTTCCTCCAATTATTCTTAGTTTTTAAGTTATAATTAATTTTCCACGGTTCTATTTTCTACTCAGTCACTGTTCACCCGCGCCTATACATCTCGGTTTTTCACGTTTTTCACCTGTTTCCTCTCATTTTCTCTCTCTGCACTCTTCATAAAACGTCTTTCTAACCCTCTGATCTTTAACTTTTTCTTCTGTCACTTCTTCTAGTTCCCTCTAGTTTTAATGTTATTTCTCTCTTTAACTAGGCCTATTTTCAGTATAATCGGTCCTCTCACGGTGGCGTATATCCTTTATGAGAAACATGATGTATATAAATAGGGTTTAATAATGTAACAAGGTAAATTAGCTTAACAGGTTATGTAGTTCAACCCGTTTGCTAAAACATGCTGTATATATTACTTGAGAATCATGATGTATATAAACAGGGTAGGCTTTAGTGAAATATGTGATGACTAAATATGTGTAGCAGGATGTATTTAAACCATGTAAGTTAACTAGTAAGCTGGCAGGCTGCGTGAAAACACGATAAAACTTGCGTTACACAGGATATATCGCATGCATATTAAGCTAATACATGCTAATTACCCTAGATTGAAGCTAATACATGCTAATTATCCTGGGTATAAGGCTAATACATGCTAATTAAGACTAATACATGCTAATGATCCTGGGTATGAGGCTAATACATGCTAATTACTCTAGATATGAAGCTAATACATGCTAATTACCCTAGATATGAAGCTAATACATGCTAATTATCCTGGGTATGAGGCTAACACATGCTGTGTAAACCCTAAATATCGCATGGAATGAGCCTAAGACTAACTACCTATACTAATCATCTTAGATTAGCTACTAGTTTAGTTAAAAGTTGAGAACACCTACCTCTATGAAGTGGCAGAAGTTGTAGCAGGTCGAAGAAGCAGCTCCTTACCTCCTCTGCAACCCTTAAGAAAGTGCCTCCCCTTCATAACAGCAAGCCTTCAAACCAACGAAGGTTTGCTTCATTAGGAATGTATAATATAAGGTTTGAGTCGACAAGAGGGGGAAACAAGATCCGTGAAAATCGGATCTCAATGGGATGTCAGCTTATACAGGCTGTTGGGGATAAGAAATCGAAAAGTCTATCTGGTGGAAAATGGTGCCTATGAGAGGGTCGTGATTCATCCTCAGTTTCTGTATTTTAAACTTTCCACTTAACTTCAATGATTTTTATCTTTAAAAATTGATGGAGTTAGTTTGTGAAATTTCATGGGTGAGATCCTTACATTTTTCTCTATTTTTACACATATATTTTTTTGAAAAATTCCTTTTAAATAAAAAGTGGCACTATTCACGTCACTATTTACGTTCAGGAAATAACGACCTAACATATGTCGTTGTTTAGTGAATAACGACCATGCATTGGTCGTTACTTCTTTTGGAGCATTTTCCTATCACCCTCTAAGGACCGAAATTGGATATATATCCTTTCCATCCTTATGTATCTACGTTTGTTGAATAACGACACCTTACATGTCGTTATTTCGTGAGTAACGGCTTAATAACGGTCGTGATTTTGAACGGAGACTTTTCTATTCACTCTACACTAACCAAAATTATCTATATACCCTTTCTCACTTCCTAAATTATATTTATCCTTTAACACCTCATTTATATACCCTTATTTCTTTAGAACAATGATGTAATGTAAAAGTTGAAGTATAAAATTTTCTAAATTATGAAAATGTGATTTAGCATCTTGTAAAATTGATGTTTATCCTTTAAAACCCTATCTATATAACCTATTTCCTATTTCTTTAGAATAGTGTAATAAGATGTATTATTAATTTCCTAAGTGATTGAAATATAAATTGGCATTTCTTAATATAATTTGGCATCTTCTAAAGTATCTATTGGTTTTTGAATTATTAATTAAATGGTTTTAAATGGTTAATCAAATAGAATTAGAATATGGGTTCAATAGTTAAATATATATATATATATATTTTATTCGTACATTTCTATTTTAAAATTCTCGGGTGTTACAAGAGACACATACACGATCTTACTGTCATGTACGCTACACTGACCACTCAAAGAGCCACGTCAGCAATGACAGAAACTAGTCACGAAAGCCACAAGAGTCAGGTGTCCCGTGATAGAAGTACCTCATCACTAGAAGAAAAGCCAGATGCATCCACTGATGTCTTACACTGTGCCTCGGGTATCTCCCACTTGCCTCGAACGTGGTAACTGAGACACTGTACAAGTAACCAAGGAATAACAGTAATGAGAGACTAGTCAAGGTCATGCCCGTCGGTGCTGGTCCAACGCCCCTGACCACGTGTGCACACACAAGCTCAATGTCTTGAGCCAAGCCTCTAGCTGGTTTTCACCTCCTGGCGGACTCTAACGGCTAGAAAAAGGGGCCCACAACAACTAGCCTGCAAACCGTCTCTACTGGGAATTGCCCCGCCACCACTCCCAGGTGGGCCGACACATGAAAGTGTCGTCAGGCTACGACTAGTGGAGGCTCACTAGACACAGAGACTCAAAACACCGAAGTACGGACAGGTCACGCACGTACCCGTCGCACGTACCACTCAACATAAAGCAGCACACAGCTACCAGACTCAAGACAGCCAACTAGACCTACTAACACAACGATCCTTGAGTCACAAGACACGGGTCAAGATCGTCGCACATCACGACAACACGTCGTTAATCAGCCTAGTCCCTAAGCCAAAAACTACGGGAAAATATCTCACTATGGAAGCGACACAGAACAGCTGGATCCACATCATCAATAATGACTCCTTGGCCCCTTAGCCGCTCATCAGACTCACAATTCCGCATAACGAGAAACACAGAACATTAGGGATCACCAAGGCCCTCAAATCACATAGGCACACAAACTGAGGTAAAGCAATACCTCTAAGCGTCCAAAACATAGTCTCGATCCCCACGGGATAGCCGAGACACTCACGAGGTCACGTGTCAACCACTGGGTCACCATCGGGTTGACCGAAGACCATAATGACTCTCAAAACAACACGGCACATTACTTGGTATCACGGCACTTCCGAACACCCTATAACATGGTCACATCACTCATAGGATGCCCAAGATATCCACGGAACAATGGGCTAAACAAGGGCTCAAAGCCAAGACAACCGGAAGCCAAACCAACGCGAAAGAACACTCTGGGCAAGTGGTGGTCATCTCTCTGGCAACTACCAGACAGCCCAGCCAAGTGGCAGTCATACTCTGCCCACTGCTTGACAGTCCAGCCAAGTGGCGGTCTCAGCAGGGCCGCTACATGCAAGATTGAATAGGCAGGAAACGGTCTACCCAACGCCGCCTCTTGAAAGTGGCGGTCTTCCCATGGCCGTCTCTTGAAGGTAACAGTCCTGGCGAGGCCGCCATCTCCAAATTGCCTCAAGAAACTCACGATAAGCCATCCTGGTTGCGGTCCTAGCCTGACCGCTACTTCAAGGAGGTGGTCAGTCGCAAGGCCTCAACTAGGAACCGACCTAAACAGACTTAACCGACACAAAAATCAAATAGCCGTCTCCCTAGGGCCACTACTACCAAGTTGCGATTGGTCGTAAGACCGCAACCTAAAACCGACATAAACCTCTTAAGAACCAGATAACGGTCTCCCTGTTGCATCCCTACAGTTTTGATGATGTCTCACACTATAAATCAATTTGTTTTTATCTCTAGATCAATTTGTTCTTTTACGGCGCATTTATTTGTTTCTAAGCATGGAGGGGGTATGTGCTAATAGCATCATTTAGGTCCGTGCATTACATATTATTCGCTCTTTTCCTTAATGCATATTAAGTCAGTGCTAGTTCTGCATCTTTCACATAAAGTACTTGCCTCGGTGCAAGTCCTTGGTCATGCACAGGTTTTGCTATTCATATGTTGTCCTTGTGCATTTCTCTAGGTCGTGAGCATTAAGGTCCGTGCATACTCTGTCTCTGCATCTCACCTCTTGAGGTCGCTGAAATTTTTTGAATCGGTGCAATTCTTGACCTGAATGCATTGGTCAGGCTAGTCGTTCCTTCATCTCAGTGCATATCCCGTCTCGGTGCAAGCCTTGTCTTGTATTTCCTTTTGCCATCTTGGTACAGCTCCTGCCTGGACTGCATATCCCGACTCGGTGAATACTTTTATTTTCTGAATAACATGAAGTCCGTGCATCTTGTGGTTAGTCAAAGGCATTGGAACACCACACGGTGCATGCCTTGCTTAAAACAAATTCATGTTCGGTGCATAGTCAGGCCTATACACTTCTCTGTAGCAACGAAGTCAGTGCAGTTCTTGTTTCATGTCTTATTAGACTCGGTGCAAGTCCTGTAGACAGCTAACGTAGATTTGTGCATCTTCTGATTCATTCCAGGTCGGTGCTTGTCATGCCCATCTTAGCCGATGCTTACTCTTTTGATTCAGTGCAATTTCTTGCTCTTTACTCTATACACCAATACCAATTGTGCTAAATGTATAAAAAATATTCATTTCTTCTCTGACAATTTGTCTGTACATTCACAAGAAATATGGCACGTGATCCGAGGTAGATAGACGTCCAGAATATTCTCACACGTACCCCAACATCTTTAGGCGGGAAACGTGGTATCCACACGTCTAAGGTTCTAGATCATATATATATATATATATATATATATATATATATATATATATATATATATATGCTGTGGAAAAGGGTTCGAAAGAGGATGGAATTGTGAAAAAGAAGAGCATAGTTAGAGCAGAGAAAACTAGAGAAAGCCTACTCCATCCTGAGTTGATAGGAAAAATTTCTGAGAGAGAGAAGCGTTTGTGATCGTGAAGATCTGCTTCTACGGAAGCTATATTGCTTTTGGTTTCTAGAGAAGATTATCGGTCATCGATTGTTTTGTTTTCAAGTTTTTCTTTATCTTCATTCCATATTGTTACCCTCCACTGTTCGGAGGAAGGGAGAGGTTCTCCAGTTCCCTCCATTGTCTTGGAGGAAGAGAGGTTCGATCCTCTAGTTGTGTGAGTTGCTTGGGAGTAACTGCATAGGGTCCGCTTTGCTACGCGTAAAGGAAGGGAGATTGGTTCTCTAGTGTTCTTTTCTGGTTGATCAGAAGACTGAGGAGGCTGTTCCTCAGGGCAAGCTATTTGGCAGCGGTTGTTGCGGACTGAGTCTGCTGTGTGCGACTCTATATTGCAAGGAAACCTTACTCTCTTGAGTAAGGGGTGGACGTAGATTACGGACAGCAATCGAACCACCTAAAAAATTCCCAGTCTCTTCTGTGGTTTGCCGGTTTACGTTGTGTTGCTCTCCATCTACTTGTCACATTGCTTCATTGTGGGCGGCTTTCTCGATCTCATTTCTTACACCGATCATCTTTGTTGCCTGTCTCCGAAATCCTTTTCATTGCAATTTGAGGGGTTGAGTAATCGGGTCTGTGTTGTATTGATTTTGGGAGTGATCTATCCATCCCCCCCTTCTATCTCACTTTCCGCTACACGTATCAATTGGTATCAGAGCGGGTTTTCAATATGTGGGCCAACGGTCAGGGTAATCCTAATGGTCCTCGAAGCTTCATGGCTGAGGGACAATCTATCAGCCGCCCTCCGTTCTTTGATGGTAACAATTATCTCTTCTGGGAAAATAGGATGGAGGTATTCATCAGGGCGCAGAGCCACAAGCTGTGGAGGGTGATCACTACAGGGCCATATGATCTGCCACCGAACGAGGACGCATGGACAGATGATCATGTCAAGCTATCGTCACTCAACTGGATGGCCCTAAACATCATCCAATGTGCTGTACACCCAGATGAATACGCCCGCATCTCAGCATATAAGACGGCCAAGAAAATGTGGGATGAGCTGGAATTAATCTACGAAGGTACAGCTCAAGTGAAAACAACGAAGGTAAATCTCTTCACCTCTGAATATGAGATGTTTAAGATAAAATCAGAGGAGACCATAACCTAGATGTATGCCAGATTGTCTCTGATCACAAATAGTCTTAAGGGGCTTGGGAAAGAGATGGCTGAGGGAGATATAGTCAGGAAGATACTTAGATCTCTAACCCCTACATGGCACACTACGGCCATTGTGATAAGAGTCAAGGGATCTGACGGCTATGACGGTCACCGAACTTATAGGATCCCTTATGACGTACGAGATGAATTTTAAAAGGAATGGTGAAGGAAGTGACAGGAAGGAAAAGAATATTGCCCTCAAGGCGTCCTACAGCAAAGGAAGTAGCAGCAGCGGGAGTAGCAGTTGCGAGTCTGACGGATTGTCAGATCTCGACCAGGAGGAGCAAGCAATGCTCACTCGACAATTCAAAAAATTCTTAAGATCTAAGGGAAAGACTTTTAGGAGGAAGAAGTCACACCCTTCTAGTAAGAACTTTGATTCCAATAATGATAAAGATAGGAGTACTAAGAGAATTACATGTTTTCATTGCAGGAAACCTGGACAAATGAAAGGGTACTGCCCTAATCTTCATAAGAAGGGTCCCAACTTTCAGAAGAAGAGCTCGAAGGTGAAGAAGAAGAAGCCACAGGCAATGGTCTGCACGTGGAGCGATGAGGAAGAAGATCCGGAAGCCAATTCCTCAGAGGAGGATGAAGAAGGAATTTGCCTGATGGCAAACAGCGAAGAAGAGGTAACAAATGTCTTTGAGAATTTTTCTATTGATCACTGGGAAGATGCCTATGCTGAACTGTTAGACAAGTTCAGTTCACTCAGTAAAGAGCATAGGGTTCTGAAGAGAAAATTCAATACCAATATTGAAGAACTAACACAAATCAGTAAGGAAAATCAGAAATTAAAAAAAGAATTAGAAGAAATGACTTCTCTGAAAAAGGAAAATGAAAAGCACAAATTAGAAAACCAGGAAATTCACACACAACTCAATGAACTCAAGATCAAAATTGAAGAAAGTCTAAATGAAAATAGTGTGATCATAGAGAAATATGAAGCTGTTAAGAAAGTGAACACTGAACTTTTAAAAAACTCTGAGTCTCTGCAAAGAGAGCTGGAAGACAAACAGAAGGTGTTAGAAAAATTTGTTCAAGGAAAAACAAATCTGGATTCTATACTAGGAACAAGGGTTAATTTCAATAAGGAGGGTTTAAGCTATGACCCAACTAACAAGAGACCCTTTCAGTTCAAGACCACTACCTTCTGCCCAGAGAAGGGAAAAGAGAAGCTGGACACACCATCCAGCTCAAACAGCAGTCAAAGTGTTCAGCGTCCAAAAGAAAATTTAACAAACAATGCTGGACGACCATCTAAAATAGGAACAAATTTTGTGAAGAACTTCACTAAGCCCACTCACCAGAACATAAGTGGTCACTGGACCAAGCAAATGAATCAGAATAAAAGCTGGAACTACTATAAACGAATTGGTCCGAACAAGAGTTACTGGAGAAACAACACTCACCCTCAAAAACTTATTAATCAACAAGCGCACAGGAGATATCCCAGGGATGAGAAGCCTAATAACTGGAATAGATTTCATTTCTCCAGACCAGCTGGACATAATTAACTCTGCTCACAACTTCAATAGACTCGAAATTAAGGTGCAAGAGAAAACCAAGTTGAAACAATTCTGGATTCTTAAACATCTGCTTAAAGATTTGAATGATGTCTTTGGACCCAACTCATCTTGGGTTCCAAACCAATTTCTTGATTTCATTTGTGTAGGTTTGCCTGGCAGCTGAGAACAACAAATGGTACCTCGACAGTGGCTGCTCCAGGCACATGACAGGAGACCGATCCAAGTTCAGCAAGTTAGAAATGAAGGTAGGGGGTCTAGTCAAATTTGGAGGAAAGAACAGAGGTAAGATCATTGGGGTTGACACAGTTGGTAAGTCTTCCACAAACTCTATTGAGAAAGTTTTACTTGTTGAAGGTCTTCAACACAATTTGATTAGCATTAGTCAATTATGTGACAAGGGTCACAGGGTTATGTTTGATAATAACTCATGCAAAATTTTTGAAATAAATTCTGATGTGGTAAAATTTGTAGCCAACAGGACCAATAATGTCTACATGGTAGACTTAGATGTTAAGACTGAATCTAATCTCTACTTATCTGCTAATTCTGTAGGTGATGCTTTTGATTGGCATAGACGTTTAGGCCATGCTAGTTTTTCTACTTTGAATAAATTGATCAAACATGATTTAGTTAGAGGCATGCCTAAAATCAAGTTTAATTCTATTTCAAAAATCTGTGATGCCTGTACTCTAGGCAAACAGTCCAGAAAGACCTTCAAGCTAAGATCAGAGCCATTGTCCTCTAGATCAATGAAACTTCTCCATATGGACCTCTTTGGTCCTACTAGAACCCAGAGTCTTAATGGAAGTAAGTTTGGTTATGTGATCATTGATGACCACTCTAGATTTTCATGGATCTTTTTCTTAGCCAGTAAAAATGATGCTTTTCAAAAGTTTAAACAATTTTTCAATAAGGTCAAACAATAAGGAAAACATAAGATCTGTTCAATTCAATCTGACCATGGAGGTGAATTTGAAAACTCCATGGTTTTTGATCTTTGTGAAAGAGAGGGACTAACACACAAGTTCTCTTCTCCCAGGACACCAGAGCAGAATGGAATTATGGAGAGAAGAAATAGAACTATTGTGGAGATGGCCCGAACCATGCTGATTGAGAGTCAACTACCAAGAAAGTTTTGGGCAGAGGCGGCCAATACAACAACTTATACAATCAACAGGGCCATGGTAATACCAATTCACAAGACAACCCCCTATGAGCTATTGAAAGGTAAGAAACCAAACTTGGCTCATTTTAAGATTTTTGGAGCTAAATGCTTAATCCATAATAATGACAAGAAAGACATAGATAAGTTTGATGCTAAAAGCTGTCCTGGAATATTTTTAGGATACTTTGAAGTGTCAAGAGCATATAGGGTCTTTAACATAACTGATCATAAAGTTGAAGAGTCTCCACACATCATTTTTTGTGAAGCAAAAGGTGCTATTAACATTGAAGATACTAACAGGGATTCCAAGCACGATGGGGAATTCCTAGAAGACAAAGAAGAAGAGAAGGCTCAGCCGAATGAAACATCAAATCCTCCCAACCAGGAAGGGCCAGTTGAAACAGGTGAGTCTTCAATAAATGTTAGATATCTTAAAGATCACCCAATAGATAACATCCTAGGCAACCTTGAAGATCGTCTTAGAACTAGTTCTCACTTTAGGAATGTTAATAACCAAGACCTAATTGCTTTGGTCTCACAAATTGAACCCAAATCAGTAGAAGAGGCCTTAGCTAATCAATCTTGGGTTAATGCTATGTGTGAGGAGTTAGGACAGTTCGAAAGAAATAATGTCTGGGAGTTAGTCCCAAGACTAGAAAATTCTAATGTCATAGGAACTAAGTGGGTGTTTAAGAATAAAATGAATAAAGATGGAATCATTTATAGAAATAAAGCCAGACTTGTAGCCAAGGGCTACTGTCAGGAATTCAGAGTTGATTTCGATGAGTCCTATGCACCTGTTGCTAGGATGGAAGCAATAAGAATATTGTTAACATTTGCATGTTCCAAGAATATAAAACTCCAACAAATAGATGTGAAAAGTGCCTTTTTAAATGGAGTTATCAAGGAAGAGGTTTTTGTTGTACAACCCCTCGGATTTCTGTTTTCTCCCCAACCTAGCCAAGTTTTCAGGTTAAACAAAGCCCTGTATGGTCTAAAGCAGGCTCCTCGAGCATGGTATGAAAGAATGACAGAATTTCTGATCAGCAAGGGCTACCACAGAGGTAAGGTAGATCAAACTTTATTTTCCAAGGGTACAAATAAAGACCTCATCATACTTCAGGTATATGTAGATGATATTGTGTTTGGGTCAACTAGCTCTGAACTATGTAATGAATTTTGTAAAATGATGTCTGCTGAATTTGAAATGAGTTTGGTAGGTGAAGTAAAGTATTTCCTTGGCTTGCAGGTACAACAGTTAGAAGATGGATGCTTCATCAACCAGACCAAGTACACATTGGAACTTCTCAAGAGGTTTGGCATGAACAACTTGAAGCACATTACAGCACCAATGGGTACCAATACCTCACTGGATGCAGATGAGATAGGCAAAGAAGTAGATGCCAAGCTCTATCGAGGTATGATTGGATCTCTACTTTATTTGACAGCCTCAAGACCTGATATACAGTTCAGTGTAGGAATGTGTGCAAGGTATCAATGTAGACCCACTGAATCGCATTTAGCTGCAGTGAAAAGAATTTTCAGATATCTGTCTTCTACACACACTCTTGGTTTATGGTTTCCTGCATCACACACACTTGATTTAGTTGCATACACAGATGTAGATTATGCCGGGTGTAAACTAGATAGGAAAAGTACTAGTGGTCACTGTGAATTTCTAGGTGGGTGTTTAGTCTCTTGGGGTTCCAAAAAATAACATTATGTGGCCCTCTCCACTCCAGAGGCTGAATATGTGGCTGCAGGGAGTTGTGGTACACAAGTCATTTGGATTAAACGCCAGCTTCGGGACTATCAAGTAGACCTGGGGTGCACACCTATTTATATTAATAATACCAGTGCCATCAACCTAGCCAAGAATCCTGTTTTGCATTCCCGCACCAAACACATAGAAATAAGGCATCATTTCATAGGAGATGAGGTTTCTAAGACCAACTTTGAACTGATTCACGTAGGCACTGCTAATCAAATTGCTGATATCTTCACCAAGCCTCTAGACAATGACAAATTCACCACATTAAGGAGAGAATTAGGCTTATTCAAATTATCTTAATTGCTAATCTCCTGATATTGAATTGTTCTATCTTGGCAAGAGGATGTGTGAGAAGTCTGTCCTTATTGTGAGGGGGAGTTCTGTGTGTCTGATGGTTAGTTTTCTTTAGTGTTTAGTTTAAGGGGGAGCTGGATAGGTAGTGATTTTGACTGATTCAAAAGACTGACCAGACGTGTGTCATTGCTGGTTCTCATGACTGAATGAGTGTGGTTCTCTCTCAGACAGTAGAATCTCACTCATCTCTTAAGTCTATAAGTCTGTGTTACTAAAGTCCAGCTAGAATCTTCTCTCTGGTAGTCCATCAGAGATTTGGATTAAGTGTTCAAAGTATATCTTTCTACATTGTCAATGATTCCGGTTCAGGCTAAAACCTGTATGTCTTGATATCTGTCCAGAACAACTTGAAATCTAGACTTCAAGACTCACTTCAAAGAAACAGTCCTTCTGGTATTGTCTTCAATCATTCCATCTCCACAACATAAGGGATCAACTAAATGAACAAAGGTCTATGGTTTGACCACAGAGAAAATGGGAGCTTCATCAATGAAGTGAAGTAATTCTTATGTCATGAGGTGTCAAATGTTTAAATTTTTTTTTTTCAAAATGACCTTAACATTTCTGATCATCACAGAGCAATGGTGACAAGGTGGTGAGTAACTGGGGACTCTGGCCTCTGATCAAGGTGTTTCCTCATGTCAAAAGCCACAGTTACTAACTATGTTTTTCAAAAAAGAGAGGTAATGAGGTACTCACATTGAGTAACTGGGGATTCAGGCCTCTGATCAAGGTGTCTCCCTAATGTCAAAAGTGTGATTTACCAACTTACTCATTGGTCTTCTTGAAAATCATCATAAAATTCTATGTCTTTATGCAATTTACTAGATTGCTTGTCCTCAATACCATGAGAACACATTCTCTGATTTTATCTCTTGTCATCTACTGAGAATTGTTGTTTGTTCAGCAATGTCTTGCCATACTTGCTCATTCCTGCTCTACATCATACACCATGTATGTGGATAAACTTTCCTCTCATTCTAATTCTCTATTGTTTACCGGAGTTCAAGAATCTTCACTTGAGTTTAGCACCTAACTTATTCTCATAAGATATGCTCATGAATCTTTCTACACTAAGAAGTCACTGTACTTCTTCCTCATGTCTCCAGCAATTTCATATATCTTTCATTTCCTTTTGATGATGTCAAAGGGGGAGAGAGGTCATGCTATATCTGAGAGAGGTCTTGCTACTGTGAACAGGTCTTCTGAGAGTGAGTTGTGGGGGAGTGGTTTTGGAGAGAGAAGAGTCTCAAAAGTTGTGTTTGGCTTGTCTGCATGATTCGATTGCTCTTATCTGTTTTTAATGCCCTAATATTGCTTGATTCACAATGTTGCCATCATCAAAAAGGGGGAGATTGTTACATCCCTACGATTTTGATGATGTCTCACACTATAAATCAATTTGTTTTTATCTCTAGATCAATTTGTTCTTTTACGGCGCATTTATTTGTTTCTAAGCATGGAGCGGGTATGTGCTAATAGCATCATTCAAGTCTGTGCATTACATATTATTCGCTCTTTTCCTTAATGCATATTGAGTCAGTGCTAGTTCTGCATCTTTCACATAAAGTACTTGCCTCGGTGAAAGTCCTTGGTCATGCACAGGTTTTGCTGTTCATATGTTGTCCTTGTGCATTTCTCTAGGTCGTGAGCATTAAGGTCCGTGCATACTCTGTCTCTGCATCTCACCTCCTGAGGTCGCTAATTTTTTTTGAATCAGTGCAATTTTTGACCTGAATGCATTGGTCAGGCTGGTCATTTCTTCATCTCAGTGCATATCCCGTCTCGGTGCAAGCCCTGTTTTGTACTTCCTCTTGCCATCTTAGTGCAGCTCCTGCCTGGACTGCATATCCCGACTCGGTGCATACTTTTATCTTTTGAATAACATGAAGTCCGTGCATCTTGTGGTTAATCAAAGGCATTGGAACACCACACGGTGCATGCCTTGCTTAAAACAAATTCATGTTCAGTGCATAGTCAGGCCTATACACTTCTCTGTAGCAACGAAGTCAGTGCAGTTCCTGTTTCATGTCTTATTAGACACGGTGCAAGTCCTGTAGACAGCTAACGTAGATTTGTGCATCTTCTGATTCATTCCAGGTCAGTGCTTGTCATGCCCGTCTTAGCCGATGCTTACTCTTTTGATTCAGTGCAATTTCTGGCTCTTTACTCTATACAACAATACGAATTGTGCTAAATGTATGAAAAATATTCATTTCTTCTCTGACAATTTGTCTATGCATTCACCAGAAACATGGCACGTGATCCAAGGTAGATAGATGTCCAGAACATTCTCACACGTACCCCAACATCTTTAGGCGGGAAACGTGGTATCCACACGCCTAAGGTTCTAGATCAGATATATATATATATGCTGTGGAAAAGGGTTCGAAAGAGGATGGAACATTGAAAAAGAAGAGCATAGTTAGAGCAGAGAAAACTAGAGAAAGCCTAATCCATCCTGAGCTAAGAGGAAAAATTTTTGAGAGAGAGAAGTGTTTGTGATCATGAATATCTGGTTCTACGGATGCTATATTGCTTTTGGTTTCGAGAGAAGATTATCGTTCATCGATTGTTTTATTTTCAAGTTTTTCTTTATCTTCATTCCATATTGTTACCCTCCACTATTCGGAGGAAGGGAGAGGTTCTCCAGTTCCCTCCATTGTCTTGGAGGAAGAGAGGTTCGATCCTCTGGTTGTGTGAGTTGCTTGGGAGTAACTGCACAAGGTCCCCTTTGCTACGTGCAAAGGATGGGAGATTGGTTCTCCAGTGTTCTCTTCTGGTTGATCAGAAGACTAAGGAGGCTATTCCTCAGGGCAAGCTATTTGGCAGCGGTTGTTGTAGAATGAGTTTGCTGTGTGCGACTCTATATTGCAAGGAAACCTTACTCTCTTGAGTAAGGGGTGGACGTAGATTACGGACAGCAATCGAACCACCTAAAAAATTCCCAGTCTCTTCTGTGGTTTGCCAGTTTACGTTGTGTTGCTCTCCATCTACTTGTCGCATTGCTTTATTGTGGGCGGCTTTCTCGATCCCATTTCTTACACCGATCATCTTTGTTGCCTATCTCCGAAATCCTTTTCATTGCAATTTGTGGGGTTGAGTAATCGGGTCTGTATTGTATTGATTTTGGGTGTGATCTATTCATCCCCCCCTTCTATCTCACTTTCCGCTACACGTATCACTCCCAAGGACCCTCTCTTACCGATGGCAGTCCTCCCAGGGCCGCCTTATCAAGTAGCAGTCTTTGGTACGATTGCTACCTCACTCCGGTGCAAAAACTGTAGGAACTCACAAAACCCGATCGTTCCACGCCTCAATCATCCCAGAACGATGGGGAAATAACCATAGACTCAATATAAACCTTCCACAAGTTAGAAGGGATCAAACAAACCACAAAATGACAAGAAATGGGTGACTTCCTCAAATCAACCCAAAACGACTCACGTGGGCATCTGGCCTCATACAGGCCCCAAGTCACGGGCAATTATAGCCAAACTGATGGGAATCGAATCCTGACAAGCTAGGGGTTCAAATTCTAGCATTTGAATCGAAAACCATCACCTGGAATGACGATTTCGCATCATACCCCAAAAATATGCAATTTCCCTTTAAAATGGAAAACCCGCTCATACTCACACCAATCGGCTTGAAATCGCGAGGGAAAGTAAGAAATGGGTAGAGTATCCACCCCCCTACTTCCACCGAAGATCTCGCGCGCCGAAACGGCCAAATTCACGTCGAAAACTATGACATGAACCCCGCCAAGACTTTGAATCCACGGAACGGGATCGCGCCAACACCATGCCCCGATTCTCGCACCATCACGGTCCTGGTCATCTCCACAGCGTCACCACCTCGTCCCCGAGCCTCCTCTATTTGCAATCGGAGCAGAGGGGAAGAGAGGAGAGAGAACAGAGGGGGAGAGTGAGAGACGTGAGAGATGAGAGAGGAGAGAGGGTAAGTGTTAAAAAGAAAGGAAAAATAGAAATTATGAATATTTCTGAAATTTGATTTTTGGCCCAAAATTCCATAAAATCAAAAAAATATAGAAAAATAGCCTTCGCGATCCTCAGAAAGAGCATAATGCACCTGTAGCGTCTCGGAGCCTCTAAACTCAACGGTTCACTCTTCACGGGGTTCCGCAAGCTATACAGGGGAAAACCCGAGTGGATCGTAAAACACAATCTGGGACCCACGAAAGCGCTCCGATTCGGATCCGAATGATCCAGGGTATTACATCAAGTTGAGAAAGAAAGCTTTAAGAGTCGAAATTATGAAGCAAGCTTTAAGGGCTGATTTTTTTTTTGGGAGAGTAGGCCGTGAGAGTCGATTTTGGGAGAGTTGGCTATGAAAGCCGAGGCATAGTGGGAGAGCAAGCTGCAAGAGCCAAAATCGGGAAAGTAGGGTGCAAGAGCCATAATTTGGAGAGTAGGCTGCGAGAGCCAGAAATTAGAGAGTGGGCTACAAAGGCCGAAGGATAGTGGGAGAGCAAGCTGCAAGAGCCAAAATTGGGAAAGTATGCTACGAGAGCCAAAATTTGGAGAGTAGGCTGTGAGAGCCAGAATTTGGAAAGTTTTCATTCATTCGCTTTATTCTTATTGGTGTTCTTTTCATTATTGTACTTTTATTCGGGCATACAAGCATCCATTGACACAAGCACACAAAGGTAGATATATATATATAATAGCTCCCCTCTATCGGGGATGGGATAAGAAAAGTGCCCACGACTGACAGGTAGAGTGTGGCCCACGAAGCACAACTAAGGGAGATGTGTGCTCATTAAGAGGATATTGCATAGCTTAAATCATAATCTACACCCGAGGTTGTGTGAAAGTGCAAGCATATGAGCGGAGAACTCTAAACATAGGGATGTGCAGACGTTCCAAGCAACACTAGAGGATTGCTCTAGGGCCTACACATGCATTTCAGGCTTTTGACTTTTGGTAGCTTCTCACAGCCCCCTTATTTATTTTGAATTCTGGACTTCACCGTTTGGCGCGAGTTTCCTTAGGTGTCTCAATGGGGATTCCCAGCTACTAGGATTCATCCTTATTGCAATTTTATTACGGAATATACTTCACCATTTTTGCGCGAGTCTCCTCATTTGTTTCAGTCGAGATTCCCGGCTACTTGGATTCACATTTCACTTTTTCATCATTCATTTCATTCATTCTTTTTTCTAAGGGAGCAAGCAGCTTTTTCCTCACGATTACCTTTCGTGTGAGTGTAGGGGTTTGAGCATCCAAAGAGTGTTAGGAAGAAATTCTATGATTCTTGTGGTTAGAGACCACTGATCACATTGTGTGTAAAGTGTGGAAGTTTTACCTCGGGTATATTTTGTGAGTTACGCTAACAACATAGCTATGACTCTTCCCTTTGATGCATGCATCCACCAAAGATTAGTCTTCCCCCTTAGAATGTGCCGTGACGCACACATAGCCAGAATTGGGGCAGCGTTATTTAGCAAGGAAGCATGGTCCTAGAAAGTTCAAAGGAAGTGTCTTAAATATATAATAAACAAGCATGCAAGAAGAGCAAGCAAACACTCAAAATCAAGAGCACTCCGGAGAGTTTTTGTTATTTTTTTTTTTATATTTGGGTGAATCCCGGTGGAACCAGGAATAAGATTATAAGTTTTGACAAAAAGTCTAAGCAGAGAGCAAAAGAGCGAGCTTCGGAGGAAGTCCAAGCTGAAAATTGGAAAACTGGTTGCGAGGGCCAAATGATCGTGGGAGAGCGGGCTTTGCAAAGTCGAAATCGAGAGAGCAGGCTGTGTAAGCCCAAAGAGAATGGGAAAGCATGTCATGTAAGTCCAAGGAGAGCGGAAGATTAGGCTATGTAAGCCCAAGGAGAGCGGGAAAACAAGTTGTAAATCTGAGGATAGTGGGAAAGCAAGTTGTAAAACCCAAGGATAGCGGGAAAGCAAGTTGCAAAACCCAAAGGATAGCTAGAGAGCAAGCTGTGTAAGCACAAGTATAGCCGGAAAGCAGGCCGTATATGCCCAAGGAGAGTGGGAGAGCAGGCTATGTAAGCCCAAGGACAGTGAGAAAGTAGGTTGTGTAAGCCCAATCATCGGGGAAGCAGGTCGGGTAGGCCAAAGGATAGCATGAAAGCAGGTTGAAAATCAATCATCGGGGAAGCAGGCCGGGTAGGCCGAAGGATATTGGGAAAGTAGGCTATAAAAGTCATCATTAGGGAAGCAGGCCGGGTAGGCCAAGAAAATATTGGAAAGCATGCTTTAAAAGCCAAGGGACAGGATAGTAGAGACATAATTGGAAAGTAGGCTATAAAGCCCAAGGATATTGGAAAGCGGGCTAGAAAAGTGGAAAGATATCAGGAGGGTGGGCTATAAAAGTCGAAGGATTTTAGGAAAGTAGGCTATAAGGCCAAGAATATTGGGAATCGGGCTTTGAAGGCCAACATATATTGTGAAGCGGGCTACGAAAGCCATAGGATGTCGGGAAGTAGGTTGTAGAAGCCGACAAATATTAGGAGAGCAGGCGATAAAAGCCGAAGGATAATTGGGAGCAGGCTATAAAGCCAAAGGATATCGGAAGCATGCTATAAAGTAGAAAGAAATTGGAGAGCGGGCTATAAAGCCGAAGGATATCAGAAGTTTGCTATGAAAGCCAAAGGGTATCGGAAGTAGGCTATAAAGTCGAGGATCTCGGATAGCGGGCTATAAAGTCAAAGGATATTAGAAAGCGGGCTATAAAGCCGAAGGATATTAGAAAGCGGACTATAAAGCTGAGGGAAATTGGAGACCACGGTGGGACAGATAGATTAATCTTGACAACGGGCTTTGGCCGTGACGGCTAGGCAGGGCGAGATAGGATAGCAGAAACATGTATCAGCGGGCTTTGGCCGGCAAGGCTAAGCTGAGAAGCAGGGTGGCAGAAGTATGTGATATCGGGCTTTTGGTCGACATGGCTAAGCCGAACGGTGAGATTTTTTTATTTTTATTTTTTTTTTGAAATATAAGGTAGCGGACTTCGGCCAGAATGGCTTGAGCCGAAAGATGTTGGATAGTGGGTCATATGGGCAGAAAGATATTAGGACAGTGGGGAAGATGTACCACAAAAGGTTGAGATAGCGGGCTATACAAGCCGAGAGATAGCGGGTAGTGGAAACATAGGGTAGCGGGCTTTGGCCGTAGTGGCCAAGTCGAAGGATAGAATAAAGGGGCATATGATAGTGGGATTTGGCGGCAATGATTGAGCCGAAAGATAAGGTAGTCGACCCCTACATGAGGCTGAGATTAATAGCAGAATGGGGTAGCATGGGGCCCAAGCCAAGGATAGCACAATCGGCCGACGGGGGCTAGGGGTTAGTAACCACCAACGATACACTCCTTCTTTTGTTGATCATCATTGTTTTTATCATAATTTTTTCCCATTTTTTTTCTTGTTGGCACCGTCATCATCATCCATTTTGTCATTGCTTTACATTATCATCGCCCCAGGGGAGGAGGAGTCCCATTCTCCTTATTACTGAAGCATAGCATATAACCCCTATGAACGAGTGATTTAAGTCGGTCGTCAAGTAGCCAGCATTCGTAGCAGGTCGCCCAAACATTTTATAACTCCAACGGGCCTTAAGCATGCCTTGATATTTCATATCTTTAGCGGGCCTTTAACGTGTCGAATTAATTTTGTAGCTTGAGATGCCCCCTGGTCGGGGTGTAGCTTTGCTTTGATGCCCCCAGACCGGGGTGAATAAGCAGAGGAGGTGCTTAGAGCATGTCCTTACATTGGGTAGCTCATCCTCTTCACGACAAGTGATGTAGATAGATAGCAGCGAGGATCCGATCATTAGACTCCACCATTTGTCTTCTTCATCTTCGGCTCCCTGAGCAGAACCAATGGTGACACCTTTTATGTCTTCTTGTAGTGGCAGCCCCAGGATGGGTGTATATTGAAACAGCCTTTGTTGCCCCTTCTTATAACCTATGAGGGGTTGTGGAAAGTGGCAGCATATCTTCATTAGAGGGAGCTAATCGTATTCTCCACCGCATACTGGAGTATGTACAACAACAGTTGCACTTTGCTGGGCCTTTTAATTCGGAGAACGTACATGTTGCAGACACTCCTTCATAGCCCCATTATCTGATTGCTGGTCCCGAGATCGGCTAACCCCATTTTTGAATCGGCCAGCTTAGGTGAAGCTGATGGTATATTGAGTAGCGGAGCGGTACCTCTTCTCTTTGTTTCTGGCATCTACCCCCAGAATGGGGCACCATTCTTTAATTTGTCTGGCTTGTTGCAGCAGCTCATGGGGCTTGAAACACCCTTTAGTGCTTGTGTTGCTCCGACTGATATAGCGAGGCCTTATTGACCGCCGTCTTAAAGACGGGCATCGGATGAGGGTGCGGTGGTTCCACCTTATATTCGCCCATTTGCAACTCGCCTTTGTTGATCAGGCTTTTTATGATGTTTTTGAATATATAGCAATCTTCAATAGAGTGCCCCAACCCTCGATGGTAGAGGCAAAACTTGGGATTGTCTTTTCTTTCGACCTCATTCAGTCTCTTGGGCTGTGGGAGCAGCACCTTGGCATATTCGTGGGCCCATTCAAAGAGGATCTGAGTCTTATCCTTTGGAAAGGAGTATGACTTCATCATTTTACCCCTTAGTAAGGATTGCTGCTCGAGGGGCTTAGTACAGAAAGAGCCAGCCGACTCTTTCAATTTCTTCTATTGTTGCTCGAAGGCTTCGAAGTCAGCAGGGTTTATTTCTTCTTGTGCCGGCGGCTCACTAACCGGCTTATTCTCATGACTTGGGGTAGCAGCAACTGGGCAATGCTTCACCAAGAGGGCTTCAATATATGTTGCAAAATCATTCAACAGCTTGAATGATTTGGTTTCAACGCCAATCACCCTCAGCAGGCTATGTGTCTTCATGCCGTGCTTGCATATTTGGATAGCATCACCGTGGCTGGGCGGATGTCTGCATCTCACACTAAGATTCTTCCATCGTTGAATATAATCCGAGGCAAGCTCATCAATCCTCTTCTCGGTCATGTATAGTGCCACCTTGGTGATTTCACCCTCAGCTAGCTTCATTGTAGCAGCACGCTCCACCCTTGGCTCATCCATCACGGCTGAAGCTGTCGAACTCCGGTGCGGGCCAGCTGGTTGTAGAAGTGGGGTTATTAATGGCATCGCACGAGGCATATTAGATGCCTCCTAACATGCCAGAGATGCTGAGGGACATGCGGAAGGCGCGTGATGTAGCTATTGAGAGGGGGCGCCCCCTGTATAGTCGTATGTTATTTGGGGCATAGTCGGCCGTGGTGAGGTTCCGAATGACTTAATGCCACCTTGCGAAACCTCGAATGATGACCCAGTTTGGCTGGGTATATCTAGGTATAAACCCATTTGGCTCAATCTTCTTTTCATCACTTTGACTTCTTGAAGCTTCTGATAAAGCTCTGCTACTACGGTAGGGTCAGGTTGGGGAAAGCCGAAAGTGCTGCCTTCCATTTCAATTCTAAGCAGGACCAGCGGTGACTTATTGTTGTTTCCGGAAACGTACCATCCCTCAAGAGTTGACATTCTTGCCCCCATGCCCTCACGTAGAGGAGGGGTGTAATAGCGTGCCTGTCTATCAGGCGATGGATAGCATATTTCTTCATTTTCTTCTTCAACAGCTCGGTTCGTGGCAGGCAAGGTAGACAATGTATTACAGTGGAGAACGATGCCCCCCCCCTTTATTATTTAGCTCCTTCTTTTCATTCTCCTTTGCAGCTGGCATCTTCCCTTTAGGTAGTAGTGGGTGTAGAGATATCATATTGACGGCCCTTTTTAGATCAGGCAAGTCATGAGGGCGTGGAGGATCCACTTTGTGGTCACCCATTTGTAGCACTCCTCTCCGGATCAGCCATTCAATTGTGTCCTTGAATGGGTTGCAATCTTCAATGGAGTGCCCGATCATCTGGTGATATGGGTAGAAACGAGGATCGTCTTTTCTTCTAGCGTCTGCCGGTCTCTTTGGTTCCGGGAGAGTGACCTTTTTATATTAAGTGGCTCATTCAAACAAGGCTCGAGTCCTCTCCTTAGGGAAGGAGTACAACTTTTTCCTTTTGGTCTGCAAAGATGGGCCTTCCTGTTGTTCATCGGGCTCAGCAAGGGGAGGGTTAGCAACCCCTTTATCTTTATTCTTATATGGCTCGAATGCCTTGAAATCAATCGTGTAAACTTCCTTTGGCATTGGTCGTTTATCAACAGACTTGGCCTTCTGCCTTGCAGTAGTAGGAGTAGAGGGACCGCTAGAGAGGAAGGCCTCAATCTCAACCACCACATTATTTAGCCGGTCAAAAGACCTAATCTCGACCCTGATCATCTTCTCTAGGATCTCGCGCCTCAGGTTTTGTTTGCAGATTTGAACTGCACCTTCTTGATGTGGCGGACGCCTGCATCTCATGCTGAGATTCCGCCATCTTTTAATATAATCCAAAGCAGTTTCATCATTATTCTACTTGGAGGCATAGAGCTCAGCCACAGTCACTTTTCTTTCGACGACATGGAACCGCTCCCAAAATTGCCACTGCATGTCCGGCCAATCATTGATTGCTCCAGTTGGCAAGTTTTAGTACCATTCGAAAGCGAGTCCCATCAACGAGGACCCGAAAAATTTTAGCAGGTAGGACTCATCAGTCGCCAAATTGCCCATTATGTTGATGTAGTAGGCTATAAGGTCCTTCGATGAACCGTGTCCGTTGAATTTATCATACTTCGGCGGCTTATTGACGCCAGGAGGAAGCCTTTTGACTGCATGGTGGGCCGGATATGGCACCTTGTATAGATCGAATGAGGCATAGTCATCACCGCCTCGATCCGCCAGCTTCTTTTCGATCATTTGTTCTATAATTATTTTGTTCATTATTGCCGGGTCAATGAGACTTGCACAGAATTAAGCTTGTTACATCAGCGGTGACATTGGCACTGTTGGTTGAGGTATAGTAGCAGCTCCTTGATGTTGAGGAGCAAGTTGCGGTGTCAGGGTCATGCCCCCAGTATAATCAGGCGCCAGTTGAGAGGCCATCATTGGAAGGGAAGCTACAAATTCATCAGCGCCTCGCTGTGAGGTTTCAAGAGGGAGCTCGACCTGCGTCGGGGCCGGAGCATGTACGCTCATATCATTGAGTTGCTTCTTCAGCGTCTCAACTTCTTGTTGGTATCATTGCAGCATCATCATTATGGTAGCCGAATCAGGCGTAGAGGAGATGGAAGCATGACCTTGCCCTTCTGGTGGAATATTTGAAGCAGACGATGGCTCCTCGCCGTCACATTTATAGTCATCGTGACCAGATCTACATTTATGTTTTCAGCACGGGCTTGTGCCACCTCATTATGATCTGCGGGTGAAGCCCCATAGCAGCTGGCAACCCCAGCCATATTGCAGGTGAGTATCTGAAGCAGTGTACTTCCTTGGATGATTCTCCTGGTCGGCCGATGGAGGAAAGTGCATCTATCAAGCGCCGAGATTATCGGCGTGACATCTTCACAACGAGGCGGCCCGTGGCGGCCCGATCCTGTATACCTCATTTTCTCCGGGTTGGCTACCTGCTCCCGGCCTTTGTTTGCAGCATCTATAGCTTCCAGGGGTTGTTGTGCCCCCAGCGAGGCGTCTTCGCAGCCACGGGAATGCCCCCGGGCAGCCTGAGCGGTGTAAGCTCACCCTTTAGAAGGGCAGATGGTAGCTTGCGGCACGTTGACTGGTGCCGAAGATTTGTAGGTGAGCTGGCCTTGCTCGGTCGTCCCACCTTGTGCTTCATCATGTGGGGAGATAGTGGCCCGGCAAGTGCGGGGCCAGAGAGCTGATTTCTGAGATGCCTGGGTGAGCACGTTGATCTTCTCTTCTGTTTCTTCTTCTTTTCTTGGAGCCGGGGCCCATGGCTGCTTGGACACCCAAATTCGTTTAAATCTGATTGGCAGCGGGGCCAATCCCCCCTTTGATTTGGACTTGCAGCGGTCCGTTCTTCTTTAGGCCAGCGCTTGGAAGGAATTGTGTACTGGCACCATGCAGGTCACCCGACCGGGTGTAATCTTGGCATGTCGGCCGTTGAGGAAGACTCAGATGCCTCCAATGAGTGTGGACTTGCCCGATGTAGAGAGCCGGCTCCGCAGTGTGCCGGTGTTCTTCTTTGTTGCCCTCATGGCAGCCGAGGTGCGCTTTTCATGAGTGGAAGCGCAGAGGCGAGCGTGGTGGACCGGGCTGCCCACCGCTTCGGTCTTCCTCGGTGTCGCCATCGCAGCGGTGAAAGGCTTCATCTCCTGGACGTCCAGTGTTGGGTCCCTTGGGTGCAACCGGATCTAGAAGGGGGGGGTTAAATAGATCCTTTCAAAAACTTTGACCAATTAAAAGCTAAGCCAGTTCAAGCTCAATCTTCAGCTTGAGATTCAAGCGACACAATATTCAATGTGGACAGTGGCTTTAATGAAAGCAATTCACACAACAAGGCAAGACAACATGCATAGAGTGTTAAAGGAATACGATATAGGAGGTGGCTGAGGTCGACACACCAACACAGTGGGGTCGACGCAGTCAATTGTGAGTTCAGTAGTTAGGAAGAACTGCTACTCACAACCTCCTGGTGTATGTGTGTGAACAATATGTTAATGTGTGCGTTGGAAGGCAACTAGAATAGCATATGTTAAAGCTAGCACACGAACCTATGAATGGGTATAAGAAACAAGGAGCAATCACACAAGTCCCAACCCATAACATAGGGATTTTTAAGGTGGTTTAGTCTGCAAACCAGCAGACTTACATCCACCCCTCACCAAACCCGGTGAGGCTTTACCACACGCTGCAAACGTAGCACCACATGGGGACGACGCCCCCCCCCCCCCTCCCTACACACGAAGAGCAGGCTCCCCATGAGGATGAAGTCCTCACTACACATGGGGATGAACCCCACACGCACACACACATAAAGAAAAGAACAACCTACAAGTGCAGCAAAAAACACGAGGACTAGCCTCAAGACACACATGGCTATCACACAGCCAAAGCCCACTCCAGTCTCTCAACCAGAGCTTTGGACACGCTATTAAATAGCACAGTCGGAGATAGTTGTTCAAAAAACAAAATAGAAATTGAAACAACAAAAAACACCAGCTGTGGCTTTAGATAGAGATCTGGAAGCTGGTGGCTGCAACTTCAGATTTAGATCCAAATATCTTCTTCTTCAAGCTTATACGTCTGCAAGGTTGCTCTCTCTCAAGGCCTCTCTCTTTCTTCTTCTCTCTTTTCTCTTACAGCATTGGACTGGGACGGCTAGATGTTGGGCTGCTCACATTCCCTTCTTTTCTTTCTCACAGATTTCTTGCTTGAATGGTCAAGGGATGTGCCTCTCTTCAAGGGCAGTAGCAGCTTCTTCAACAGAAACTTCATGTATATATAGAAGAGCCTGGTGGAGGTGTTTCCCTCCAAGAAATCTGTAGCTTGATTGGCTGGAGTAAACAATGGTTCTTTTGAAACATATCTTTTTTCTGATTGGTCCAGCAGAAAATAGTCTTCTCATGATGTAGAGCCTTTTTTAAATGCAGTTATCTGATTGGCTTGAGCAACCTTTGTGAGCATATACAGAATTTATTTTCTAGACCTGTATTTCTCCATATTCCTTTTTGATGGCAGAAAGTTTTTCCCTCCTGCAGAGCTTCATTTGATTGGTCCATGGCAGCATAGCAGAGCCACATCAATTTTGATTGCATGGAGTAAACACTGGTTCTTGATAAGAAGCTCCACCAATCTGTATTTTGATAGGCCAGTAAATAGTAAACTTCTTATGAGTAGTTTTCTAATTGGTCCAACAGAGGCAAATAACTTTCTCTCCAAGATTCTCCATTTGAATTATTGGAAAGACATGATGCTTCTTGGATAAGCAGCTCTACCAAATCTGCCTCCTCATTGGCTCAGGACAGTCCTCTGTCCTTGGTGCTTTCCTTGGACTGAATTCCCATTGGTTGACTGCATAAAGTAGAGTACCATGACAGGAGACTTTTCCAAAATATGATACCTGGCAGATCTACCACCAAAAAGTTGTTCTAGTACTGTAATGATGACAAGGATAGTGGTCAGTCCTAGGAACCTCCTCCAAACCTCAAAAGATGTGCTTTTGGATGTTTGCGGTTCCTATTTTTGGTTCTTGGATGACTTCCGAAGCAGCTGCGGTTTTACCAAAAATGGCCAGAAAGGCTTCAAAAAAGCTATCTGCATCGACCTGCTGATAAGGTGAGGTCGATGCACCTGTTGAGGGCGCGTTTTCAATGGCTTATGGAAAGTAGCCTGCGTCGACCTACTGACAAGGTGAAGTCGACGCACCTTTTGAGGATGCACCTTTAAATGGCTTCTAGAAGGCACCCTCAGGTCGACCTCCTCTGAAAGTGAGGTCGACGCAGCTAATGTATCACACCCGAGCTTTTATGACAATAGAAGACTCGCTCGAGGAACGTGAACAGTCGGCATGGTAAGCCTCTTGCAAGCAAGAATGATCAGAGCGCAAGACAATCACACACATAAATACAATTGCACAATATTTTCATCAAACCTCCAACTTATTTCATTGATAATCAATATTCAAATACAATAACTTTCAACTTCTTTCAATTTATCAGACTCAAGAAATAGAAAAATTACATAGACTCAATCTAAACAATATAGTCTTTCCTGAGTCTTCACTCTCATCTTGACAACACATTCATTCGCTCTCGGACCCGCTACTTGTATAACCCGAATCCGAATTCGAATCACTTTCATTTCCTGAAAAGAATGGAAATAGGTAATGAGCACACTTGCCCAGTAGGTATCTTCGCATCAACATGAAGGCATCATTAAAGTAATTAACATTTTAGCTCTAAAGAAATAAGGTAAAATCATGCGAATGCGATCAATCATGCGAATACCCGAAGTAACAAAGATGATCGTTAAGATAGAATGAGAGCAAGTATGAACTAGCAAGAGTGTAACAAGAACATGTTATGGCCTTTCAAGAATAAGAATGTAACGAGAATGTACTAGCAAGCCACGTAATCATCACTCCAGTATCTTTTGCTTATGAGCAAGTACTTCGTGAATTTCTGTGGAATATCAAGTCATGTACAAGAAAGTCATGTCGTGCCGTGGATCTTCACTTATTTATAGAGAAAGTACTCTAAATGCAATGCGACACCAGTAGCATCATATCCCATGGTTTATAATAGTATGTTTCTGGCAATCAACCGAGAGGACTAGCATAGAACCCTTGAACATAATCGGTGCTCGATCACATCTTCAAGTATAAATCAAACTACTTCCACGCATGTAACAATAAAGTATGGCCAAGAATGTACAATTCAATAAGTTCATGATAACACTATTCAATGAATGAACGCTTCAATTTAATAATGCGAGAGTCAAGAATGACTTAAACAAGGTTATGCTTATGGAAATAAATCGGCAGCATAACAGTACATTTCTTTAACTTTTATTTAATTATATTAAGCCTCTTTGGATAATATGGCAAGTTCTAGATCATCAATAATCCATCTAGAAACTTTGGAACATCAACCCTTGGCTCAAACCTCGAGTTAAGCACTCAAACAATGTGACGGTCAAAGACTGGGCCGTTACATGATGTGACGCTCTAGTATTCAGCCGTTACATTAGTCTAAATCCAGAAATAGTAAAATAGACTTAGTGAAATGTGACAGTCGTATATTGACCGTTAGATGCTCCTGACGGTCCAGTATACATCTGTTACATTGCTAGAACCAGAAACATTAATAGTGTAATCTACTAAATGGGCTTTAATAGTACAACCAACTCGGTGCCCTAGTGGGAATCCCAGGCTCGCGAAGAATTACGGAGGCCTTGAAACAAGATTTCCTAGTCCATTGGAAGGAATATCCAATAGAGATGTCCTCATGTCCAAGAATAATATTCCTATAGTGCAAAGTGTGAACTAATGGACAACATACCGGAATATGTGCCATGTACTTAAAGAAAATGACTCTATTGATAAGGGAGAGTGTGTAACAATATGCAATCATAATAAAACTCCGTCAATCCATCATTTAAAATCATGGAGTTAATACAAACTATAGTGCTTTGGCGTGAAATTAACATATCCTTAAAATAATTCAAGATGCTTTTAACATGCGATACTTATCATGAACCAATTAATAAATTTAAAGTCATATCAACATGTCAAAACTTAGATAACTAGGCATATTTATAAGTTAATGTGACTGTTCTTCAATTCTACCTACAATTACTCTGACGGTCGAGAACGAGGGCATCACAATGATTGTGACGGTTTATAATGGGACCGTTACAGTGTTGTAACGCACTGAGTCTGGGCCGTCAGAGATAACAGAGAAATTTAAAAACAACAGAAGGTGTGACGGCTTGTCGTAAGGCCGTTAGATCATTGTGACGGTCTTACGTTGATGCGTCAGATCGTCTGTTGGCAGAAAAGATATTAAAAAATCTAAGGTTTCAACTTACATCATGTCTGGAAATCATATATAAACTTTCACATGATAGAATGAAGGCTAACCTACTAGTATGCATGGGTTTTCTGTGAATTTGACAAGAGAGTTCGTTTTTAACTTAGTTAGGGTTAAGAGTATACATGTATGCATGTCCTACTAAAACATGAAATTCATGATCTATGATGAATGAAATCAATCAAAACCAGAGTGCTTTTATCTCTAACAGGATGTTTTTGCCAATCATGAGATGACCTACCTCTTAACTAGGCTTTAAGCGTTCTAATTTGAGTCTGAAAATTGTGCCATAGTTCACCTTTTCCAATGATTTTCCATCAATTTCCCGCTGCTCTAACTCCACGACCTCTTGACCTAAACATGTGAAATTTTGAGAGTAAAAAGATGAAATTAAGGTGAACAAAAAGTTCTAAAGGATTGAGCTCTAATTACCTCATTTAGACGTCCTAATCTCTTGATCTTCAGGGGTCTTGCATTCAGTTTCCTGAGTTATTATAGTCGAACCAGCAACTTTAGAAGCTTCAATCTCCTTGGTTGCTTGATCTCCTAACATGAAATTTGGAGAACTATTAGTCTAAAGTATACTAAACAAAATCTTCTAAAGAACTTATCCGAAATTATGACTCCTTACCTTGATTCTTCACGAGCAAAAAGTAAGGGTTGCTCAGTTCAGAACTAGGTCCTATTTATAGGGTTTTGGCTAGGGTTTGAAGATTAGATCAATTCTAGAGTCCTTAATTTTCCAGAACCTAATCCCTAAGAGTCTTTAGTAATGTTATAAGCTCTCCCAAGTTGATCTCTTGCAGATAAGATCCCAAAGTTACAATCTTTTTGCTCTTTCTTCCATTCACAGAATTGACAAGGTGTAACGTATCAAGACTGGTGCGTTACGTGGCTGTGGCGGTCACACGATAGACCATTACATCCAACGTGCACAGAATTCAACATAAATCAAACTCTTTTGTTAATTATCCATATTATTATCCATAAAAATGGTATTTATCCTTAAAATACGTAAATAGGCTAAATAACCTTCTAGAATATGGGCTAAACTTAATGGGCTTGGTCCTTAAACCTTTTGGATTTTATTTAAATAGGCTAGGTTAATTATTTAACACAATTGGGCCTTATAATGACTTATTATTTCAATAATCCTATTTATTAATCTATTTAGCCTTTATAAATTCTTGATAAATTTTAGAAAATTATATAAATAATCCAGAAATTATTATATAAATTCTGGGGCACTACATAACGCAACAGAGCCTTTGTATGAATGGGTCGACACTTTTGACTTGGTTCCTTGGTCGCGTCGACACAATGAGGTGAGTGGAGTCGACCCAGCAGGCTTCCTTCTTGAGCTATCACGAGCTTAAACTTTGTGGCATCGACACAGTCAATGTAGTGCATCGACGCATCCTTTGCAAGATGCGTTTGAGCCGGCTTCTGTGAAGGCTAATGGAGTCGACGCCGCCAGGCTGTGGGGTCGACGTAGCCTTATGTAGTTTTGATGTTTCTTTCTTTTGCCAAGCATGTTACGACCCAAGATCCGGATACCAGGAAGAACCCGATACCATTCGAATCCTGGCCCGCCGCCCACAAGCCGGGAGGGCTCGGAAGGGCTAAAAGGAGTGTGGAGGTACAATGAAATAAGAAATAAGGTATGACAATTCAACAATTACTAGAAATAAATAAACAACTACTACAACAGAGTCTAGTCCAACAGAAAGTACAGTCTAAAGCAGTAAAACATACCACATGTCAAGTGAACACTCGGCCTGGCGAGCTGGCAACTAAGAACCTCCGAACATCACCCTCGAACATCGAACAAGAACCACCGCACCTGAAAAGTAGGGGTGACCCTCCTATCACTGGCTCAGTAGGGATCCCGCGAAACCCCAACCGAGAACAATGGCGCTAGCGGAAAGGAAAAACAGCTACAACTACAATATGAACACCGAACCGGGGGCCGGTCAAAACTCGGCACTACAGCTACTCCTACTATACCAGGAAAACAGGCCCCGATCTCACAGTCGGGGGACTACCGAACTAACGGAAGAACTTCTGGCTACGTCACCAGAAGAAACGATCATGACCTCACAGTCGTGGACCTAACACCGTCCAGGGAAACCCTCAGTGACGCTCACTGGAAAAACCGCTAGACCTCTACCTCGGGAGCACTCCCTGAAACTGTCGAGGGAACCACGTCTAGTAGATGGGAAACGAAACCCAAAATAGGAGAGTCACGTCTCACATGACAGGAGTACCTGCCCACCTGAAGTAAGGCTGGATACATCCACTGACGTCTTAGACCGCACCTCAGGTGCCCCCCTCGACCCCTGGTGGAACGGGGACACCGTACAAGTAACCACAAAGCAAGTGACTAGTTGGGGTCGCGCTTGTCAGCGCGGGTGCACTGCCCCCAACCACGTGTGCACACATAGACCATGCGTCCTAGGTCTGGCCTGTGACTGGTTTTCCCCTCAGCCAGACTCTGGCTGCAAGATGTGGGGCCCGATGGTAACCAGCTTAAAAACCATCTCTCTGGGACAGCCTCACCATCACTCCCTGGTGGGACCATTCACATGTCGGAAGGCTACGACTAGTAGGGAGTCACTGATGTAACCACTCTTCGAAGAGAAACTCCGAGAACCACACACGCACCCTGCGTAAAAGTCGAGAATAACCAAGTGGCGTCGAGCCACTGGACTATGGACAGTCCTCTAAACTCACTAAATGCAACGGTCCTTGAGTCACAAGACTCGAGGTCCAGACCGTTGCACCGAACGTCTCCACGCCATCAATCTGCCCTAACCCTAGGGTCAGAACCCTCAGTACGATGACTCACGAGACAGTTCACAACAACCGAGACCATTCCCTCAAAAGGGGAACTAAGAAACCCTCCAGCCTCAGGCTGGGTAATTGGACTCACAGTCCACAGGCCACACACGGCCCACGCGGAAAGCACAGAAGCATGGTTCCCAAGGCAGTTCACAAGCCGCCACGCCGATTCCCCATCCCAAGGAAAAGCTGGAAACCTCCAGCCCTAGGCTGGGTGGCTGGACTCGCAGTCCAAGGCCAAACACTTGGCCCAGTCGAGAATCATCTTCCAGGGAAACCCACAACATGCGAGGGAACCCCACCGCACTCACATCGGTACATGGTGACCCAGTCAAGCGTAACACAAAAGCCCGGAACACATGGGGTCACCAGACCCCCTGAACACGTGAGCACGCTAATCGAGGTAACATGGTACCTCTTGACACCCCAAACACACCGACACGGAACCCACGGGGTGTCCGGGACAATCACGAAGCTGATGGTGGACCACTGGGTCACAACCGTGTCGACCGGAGACCAACACGATGCTAAATGGCACAAAAACCGTTAGGTGGCCTCCTCCAGGCCGTCTCAGGCAAAATGGTCAAACACTGGGCCGCCAGGAGAAGAAAACGGTCACACATGGACCGCAACCCCCAAGGCCCAACGGTCTACCGCCAGACCCCTCAAAGAGGAAAATGGTCTGCCATTAGACTTCTCCAAATAGAAACGGCCTCTATCGGATCGTAACACTAAGGAGTGGTAAAAGAGTTTCAATGAGGAAAATAGTCCCCCTGGGACCGCAACAGGTATCGTGGCAGTCATCCTGTGACCGCAAATCGACAGGACTCGTTCAATGGTCAAACGCATCCTCGGGAGTCACGCTGACCCCTAGAGGAGAAACGATCTGGCCATGGCCGCTTCACAGTGCCAGGCGGTCCACGCCAGACCGCTGAACTCGTCAGGCGGTCTATCACGCGACCATTTAGCCAACCGACATATGGGGGCAAGCGACGGCCAGACCATGGCCACCCAGCCAAGAAAACGGTCTACCTTAGACCGCTAAGACAGGCATAGCGGTCTATCGCAGGACCGTAGCCCCAAAACATGGTGAGACGGATAAGAAACGGCCTCCCTGGGGACCGCTTCACCTATAAGCGATTCCTGTTACGACCGTTTCTATTCCGGTAACCCCAAAACGGTGAAAATCGTGGAAAACTCCATTTCATGCCTCGTTTGTGCCCACGCGAAGGGGAAACAAAGGGGAAAACCTTTCCCAAGCCCCAAGGCATCCAATGACGCCATCAAACCACAAAACAACGTGTTAAAATGCTAGATCTGGCTCACCCCTAAAAAATATGCATTTTCCCCAAAATGCTCAAATAAGCCCGCTCGGCTCACCACGGCCTACAAAACTCGCGCGAAAGGAAGTACATGAGCTGGGGATCCATCTTCCTACATCCACCGAAGATTTCACACGCCGTCGACGTCGATACACGAAGAAAACGCCGTTGAAGCCTCGCCGGGACACGAACTCGCGGCCGAGCTTCCACGCGCCTCCGTCCCCCGATCCTCGACCCATCCTCGCCGTCCTCCCCGCCCACGTCACCCGGTTGTGCCCCCGCCCCGCTCCGTCGGCCGCCGGAGAAGAGGGTGAGAAGGGAGAGTGTGAGAGAAGAGAGAGGGAGAGAGTGAGAAATGAGAGGGGAGAGAAAAAGAGGTTAATATATATAGAAAACTCAAAAATTCCAAAAATTCACAAAAATATGAAAAATTACCTCTGCGATCCTTGAGAGTAGCACAACGCACCGGTACTATCCCAGAGTCGGAGAACGCCACGGTTCACCATGTACATAGTTCCGAAGGCACATCAGGAAAAAACACATGTAAAGCACAAAATACACTCCAAGACCCACGAATATGATCCAAAAAATATCCGAAAAATCTGGGGCATTACAGCCCTCCCCCCTTAAACAAATTTCATCCTCGAAATTCAGAACTAGCACCAAATCACAGGTGAAGAACACCGTAACCAACTGATAATGCTCTTAGAGCATCAGCACATAAAACCTTGATTATTTGGAAAGCTCCTCTCCTGAGGGACACAGTCAGACTACAATCACGAACGACACCTAGCTCGGCATGCCGCGCACATCGGCCATCAGAGCAGGCATACACCAAAGGACACAGTCCGACATCACCTCAGTCATAAGGAAAACCAATTATGGCACCGCTGCCACCATCCCGCTGGTGAGGACACCAGAGCACGAGTACGGCTCGACTCAGAGAGCCGTCGGTACCGGACCCGCAGCATGACTCGGTCGACACCGACCTGATTGTGGCTAGGGGACAGTCTGGAGTCGCCACCGGAGCATTGATATTTCAGTACGTATTTTTATACGTATTTGTACGGTATACATATTTGGCCGTATTTGGTGTGTATTTAGCATGTATTTGGGTTGTATTTGACTTGTATTAACTTGGGTTTTTATATTGGGTCAATGGTAGAATAATTGACCATGTATTTGTATTTTTGATTTAATTTGGTCCAAGGGGGGATTAATATGGTCCAAGGGGATTATTTAATTCCAAAGCCCCTTATGTTGACATTAAGGAGGGGCGCCCCCTCTTTTGTCCTTTATGGGGGGTTTATTTTATGCTAGTTTAATCTCTCTTCCCCATTATACCCCCTTGACCAAGGGTAACCTAGGTCATTTGGCTAGGTCTAGGGTTTGAATATATAATGTCTCTTGTTGTATTTGGAGGAAATAATGAAGAATTTATGTGATAATTGATTTGGGCGCCCCCCCCTCTCTCTCTCTCTCTTGTTCTTGGTGTTCTTCATCTTCTTCCTCCAATCTTCTTCAGATCTAAGGCTGTATCATCCCAATTCTTGGGATTTCTTCATCTTCCCTTCTTTCTCTACCTGCTGTGAACGTCCACCGCCACCGCCGCCACCGTCGTTCATGCTGCCGTTGAGCCACCACAAGTCGGTTCCCTCCTGCTACCCTGAAATTCGGAGTTGCAGGACAACAGCCCGGTGAAAGTGTTGGTATGGGAGATCCGACCGTTGGATCGTGAAGAAAGTTTCAGGGTAGGTTCCCCCTATCATCAGTCATTCCCAGTTTGATTTTTAGGCCGATCAGAGTTTGTTTAGGCCCTTTCCCAGCCACCTGTTCTTCCCTCTCAAAGTCTGCCTGTGTGCAGATCTGCGAGATAGATCATGGGAGCCAAATTTTCTCACCCCTCAAAAGTTGTCATAAAATTACAAAAAAAACTATGTGCGTCACTGTCACCCTCCCCAATATCCACCATAAAAATCTCAAGTCCTAATTCGTTCGTTTGATCCTCAGTAAAATCCCTTGAATAGGCAGATCCAGTTCTGCCCTGTCTATTCTGTGTTTCGGGACAGAGTGCTCAGTCAACTTGTAGTCATTTTAATTTCCAATTCAGTCATTGGACGAATCTGGAATTTTAGTATGTCGTAGCATTTTGAGTTCTCTTTCCAACGGTACCCATTGCGTCTCGATCCGACGTTGGAGTTGGGCGTACCAGCCTTTCTCGTCAGAGTGCGCCGATCTGGCCAGAAGCAGAGCTGCAAGACAGCCTTAGGAAATGAATCCCAAGAAATCGCCCGACTACACTCTGGCGACCGCCGCTCCCGGGGATCGACCCGGGACACTCCAGAGATGCCCCGCCGGTCGCTGCATCTGGGAGTCCACCCCGGACGTCACCATACGAGCCCCCCTCCTGCGAGAGGTGTAGTTCATGTAATAATATTTTCGCAGATTTGAAGCGACACCAACGCGGCTTGCGGGCGCAAACCCTTGCCTCCCCGCTCGCCCCCGTCTTCGGCCGGAGTTGGCGTCTTCATGCCGGCTAGGTGAGCCTCGGTCCCCCTTTCCTTGCTGGTTAATATCACTTGCTTAGCTTAGTATTCTTGCTTTGCTGCGTCGGACGGAGAGCGAGGGCCCGGCCCAAATTGCCGAACACGTGAGTGTCCATCGCGGGCAAGTTGTGAGCGAGCCATTTCAACCCACACCCATGGTGTGACGGCCGCCCGTGAGTGGGCATCCCTGGCCCAATTGGGGTTCTCCCCAAGCTTGCCAAGCACCGGAGCATCATTGTCCCACCCCCGACCCTCTCCATTATCGTTTAGTTGCCCACGGGCACAAGTGTGCACCAAGCGAGTGAGCCGCTCGAGTGGTATCATCGCCAATTTGCTTTCTTGCAACCTTAGGTCCAAGGGTCATATTGTCTTGTGGTCATCACCCCAAGGTGGTGTCACATCACCCACGGTCATCCCCGGCGAGGGAAACGTGACGATCCGCACGGTTGGGAAACTGGCTTTGAGTCTCGGGTGGTCAGCTTACTCTCGTGCTTGGAACGAGTCACGAGATGGGTCTCGCACTCACAACTCGCATCGGTGACTTATTTATCTAGCTAGGAAATAAACTAACGCACATGCAGCGGCATCTAGAATGCATACTAAACAAGCAAATATGACAAAGAGGGTGGAAAATGTACCTCCACGCTCGGGGCGTGGGGAAGACTTCCCGGCCGAGATCCGGAACTCTCGGTACAATAATAATTATTAATTACAGAATTGATTCTACAGTCCACTCCATGTAGGGAGGTAATAGGTGACACGTGGGGTCTAGGAGCACCAATCTCGGGTTGACGGGCACCAGTTGGTGGCGCTCGGACGGACACGGTCTGTCGGTTCAGCTCGGTTTACTCGAGCCCGCAGGACAGCACGTGGGACCCGCTGCTGGTATGGGGTGGGGGTTAGACTTATTACAACCAAGATTACCTCCACGCAGGGAGGGGCCTTCAGCCGGCCAAGTGGGGTGGGGAAATTATGAAGAGAACGCCGACTCTCCAAGCTTCGCCGGTTCTGCCACTCTTCAGTTTTGCTGAATAGGTTGTCGATGAAGATGCTGCCACGGACTCAACCGAGCTCTAAATTTGATGAAACCGGTGCCAAAAGTTCCCCAGCTGGCCGAGTATGATGCTTGAATTTTTTGGGAAGCTCTGGAACTCAGGGCTGATCGGACCGGTGACTGGAGCAGGACAGCAACACTCTACCTCTGACTGATGCAGAGCTGATACAGTGGATTGCAGAAGGCACTGCGGTCTCTCCCGAACTCCAAATCGAACGAAACTGGTGGTGACACGATCGTGGTCGGAGTAGCTTCGAGAAGAAATTAACAAGGCCACAATCCGAGGTCGGAGAAGAGAATGGTGGCCGGAGAAGTGAAGATAGGTCGAACCTAGACCTGCAGGGGGCAGACTGCACACTCCGGCGAAGAAATTCAGAACAAATAGCTCGTGCAAGCGATTGGCGTCGTTCCTTCTGCTACTGATGGAGGACTAGACGAAGAAGAATTTTGTAGAAGGAAGCATGATCGAATTCCTCCAAGGTTGGCCGCTGAACGGCTTCCAAGATCGCTCTGGCCTTCAGTCTGGGACAGATTGCGCAGTCGTTGAAGATGATGTTCCTCCAGACAGCTCCGAACTCGGATGCAGGCAGGAGTACCACCGTTGGAAAGAAGACTTGGAGAAAATTCCAGAAATATAAGATATGCCACAGGGAGCCTTCAGGGGAAGCCGTGGCTGCTAATGCAAGTCACTGCTTTTCTGAAACCTGCAACAGGGACAGAATAGGTGGAAGAGAGGGTGTGGGGAAGGGCATGAACAAGGGGTTATTTGGTGGATGGGGAAGGGGGATTGCGACCTTGGGTGGTTAGGGAGGTGGGGAGATGAAAGGGCACAGCCCAAGGGAGAGGAAAATTTGAAATTTGGCCTAGGGAAGGGCTCTTTCAGTCTTGGGGAGAGGGAGGGTTGCTTGGGAGAGTGGAAAGGTGCCTAGGAGAAGGGGTTTCCACCTAGGGGTTGGAGGGGGAATTGAATGAGTGCATGGAGAAGGGGAAGGGGCCTTAATGAGGGGTGAATGGGGAGGAGAGAGAATAAATTTCGAAATTGGGGTGGGGAGGAGAGAGAGAGGGGGCACAACCCACTTAGAGAGAGTGATAGTAAGAGAGAGGGAGAGGGAGAGGGAGATATTGAGAGGGAACTAGAAGGTGTGGAAATTTTCTGGATTCAATATTCAAGCATAATTGTTACAAATGAGAGAGGGTGGGGCTATTTATAGACCCCACACTTTTCCTAAGACCAAACTGACCCAGACAAACTAACTAATGACCAAACAGTCCAAGGGAGGGGCGCCCCTGGGCCTAGCCCAATGAATTGGGCTATTAAACCAACATAATGACTTCAAGACTTAGGAAAATGACTTTCTAACCTAGGTACATGACTCAATAAAGGGAAAATTATATGTTTAAGACTCAAATAAAAATAAGAAAATTACATGACTCGACTCACAAACACATGAGGAACATAATGGCGTACACCGATGATCAATCCGAGCTTCAGAAAATGTGGAGGGGCAAGGGATGTCCCCATCATACCCCCGGGGTGGGGAAAACTCGACCCTGTCGAGTATGGGTCCACCAGGGAAGTAGCATCCCAAACGCAGTTCCGGGTGAACCTTGTACTCCAAACTCGACCCATGTCCATAGCCGAGGAACGGTGCTTCCACTCGACAAAGTGGCTCGGACACACCCTTAGGTTGGCGAAGAGATCTTGCTTTGCTTAGTATTGCCGCCATGTGCTAACGTCGGGCTCTCGGGCTAGTTTGTGGTGGCACTCCGGGGGTGTCTCTCACAAGGATAGGTGTAGGCTCAAGACACTCACTAGGATCCACCGCGGTACCCTTAGAGGGTGCCGGATCCGCCACGTGGGAAGTGGGATGAATCCCAAAACCCATTGGTAAGTTCAACCCACAAGCCGGGTGCCAAGGCTACTCGGAACTTGGCAAGGTCCAAGTCCTCGTGCCCTCAAATTGGAGGTGACCCTAGAGTAGAGCCACTACAAAATCATCATCATCATCAAGTCGCCAACGTGGAATTTCAAGTGGCACTCACGAGTTTTTGCCCGCTTTTTGTAATTCTCACCGCTTTTTGCTTGATGCATGTTTTGATGCATATGCCATGTACTAAGATGCGGTGTGAGTGAGTAGTGCGTGGTATGCAAAGGTGGTCCAGGGCAACCACATGTAGACCTATCATGCATTGATGTTATGAAGACTTTGAATGTCTTGGGAGGACCGGGGCATCCATAGGTGTCCCTTTCATGTGTGAGTGTGATGAGTGCCGGGGGACCCGGACATCCATGAATGCTCCTAACATGCTTGAGATTTATGATGAATGATGGTGGACCATTACAACCAAATATTGACCACTCATGTTTTCTTCTTGACATGTGGGTGATATGAATGAATGGACCCGACTTTCTAATCATGTCAAGTGGGGTGGTATGCCTAAGCACATGCATTTCAATCCTAGTGATGACTTCTATGTGCATAGGTGTGGGGTGGCCCTTGAGCTTCCATTCGTATGAGTCAAAGGGATCTAAAAAGGGAGACATCATGGAGTGGGGCCATCTATAAATCCCATTGTGTATGTTGCCTGTGGTTAAGGCTTCTTTGGTGTAACCCAATTCTAGGAAGGGAAGGCTTTGGGTTATCATGGGTGGTAAGGGTAGGGTAAGGTGGGTGGTGAATAAGGTGAGTGGGTTACATTGAGATCTAGGCTCCCATAGAAAAGGGTCAAAGGGATCATGGTAAGGGTCACCTTGGTAGAGGTACTCTTTGCTCTCAAGGTCCTCGAATGGTGAGTCATCCTCCTCAATAATTGGGCCAAGGTTGCTAATGGGTTGACCGATCAAAGCACTTGGGATCTTAATGGTTGGGGAGTGGACTAGGATAGGTTCTTCCTCCATGGGAAGAAGGAGGATGATCTCACTAGTAACTTGGCCATTAGTGTAGATGGAAGTGATGGAGCCAATGGAGGGATATGCTAGGCTAATGGTGTTAGTTTCGGACGGCCTCAAGGCTAGCATATTGGTCAAGTGAATTTACCAATGTAGGTAGTTCACTAAGTCTCCCAAATCTTCCACACAATAGGAAGTTTGATAAGTGACATGTGACTGAATGGGAATGATTTGGGATTGATATCCCATGGGTAGGTGGCATGGTTGTGAACTAGGAATGGTGAGACCTTTCTTAAGCCATTGGAGTATGGACTTATCTATGGTGAGGTTGGGTGTCTCTAGAGAAGCTAGGCTAGAGGTGTGTGAGTTGTTTGGCCTTTAGATTTCCTCTATGATGGGAGGTGGATTCGGATGGGCATCCTTCTCCACTTGGGTAGGTGTGTGGGTAGCAACTTCTATTGCTAATGGAGTAGGGGGATCTATGGTGGGTGGTTTGGTGATAGCTAGTGTATGACACACCCGGGGTGGTGAACAAGCATGGGCTTGGGTTGGGATAGGAAGGGGAAGTAGATGAGGCCTAGATTGGGGAAAGATTGGTGTAGGAAGTGGGAGGTGGGTTGGGTGAGGGGTTTTGGGTTGATTTATTTTGGGAGATGTGTCCCTTTTTGGGGACGATGGTGGGTTTGTGGTGGTGGTCAAGGGGGCTTGTGGGGTACGGGTTTGGTGAGGGGTTTTGGATTTGGGGGTGGTGGCCATTATGGGCCTAGGTGGAGGGGTGGACGCGGTGTCCACTTGATTTTTAATGGTGAGGGTTGGATAAGTGGTGGTCACCATGGAGGGAATTGGGTCGGTTAGGGGTCTCTTATCCTTGGGATCGTTTGGGGTGGAAGTGGGGGCTAAAGGGGCTTGACTAGTGTAGGTTAGGGAAGGGGGGTTTGGTTGGGGTGTGGGGGCCCTCATGGGGTTAGGTGGGGAGGTGGAGGCCTTGGACACTTGGGTTCTAGTGGTAAGGGTTTGGGCGGGTGGGGTTGGAGGAGTGGGAGTGCTCCTCGAGTTTTGGTAACCCGGGTAGGAGGGAGGAGGTCGGGGAGTGTAGACTTTCCTAAGTTCGGCTCTCATGTTCTCCCATGTGTTAATAGGCTCTAGCCTCATAACCCTCCTAAATTGTTCAATGAACTTCCACCTATCCTCGGCATGGTACAGAAGTCGACTCTTGGCAAGGTAGATTTTCATGGGTTCAGTCATTGGATTCCTTTTAAAGTATTTGTCCATGTTTTCCTCCCACTCTAAATATGCACTAGGGTGGTATCCGTTAAAGATAAGGTCCTCAAATAGGACTTTGTCCAAAGGGGTGTCAATCGGACCTTTGCGGAGGGCCGAGTGAGATAGATATGACTTACATGAAGTAGCCATGCTAGTGGACAAAAGAGATGCAACCGAAGACTCTAAATGCATATGAGCGTCCTAGGACCAACTTGATAGAGACAAGTTGTGAACTTGCTCTGATACCACTTGATGTGACACCACCTTGGGGTGATGACCACAAGACAATATGACCCTTGGACCTAAGGTTGCAAGCAAGCAAATTGGCGATGATACCACTCGAGCGGCTCACTCGCTCGGTGCACACTTGTGCCCGTGGGCAACTAAACGATAATGGAGAGGGTCCGGGGTGGGACAATGATGCTCCGGTGCTTGGCAAGCTTGGGGAGAACCCCAATTGGGCCAGGGATGCCCACTCACGGGCGGCCGTCACACCATGGGTGTGGGTTGAAATGGCTCGCTCACAACTCGCCCGCGAGGGACACTCACGTGTTCGGCAATTTGGGCCGGGCCCTCGCTCTCCGTCTGACGCAGCAAAGCAAGAATACTAAGCTAAGCAAGTGGTATTGACCAGGAAGGAAAGGGGGACCGAGGCTCACCTAGCCGGCGTGAAGACGCCAACTCCGGCCGAAGACGGGGGCGAGCGGGGAGGCAAGGGTTTGCGCCCGCAAGCCGCGTCGGTGTCGCTTCAAATCTGCGAAAATATTATTACATGAACTACACCTCTCGCAGGAGGGGGGCTCTTGGGGTGGGGGTTAGACTTATTACAACCAAGATTACCTCCACGCAGGGAGGGGCCTTCAGCCGGCCAAGCGGGGTGGGGAAATTATGAAGAGAATGCCGACTCTCCAAGCTTCGCCGGTTCTGCCACTCCTCAGTTTTGCTGAATAGGTTGTCGATGAAGATACTGCCACAAACTCAACCGAGCTCTAAATTTGATGAAACCGGAGCCAAAAGTTCCCCAGCTGGCCGAGGATGATGCTTGAATTTTTTGGGAAGCTCTGGAACTCGGGGCTTTTCGGACCGGTGACTGGAGCAGGACAGCAACACTCTACCTCTGACTAATGCAGAACTGATACAGTGGATTGCAGAAGGCACTGCGGTCTCTCCCGAACTCCAAATCGAACGAAACTGGTGGTGACGCGATCGTGGTCGGAGTAGCTTCGAGAAGAAATTGACAAGGCCACAATCCGAGGTCGGAGAGGAGAATGGTGGCCGGAGAAGTGAAGACAGGTCGAACTTGGACCTGCAGGGGGCAGACTGCACACTCCGGCGAAGAAATTCAGAACAAATAGCTCGGGCGGGCGATTGGCGTCGTTCCTTCTACTACTTATGGAGGACTAGACGAAGAAGAATTTTGTAGAAGGATGTGTGATCGAATTCCTCCAAGGTTGGCCGCTGAACGGCTTCCAAGATCGCTCTGGCCTTCAGTCTGGGATAGATTGCACAGTTGTTGAAGATGACATTCCTTCGGACAGCTCCGAACTCGGATGCATGAAGGAGTACCACCGTTGGAAAGAAGACTTGGAGACGATTCCAGAAATATAAGATATGCCACAGGGAGCCTTCAGGGGAAGTCGTGGCTGCTACTGCAAATCACTGCTTTTCTGAAACCTGCAATAGGGACAGAATAGGTGGAGGAGAGGGTGTGGGGAAGGGCATGAACAAGGGGTTATTTGGTGGATGGGGAAGGGGGGTTGCGACCTTGGGTGGTTAGGGAGGTGGGGAGATGAAAGGGCACAGCCCAAGGGAGAGGGAAAGTTGAAATTTGGCCTAGGGAAGAGCTCTTTCTGTCTTGGGGAGAGGGAGGGTTGCTTGGGAGAGTGGAAAGGTGCCTAGGAGAAGGGGTTTCCACCTAGGGGTTGGAGGGGGAATTGAATGAGTGCATGGGGAAGGGGAGGGGGCCTTAATGAGGGGTGAATGGGGAGGAGAGAGAATGAATTTCGAGAGAGAGGGGGCACAACCCACTTAGAGAGAGTGATAGTAAGAGAGAGAGAGGGAGATATTGAGAGGGAACTAGAAGGTGTGGAAATTTTCTGGATTCAATATTCAAGCATAATTGTTACAAATGAGAGAGGGGTGGGGATATTTTTAGACCCCACACTTTTCCTAAGACCAAACTGACCCTGACAAACTAACTAATGACCAAACAGTCCAAGGGAGGGGCGCCCCTGGGCCTAGCCCAATGAATTGGGCCCATTAACCTATTAAACCAACATAATGACTTCAAGACTTAAGAAAATGACTTTCTAACCTAGGTACATGACTCAATAAAGGGAAAATTACATGTTTAAGACTCAAATAAAAATAAGAAAATTACATGACTCGACTCACAAACACATGAGGAACATAATGGCGTACACCGACGATCAATCCGAGCTTCAAAAAATGTGGAGGGGCAAGGGATGTCCCCATCAATGGGTTTAGCGCTCCTTGTTTGGGCCATGATCGCTTCTTCTGGAGCTCGTTCGGTGCCGCGTTATAGTGTTGTTGCTGGTCGCGTCATCTTGTTAGTCGCATTGTCCTTTAGAGTCGAAGGTCACAACAAGTCAATGTCGAGTCCCGTAATCGTCGCGCATCAAATTTGTATCAAAGTAGGTTTGAGTCTAGGGTAGTCGGTCTGAGGTGCTCCATTTCATGTGGTATATCCAAAGGTGTTCCCGGAACGGTAGGCTACGCCTATTGGGAAAGGGGCTCACTTGCGTGAGTGCGGTCTTCGGATCAAAACTCTGTCTCGTACCAGATATTGGAGTCTAAGTCGTCTTTCATTTTGCATTGGTCCTTCCATATACATCGTAGTGAGTCACCCCTTAGTTCCCTCTAGGTCCTCTCCCATTGCATGTCAACCCATGGAGGTGTCCAGTACCATCGCCCTTACACTATAGGTAAACCCCGAGGTGCCAACCCGGGAGGCCGCACTCTGGATGACTTGGTGGCTCTACTCATAGAGCGCATGGACAAGTCCGACCAAACTATTAGGGAGCATACCGAGCGTATGGAGAACCGTTTCAAGGCCATGGACGACCGTGTTGAGGTCTCCGACTGATCTATCCAAGGTCTGGTTGGAATGATGGAGAATGTGGAGAGAGTCCCCCGCCAGGAGCTCCCTGGAGCTGTCCTGGCCGTGCAGGTGCCCCCTCCAGCGCCTGCTATCCAGCCCACCCCACTTAGGGCTGAGGAGTGACAGCCACATGCCCCCGATGTTGAGGATTACATGTCACGCCGCGAGCGCGGAAGATACTCGGATATGAGTGATGAGTTTATATCAATCATGTCAATCAGAGTAGTAGTGTATTCGACACCAAAACAGAGATGCGCAAAATAGAAAGATAACCCAATCCTTTATTTCATAATGGATAGACTATTACAAATCCAATACTCTATTCAATTAAAAAGGAAAGTACATAATTGACTCAAGAAAATAGGAAAAAGACTAGATGACACTTGGAAAAGCTCTAGCTCTTTCACTCTTGACCATTCCCATCCGATTGACTTCCCTCGTCGTCGGAATTACCTGAAAAGTAGGGAACACACGGAGTGAGCGAACGCTCAGTAGGAAATTATATCTCAAGCGCTAGCAAGGGGTTTAAATAATTACATCTTTCATGTATGTACTGTAGCTATGCATGCTCGGATAAAATGAAAAGTTAGAGAGAGAATTTATCAATAAGACAGCAAGATGAACTAGTCATGAGCTTTCAAGAAAAGATAACAAGATATTCAAGCAAGTACTCTTTAGTAAGTCATGTCAAGAACTTTGGCTATCATGTATCAAGCAAGCAAGTAATTACCCTTTTTCGGGTCACGCAAGTCTTGTCAAGTCAAGTACGAGTCAAGTACAAGATTTGTGTGGAATGTCCAATCAAGTTAGTCATGCACTCGGTATAATGCCAGATACCTTATCATTCAACTCCCATGGGCACAAGTACTTTCGGGTGCTCCTCCCAGGACCAAATCGGGCCCTATATGCGCAGGCATTTATCATGTATATTTGACATCCACTCTTGTATATATATATAGCAAATAGGGAATTTCAACAATTTAAGCTTGTAGACACGTAGGATAACTTTGAGAGAATGGGGTCCAAAAATACGACATTGGACATAGATAGGCGATAACAACGGTACAATCACGATGAATGATGAAACTAGGTGGAATTAGGTTCCCTTAACTCGGGTACCATGACAAACAAGTATGGACATTCTTTATATAGAATTGAGGTCCACATGAACAGTAGATCAAAGGCAAGATACCCTCATTCTTATTATAGAATTGAGGTCCACAAGAACATCAACAAATGGCATGATATCATCATCCCATTAAGAATTCTCATGATATACTCTTTGCATATCATAAGTGCCGGTATACCATGTTCCTTTTAGAGTGACATGGCATTCAATAGTGTAATGGGTTTTTAGGGTACAACCAGCTCAGTCGACCTTGAGGGAATCCAAGGCTACGAGGAGTCTTACGGAGGTCTCTATGACTAACTCGCTAGTCCAAAGGAACGGAATGTCCAATGGAGAGCTTGTATGTCAATGAGAGTTGAGGGTGATCGATAAAACATCATGAAAACGTGGGACTATACTCACGGAGTGGAGATATAGTGCCGATATACATATATATAGATATAATGAAAGCCTCGGTTAAGAGAAACAGGAAAATAACGACTTAAGCAAAGTCACTGCTCAAGAAATTAACGCCTTGGATAAGGGTGTTTATATATTTTTCCTATTTGTAGGAATTTCAATATTTCATTATTTCATCAAAAACACGCCCTGTATAGGGGCGTTTTCCTTAAATTTGACGCGTACTTTATCAGGCGTCCTTTTTATTTACAATATTTTACAAGATATACAATTTCAGGAGTTTATCAAAAACGCGCCCTGGGAAGGGGCGTTGCATTTAAATTCACGCCTTGGAAAGGGGCGTGGGTTCAATAAGAAATGACCTGAGTCAGGTCGTGAGTTCACAGTTTCCAGGAATTTTTATAGATTTCAAGATAATAAAATTTCAGCAGACAAGATTTATAATCACGACAAGAAAAATAGCAGGAATTTACAGGTGAGCTCATGCATTAAATTAGTTGCAGTATTTGATCGATATTTAATTTTTAAACATGGGTATTTATTATCTACAGAAAATTGCATGAAATTGACGCCTACTGAGCAGGGCGTCAAATATGTAATTAACGACCTTGGGCAGGTCGTTTCTTTTAAAGTAGCGCCCTTGTCATGGGCGTTTCTTTCAAAATATTACAGAAAACGCTTCAAACTCATAATAAACCATGTATATGCATGCCATGCTAGTATATATCTTGAATTACTTCGTTTGGGCTACAGTGCTTTGAGAAAACCTACCTTATGAGAATTTTCTGATGGAGAAACGTGAAGGACTTGATGAGAATCCCTAGACTCTGAAACTTCTAATAGCAGCAAACAACAACAGGCAGAGCTTTATGTTAACGGAAGAGGGATTTATTCTGATGAAGAACTTTTGTTCTTCACAACGTGAATCCTCTTAACCTGTAAGTAGAGAAGAAGACGAAGAACCTGTTAATGTTCTTCATACCATCGTAAACAGAAAAGAAGAAGAAATAACATTGGTTCTTCACCTACCGTAGAATAGTCCGAACGCCAAATAGCGTTCTTGGTTCGAGCAGTAGGTTATTTATAGGATTTCTAGAATCCTAATAGAGTTAGTGTTTGATTGGAAGTAATACTTCCAAGATAGAGTTATTACTACATTCGAACTCTTTCTCATAGTTATCAACTTACCCTGGATAGACTCCCGGGTCGAACGAAACTCAAACTGAATTAGCGACTTAGGTCAGGACGTCGAATTTAAATTGACGCCTTGTCAAGCGTCGTTTCTTGTTGAAACGCGTCCATGCAAGGGACGTTACGCTATCTTCCCCTTTTTATTTATTTTGGTCGTTTGAAATTTGACGCCTTGACGTGTGGGCGTCCTTTCTCAAAACACGCCTTAGGTAAGGGCGTTTTATTTTAAAGTAGCGCCTATATTTGAGGCGTTATTTTCATCAGGGTTTAATTATTTTTATTCCAAGATCTTTTAATCTATTTTGATTTACTTATTCCTTTTTATATTATCAGGGTTGCTACACCCTCCCCCACTTAAAAAGAATTTGGTCCCCAAATTCCATAGTATATATAGATAAGTGGAGAGCGTAGAGTATATACCTTTTAAAATAACTCTGGAAATTGTTTCCTCATAGATTCCTCGGTCTCCCATGTAGCTTCATGTTCTGAATTCTTATGCCATTGTACTTTTAGCATGGGAATAACTTTATTCCTTAGAGCACGTATTTCACGATCTAAGATCTTCATAGGCTTCCGTTCATACGTGAGATCCTTCTGGATTATCAGGTCTCCATGTTCAATAATGTGTGATGGATCGTGCACATACTTCTTCAACATGGATATGTGGAACACATTATGTACCTCGGACAGTTGAGGAGGCAATGCGATGCGATAAGCAACCTCGCCAACTCTTTCTTGAATTTCAAAAGGTCCGATGTATCTTGGTGTAAGCTTGCCCTTAACACCAAATCTCCGTATGTCACGTCCAGGTGATATCTTGAGAAATACATGATCTCTGATTTGGAATTCAAGATCTCTCCTTCTTGTGTCGGCATAAGCCTTTTGCCTTGTCTGAGCTACATGCAATCTTTCCCTGATTACTCGTATCTTCTCAGTTGTATCCCTTACCATGTCTGGACCTAACAGTTGTTTCTCTCCAACTTCATTCCAGCACAAGGGTGATCGGCAACTCCTTCCGTATAAAGCTTCGAAAGGTGCCATTTGTATACTAGCTTGGTAGCTATTATTGTATGCAAATTCGACCAGAGGCAAGTGATCATGCCAGTTTCCATCAAAATCAGTAATGCATGCTCTAAGCATATCTTCAACTACTTGATTTGTTCTCTCGGTCTGACCATCCGTTTGAGGATGAAAGGCTGTACTAAAATTAAGTCTCGTCCCCAACGAATGTTGTAGTCCTTTCCAAAAATGAGAAGTAAAACGGGGATCTCTGTCAGACACGATTGAAACAGGAATACCATGTAATCTGACTATTTCCTTGATGTATAGTGCAGCTAAGACATCAACTGACCATCGACTCTTGATTGGCAAGAAATGCGCGGATTTGGTCAATCGGTCAATGATAACCCATATTCCATCATGTCCTCTTTTTGATTTAGATAAACCCATGATGAAATCCATACCAATATCCTCCCACTTCCATTTAGGGATATCTAGAGGATGTAGCTTTCCAGCAGGCTTTTGGTGTTCCGCCTTGACTTGTTGGCATGTGAGACAGCGTGATACATAGTCCGCTATTTCTCTTTTCATGTTGGGCCACCAAAAATTTCTTTTCACATCTTGGTACATCTTGGTAGATCCAGGATGGATCGTATACCTTGATCTGTGAGCTTCATCTAAGATCTTCTTTTTCAATTCTGGGCAGTCCGGTATACCAGTTCTATTCTTGAACATTAATCTTCCATCAGAAGCTAGTTGGAAGTCCGATTGTCCTTTTAATCTGCCCTTGATTTCTACTAATGTAGGATCATCATCCTGAAGTGCTTGTATCTCAGATAATAAATCTGACTGTATGCTTACATGAGATAATGTGACACATCTAGGGTCCGTGTCCATGCTTATATTGAGTTCAGAGAATTGTTCTAGCAATTTCCATTCTTGAATCAGACAATTGGCTAACAGTGCTCTCGGCTTTCGACTAAGGGCATCTGCTACATGATTACCCTTTCCGGGGTGATATTGTATATTGAAGTCGAAGTCCTTGAGATATTCCAGCCATCGTCTTTGCCTCATATTTAGTTCCTTCTGTGAGAAAAGATATTTGAGACTCTTGTGATCGGAGTATACAGTAAACTGTACTCCATAAAGATAATGTCTCCATATTTTTAGTGCAAATACTACCGCGGCCAATTCTAAGTCATGGACGGGGTAGTTCTCTTCATGCTTCTTTAATTGACGAGAAGAGTAGGCTATAACCTTCCCTTGTTGCATTAGAACACACCCGAGGCCAATGCCAGAAGCATCAGTGTATACCTCGAACTTTTCTCCTTCAATTGGCAATGCTAAGATAGGAGCTGTAGTAAGATGATCCTTGAGAGTTTGGAAGCTTCTCTCACATTCCTCATCCCATTCATAACGGATCTCCTTGCGAGTTAACCTTGTAAGTGGCACGGCGATTTTTGAGAAATCCTTGATGAATCGCCTGTAATAGCCGGCAAGACCTAAGAAACTTCGGATCTCGCTAGCATTGGTCGGTCTTTCCCAGTTCCTTACAGCTTCAACCTTTGATGGGTCTACAGACAAGCCATCCTTTGATATAACATGTCCGAGAAAAGTCACTTCTTCAAGCCAGAATTCACACTTGCTAAGTTTTGCATATAATTGGTTTGTCCTCAATATTTGTAATGCAATCCTCAAATGTTCCTCATGCTCTTCCTTGGTCTTGGAATAAATCAATATATCATCAATAAAAACTACCACGAATTGATCCAAATAAGGCCTGTATATGCTATTCATTAACTGCATAAAGGCAGCAGGGGCATTTGTTAGTCCGAAAGGCATAACAACGAATTCATAATGGCCATACCTGCTTCTGAATGCGGTCTTATGAATGTCATCATCTTTGATCCTTAACTGATGATATCCCGACCTGAGATCAATTTTGGAGAAATACTTGGATCCGGATATTTGATCAAATAATTCATCGATTCTCGGCAGTGGATACTTATTCTTGATAGTGAGATGATTCAACTGTCGATAGTCGATGCATAGCCTCAGGGATCCATCTTTCTTCTTTACAAATAATACAGGTGCTCCCCACGGGGAAGTACTTGGTCTAATGAATCCTTTCTTAATGAGTTCCATCAATTGCTCCTTTAACTCCTTGAGTTCAGCAGGTGACATCCTATAAGGTGCCTTTGACACTGGACCCGCACCAGGGACTAAGTCAATGGTGAAGGCCACTTCTCTTTGCGGGGGTAATCCCGGCAAATCTTCCGGAAACACGTCCGGAAATTCTTGCACTACTGGAATGTCTTCTAGCTTAGTCTCCTTAGCTTCTTTAACCGTGACAAATGCAAGGAAAGATACACATCCTTTCCTGATGAGCTTGCTAGCTCGGAGAGCTGAAATAAGAGGGGATTTGCTCCGACTCTTGGGGCTAGTAAATATTAGCTCCGGAAATTCCTTGAAAGTAACCTTGCTATTGCGGCAATCAACCGTTGCCTGGTATTTGGATAACCAATCTGCCCCTAGTATAACATCATACTCTTTCAGATCTAAACATATGAGATCAATAGGGAGATTTTGACCATGAATCAATACCTCGCAGTTTTGGTAATGATGTGTAATATCAGTCTCATCATCCAGAGGAGTAGACAAAACTAACTTTATCCATTCCGGTTCTAGGGGTAATGGGTCAGCAAACTTCTTAGAAATAATAGAATGCGATGCACCAGTATCAATTAAGACATATGCATTCCTGGAACAAACTTTCAATGTACCTTCCACTAAGCCGCCTCCTTCTACTTGCTCGGTCTCCTTGATTGCATGAAGACGAGCATTCTTGGTTACTGGGCGCTTTCCGTCAACGGCTTGATTGTTAAGTAATGGGCAATCGGGAATCCGATGCTCACGACTCCCACAACGGAGACATGCTCCTAGTTTCCTCCAGCATTCCTCTGCTCTATGACCCGCTTTATCACAATGTTTGCACACTGTATTTGGAGAGGTAGTGGTGATAGAGAAGGGCTTGGTCTTCTTGAACTTTTGGTCTTGTGAGGATGCTCCTCCATTGCTAGGCCTTTTCTTGAAGTTGGGTTTAAAGGAACCCGAACCTGTAACTTGTTCCTTCTTATCCTTACCACGAATCCTATCAGACAGTTCCGTGGCATCTTCTAATAGTTGAGCTCGGCGTACTATCTCTGAGTAGACTTGAATGTCCATCGGCGCCAGTTGAGTAATAGCTTGGGGCCTGAGCCCATTAAGAAACCTCCTAGCTTTCATTTTCTCGGTGCTAACTAGATGCTTAGCGTATCGAGACAATCTAGAGAATTGGGCCTCATACTCGGCCACTGACAAAGATCGTTGCTTTAATGCAGCAAATTCTGCAGCCTTCTTTTCCTGAACTCGGTCCGAGAAATATTTCACGTTGAAGTGTTCAACGAATTCTTCCCACGAAACCTGATCTTGATTTATAGTAGCCTCTATTGATTCCCACCAGCATCTAGCATCCCTTTCTAACTGAAAAGTAGCTAATAAAACTTTATCCTGATCCGTGCATTGCATAACAGGAATATACGTTCTATCTCCCTAATCCAGTGTTCAGCGTCATCTGGATCAGTAGAACCCGTGAACTTGGGTGGGTTCATGTTCTTGAAAGTCTGGTGGAGACTTCCTGCTCGTTGTCCACCTCCTTGTGCTACTTGTTGCAGCACTTGAGTCATGCCTTGAAGGGTACGCTGCATGTTGCGCCATTGAGCACGTTCGGCAGCCATTATCCTACAATTACAATAACTAGGTTAATATGTGATTGTATTTAAAGACTCATATACTATGTTAACTTTAACCCTTGGTTCTACCCAATCTCACTGGTTAAAGGTTTGAACATATCCTTGGACTTGGGTTTTCCTAGGAATTGAATACCCTAGGCTCTGATACCACAAAAACTGTCACGCCCCGAGCGCGGAAGATACTCGGATATGCGCGACGAGTTTATATCAATCATGTCAATCAGAGTAGTAGTGTATTCGACACCAAAACAGAGATGCGCAAAATAGAAAGATAACCCAATCCTTTATTTCATAATGGATAGACTATTACAAATCCAATACTCTATTCAATTAAAAAGGAAAAGTACATAATTGACTCAAGAAAATAGGAAAAAGACTAGATGACACTTGGAAAAGCTCTAGCTCTTTCACTCTTGACCATTCCCATCCGATTGACTTCCCTCGTCGTCGGAATTACCTGAAAAGTAGGGAACACACGGAGTGAGCGAACGCTCAGTAGGAAATTATATCTCAAGCGCTAGCAAGGGGTTTAAATAATTACATCTTTCATGTATGTACTGTAGCTATGCATGCTCGGATAAAACGAAAAGTTAGAGAGAGAATTTATCAATAAGACAGCAAGATGAACTAGTCATGAGCTTTCAAGAAAAGATAACAAGATATTCAAGCAAGTACTCTTTAGCAAGTCATGTCAAGAACTTTGGCTATCATGTATCAAGCAAGCAAGTAATTACCCTTTTTCGGGTCACGCAAGTCATGTCAAGTCAAGTACGAGTCAAGTACAAGATTTGTGTGGAATGTCCAATCAAGCTAGTCATGCACTCGGTATAATGCCAGATACCTTATCATTCAACTCCCATGGGCACAAGTACTTTCGGGTGCTCCTCCCAGGACCAGATCGGGCCCTATATGCGCAGGCATTTATCATGTATATTTGACATCCACTCTTGTATATATATATAGCCAATAGGGAATTTCAACAATTTAAGCTTGTAGACACGTAGGATAACTTTGAGAGAATGGGGTCCAAAAATACGACATTGGACATAGATAGGCGATAACAACGGTACAATCACGATGAACGATGAAACTAGGTGGAATTAGGTTCCCTTAACTCGGGTACCATGACAAACAAGTATGGACATTCTTTATATAGAATTGAGGTCCACATGAACAGTACATCAAAGGCAAGATACCCTCATTCTTATTATAGAATTGAGGTCCACAAGAACATCAACAAATGGCATGATATCATCATCCCATTAAGAATTCTCATGATATACTCTTTGCATATCATAAGGGCCGGTATACCATGTTCCTTTTAGAGTGACATGGCATTCAATAGTGTAATGGGTTTTTAGGGTACAACCAGCTCAGTCGACCTTGAGGGAATCCAAGGCTACGAGGAGTCTTACGGAGGTCTCTATGACTAACTCGCTAGTCCAAAGGAACGGAATGTCCAATGGAGAGCTTGTATGTCAATGAGAGTTGAGGGTGATCGATAAAACATCATGAAAACGTGGGACTATACTCACGGAGTGGAGATATAGTGCCGATATACATATATATAGATATAATGAAAACCTCGGTTAAGAGAAACAGGAAAATAACGACTTAAGCAAAGTCACTGCTCAAGAAATTAACGCCTTGGATAAGGGCGTTTATATATTTTTCCTATTTGCAGAATTTCAATATTTCATTATTTCATCAAAAACACGCCCTGTATAGGGGCGTTTTCCTTAAATTTGATGCCTACTTTATCAGGCGTCCTTTTTATTTACAATATTTTACAGGATATACAATTTCAGGAGTTTATCAAAAACGCGCCCTGGGAAGGGGCGTTGCATTTAAATTCATGCCCTGGAAAGGGGCGTGGGTTCAATAAGAAATGACCTGAGTCAGGTTGTGAGTTCACAGTTTCCAGGAATTTTTATAGATTTCAGGATAATAAAATTTCAGGAGACAAGATATATAATCACGACAAGAAAAATAGCAAGAAATTACAGGTGAGCTCATGCATTACATTAGTTGCAGTATTTGATCGATATTTAATTTTTAAACATGGGTATTTATTATCTACATAAAATTGCATGAAATTGACGCCTACTGAGCAGGGCGTCAAATATGTAATTAACGACCTTGGGCAGGTCGTTTCTTTTAAAGTAGCACCCTTGTCATGGGCGTTTCTTTCAAAATATTACAGAAAACGCTTCAAATCCATAATAAACCATGTATATGCATGCCATGCTAGTATATATCTTGAATTACTTCGTTTGGGCTACAGTGCTTTGAGAAAACCTACCTTATGAGAATTTTCTGATGGAGAAACGTGAAGGACTTGATGAGAATCCCTAGACTCTGAAACTTCTAATAGCAGCAAACAGCAACAGGCAGAGCTTTATGTTAACGGAAGAGGGATTTATTCTGATGAAGAACTTTTGTTCTTCACAACGTGAATCCTCTTAACCTGTAAGTAGAGAAGAAGACGAAGAACCTGTTAATGTTCTTCATACCATCGTAAACAGAAAAGAAGAAGAAATAACCTTGGTTCTTCACCTACCGTAGAATAGTCCGAACGCCAAATAGCGTTCTTGGTTCGAGCAGTAGGTTATTTATAGGATTTCTAGAATCCTAATAGAGTTAGTGTTTGATTGGAAGTAATACTTCCAAGATAGAGTTATTACTACATTCGAACTCTTTCTCATAGTTATCAACTTACCCTGGATAGACTCCCGGGTCGAACGAAACTCAAACTGAATTAGCGACTTAGATGAGGGCGTCGAATTTAAATTGACGCCTTGTCAAGTGTCGTTTCTTGTTGAAACGCGTCCGTGCAAGGGACGTTACGCTATCTTGCCCTTTTTATTTATTTTGGTCGTTTGAAATTTGACGCCTTGACGTGTGGGCGTCCTTTCTCAAAACACGCCTTAGGTAAGGGCGTTTTATTGTAAAGTAGCGCCTATATTTGAGGCATTATTTTCATCAGGGTTTAATTATTTTTATTCCAAGATCTTTTAATCTATTTTGATTTACTTATTCCTTTTTATTTTATCAGGGTTGCTACACTACGGGTCCGAAAATGAGTATGGGGGAGATGGCCGACGCCGTCGTGGTCACCGACCACAAAGGGATGATGAGGACGAGCGGGTTCTCAGGACGGTGCAAGCATACCCTCCCACTTTTGACTGGTTCTTAGACCCGAAGATTTATCTTGATTGGGAGTCCGGCATGGATAGGTATTTCGAGTGGTTTGAGATGACGGATCACCAAAAAATCAAGTTCGCCAAAATGAAACTGCTAGGGCAAGCACAAACATATTTGAGGAACATGGAGAACCTGTTGTTTCACCATTAGGAGCCACAGGTAGAGACGTGGGATAAGATGAGGTCCAAACTCAGGAAGAAGTACCTTCCTACCTCCTACTGCTAGCGTCTCATAGACCGATGGCAGACTCTCACCCAAGGAGATCGATCCGTCTCCGATTACATCGCCGAGTTTGATGAATACTTTTTGTGATATGACGCCATGGAGGAAAGCTCCCTGACTGTTACCCATTTTCGGCGTGGTCTACGGCCACACCTACAGTATGAGCTTTTCTGCCGCAAGGTAGACAAATTGGAGGACGCGTACCAGGTTGCCCTCGAGGTGGAGCAATTTGAGGTGAAGTTTGCTCCTACTCCGCGCCAGGGGGTCCCATATCTGTGTGTGACTGACCCTAGGACCACGCCTGGTTCCTACACTCGGTGACCTGTGACCAGCCCCCAGGAACCTCCTCGCTAGGACCTTGCGGCTCCTAGGTGCCCCCTCCCTCCGTGGGATCCTACCCTTCGCCAGCAGGCACCCGTCCCTGCTCCTAGATCTATCCAACCCGCCATGCCGACTCAAACACTCCTACTTCCTACACCCCCAGTCTGTCCTGTGGAAAAGGGTAAGGGGCCGATGGTTGGTGGAACATCCCAGGGTTTTGGGACACAGAGAACTTGCTATAGGTGTGGTGGGGTTGGCCACTATTCGGCCAAGTGTCCCACTCGGGAGTCGCTTGTCATCTCTGATCCCTCTGCCAACGACCCCACACTTGAGCTAGTGCCGCTCAGTTACGAGGTTGATCAGGACTTAGCGGAGGAGTTCTTTGATGAACTAATGGAGGGAGAGCCAGTCGATGTCCCGGGTACCCAGCATCAGGGTGATGTACAGCTGGGTGTAGTCAGGTGCATCCTTACCCAGCCTCAGGTGAGTGACGACTGGCGTCGTGCCACCATCTTCCATACATTTTGTAGGCTGGGAGGGAAGGCCTGTAAGGTGATCATAGATAGTGGAAGTTTCATTAACGCTATCTCTATGGGCACTGTTAAGCATCTGGGTTTGATGCCCGTAGATCACCCCGCCCCTTACAGGGTATGGAGGGTGGATTCCACTTCCATCCCGGTCAGACTGCGATGTCTGGTGACACTGTAGTTCCAGGCTTACGATGATGAGATCTGGTGTGATGTGTTACCTATGGAGGTGGGTAGCATTATCCTAGGTAGGCCTTGGCTTTTCGATCGGGATGCCACCCTTCAAGGTCGGTCGAACATTTGCACATTCGACCACGGTGGTTAAAGGATCACCCTCCATCCCACTCAGCCGAAGGATCCTTCTGTCCGAGGACCAGCCGGTCCCAGCTCTTCGACCCCATCTAGTCAGGGGACGGTCAGACCTTCCACCTCATCCTCGGCGTGGGCTACTACCGCTTAGACCGCTCCTAGCATAGGAGGCCTCCCACCCCAGAGGTTAATGATGATTAGCCCGCGAGAGATGGAGAAAGAGGTGACCGCGGGGTAGCCCTATCCTTAACGTTGTTGTCCGAGGAGTGGAGGATGTCGCTCCTGGGTCTGATGATGAGCACCCCCCAGAGATAGCTGCGATCCTACGAGAGTTTTTTGATGTCTTCCCAAAGGACCTCCCTGATGACCTTCCACCTATGAGAGATATCCAGCACGAGATAGACCTTGTCTCGGGCTCATCCTTGCCCAACCTCCCCCACTACAGGATGAGTCCCACGGACCATGCCGAACTTCAAAGGTAGGTCGAGGAGTTGATGAGTCGAGGATCTCTTAGGGACAGTGATGTGAAACCACTTTGGGGGTGATAGCCACTAGGCCAATGATCCTTGTACCTATGACTCGCAAGCAATCCAACGTACCCGGCGATATCACTTAAGCGAACTCACCCGCGTAACACACACATGTGCACGTGGGCAACCCTTTGATGATGGAGATGGTCCGGGGTAGGACCTTGATGCTCCGGGGGATTTTGCAAGCTTGAGGTTGAACCCCTAAGAGCCCGAGATGCCCAATTTCACGGGTGGCCAGCACGCCAAGGGTATGGGTTGTAGGGTCTCTCTCACAACTCGCTCCGCGGTGGTCGCTCAATTTGATGACAATTTGGGACCGGGCACTCTCTCACCGTCCAACGGAGCTAAGAAGCAATAATAATTAACCAAGATAATCCAGCAAAGAAAGGGGGTCAGAAGCTCACCTGATCAGCGTGAAGACGCCGATCCCGGTCGGAGATGATGGCGAGCAGGGAGGTGCGGGTATGCACCCGCACGCCGCGCCGATGTAGCTTCGGATGACGACCTACTAGTACAATCACTACGCCCTCGCAGAGGGGTTAGACTAGGGGTGGGAGATTGTAGGATTACACTCAAACACTACCTCCATGCAGGGAGGGGCTGTAAGCAGTCCAGGCGGGGTGGGGAAGCTAAGTTAGAAACCGAATTACCGAGCTCCCCGGTTCTGCCAGCTTTAGGAACAGCATGATAGATTGTCGATGACGGCACCGCTACTGGCTCTCCCGAACTCTATTGCTGACGAAACTAGCACCAAAACCTCCTGGGTTGGCCCAGGAGGACGTCAAAATTATTGAAGAATTTATTGACGTCGTCGATGGATGGGGCAGGGTCTGGAATAGGACTATTCGGTGCTGGTTCTGGTTGCTCTCAGTCTACTACTGCTGAAAGATGAAGGCGGCACGAACACTCCCGAAATCCGAATGATGCGGGATCAGAACCTCTGCAACCGTGGATGTGTCCTCTTCAAGCCAGGACCAATAGGACCATCGTCTAAAATCGAAGCTGACCGCGAAGACCAGAAAAGTGGAGGGGTGTCGGAATTGGCTTAGGGGAACTGACATGGCGCACCGTGGGGAGAAAATCCAGAACTCTTGACTCCGGGGACCAAAAGTAGTTCTGCTTCTTGGAGATGATAGAGGACTTGAAGGGGAATCCCTCAGCCAAGTTTCACGCCAGGAAACGTAAGGGGGTGTCCAGGGGAGCTTCTGCACCAACCCTCTGGTTGTCTGCCTGGGAGAAATTGTGCAGGTCGTCGAGAATCGCTCCTCTGGACAGCTCCAGGAGCAGAAGAAGGCGGCACTACCCTCGTTGCGAAGTTGATTAGATGACAATTCCAATGGTATCTGGTACGCCTCCAGACGCCTCAAGATGACGCCGTGGTGGCTGCTGCAAGATGCTGGTACACTGGTGCCTGCGAACTGGGATGAATAGGGTGGTGATAGTTTATGGGAAATGGGGTAGATGGGATAGGAAATGGGGTGTATGGGTGTGGGGGCAACCCCTGGCTATGAGGGGGTCTGGGAGGGGACAAACCAAGGTGAGGGAGGGGGAGAATGGGGACTGTAAGTGGGTCTAACAGTTGGAGGGAGGGAGAGTTGCGAATTTGGGTTGGGAGGGAGAGAGGGAAGGAGAGGGGGCACAACCAAATGGGAGGGAGATTTGAATTTTGGCCTAGGGTGAATTTCTTTCAGCCTTGGGGAGGTGGAGAGGTGCTTGGGGAAGGGAAGTGGGTAGTTGGGGGTTGGATGGTGGAGCAAGGATTGGTGGATTCCACATTGGGGTTGGGGGGGAATTGAATGAGTGTATGGGGAAGGGGGGATATTAATGAAGAGTGAATGGACGATAGAGGAGGGGGAAATTTGAATTTTGGGAGGTGAGGAGAGAGAATGGGGGAGAGGGGGAGCTTTTCACTCCAAAGAAACACTCAAATTTCTGGAATTCACTCAAATTTTCATTGATCATCAAAGGTTACAAATGCGAGAGGGGAGGGGGCTATTTATAGACTCCATACTTTTCCTAGGGCCAAATTGACCCAGACTAAACAACTAATGACCAAAGCAGTTCATGGGAGGGCGCCCCTGGGCCTAGCCCACTGAATTGGGCCCATTAACCAACCTAATCAATCTAATGACATCCAACTTAGGTAAATGTCTCTCAAACCTAGGTAGCGGACTCAAATAAAGGGAACATTGCATAGTTTATGACTCAAATAAGATATAAAAATTGCATGACTAGACTCAGAAAAATATGACAAACATAATGACGCATGCCGACGAACAATCCGAGCCTTGAAAATGTGGAGGGGCAAGGGATGGTCCCATCATACCCCCCGAGGTGGAGAAAACTCGACCCCGTCGAGTATGGGTCTATCGGGGAAGTAGCACACCAAATGCAGCTCTGGGCGAGCCACAATCTCCAAACTAAACTCTGCATCCCTAGTCGAGGGACGGCTCTTCAGCCTGTCAAAGTAGCTCGGGCACACCCTCTTGCCGGCGATGGTACCCTACTTGCCTAGTATTGCCTCCATGTGCTCACGTCGGGCTCTCAAGCTAATTGGTGGAGGCTCTCTGAAGGTGTCACTCTCAAAGGTAGGTAGAGGCTTGAGGCGCTCACTAGGATCCACTACGATGCCCATATAGGGTGCCGGCTCCGCCACCTGGGAGATGGGGTGAATCCCAAAACCCATCGGTAAGTCCAACCCGTAAGCTGGGTTACCAAAGCCACTCGGAACTTGGCAAGGTCCAAGTCCTCGTGCCCTCAAATTGGAGGTGACCCTAGGGTAGAGCCACTCCAAAGTCATCATCGCCAAGTTGCCAACTTGGAATTTCAAGTGGTGCTTGCGAGCTTTTGCCCGCTTCTTGTGATTCTCACCGCTCGTTGCTTGTTGCTTGCTTAAATACTCATGCCATGTACTACGATGCGGTGTGAGTGGGAAATATATAATATGCAAAGGGGGGCCAGGACAATCATATTTAGACCAATCATGCAGAGATGCATTGGAGACTTTGAAGGGTGTGGGAGGGCCGGGGCATCCATAGGTGTCCCTCTCATGCGTGGGGGTGATGAGTGCCGGAGGACCCGGACATCCATGAATGCTCCTAACATGCTTAAGACCCATGATGAATGAAGGGGGACCATTACATCCGAATATAGACCACTCATGCTTTCTACTTGACATGTGGGTGATATGAACGAGTGGACCCGACGTACTAATCATGCCAAGCAGTGTAATGTGCCAAGATGTATGAATTCCTTCTCCAAAGATGACTTCCATGTGTGGGGTTGTGGGGTGACCTTTGAGCTTCCACTCAAAAGGGTCGAAGGGGTCTAGGAAGGTGGATAGCACGGAGTGGGGCACTACCTCATTACCTAGGGATATGTGATCCAAGGTCATGGCTCCCATGGTATAACCCATGTCTAGGAAGGGGTAGACTTGGTCTAACATGGTGGGTTAGGGCAGGGAAAGGTGGGTTGGTCATACGAGAATAGGAAGGGGTTGAAGGGATCATGGTAAGGGCTTCCTAGGGAGGGGAACTCCATGTTCTCAAAGCCCTCTCAAGGTGGTGAGTCATCCTCCTCCCAAGTAGTTGGTCCAAGGTCTCTAGTGGGTTGACCGTTCAAGGTACTTGGGATCTCAAGGGGTGGGGAGTAGACAGGGATGGGTTCTTCCTCCAAGGGGAGAAATAGGAGGATCTCACTAGTAAAATTCCTACTTGTGCAAAGGGAGGTGATGGAACCGATGGATGGGTGGACAAAGTTGATGGTGCTATGCTCCAATGGTCCCATGGCTAGTAGGCCGGTTAAGTGGGCTTGCCAATGTAGGCAATCCACAAGGTCTCCCAAGTCTTCCACAAAGTAAAAGTTTTGATAAGTGACATGGGGAGGCCGGGTGGGCACAATTTGGGCTTGATATCCCAAGGATGAGAGGTAGGGTGGTGAGCTAGGAATGGTGGGGACTCGCTTGAGGCATTAGAGTATGGACTCATTCATGGTGAGGGTGTGCGGCTCATGAGGACCCAGACTAGGAGAGGTGGGTGGAAGTGGGGGGTCTAGGATTTTCTCTATGGTGGGAGGTGAATCCAGATTGGCATCCATCTCCACTTGGGTGTGTGTGTGGGCCACAACTTCCAAGGATAATGGGGTAGGAAGGCCTATGGTGGGTGTGGTGGTAATGGTCGACGTATGGTGCACTTGGGGTGGTGAACAAGGACGGACTTGGGTTGGATTTGGTAGGGGAAGTTCTTGGGTTAGAGTCGGGGTCGTTATGGGCCTCGGTGGAGGGGTGGACATTTGGTCCATTTGGGTTTGAATGGTGAGGGTTGGGTGAGGGGTGGTCCTCATGGGGGGAACCAGGTTTGTTAGGGGTCTCTTGCCCATGGGATGGGCCGATTGTGGTGGGGTGGAAGTGGGGGTCATAGTTGCTTGAGTAGTGTAGGTTGTGGAAGGGGGTTTTGATTGGGGTGTAGGGGCCCTCATGGGGTTAGGTGGGGAGGTGGAGGCTTTGAACACTTGGGTTTTAGTGGTGATGTTTTGATAGCGAAGTGTTGGGGTGATGGTTGAGAGGGGTTTGGTTGGGAATGGTGGGAATGGGGCCCTAAGGGTGGTCTTAGGTTGGCCGGGTGGGGATGGAGGAGTGGTAGTGCTCCTCGGGTTGGAAGGGGAACGTCGGGGAGCGTAGATCTTTCTAAGTTCAGTTTTCATGTCTTATCATGTGTCAATGGGCTCTTGCCTTCTAACCCTCCTTAAGCCCACTATATGTTCCCACTCTTCCTTGGCTCGAGGTGAAAGTCGACCCTTGGCAATGGTGATTCTCTCGGGTCCATACGTCCGAATCCGCTCAAAGTGTTTTTCCAAGGTAGCCTCCCACTTTAGATAGGCAGTAGGGCTAGATCCGTCAAAGTGAAGGTCATCATTTACAATAATGTCCCAGAGTAGGGGGTCGATATCACCCGTGAAAAGGCCTGATTTGTACTGCATTTCCCACAGAGGAGTATACATGATGATGCAATGGGTGGACCAATGATGATTCTAATGTAATTATGCCCTAGGACCAACTTGTAGAGACAAGTTGAGAACTTGCTCTGATACCACTTGATGTGAAACCACCTTGGGGGTGATAGCCACTAGGCCAATGATCCTTGGACATATGACTCGCAAGCAATCCAACGTACCCGGTGATATCACTTAAGCAGACTCACCTGCGTAACATACACATGTGCCCGTGTGCAACCCGGTGATGATGGAGAGGGTCCGGGGCAGGACCTTGATGCTCCGGGGGATTTGGCAAGCTTGAGGCTGAACCCCTAAGGGCCCGGGATGCCCAATTTTACGGGCGGCCAGCACGCCAAGGGCGTGGGTTGTAGGGTCTCTCTCACAACTCACTCCGCGGTGGTCGCTCAATTTGATGATAATTTGGGACCGGGCACTCTCTCACCGTCTGACGGATCTAAGAAGCAATACTAATTAAGCAAGATAATCCAACAAAGAAAGGGGGCCAGAAGCTCATCTAATCAGCGTGAAGACGCCGATCCCGGCTGGAGACGATGGCGAAGGGGGAGGTGCGGGTATGCACCCGCACGTCGCGCCGATGTAGCTTCGGATGACGACCTGCTAGTACAATCACAACGCCCTCGCAGAGGGGTTGGACTAGGGGTGGGGGATTGTAGGATTACACTCAAACACTACCTCCACGCAGGGAGGGGCTGTAAGCAGGCCAGGCGGGGTGGGGAAGCTAAGTTAGAAACCGAATTACCGAGCTCCCCGGTTCTGCCAGCTTCAGGAACAGCTTGATAGACAGTCGATGATAGCACCGCTATTGGCTCTCCTAAACTCTGTTACGGACAAAACTAGCGCCAAAACCTCCTGGGTTGGCCCAGGAGAATGTCAGAATTATTGGAGAATTTCTTGACGTCGTCGGTGGCTGGGGCATGGTCTGGAATAGGACTGTTCGGTGCTGGTTATGGTTGCTCTCCGTCTACTACTGCTAGAAGATGAAGGCGGCACGAACACTCCCGGACTCCGAATAATGCGGGATCAAAACCTATGCAACCGTGGACAAGTCCTCTTCAAGCTGGGACCGACGGGACCATCGTCTAAAGTCAGAGCTGACCGCGAAGACCAGAAAAGTGGAGGGGTGTCAGAACTGGCTTAGGGGAACTGACCTGGCGCACCGTGGGGAAAAAAGCCAGAACTATTGACTCCGGGGTCCAAAATTAGTTCTGCTTCTTGGAAATGACAGAGGACTTGAAGGGAATATTCTCAGCCAAGTTTCACGCTAGGAAACACCAGGGGGTGTCCGGGGGAGCTTCTGCACCGAGCCTCTGGTTGTCTGCCTGGGAGAAACTATGTAGGTCGCCGAGAATCGCTCCTCTGGACAGCTCCGGGATCAGAAGAATGCGGCACTACTTTCGTTGCGAAGTTGACTGGACGACAATTCCAACGGTATATGGTACGCCTCCTGAAGCCTCAATATGACTCCGTGGCAGCTGCTGCAAGATGCTGGTACACTACTGCCTACGAATTGGGATGAGCAGGGTGGTGATAGGTGATGGGAAATGGAGTAGATGGGATGGGAAATGGGGTGGATGGGTGTGGGGGCAACCCCTAGCTGTGAGGGGGTCTGGGAGGGGGCAAACGAAGGTGAGGGAGGAGGAGAATGGGGACTGGAAGGGGGTCTAGTAGGTGGAGGGAGGGAGAGTTGCGAATTTGGGTTGGCAGGGGGAGAGGGAAGGAGAGGGGGCACAGTCAAATGGGAGGGAGATTTGAATTTTGGCCTAGGGTGAATCTCCTTCAGCTTTGGGGAGGTGGAGAGGTGCTTGGGGAAGGGAAATGGGTAGTTGGGGGTTGGATTGTGGAGCAAGGATTGGTGGATTCCACCTTGGGGTTGGGGGGGAATTGAATTAGTGTATGGGGAAGGGGGGATATAAATGAAGAGTGAATGGAGGACAGAGGAGGGGGAAATTTGAATTTTGGGAGGGGAGGAGAGAGAATGGGGGAGAGGGGGAGCTTCTCACTCCAAAGAAACACTCAAATTTATGGAATTCACTCAAATTTTCATTGATCATCAAAGGTTACAAATGAGAGAGGGGAGGGGGCTATTTATAGACTCCATACTTTTCCTAGGACCAAATTGACCCTGACTAAACAACTAATGACCAAAGCAGTCCAAGGGAGGGCGCCCCTGGGCCTAGCCCACTTAATTGGGCCCATTAACCAACCTAATCAACCTATTGACATTCAACTTAGGTAAATGACTCTCAAACCTAGGTACCGAACTCAAATAATGAGAAAATTACATAGTCTATGACTCAAATAAGATATAAAAATTGCATGACTAGACTCAAAAAAATATGATAAACACAATGACGCATGTCGACAAACAATCCGAGCCTTGAAAATGTGGAGGGGCAAGGGATGCCACCATCATTCAGTAAGAGTCCTTATGCTGTTCCAGAATTATTGGCCCCGAAGAAGGATGGCACATGGAGAATGTGCGTTGATAGTCATGCGATCAACAAGATCACGGTGAAGTATCGCTTTCCCATTCCCGGATTGGATAACTTGTTAGACATGATGTCGGGAGCCACTATTTTTTCAAAGATAGATCTTCGTAGTGGCAATCACCAGGTGTGGATCAGGCCTGGGGATGAATGGAAGATGGCATTCAAGACCAAGGATGGTCTTTATGAGTGGTTGGTTATGCCCTTCTACCTTTCCAACGCCCCTAGTACCTTCATGCGATTGATGACCCAGGTTTTACGCCCTATGATAGGGGTCTTCTTGGTCGTCTACTTTGATGACATTCTTATATACAGTCGCACTAGGGAGGACAACTTAGACCACCTTAGGCATGTCTGTGTCGTTTTGAGGCGAGAGAGCTTATTCGTCAACCCGAAGAAGTGTGCCTTCATGACTGATCAGATCACCTTCCTCGGGTTCATTGTGTCTAGGGATAGAGTCTCCACCAATTCGGAGAAGATTAGGGCCATCAGGGAGTGGCCCGAGCCCGGAGCTTCCATGGCTTAGCAACGTTCTATCGCTGCTTCATTCGTGGCTTCAGTTCTATCACTGTCCCGATCACTGACTACATAAAGAAGGGAGCATTCGTATGGACTAAGACTGCAGCCATGGCCTTTCAGGGCATTAAGGAGTGTATGACCCAGGCACATGTCCTTGCATTACTAGATTTTTCTAAGGTGTTTGAGGTCACATGTGACGCTTCTGGAGTGGGTATTGGTGGTGTCACACCCTGTACTCTATACCTTCGAGGTATTGTCCGCTTTGGCCTACCGACCTCACGGTTTTATCCCTTTCTAATAGTGATCGGCTCCAGAATGGGGGACTTCTCGGGCAGGTCACCCATCCCAATACTACTCCCCATTAAGCACGCTTAACTTCGGAGTTCTTTTCAAGAACTCAGCCGATACTTCAAAAGCCGTCTCGGTGATATAGAGTACAACTTAGCTATATTTGAGGGTATCTATCCCTCTTATATAGGCGACGTCCTCGTCGCTGGGTACATATAGCAAGCAATCACGTAATCAAACCCCCAGGCAGGTAGGACTCTTGAGGTGTCCCCTACAGGCTCAAGAGGTGACTCCCACTATGTAGCACTTTGTCTCATTACGGGTTCAAAAGGTGGCTCCCATAGCGTAGCACTTTACCCTGCATGACACTTAGTTCTCACACTTCCGGCTGAGGTATAGTTCTCATACCATCCTATCACGCCCCGTACTCTATACCGTCGAGGTATTGTCCGCTTTGGCCTACCGACCTCACGGTTTTCTCCCTTTCTAACAGTGATCGGCTCCAGAATGGGAGACTTCCCGGGCAGGTCACCCATCCCAGTACTACTCCCCATTAAGCACACTTAACTTCGGAGTTCTTTTCAAGAACTGAGTCGATACTTCAAAAGGTGACTCGGTGATATAGAGTACAACTTAGCTATATTTGAGGGTCTTACAACAACCACCGAGACCATTCTCTCAAAAGGGGAACTAAGAAACCCTCCAGCCTCAGGCTGGGTAACTGGACTCGTAGTCCACAGGCCACACACAGCCCACGCGGAAAGCACAAAAGCACGGTTCCCAAAATAGTTCACAAGCCGCCACACCGATTCCCCATCCCAGGGAAGAGCGGGAAACCTCCAGCCCTTGGCTAGGTGGCTGGACTCGTAGTCCAAGGCCAAACACTTGGCCAAGTCGGGAATCATCTTCCAGGTAAACCCATGACATGCGGGGGAATCCCACCGCACTCACATCGGTACACGGTGACTCGATCAAGCGTAACACAAAAGCCCAGAACACATGGGGTCACCAGACCCCTGAACACGTGGGCATGCTAATCGAGGTAACACAACACCTCCCGACACCCCAAACACACGGACACGGAACCCATGGGGTGTCCGGAACACTCACGAAGCTGATGGTCGACCACTGGTTCACAACCGGGTCGACCGGAGACCAACACGATGCTAAATGGCACAAAAACCAATAGGCGGCCTCCCCCGGGCCGTCTCAGGCAAAATGGTCAAACACTGGGCCGCCAGGAGAAGAAAACGGTCACACATGGACCGCAACCCCCAATGCCCAACGGTCTACCGCCAGACCGCTCAAAGAGGAAAATGGTCTGCCATTATACCGCTCCAAATAGAAACGGCCTCTATCGGACTATAACACTATGGGGTGCTAAAAGAGATTCAATGAGGAAAACCGTCCCCCAGGGACTGCGACAGGTATCGTGGCAGTCATCTCGTGACCGTAAATCGATAGGACTCGTTCAATGGTCAAACGCATCCTCGATAGTCACGCTAACCCCTAGAGGAGAAACGATCTAGCCCTGGCCACTTCACAGTGCCAGGCGGTCCACGCTAGACCGCTGAACTCGTCAGGCGGTCTATCGCGCGACCGTTTAGCCAACCGACATATGGGGGCAAGTGGCTGCCAGACCATGGTCGCCAAGCCAAGAAAACAGTCTGCCTTAGACCGCTAAGATAGGCATAGTGGTCTATCGCAGGACCGCAGCCCCAAAACCTCCCTGGGGACCGCTTCACCTATAAGTGGTTCCTGTTACGACCGTTTCTATTTCGGCAACCTGAAAACGGCGAAAATCATGGAAAACTCCATTCCACGCCTCGTTCGCGCCACGCGAAGGGGAAACAAAGGGGAAACCCTTCCCCATGCCCCAAGGCATCCAATGATGCCATCAAACCATAAAATAACGCGTTAAAACGCTAGATCCGGCTCACCCCTCAAAAATATGCATTTTTCCCAAAATGCTCAAATAAGCCCGCTCGGTTCACCACGGCCTATAAAACTCGTGAGAAAGGAAGTACATGAGTTGGGGATCCATCTCCCTACCTCCACTGATGTCACGCCCCGAACCGATAGCAGCGGAATGTGGCAGTGATACAGTCGTGAATAATCAGAGTAACCACAAACCACAATATACAAGGCCAGACAAAGTTGACAAACATAATATTTATTAATAATCAAAGCTGAAATTACATAACTGGACTCAACTTACATAAGTAAAGAAAGGGCTCACTATTACACTCTAATGAAAAGAAGGGACTCAAATGATAGGACGAGACTCAATGAAAGATAAAAGACACATACTCGATTCTCCGTTACGCTCATCACTCTTGCCCTTCCCCGTCTGAATGGTTATCTTCGACGTCATTACCTGAAAAATGTTAAATAGATTTGATGAGTGAAAATATAAGCGTAATAACTTAAAAATCATGATGATCAATCTAATAGAAAGGATGAATATCAAAGTTAAAGACAGATATAAGCTCAAGAGAAAGGAAATAATTTCCATGCCGAATCAAGGATGGATATCATAAATAAACAAGGGCATAAGTTACAGATGAACATAACTTTAGAATTGGCCAGATTATAACAGAGCTTCAATAAATATAAGCAGAATTAAACAATCTAGCAGAATATCTAAATTATTAGAATAACCGAACATCAGAATATTAGAATAATAGAATTTCCAGAATTCATATAATTTGTAGAATAACAGATATAACCGAATAACAGAATATAATAGATATACAGACTTTGGTGCAATGCCACACCCAGAATTCCCATGATTTACAGAATAGGACTTCCGTCCTACCTGACATTGATAGTTGTGGACCTACAGCCCTTAATATTTTAGAGTCAGATATGGCCAAATACAGAGTCAAAGGGTTATGTTCTCGAGATAATATCAAGGAAATTCCCAAAAGGGACATAGTGTCAAGGCTGATGTGGAAGTTAATCATATGTGATATGACTATCTTACAATAAATCTCACCAAATCAGGGAAAACGGAGAAAACTATAAATTAGCGTCACTCCCTCCGCCGTCCATTGCAAACAGCATCCAGGGAGGGGTCGCTCATTAGTGTGACCAAGACAGGCACAAGGGAAATAACGACACTTCATGCAGTCGCTTAATTCAAAATAACGTCCAGCACTAGGTCGCAATAAGGGTAAACTGTGCCCCTAGGTTGGTCGCCACTTCCATTAGGCATCTAGAGCAGGGTCGTAGTTTCAGAGATATGCAAGCTTTCGGAAACCAAAGTGACACGTATCGGTTCCAGGGTTTTTAGGGTACAACTCGCTCGGCTGTCTCGAGGGAATCCAAGGTTAGCGGAGTCTTATGGAGGTCCCAATGACAAAGTCACCAGTCCGAAGGAAGGAGTATCCCGCGGAGGGTTCATTCGTCATCGAGAGATTAGGGGCTATACGAGAATCTAACGTGAGACATGGGGCTGCGTCTACAGACTGAGACACAGTGTCGATATGACCCGCAGTATGGGTCAAAACCTGATAAAACTGGGAGAGCTAGAAATCACGTCAGTGCAAGTTGGCGTTAATTACAGAATTAGCGTCCATTAAAAGAGACGTCAATTCTAGAATTAACTATAATTAAGTAAAACTTATTCTAATTGACACCCGTGTACGGAGGCGCTAATTATTTAACTTATTCTAATTGATGTCAATGCAAACGGACGCTAATTCTAATTTATTTTATCATATTTTATTTTTAAGAAATTTTTAATAATACGCGTCTCTTTGAAAAAACATCAATTCTTATCTCATTTAATAATTTAAAGAATAACGTCTCTTTAACAAGGCTCTTATTCAATATTTATTTATATACATATAAAGAATATGAAAGGAACAGTAACTATAAGGATATAAAGCAAATATAGTGACTTTATAGGGTCAGTGGGAAATCTTGTAAAGAATGAACGTCGTATATACTTGATCGTAAGATTATTATGTGAACAATGTTACTTTTTATTTATTAATGATTTAGTGAAAAAAATTATATGAAAAATAAGGGAAAAAATCTAAAGACTTAAACCATGTAACATCAGAATTTTTTTTCATGAGGTTAAAAAAGATAAAAATCGACGAAGGGGGTACGGGTGTTAACCCCATGAACATGGTCACTTTTTAATTTTAGATCTTTTTATGCATCTAAATATATAAAAATTAAGAGAAAAATGTGAGGATCATAAAAATATATTTATCCAGAATTTTAGATATATGGATTCATGATTATAAAAAATTTAATCATGTTTTAATCTTTACATAAAACGGAATAACGTAAGATTAACAACCATGAACATGCTACGTGAACATACGAGACACGGGAGATCATGCATGGTTTAATTGTTTGATAATTTGGCTTGGGGAAAGAACACCTACGAGAAAACTGGAGACTATAAACCCACGAAACACAAGCATATATGCTGGTAGTATAATGTGTGCATATTATCCTTGTTAACAAATTTAGCTGTGAGAGAGATCTCCTAGCTTTCGATTTGCTTACTACGACGATCGTGCGAGAGAAAGATAGATAACCAGAGCCTGTAGTTGCAGCACGAAGTCGCAAGGAGAAGAAGAGTTGCAGCCCACGTGGCAACTGCTGCTGCAAACCAGAATTTCCCACAGCAGAGGGGAAAAGAGGATGATGCGGATGATGGTCTTACAGCCGTCTGGACCAGCACGACGACGAGGACGGCCGTTGCATGGCAGCAGCCAACGGGAGAAGAAGTAGCAGGGAGGGAACAACAGCCTCTCCTCGTTAATAGCAGCAATCAGAAGGTAGCCGAAGAGGAAGATGAAGACGGCGTGCTTCTGCGGTTCTGTAAATAGCAGCACTTCGGAGGGCAGCAGAGGGGGCTTCAAGGATGACGATGCTTTCGCAGTGGGATTCACGATCGTGATAAGAGGCTTGGCTTGCCGTTGGGGAAGGTATTTATAGAGAGAGAAAGTCTAACAGGTTTTAAGTTTCCCACTGGGAAACAATTCCTTATGTAACGATCCTAACCGGCTTGGAATTTCCCCATGCTAAACACCTTATCCATATCTGCCGCCACTTCCCTAAAACTGTAAAGTTCAAATCCTATTCGAACCCTGCTATGGCTGTTTCGGGTTTCAAAGGTACCCTTTACATGTTTCTATACGTGTGTATATATATGCTATACACTTTTCTAACGTGGGAAGGGTTATGGCTAAAGGCCCATTTGAAACTGTGTTGAGACCCATTCTCTCTCTCTCTCTCTCTCTCTCTCTCTCTCTCTCTCTCTCTCTCTCTCTCTCTCTCTCTCTCTCTATATATATATATATATATATATATATATATATATATATGGGTTATTCATTTGCATGATGTAATATATATATATATATGTGGTTGACATATATATATATATATATATATATATATATATATTACATCATGCAAATGCAAATGAATAATCCACATATATATATATATATATATATATATATATATCTTATTGTATTATAAATATGCACACACACAGAAATATGTGGGTAATTTCTTCACTATGGCTTAAGACTTGACATGCATAATATACTTTATACGTCTATAGTTTTAAAGATTTGGATTAAGGCCCGTTAAATTATATCGGCATTATATATATGTATATATATTGATAATTGGGTAATGTATATAGGGTTTATACATAGGTTTTCTTATGTATTGTATATGTGTGCTTAAAGGTTTGAGTAAAGGCCTTCGCGATGGCACATGAGGTTTGGTCCATTAACATTATATGTAAGTGGGCTAAGGCTGTGTATACTAATGCAACAATTAATTAATGGATCTTCCATATGTGTGGGTTTTTTTTAATATATATATAAATACATTGTATTATAGAAGGGACTTTCCTACTTTTATGTGTGGGGTCCTCTTTTAGGCCCATTAAAAGTCTTTATTTAAGATAATGGTTAGGGCCCTTTTTAATACATATATGTGGGTTAATTATTTGGTTTTGGACCCTTAAAGGTGTTTGGGTTTTGTTTAAGAAATCATGGCTTTAAGCATCATCTTTTTGGGTCTACTTATTTAGGGATTTTATTTATTTAAGGATTTTTTTATTCTTATAATTTATCAGGGGTTCTACAACTGAAGATTTCACACGCCGTGGACGCCGATCCACGAAGAAAACGTCGTTGAAGCCTCGCCGGGACACGAACTCGCGGCCGAGCTTCCACGCGCCTCCGTCCCCCGATCCTCGACCCATCCTCACCGTCCTCCCCGCCCGCATCTCCCCGCTGCACCCCCGCCCCGCTCCGTCAGCCGCCAGAGAAGAGAGGGTGAGAAGGGAGAGTGTGAGAGAAGAGAGAGGGAGAGAGCGAGAAATGAGAGGGGAGAGAAAAAGAGGTTAATATATATAGAAAACTCAAAAGTTCCAGAAATTTAAAAAATATGAAAAATTACCTCCACGTTCCTCGGGAGTAGCACAACGCGTCGGTACTATCCCGGAGTCGATGAATGCCACGGTTCGCCATGCACAGAGTTCCGAAGGCACATCAGGGAAAAACACGTGTAAAGTATAAAATACACTCCGTGACCCACGAAAATGATCCGAAACATATCCAAAAATCTTAGGCATTACAAAGCCTATCTTGGTTTCTGTGCATACCTATGCCTTTGCACCTTGAGTTTCTTGTTCCTTTAAATTTATGTGACTTGAAATTAACCTTTTCCTGCTACTCATCTTTATGATCTCTTCACACTGCTCATCTTCATGATGCCATACACTTGCTAGTGCTGACTTTGACATGAACTATAAATATGTTGACATCATCAAATATATATAAGACTCATCAATGAGTCAAAGTCAGACATCATCAAAATAATAGAATCAAGCATGTTCCACACATGCACAACATTCTCCCCCTTTTTGATGATGGCAACTATGAGTCATTATGAGTTCATCATGAGTCATCTCTTAAAGGAATACAATCAAGAAATAAACAATGACTCAAAAACTTCTCCTCCTTTGCCATTAGCAACGAGGGCTGAGATGAAAGCTAAGTACAAAGTCAGAATAACAGTGATGTAGAAGTGAAGAGCCAGCTTGTTGGGTCCAATGGTTGGGACTTTCTAATGTTAAATGCCATGAGTTGTGGAGCAGCCAAATGTAAGAGCAGATTGTTGGGTCCCAAGTCTTGGCATAAACATACCACACAAATTGACATCGGATGCCATGAATGTACAGGAAAGCAGCATAGTCTGAAGCAAGAAAGACAGGTGTAGAAATGTCCAAAGTCAGATGAGGAAGGTATATGCAAGATATTTGGACATAGCTAAGAAGATGCAATCTGAGATCAGATCAACAGCCATTGAACATATTTTGGTTTTTAGGGTTTTCAAATATTTAGGTTTTCTATGCAATGCATGTAGGTAGGAAATGCAATCCAACCAATGATACCAATTGTCTTGATGAGAAATGCCATGAGAACCAGACAAAAGTCTGGACACTAGGGGTCGACCCTTAGGGTCGACACCTGATATGCAAAGGCACTAGAGGTGAGGTTTGAGTAGCTGATAACTGAACTGATACCAATTGTGGATTGATAACACTTGATACCAATTGTTGGGATTGCACATTCTTTTCAGACATCAAATAGCAATCGGCAAGCAAACCTGAATAGAGAGGATTTTCATAGATTAATAATGAATTGTCCTCATAGCAAATGACTGAGAGATTTCAGACTGAAGCAAAAGTTCACAAATGCAGAGTTATATATTTTTCAGAATCTTCAATTATAGTACTCCAATGATAAAGCCCATATCTTCAGATTTGTTTAACTCTGATGAATTCTGAGTTTCTCAAATATAATCTTTTAAAAATTTCTGCATTCAAAATTAATAAAAATAAACTAATACTACATATAGAGACCAAGTTAACCTCCTTTCATCCTACTCATTCAATTCCATTTGCCCCTTTGAGAAAAACTACACTTAGTATTGAGGTTAAACACCTTGAAGTTTCTGATTTTATCCATGGGGTGCTATCATTTTCAGATTTTTCACTTGATACGAAATGTTATTATTTTGCATTTTTCAAGAGCATTCAAGTGTGGCATGCACCTTTTGACGTGAGGATGCACATTGATTAGACGTCAGCATCCCTAGTTACTCAGTGTAGCTCACCATTTTGCTTCAGTTAGACCAGAGGTAGCAAGGAACTTCATGACTTTGTCCACTCCGCTTCATTGGTGAAGGGACTCAGTTTCTTAGTGAGACTAATGCCATTGCTCTGCCTTGATACCATTTTTACGTAAAGATATACGTTTATCAGACACCAATATCGCCAGTTACTCAGTATGACTGAAGTTCATTGCTTTCATTAAGTGTAGTCCCTTTTAAAATTTTCAGATTTAAGAACACATAGCATGTCAAAACATGAAGGATTGGTTTAGGTCCATTAAGTTTGAATACAGCCACTTTCAAGACCATTAAACTTTAAAACTCAAGAGGCCATTAAATTTAAACCAACAGTTTTCATGTCTTGGGCAATCATAGAACTCCATAAGGAAAGATTCCTCTTTTAAGATATACTCTGATAAATGAACACAATAACAGATAGAAATACTCCCAACAGGTCAAGGCGTTCAAAGAGTTTGGAGTATTAATGAGATTCAGACTTCAAAGCATCTCAGACCCGAGATGGAACACAACAAATCATAAACATGATGCAAGAGCTGATGAATACAGGGAATGCACTTGGGTAGATGAATGGAAGTAGGCAGTGAGCAAGTGCATCAGGAGAGCAGGTGTGTCGATGTAGGTACAATAAGGGGTCGACGAACAATGCACAGACAGAGAGTAAGTTCCTGGAAGAATCAACTATTGGGTCGACGCTGCAAGTCTTGTGCGTCGATGCAGTCTGGTAGATAGCACACAGAACCTTCAAACAGAGTAGTTTCTTACAAGGCTGGTCGACCTAAGAGTGTCTTGGGTCAACCTGATCAAGTAGCCTTTCAGAAGAAATTAGGGTTCAGATGGCATATGGTCTAGCCAAATTCCGAATAGATTCAGGAAACACAAATCACTTTGATCAAGAAGCACACACCAGAATTATACAATTGCATATGTGAGCAGTTCATTAAATCAAATTAAGCTCTCCCTACGGATATGCAATCAATTCATATGTGAACAAGGTCTGCAAGCATGCAGACTATACCTTTATGTTGACTCCCCCTAAACTTGTGCATGGGCTTCAAGAATGTCTTCAAGAGAATCAACAAGAGGGTATGCAGCCTATGTCTTAGGTGAACACTTGACCCATGGCACAGGGTGGAGAACTTGATCCAAAGATCACCTCACGCGTAGTGATAGTTTCTAGATGGAGTTAATCCAACCTTCCACAATTCACTATTCTATATACCAAGGGGTCATAACATGAGAGTGCAACACATGCTAATATGTAGAGCAGATTTTTCAAATTCCCTTTAGCATGAAATGCATGAGAGTGCATGAGACCACACAAGTGATGTTCCAAATGCACACCCATATGCAAGCTCAAAATATTTGCAATGCATTCTAAGCTGAAGTGCAAACCCTCAAACTACCCCTTTGTCCAATTCTTATAGAGGTTAGGACAGTCAAACAAAAGGTTAAATGTCCACATGAATGATGAGTTGGATTATATGTAGCCATGATAGACATCATCAAAACAAATGGTTAATCAATGATAGACATGAAATTCATTTGGCTGCTAAATTGGAAGTAGCAACAAGCTAAGCCTCAAACTTACAAGCAACTCATCATTATATCCATTCCATCAGCATAACAGATTCCACATGAATTGAGCAGCTAAAATAACTACCTTTTGGTACGAGGCGGAGAGCGTAGATCCGAAGATCACCACATGCAAAGTGTTGTCTTTCTGATAGGCTTAGCACATCATTCCAACACACACCTTTTGATATACTAGAAGGCTCATATAGGATATCAATCATATGGTCTAGTTCAGATATTCAAATTTCACCATGGGGGATTTTTCAGTAGTCGTAGAGGGGGTTTCGGACTTGAGCAGGGTTTATTGTAAGCAGGGAAAGACCTTTAAATGCAATAACTAAAAGTGAGTCTAACATTCAGATTTAAACATGAATTGAAAATCTATTTACATACCTATGCCTTGAGCATTCAAATTTTTAATTATCCTTTGTTTAGCCGCAAGGCACCATGCAAAATAATTCTTAATTGACCTTTTTAGGTACCCAAGCTTTCTTGGGTCCTTGAGGGTTAGTTTCGTGTCTAGAATGGAACTTTCTCTTCCTTACTGCATCTAGGTCATCCATTCTCATCCAAGGACAATTATCATATGTATGTCCATATTCACCACATTAAAAACATCACACAAAGGATTTGGCATTTTTCTTATGTGCGTGTTGATAAGTGCCTATTTGTTTATACTTATTTATATCACACATCATTCTTTAGAGTTTAACGAAGGTAATTATATAATTTGTACATGATAATCTCGGTCTCACATAAAATGAAAATTATTTTTGTAATTAATGAGACTTGAGAAATGGTTACATAAATAAATAAAAAAATGTATAATTAAATTTTGATAAAATTATTGTGTGATGATTATTTTTGAAGAGGCTAGATGTAAACTTAAGATTTATATTTTTCATGGGCCTAAGTACAATTTTTTTTGCATGTTTTTACCTTGTGTACAGGAGGCTACAATGGAAGGAATTATATCAACGACAACACTTTCGGTGTGACAATGACATGGGCATAGGATTAATGGAGGTGGACCAAGAATAATAGAAGGAATTATGGAAGGACATGTGAATGGAGGTGGACCAAGAATAATAGAAGGAATTATAGAAGGAGAATGATAAGGCTAGCCCATCCCTTCACCCCTATAAAACCACACCCACATCCCCCTCTTAAAGCCATCTCTCTCTAGCCATATCTCTCTTCTTTTCACTCTACAAAAAACACACACACGTAGGTTTTCTTTTGAGAATTTTGGTTTGTAAGTTTATGTTGATATTATTGTTAGTTTTTGAGAGTTTAGTCCTTTCTTAGCATTTTACATATTTTTCTGATCTTCCTTTCAATCTACTTTCTTCTGTAAACTTCTTCGTTTTTAAGTGTTCTTTAATTTATTCGTCTACCTCTTCCTCTAATTCTTTCATATTTTCATGTTATAATCAGTTTTTGAAGTTGCTATCCTGTGATTTTACTGTACATCCAAGGTTCTACCTTCTATTCTTCCTCCGTTTTCATGCCCTTCTGCTCTTCTTTTCCCTCTACACTCTTAATGAAAGTTCTTCCCCTCTTGAAGATCTAGATTTTCTCCTTCTACCACTTCCTCTAATTACTCCTTTTTTAAAGTTATTTTTATTTTTTCATAGTTCAATTTTTTTGCATAGTTACTGTTCATCCGCCCATACCACTTTTGTTCTTCCACAGTTTTCACCATCTTCTGATCATTTTCTTCCTTTGTACTCTTCACAAAACTTCTTCCTCTTCCTCGGATCTTCAACTTTTGTTTTTACCACTTCTTCTAATTCTCTTTGGTTTTAAAGAAATTTCACTTCTAATCTCATCCTATTTTCATTATTTTTATTTCACTAGTTTTTAAACTCTCTTCTTCATCTATCTATCTCTTCCCCCACCTCTATTTTCATCTAAATATCTCCAAGGTAGATCTTCTTCCTCTGGTGCTATAAGGGCGGTGTCTATCTCCATGGTGGGGCGATCTCGATAATTTGTTAAATTTCTTTTTAAGGCTCTCAACATATTCTGTGTCTGTGTCCTCCCATTTCCATGTTTGATCTTTTTTCTCCTCAAAGACTCGGCACGGCGATTTGACGACGCCATTCACTATCTTGGTTTCTATTTTTCTCTTTTTCATTAGTTTACGTCAAGTTGTATTTTTAGTTTTTCATAGAGTTGTACTCTTCAATAGTAATAAAATTTAAGTTTGTGCAATTATTCTTTATTTTCTCTTTCCATCTCCTTTAAAAGTCTATTCTCAACCCTCTCATATTCTTTGGTTAAATTTATTGTTGTCCTCCTGATTTTGATGATGATCACCATGATATGACAGGGTGTATTATTATCTGACAATCTGGTATGTGGCAAGAATTTCTGTTGAACTTTAATGCAGGCAATAGTCAGCGTCGACGCCACAAGATCAAAGGGTCGACGCAGCCTTCAGCTCCTCCAAGTTGAAGCATACTTCATCTAGACTGCGTCTACGCCTCAAGCAAGATAACGTCGACGCTGTGACTAGATCTCAAGATGTCTGAGTCATGCACATGCTAACTGCGTCAACGCCACTCGGATGCAGCGTCGACTCGCATGCCTCCAGAAGATATCTTCACACAGCGTTGAGGCTACCAGCTACCAGCGTCGACGCAGCGGGTGCCTGAAGATTAAGAAGCTATCTTTACATAGCGTCGACGCCACCAGTTATCAGCATCAACGCAGCGATAGCCTGAAGCCATACATCGAAGGAAGATCAGAAGCTGTCTTCACACAGCGTCTACGCATTCAAATGCTGGCGTTGACGCACCCAGTCCCAGACAAGCGCTCGGGCAGAAGGACTGGATAAAGTGGGCCAGCCACGTCTGCAAACGAAGTACACTATTCCTCCTTTAGTCCAGAAGCTTCTCCACACGTGGGCATATGATTGGGAATCTCGTGGGGGCCCAATCTTGCGCGAGAAAAATGAAAAAGGAAGTGTAGAAGTGGATCGTAGGGTGATGAGCAGAGAGAGATATAGAAGAGACTGAGAAGCACTTGTACAGAGAGAAGAACGTGGTGAGCCTAGCATCGTGAAAGAGGTCCAGTGCGTGGATTGAAGCATAGGCTCGTTCTCCTGGTGAAGAAGATCATATGCTGAGGAACCATGAAGGCATCAGACTGATCTAGTCTCAACTGAAGGGGAGATCATACTCAGATCATACTATTCATCTCTTCGGGCTACACTCTCTTCTGCTGCGCAAGAAGTCTGAAGATCCATTGATCAGCGTATTCTGAGTTTATTCCTTACCTTGTATTTTTGTTTTCTTATACAATTCTATTCTCGGATTACTATTCCACTGGGATTTAGTGGACAGGTGTGTTCTGATCCAGAGTGTGTTCTGAGATCAGAGGGTGTATAGACTTTGTGTCTACAAGCTGTTCGACAGTGGTTCTGTGACAGGGTATAGCTGTCTTCTGTAGATTGGATCTGCAGGTCAGAGAAGGATTCTTCTCTGGTGTTAGCTAAGCTGTAAAGCTCAGCGGTGATCCCCACCGGTTTGGTGAGGGGGTGGACGTAGGTCTCGAGATAGAGACTGAACCACCTTAAAAACTCTGATCTATTGTGGCTTGTGCTTGTGGGTTATTCTTGTGACTATTGTCTCGTTAGATCGCTTAGATATTGCGCTAGCTCTTTAGAGATTCACGAACCGGATTTTTGTCTGTGCTATCACAGAGAGTGCAATCGTTTTATTCTGCCTAAAATTTTTAAGTGGTCAATCTATTCACCCCCTCCCCCTCTAGTTTGACAATCCTCTGCTCCCAACAAGTGGTATCAGAGCGCCAGGCTCTCTTGAATGGTTTAACAGCCTAGAGAGAAGTAATGGAGAGCAAAGGATTCATGCCAGAGGGTTATGCTGTGAATAGACCACCATTTTTCGATGGCACTAACTATTCCTATTGGAAGAATCGCATGCAAGTTTTTCTCAGGGCCCAGGACTATGAAGTATGGAAACTTGTGAGCAAGGGGCCCTACATAATTGAAGGCGACGAAGAATTATGGGTGAAGGAGCAAGTAAGAAAATCAACCGTCAACTGGCAGGCAATGAACATTATGCAATGCTCCCTGCATCCCAAGGAATTCTCACGCGTCTCCTCATGCGCAAGTGCGAAAGAAATGTGGGATCGACTCGAGGTAATATACGAGGGTACCTCGGAGGTAAGGGAGACCAAGGCTAACATGCTAATCTCTGAATATGAGTCGTTTCACATGAAACCTAAAGAAAGTATTTCTGAGATGTATGCTCGTTTAACCGTGCTTGTCAATGGTCTCAAAGGTCTAGGGAAGGCCTATACAGATTATGAGCTGGTGAGAAAGATTCTTAGATCTTTGACATCCGTGTGGCACACAAAAGCCACAGTGGTCGAAGAATCTAGGAATCTTCCCAAGACCACTCCTGACGAGTTGATAGGTTCCCTTATGGCCTATGAGCTGAATTTGAAAAGATCTGATGAGGAAATAAAGAAGAAGAAACCCCTAGCTCTCAAGGCTGCTCCAAGCTGCAAGGAGAGCTCAGATGAGAATCTGACTTCTTCTTCAGATAGTGATTCAGGTGAGATTGTTATGCTCACAAAGAAATTTCGAAAATTCTTACGAAGGGAAGGCAAAGCTGGTCGATTTAGAAGCTATCAAGGTAAAATGAATTCTAAATTTAAGTCTGACCAAACTAAGAAATCTGACAAAGTTGTGTGTTATCAATGCAGGAAACAAGGACATATCAAGTCAGAGTGTCCCGAAAATTCTAAGAAAGCTTACCCCAAGTTCAAAAATAAAAAGCCCAAGGCCATGATCAGTACATGGAGTGATGAAGAAGAAGAAGAGGAGGATAGCACCTCAGAGGAAGAAAAAGAAGTAAAGCTATGCCTAATGGCCAGGGGAGATGACTCTACTGAGGTAAATTCTCCATTTGATGAATTTACTTGTGATGACTGGGAAGAAGCTTTCAATGACCTTATGGATAAATATGATGTTGTGAAGAAAGAAAATAAAATGCTTAAAAAGAAGAAAAACCAGGGAAGTCAAGAAAATTTGTCAAATGAAAAGGTTAAAATGCTAGAGGATGAAATTGTTTGTCTGAAGAAAACTCTGAATGAAGAAAATGAATACAGATCTCAATTGATTGAATCAAAAAGAGAAAATGACTTCTTACTAAAAACACATGATGAACTGAAGTTAAGAATGCAAAAACTGGAAAAGGACACCAAAATCGCTGAAGAGAAATATCAAGCTGTAAATGGTGTCAACTTGAAACTTCAGGAAGATTTGAAGAAAGTTGAAAAAGAAAAATTGGACAAACAAACTTCCCTAGAGAAAATGACACAAGGTAAACATAATCTTGATGCCTTAATGGGAACAAAATGCAATGTTGGCAAAGAAGGACTTGGATATAATCCAAGCTCAAAGAAAGAAATTGGACTTAAACTGGTGACCTTCATATTAGAAGAAAAGAAAGCTGAGGAGAAATAGGTGGCTGAAGTAAAAAATGTTGAAAGAGACAAAGGGAAACAGATTCAGAAAAATGAAGTGAGAAAGGAGAAAGGAAAAGAGAAGATGAATGAATCTCCTAAGGAAAAATTTGCAAAGAATTTAACCAGCTGCAAGCCTGTCATTTCATCACCACCTAGGGCCTCCAGCTCCAGACCCTTCGTTCACCAGCATAGCACCAGAAAGACTGAAAATACCAAATCTGGCAAGAGCCAGATGCGTCCACGCAAGGCCAGTAATGTGTCAACGCAACCTTCATACAATAATAGGCCTTCTGCATATAGGTCTAGGCACTCAACTCAGATGCGTCAACGCTACGGGCATGTGGCGTCGACTCGGGCCGAATTCCAAAGAGTCCATGAGAATGGGAACGACCACATGGGTCGACGCATGCAGGGATATGCGTCCACGCACCCATACCACCATGGCCAACACTTCAATCAATCTGGGTGGATGGGTCAACGCACACACCACAATGCGTCCACGCACCCTACATTCTATCATACACATAGAAGCAACTATGGGTTGGTGAGTCCACGCATTCATTCAGGAAGGTCGACGCATCCCATGTATGCATATCCAACAAGACAAACACATTTATTTAGGGCAGTCAACCCACATCATCAAGAGGCTCTATGGAGCCAAAATAAACGATGGTTCAATAAAGTAGCTAAAACAACCTTAAAATCAAATCAGAAACCAGCTGCCTCCTCAACTAAAAACCATCAAAAACCTTAACAAAGACAAATGTGGATTCCTAAGAATCTACTGAATTTCCTGAAGTCTTTCAGTGATCCAATGGGACCCAAGTGTGTTTGGGTTCCAAAATCTCTTGTTTGATGAATCTTGCAGGAATGCCTTGCAGCCATGCACAACAGATGGTATCTTGACAGCGGCTGCTCAAGGCATATGACAGGGGACAAGGCCAAGTTTTGTCTCTTGGTTGAGAAGGATGGAGGATTTGTTACCTTTGGTGGAAACAATAAAGGCAAAATAGTTGGCAAAGGTACAGTTGGCAAAAACCCTTCTACCTCCATTGATGATGTCCTTTTAGTAGAGGGTCTAGAGTATAACTTGCTCAGTATAAGTCAGTTGTGTGATAGAAATAATAAAGTAGTGTTTGATGCAAACACATGCACCATCTTAGAAGAAAAATCAGAAAAAATTAAATTTGTTGGAAAAAGAATAAACAACATGTACATGGTAGATTTAGATGATCCTGCACATAATAATCTTTGCCTTGCTGTAAATAAAACTGAATTAGCTTGGTTGTGGCACCGTAGGCTAGGACATGCTAGCTATAGTGTCTTGCATAAGTTAGCCAAACACAGCATAGTAAATGGCTTGCCTGATGCTTCATTCAAGAAAAATGACAAAATCTGTAATGCATGCACCCAAGGCAAACATACTAGGAAGTCTTTTAAGTCCAAGATAAAGAGTCAGTCCACTAAACCTTTTGAACTCATTCATTTGGACTTGTTTGGACCCACTAGAACAGCAAGCATTAGTGGTAATAGATATGGATTTGTTCTAGTGGATGATTTTTCTAGATTTACCTGGGTATTCTTCCTAACTCATAAGAATGAGGCTTTTGAGGAATTTCAGGCATTTTTCAAGAAAACACAGCAGGAGGGTAAGTTTGTCATTTCTTCCATTATATCAGATCATGGTGGAGAATTTGACAATTCTGAATTTGAAAATTTCTGCAGACCCAAGGATCAATCTATAATAGTAACTAAATGGGTCTATAAAAACAAACAAAATGAAAATGGTGTTATTGTTAGGAATAAGGCTAGACTGGTTGCACAGGGCTACAATCAAGAGTTCGGTATTGACTTCGAAGAGTCCTTTGCACCAGTAGCCAGATTAGAAGCCATTCGTTTGTTGCTTGCATATGCTGTAAGCCATGGAATAAAATTACAACAAATGGATGTAAAAAGTGCCTTCTTAAATGGAATAATAAAAGAAGAAGTATATGTGGAACAACCCCCTAGATTTGAGTGTGCAGAAAATCCTAACCACGTATACAGGTTAGACAAAGCACTGTATGGACTCAAGCAGGCACCTCGAGCCTGGTACGATCGGCTCAGCTCCTTCCTAACTGAGAAAGGATATTCAAGAGGTAAAGTGGACCAGACATTATTTACAAAGGTAAAGAATTCAAATATCATTCTGGTTCAAATATATGTTGATGACATTGTCTTCGGTTCCACTAAAACCAGTATGTGTAAGGAGTTTGCAAACTTAATGACAACAGAATTTGAAATGAGCCTCATGGGTGAACTCCAATTTTTTCTAGGTATGCAAATCACCCAAAGCATGGACGGTTGCTTCATTAGTCAGACAAAGTACATCAAGGAGCTACTAAAGAAGTATAAAATGGAAAATCTGAAAGTGATCAACACTCCCATGTGTACAAACACAACCTTGGATGCAAATTTAAAAGGTACACAAGTTGATGCCAAGACCTATCGAGGTATGATAGGGTCACTTTTATACCTTACTGCATCAAGGCCTGATATTCAATTTTGTGTCTGCATGTGTGCACGTTTTCAAGCTGATCCTAGAGAATCCCACCTAAGTTCTGTCAAGCGTATTTTTAGATACCTTGCTGGAACTCAAGACCTAGGGATTTGGTATCCTGCATCTTGCACCTTTGACTTGGTATCATATTCGGATGCAGACTATGCTGGATGTAAATTGGACAAAAAAAGTACTAGTGGCTACTGCCAATTTTTGGGTGGGTGCTTGATCTCTTGGGCTTCCAAGAAACAACACTCAGTGGCACTGTCCACTGCAGAGGCAGAATATGTCGCTGCAGGGAGCTGTGGCACTCAAGTGTTGTGGATCCAGCATCAGCTCCAAGATTACCAAACTGATCTTGGATGTGTCCCAATATTGTGTGATAACACAAGTGCTATAAACCTGGCCAAGAACCCCATCCAGCACTCTAGGACCAAGCATATTGAAATCAGACATCACTTCTTAAGAGATGAGGTCAGTAAAGGTAGTTTCAAGCTTGTATTTGTAGAAACTGAACGTCAACTAGCTGATATTTTTACCAAGCCTCTCAATAATGAGCGTTTTTCATATCTTAGGAGAGAGCTTGGACTCTGCAATTTACAATCTGAATCTTGAATTGACTGCATGGCCGAATATCTGAATGCTGCCTGATTACTTTTGTGATGATCATTTGAAGTCCTGCTATGGTCAAAATGTCCTTGTTTGAATAAGTCATACACTTAGGAGGAGTATGAATTCTTTTGTTAGTATGTCTTGGTATTTTGTTCATCTGAAATAAAACCTCAGCATGTTTACAATTTCATCTGTTTTAATCTCTTCTATCATGCTTGAGTTAAGGGGGAGTAAGGTTTTATGCGGTAACGCACCCTTTAGGATGCGTCCACGCTGCGATGTATTGCCTCTGTTTAATGTTAAACAATCCGTGCAGTATGGCAAAGTGCGTCGACGCTTCAGGTATTCTACGTTGACGCTATTTAAGTAACAGTGTGTTGTGCTGGTGATTGTGACCTCTCGTCCAGTTCATAGGATTCTCTCGTTCATCCTTCTAACTAGACTTGTTCCTCTTCAAGAATCACTTTTGCACTCAATCTTGCTTATTTTCTACCTTCTTCACCTTCTTAATCCTAAGATTTCTTGATGTACTCTTCTTCTATTCCTGAATAAGGGAATTGTCTCAAATGTCCCGGTGAAAAGTTAATGCCTTACATTCAGGGGGAGCTAAGGGAATAATTTCTAATGAAAACAAGTTTCTCTTAGAATAACTTCACACTACTTAATGATATAAAATGTGTGTCCTTCAATGTTTGAACTCACCAGAACTTGAACCTAAAAGTGGTTGAATCTGGAATAAGAACTAAACAAGTTAATGTGACTTGGTTCCTATCATCTCTTTTTCCCAATTGATCAAAAGTAGAAGGATCTTTCAATATATGGAAATTTAATTGGTATTGTTGCTAAAGTCTGATAGGTCTAAAAAGAGCTTCAAGAAAAAGTGAAACACACAGTGTATCTGTTCCTTGCAGAGCAATGGTAGATTTCCACTGAGAAACTGGCTCTATGCACCAAAGAAGTGTTAAAGAGCAAGTCATGAGGTGGACTACTATCTCTGTCCTTTAATGAAATTTATCCATGTTAGAGCAATGGTGATTCTCAACCGAGAAACTACCTTCCTCACCAATGAAGTGTTGGAAGGCATGTCATGAGGTTGATCACTACCTCTGACTCTAAGCATAATGATTCGCTATGCTGAGTAACCGGGGACTCTGGTGCCTGATAAGCATGTGTACTCGTGTCACAAGGCTAGCTATATTTGACTGCTAATGGATGGAATAAATAAAATAAATATTAAGACACATGTGTGTTGGTATGAAATCAAAGGCTCAAAAGATCTAATGAACTTATCCTCAATGCTTCTTAAATTTCTTTCTTCAAAGATTCTTTCGAAATTGAGTAACGAAGGATAAAGTTATGAGAAGATCCCGAGTATGAAGCTAGTTTAGAAATTACTCCAATTCTGCACTATTACTATTCATTTCTGTGCTTCAAACTTCGCAGAATATTAACATTTTATGTCACTAAATGGTTCGAAGCTAATCTGAGTAAATTTTATTTTCATGGGAATTTGAACTGAAGCTATTAAAAATCCCTGAGTATGAGTGTATTTTCTTATGAATCTTGGATTCTAACGACACTTCCCAATCTCTGCTCTTCTAGCTGCATCTTCTATCTTTCAAAATCTGTGTCTGGCAGAGTGTAGTTACACTATGGCGTCGATGCATTCTTGCTCTTAACATCGACGCCTCTGTGCTTTTCCAATACACTTTTGTGCATAAGTGATCATAGCGTCGACGCATTGATTTCCTCGCGTCGACGCATCCACTCTATCTAGGTTCTTTCGGTTATGATCTGGATCCGTTACCCGGTTACCCGATAACAGGATTTGGGGGTTTCGCGTGTCACCCTGTTAAAACCCTCAACCGAGGGAACAGTCGGCTACTTTTCATTCATCCTTCTGAGGCACAACGGTTCCTCTCCTCCCTCTGAAACACCTCTTGACTGTTCTTCTTCTCCTCTATCCATGAAGATGGCTCTCGCCTACTCCAGGAAGGGGAAGAAGCCTGCTGAGGAACCATCTTCGGCTCCTCCAGCTCCTGCCATCGCTGCTGAAGCCCAAGTTCATGAATCACCTGCGGCGACTCCTCCTCCTACATCTTCTTCTTCGCATAAACGTAAAGTCAAGGGGAAGCATCCACTCAGCCCCTCCCCTCCTTCCAAGAAGAAGAAGGTCCGATCGTCCTCCCAGCCTTCATCTCCTCAGAAGAAAGTCTTCTCCAAAAAATCCAAGTCTGGGGTTTCCGTATCCGCTCCTTCTTCTAGTACAGATGAACCCCTGAAGGTTTTAATTCCTCGATATATCCTTGAATCGGACGAAGCCTTTCATGCTATCTTCCCTGAGATTAGACCCACTTTGGAGTTTCAAGGTTGGTGGGGTTTTGCCACCAAGTACTCCGTCTATTATCCTACTCTTGTCAGGGAGTTTTACCGCAATCTATGCCATCAACCCGAACGTGGAAGACTGATCAGCTCTGTTCAGGGTGTTAAGTTTGAGCTTACTGCTAGTCTACTCACCAAAGTATGGAAGATTCCGATGAAGGGGGCCGAACTTCATTCATTTCATTTGAATGAACATGAAGCATTTGTTGTTTTGACCGGGCAGCCAGAGAACCCTTCAGACATTAAACAGACTCACTTGTCAAGCTTAAAAGCTAATCATTTTTCACCTCCCGTTCGTCTTCTACACCATATATGCACTTCCATTTTTACCCCACAGAGCAGTGGACATGAAAGGGTTACAATCATGCAGAGATTTTTACTATACTGCATGTTGAAAGAAATCCATGTGTCTTTGATTGATGTTATTATTCAGACAATGGGGACTTGCCTGGACAACTCTAGGACTCTACCCTACGCAGCACATCTCACAACCTTGTTCAGAAAGGTTGGAATTCAGTTTGGCAATGAAAAGAAGTGTGTTGTTCCTAGAGGCAATGTGTACTCCATGTCGTTTGTTCAGAATTTTATGGGTGTAAAAATTGTAGATGGCAAGTCAGTTAGAGTGCTGCCAAGTCAACAATCTTCTGTCAGGGCAGCTGCTACTCCTCCTGAGCCCGAACCAGAGTCAGTCAGGATATCTCCTGAACCTGTTGCTTCTCCTCCACATTGGGAGGGTCAGGAAAGAGATGTGGACATTGAGGTCCAAGGTGCAGCACAAGCTCCAGCCAGGTCACCTCCACCTTTTGACACTCAGGATAGGCCTGCTCATACTGTTGATAGTGAGCAGGTTTTTCCTTCGTATGTGGTGGAGTCTCCGAATGATGCTGATGAGGAAGGATTTCAATCTGCAGTACCCCCTTTTCAAGATGATGAGCCTGAATGGTATGACATTAGAGGGGAACCCAAGACTCAGTGGGAACAAGGTGAGTCCAGCTCACATAATTTTAATAGAGAACTTGGGTCCACTAGCCAACAGCCTCAGGATGATTATTTCCAGGCCCCTCCTGGTGCAACAGAAAAGGATTTACTGGTTCACCTCATCCGAATGATGCAGCATCAAGGGGACAAACTTAACTCTTTTATTCTGTATACTGACTTTCAGCTGGAACGACTGTATAAAAGAATTGTCTTATCTGAAATTTCTATAATGGTCTCTTGGAGAGACTATATGAATGCCAAGCAGAAAACTGGCAAAGCAATGAGGAAGGTCCTGCAGAGTGTTGCAAAGATTGTCAACAAGATTGCAGAGTTAGTTTCCAATATGCACTCTACACAGATGTCTTCTCTTCAGACCATGGCCAAGATGCAATCCATGTGTTATGATATTCAAATTGCTATGGTTACTCTGCAGTCTCAAGTAACCTCTATTCCCACAGGTTTTCAAGCCGTGTTTGACAAGCTGTCTAGTCTTTCATCCTCCATGAAAACTATGTGCAGTACGCTTGAGTCGTTGACACGAGGATCTGACGATGTCCGCTCCGAGCTGGGAGGTCTTAAAAGCACTCTTTTATTTCAGTTGGGCGAGCTTTCTCAGGCAATTCAAGCTCTGCATGCCCAGCAGACCTTCTCATCTCATCGTCCTCCACCTCCACCGGGCCAGTCCTCTAGTCACTCGTCTAGGAGACATTCTCAGTATTTTCCCTAAGTAATGGTCTGGATATTTTCTTATACTTCCTTGTCTTCTGACCTCCCCTTCTTGCTGATGTCAAAGGGGGAGACTATCTTGTGAATGCACTTCGTTTTGATTTATAGTTAAAATTGACTATGTGCGTAAGTGAATGGTGAATGAGTTGAAGTGATACCTGTGTTTGATTGCTATGGTTGTGCTTGCCTCTGCTTATTTGGTTATTGAATTGCATGATCATTAAAGTACCAAAATTCCATCATGGTTGCCATCATCAAAAAGGGGGAGATTATTGTCCTCCTGATTTTGATGATGATCACCATGATATGACAGGGTGTATTATTATCTGACAATCTGGTATGTGGCAAGAATTTCTGTTGAACTTTAATGCAGGCAATAGTTAGCGTCGACGCCACAAGATCAAAGGGTCGACGCAGCCTTCAGCTCCACCAAGTTGAAGCATACTTCATCTAGACTGCGTCTACGCCTCAAGCAAGATAACGTCGACGCTGTGACTAGATCTCAAGATGTTTGAGTCATGCACATGCTAACTGCGTCAACGCCACTCGGATGCAGCGTCGACTCGCATGCCTCCAGAAGATATCTTCACATAGCGTTGACGCTACCAGCTACTAGCGTCGACGCAGCGGGTGCCTAAAGATTAAGAAGCTATCTTTACATAGCGTCGACGCCACCAGTTATCAGCGTCAACGCAGCGATAGCCTGAAGCCGTACATCGAAGGAAGATCAGAAGCTGTCTTCACACAGCGTCTACGCATTCAAATGCTGGCGTTGACGCACCCAGTCCCAAACAAGCGCTCGGGCAGAAGGACTGGATAAAGTGGGCCAGCCACATCTGCAAACGAAGTACACTATTCCTCCTTTAGTCCAGAAGCTTCTCCACACGTGGGCATATGATTGGGAATCTCGTGGGGGCCCAATCTTGCGCGGGAAAAATGAAAAAGGAAGTGTAGAAGTGGATCGTAGGGTGATGAGCAGAGAGAGATATAGAAGAGACTGAGAAGCACTTGTACAAAGAGAAGAACGTGGTGAGCCTAGCATCGTGAAAGAGGTCCAGTGCGTGGATTGAAGCATAGGCTCGTTCTCCTGGTGAAGAAGATCATATGCTGAAGAACCATGAAGGCATCAGACTGATCTAGTCTCAACTGAAGGGGAGATCATACTCAGATCATACTGTTCATCTCTTCGGGCTACACTCTCTTCTGCTGCGCAAGAAGTCTGAAGATCCATTGATCAGCGTATTCTGAGTTTATTCCTTACCTTGTATTTTCGTTTTCTTATACAATTCTATTCTCGGATTACTGTTCCACTGGGATTTAGTGGACAGGTGTGTTCTGATCCAGAGTGTGTTCTGAGATCAGAGGGTGTATAGACTTTGTGTCTACAAGCTGTTCGACAGCGGTTCTGTGACAGGGTATAGCTGTCTTCTGCAGATTGGATCTACAGGTCAGAGAAGGATTCTTCTCTGGTGTTAGCTAAGCTGTAAAGCTCAGCGGTGATCCCCACCGGTTTGGTGAGGGGGTGGACATAGGTCTCGAGATAGAGACTGAACCACCTTAAAAACTCTGATCTATTGTGGCTTGTGCTTGTGGGTTGTTCTTGTGACTATTGTCTCGTTAGATCGCTTAGATATTGCGCTAGCTCTTTAGAGATTCACGAACCGGATTTTTGTCTGTGCTATCACAGAGAGTGCAATCGTTTTATTCTGCCTAAAATTTTTAAGTTGTCAATATATTCACCCCCTCCCCCTCTAGTTTGACAATCCTCTGCTACCAACAATTTCTAGTCTTTAGTTCATGTAATTCATTTTCCATTAGCTTAAACTCATTCAAAGACTTGGTTTTTAAAACATAAGAATTTTCTCAACTTATTTTAAAAAAATATTTTCTCCATGTAGGATCGACCCGTACTTACCACTCTACTTAAATTATATATCTTTTTAGTGAGTGAGTTCGGTTTATTTATGAAATTGTGACACGACTTTTAAATGACGAGTTATGTGCGCATCATTTTTTGGCGCCGTTACCGGGGAGGCGTATGAATTTTAAGTTGAAAATTTTGTATTTCTTGTATATATATTCTCACTAGCAAATTTTTTTTGTGTGTTTTGCAGAGAATAGACGAAAAAAATGGACTTGAAAAAATAAAAAAAATCCAAAAAGGGCTAAGAAAAGGGCTAAAAAAAATTCTTCAGGTGTGAGGTAAGCATTATTTTTCCCCCCTTATTTGCTTGATTCTATTTGTTTTCTTGAACGGGAGATTGCGCCTTAAGATACATATCTCACCCTTAATTTTCTTAATTATTTTGTTTAGGATTTCTAAATTTAGCTTATTGTAAGAAAAAAGCACAAAAAAATCAGAAAAGAGAATAAAAAATTGTTGGGTGTCTTACTCACTATCCATCTCCTTTTTCAAAAAAAAATGAACGTGGGATTGCGATTTAGGTTAGCATCCTAACTTGCCCTCTTTTGATTTAATTTCCTTTCTTGGTTAGACATGATCATTAATTAAAAAAAAACACTTGAGCCAGAAATAAAAGACTTCATGTTAAGAGTAGAAATCACACTTTCATGTTGTAGGACATGCATCATTTAGGCTTGTATTTTTTTGTTGTAGTCTCTATTCTTGTTCAATTTATTTTTGTTAAAGATTGCGGGGGACAAGATGAAATCTTTTAAATAGCTTGCTCATGCATTTTTATGATTGCATAGAACACCTTGTTTGAACTTTGATTGTTACATTTCACTTTAAAATACTCTAAGGGCAATACCCCCTAATCAAGATAAGCGAGGGATTTCATCACCCTTCCTTGGCCCAAAACAATTCCATATGTCACACCCCGAGCGCGGAAGAAACCCGGAGACGCGTGACGAGTTTATATCAATCATGTCAATCAGAGCATAAGTGTATTCGACACACAAAGATAGAGCGCACACAAGCAATGATAACCAAGTCCTTTATTAACCTTCAAGTATTCATATTACAACTCACAACGAAAGTACTAGGACTCAATAAAATTAAAGTACAATGGATGACTCAAGAAAATAGAAAAGACAGGACTAGATAACGCTTTGACGGTTGGAATGGATCTAAACTCTTCACTCTTGTCCATCCCCATCCGAAGGAGTCTCATCATCGGAATTACCTGAAAAATAGGGGAAAACACTAGGTGAGCGAATGCTCAGTAGGAATTATATCTCAAGTGCTAGCTTACTTTAAGTAAATTACATGTTGCATGGAATGCAAGTAAAGCTATGCATGTTCACATGAAAGGACAATAGAGAGGGTGTATAGCAAGAGACGCTAGCATGGACTAGCAAGAATTTCCAAGATTTCATGTAATTATATCCAAATAATGGAACAAGCACTTTTCAAAAGTCATTTCAAGAATTGGCTATCATGTTATCAAGCAAGCAAGTAAATACCCCGTCCGGGCCACACATGTCATGTCACATCAAGTCAAGTACAAGTATAAGAGTTTGTGGAAATGTCCATTCAAGCAAGTCATGCACTTCGGTGCAATGCGACACCATGATCAATAATAGCTCCCATGGGCACAATTACTCTCGGGTGCTTCTCCCAAGATTAGATCGGGCCCGTATATGCGCCAGCATTGAATCATGTATTTCGACATCCACTTTAGTTATCACCAATATAAAATTTCAACGGAATTAACCTTTGTAGGAATATAAGGTAGATCTTGTGGAATAGAATCACAAGGATAGAAATTACATGTAAGGACATACTACAGTCGAGTCGTTATAATCGCGATACTCGTAGAAACTGGGTGGATTTGGCTCCCTAGTGGGTGCCATGACATTAAGAATAAGCCTCCATATGTACATGGGTGCTTGTTCTTTGAACATGATCAAGCAAGAAGAACTAGTGTCCACACGTAGGGCACTAAATCTTTGAGTGATGGCAATGGTATGGTTTCCATTCCATTAACTTAAGAAACATTCTGAAGGTATCCAACTAGCATACCATGAGGGTCGGGTTACCATGTTTCTCCAGAGTGACATGGCAATCAAAAAGTGACATATGTATTAGTGGTACAATCTGCTCAATCGGCCTTGAGGGAATCCAAGGCTACGAGGAGTCGTATGGAAGTCCCAATGACTAACTTACCAGTCCGAAGGAACGGAATGTCCAACGGAGGGCTCGTATGTCACCAAGAGTTGAGGGGTAATCGATAAAACATCGTGAAACATGGGACTGTACTCACGGAATAAAATATAGTAGCTATATACATAACCCACTGTAAAGGGTTACCGAAAACATTCGGAAATTAGAAATTCAGGTAAATGGCACTTGAGATCAAGTCTTCAATTTATGAATTAGTGCCCTGGGCAGGGTCGCTAGTTCAATATATAACGACTGTTCATTCAGTCGTTGTATCCAGGTTCTAAATATATTAATTTCTAAAATTCTAGAAATTATGTAAATGGCGCCTTGGCTTAAGTCTTCAATTCAGTAAGTAGCGCCCTAGTCAGGGGCGCCATATTTCAAAATAACGGTAGGGTGCATGTCGTTATTTCAATATTAGTGTAATTTGGTCATGAACAGTAGCACTTCTTCAATAAAAATAATTTTGCAGGAACAAGTACATGGACAGGTAGAGAAAAATAGCAAGAATCTAGCAGTATACTCATGCATTAGATTAGATGTCATGGTTCATAGTTATTAAATTTTGAACATGTGTAATTATTAATTAACCAACTAATCTGACGACTATTTGCACGGTCGTTATATCAAATAGCGCCCTAGATGGAGGCGCCTTCTACTGAAACTTCCAGAAACATTACAAAACCTACTGAAAACAATCTAACAGACCTATATGCATGATCATGATCTGATAACTATTAGATTGGGCTTGTACTTGAGAACACCTACCTTGATTGGTGATTTGGATGATGGAAACGTGAAGAGAACGAAGATCAGTAAAAAGAATAACCCTTGAAACGATACTCTATTTGCAACAGAGAAACTAGACAACGGCAGCAGGAAGAAGATAAAAGAGTATCAACAACAGCAGCAAGCTTCGTCCAGCAGGAAAAAGAAACCAAAGACACAACAGCACGAGAAAGAGCAGCAAGTCCTTCGGCAGCTTTAGGGATGAAGAAGAGGGAGGAAAGCTTCCTGCTTTCTTCACGTCTTCTAAGGAAATCTTCAGAAGAAGAAGCTTATAGCATCTCCACGAACAACACACGAATAGCAGTAGAAGTATAGGAAACAGAAAGGCTTTCTTCTCCTTTGAAGCAGCACGTAGGTAGACGACGGAAATGACCAACAGCAGGATGTCTTTGAAAATTTGTGCTAATAGGGGGTTCGATGGAGGGGGTTTGGTATTTACAAAGAAGGGATTCGATCGTGGATTAGAGTTTGATTGGTATTAAAATTTTCGTGGAAGAATCCTATTGTTATTTAAACTTCCCTACGTGTTAATCCTTCTATATCAAGACCTTCCCGATCAGCCACTACTTCCTTGTTCGAACAAGACTCTACAGTCGACTTACCAATTTTCCTACTACAAGGAAATAGCGCCTAAGATAGGGGCGCCCTTCAGGTAATTGGCGCCCACATGAGGGGTCTTCAATTCTTCAATTAGCGCCTTCTTGAGGGGTCTTCAATTTATGAAATGGCGCCTTAAGAGGAGGCGCTATTCATCTTTGGCCCATTTGTTATATGGTTTAAGTGTAAGGCCCATTTGATATAAATATATGAAGTGGTTTAAGTGTATATATATATAGGTTGGGCTTTGAACATTGGTTTAGTTTTCAATCCATTTAAGATTTCCTTCCTTCAATTTACCAGGGTTGCTACACCCTCCCCCACTTGAAAAGAATTTGGTCTCCAAATTCAATTGTATATAGACGTGGAGGGTGTAGAGAACATACCGTTCTTAAATAAGTCAGGAAATATTTTCTTCATGGACTTCTCGGTCTCCCACGTGGCTTCTTGTTCCGAGCATTTGTTCTATTGAACCTTGACCATGGGAATTATCTTGTTCCTTAATACACATACCTCGCGATCAAGGATCTTCATGGGTTTTTGTTCATAAGTGAGATCCTTTTGTATCACCAGGTCTCCATGATCTATGACATGTGACAGATCGTGCACATATTTTTTCAACATAGATATGTGGAAAACATTATGGACGTCGGATAATTGAGGAGGTAAGGTAATACGGTAAGTAACCTCGCCAACTCTTTCTAATACCTCAAAAGGTCCGATATACCTTGGTGTAAGCTTGCCCTTAACACCAAATCTCCTGATTCCTCGGCCTGGAGAAATTTTTAAGAATACATGATCTCCGACTTGGAATTCGGTATCTCTTCTTCGGTTATCAGTATAAGCCTTTTGTCTAGTTTGAGCTACTCGATGTCTTTCTCTAATCAGTTGGATCTTCTCTGAAGTATCTCTCACCATGTCTGGGCCTAGTACTTGTTTCTCGCCAACTTCATCCCAGCATAAGGGTGATCGACAACTTCTTTCGTATAAGGCTTCGAAAGGTACCATCTGTATACTTGCCTGGTAGCTATTGTTGTAAGCAAACTCGACCAAAGGCAAGTGATCATGCCAGCTTCCACCAAAATCAATGATGCAAGCTCTGAGCATATCTTCTACTACCTGATTTATTCTCTCGGTCTGACCATCCGTCTGAGGATGAATGGCTGTACTAAAGTTAAGTCTTATCCCCACGAATGTTGTAGACCCTTCCAAAAATAAGAAGTAAATCGAGGGTCTCAGTCAGACACGATTGAAACAGGAACTCCATGAAGTCTGACTATCTCCTTGATGTATAGTGCAGTAAGAACGTCAATTGACCATCGACTCTTGATTGGCAAGAAATGTGCCGACTTGGTCAATCGGTCTATAATGACCCAAATTCCATCATGTTCTCCTTTAGATTTAGACAGTCCCAATATAAAGTCCATACCGATATCCTCCCACTTCCACTTGAGAATATCAAGAGGATGAAGCTTACCGGCAGGTTTTTGGTGTTCCGCCTTAACTTGCTGACAAGTGAGACAACGAGATACAAAATCCGCTACCTCTCTTTTCATGTTAGGCCACCAAAATGTCTGCTTCAAGTCTTGGTGCATCTTGGTAGATCCAGGATGAATAGTGTACCTTGATCTCTGAGCTTCTTCTAATATCTTCTTCTTTAGTTCTACACAATCGGGCACACAAGTTCTTTAGGACTTCTATCTTCCCTTGATTTCCAGGATGAATAGTGTACCTTGGTAGATCCAGGAATAATAGTCTTCCATCTGCTATTAGTTTGAAATCAGATCGCTCTTCTATCTTCCCTTGATTTCCACTAATACTGGGTCATTGTCTTGAAGACCTTGTATTTCAGAGAGTAAATCGGGTTGTATCCTCATATGTGATAGTGTAACACACCTGTTCTCATTATTCATGCTTACGTTAAGCCTGGAGAATTATTCCAACAACTTCCACTCCTGAATCATACATTTGGATATTAACGCTCTTGCATTTCGACTGAGGGCATCGGCTATAGGGTTACCCTTTCCAATATGATATTGTATGGTGAAGTCGAAGTCTTTAAGATATTCCAGCCAACGTCTCTGTCGCATATTCAATTCCTTTTAAGAGAAGAGATATTTGAGACTCTTATGATCGGAGTATACATTGAATTGTACTCCGTATAGGTAGTGTCTCCAGATCTTTAATGCAAACACTACCGCAGCCAATTCTAGGTCGTGGACTGGGTAGTTCTCTTCATGCTTCTTCAGTTGTATGGAAGAGTAAGCTATGACTCTTCCTTGTTGCATTAATACACAGCTGAGGCCAATGCTAGATGCATCGGTATAAACCTCGAATTGTTCTCCTTCAAGTGGTAAGGCCAGGATCAGGGCAGTAGTCAAGTGATCCTTTAGATCTTGGAAGCTTCTTTCACAATCTTCGCTCCATTCATAACAGATCTCTTTGTGGGTTAGCAGAGTAAGTGGCACGGCAATTTTTGAGAAATCTTTAATGAATCGCCTGTACTAGCCTGCAAGACCCAAGAAACTTCAGATCTCGCTAGCATTGGTTGGTCTTTCCCAGTTCTTCACAGCTTCAATCTTTGCGGGATCTACTAATAACCCATCCTTGGAAATTACATGTCCTAGGAAGGATATTTCTTCTAGCTAGAATTCACATTTGCTAAGCTTTACATATAATTGAGTCGTCCTTAATATCTATAATAAAATCCTCAAATACTCTTCATGCTCTTCTTTGGTCTTTGAATAGATTAATATGTCATCAATAAAGACCACCACGAACTGATCTAGGTGAGGCCTGAATATGCTATTCATCAACTGCATAAAGACTGCGGGGACATTTGTTAGTCCGAAAGGCATAACAACAAATTCATAGTGCCCATACCTGCTTCTGAACGCGGTCTTATGAATGTCCTCATCTTTGATTCTCAGTTGGTGATATCCTGACCTGAGATCAATCTTCGAGAAATACTTAGATCTAGATATCTGGTCAAATAATTCATCAATTCTCGACAGTGGATACTTATTTTTGATAGTGAGATGATTCAACTATCGATAGTCGATGCATAGCCTCATGGATCCATCCTTCTTCGTTACAAATAATACAGGCACTCCCCATAGGGAAGTGCTTGGTCTAATAAATCCCTTCTTTATAAGCTCCATCAATTGTTCCTTTAACTCTTTTAGCTCAGCAGGGGACATCCTATAAGGTGCCTTAGAAACTGGACCAGCACCAAGGACTAGGTCGATGGTGAAGGCCACTTCTCTTTGTGGGGGTAATCCAGGCAAATATTCTGAAAATACATCTAGAAACTCCTGAACTATCGGGATGTCTTCTATCTTGGTCTCCTTAGTCTCCTTTATGGTGACGAAAGCAAGGAAAGATATACACCCTTTCCTTATAAGCTTGCTAGCTCAGAGAGCCGAAATAAGAGGTGACTTGTTCCGACTCTTAGGGGTAGTGTAGAAAAGTTCTGGGAACTCCTTAAAAGTTACCTTGCCTTCACGGTAATCGACAACAGCCTTATGTGTAGATAGCCAATCGACTTGTAAGATAACATCGTATCCCTTTAAATCTAGACATATTAAATTTGCTGGCAGATTTTTCCCGTTTACCATAATTGTATAATTGGAGTAGTGGTGTGAGATCTCAGATTCATTTCCGAGTGGTGTCGCAATTACTAGATCTATCCACTCTGATTTCATAGGTAATGGATCAGCAAACTTCTTTGAAACAAAAGAATGTGATGCACCGGTATCAAACAAGACATGGGCATACTTGGAACAAATCTTGAGTCTACCTTCCACTAGTCCGCCTTTCTCTTGTTCTGTCTCTTGAAGAGCTTGCAGACGTGCATTCTTCTTCACCGGACGTTTTTCATCTCCGGCTTGATCATTGAGTAGCGGACAATCGAGAATCTGATGTTCACGGCTCCCACAACGGAGGCAAGCTCCGAGTCTTCTCCAGCATTCCTCGGCCCTATGGCTGGTCTTGTCACAGTGTTTACACACCTCCTTGGAAGGTGTGGTAGTAATGGAGAAAGGTTTGGTCTTCTTGAACTTTTGCTCTTTGGAGGGAGTACCTCCATCATTGGCTCTCTTCTTATTGAAGGAGGGCTTGAAACTTCCAGGGCTTATAATAGGCTCTTTCTTGTTCTTCCCATGGATCATGTCGGACAGCTCTGTGGCATCTTCTAATAGTTGAGCTCTTCGAACCATATCCGAATAGACCAGAATGTCCATCGGTGCCAGTTGTGTGATATATTGGGGTCAAAGCCCATTGAGAAATCTTCTTGCTTTCATCATCTCGGTACTTACTAAATGTTTTGCATACCTTGACAGCCTAGAGAATTGGGCCTCATATTCGGCCACCGACAGAGTTCTTTGTTTGAGTGAGGCGAATTCTGCGGCTTTCTTCTCTTGCACTCGGTCGGAAAAGTATTTGTCATTGAAGTACTCGGTGAATTCAGCCCATGTGATGGGTTCTTCACCTAGGGTGGCTTCTACGGACTCCCACCAGGAACGGGCATCTCTTTCTAATTGGAACGTAGCTAGCAATACCTTCTCCTCATCCGTTCATTGCATAACACGGAATATCCTTTCCACTTCTCGGAGCCAGTGCTCGGCATCATCGGGATCTGATGATCCAACGAACCTTGGTGGGTTCATATTTCTGAAACTACGGTGGACATCACCAGCTCCACGGTTTCCTGCGCCTTGTGCCACTTGCTGTAGTGCCTGTGTCATGCCTTGAATAGTGCGTTACATGTTATGCCACTGAGCACGTTCGGTAGCCATCTTCCTACAACATTTATAATTAACTAATCAATATGAGATTGACCAAAAGTTTGAGTACCTAAGTTACCTCAACCCATGGTTCTACCCAAATCTCACTGGTTAAAGGTTTACGTCTATCCTTGGACTTGGGTTTCTAAGGAATTGAATATCCTAGACTCTGATACCACAAAAACTGTCACGCCCCGAGCGCGGAAGGAAACTGGAGACACGTGAGGAGTTTATATCAATCATGTTAATCAGAGCGTAAGTGTATTCGACACACAAAGATAGGGCATGCACAAGCAATGATAACCAAGTCCTTTATTAACCTTCGAGTATTCATATTACAACTCACAACGAAAGTACTAGGACTCAATAAAATAAAAGTACAATGGATGACTCAAGAAAATAGAAAAGATAGGACTATATAACGCATTGGCGGTTGGAATGGCTCTAAACTCTTCACTCTTGTCCATCCCCATCCGAATGAGTCTCGTCATCAGAATTATCTGAAAAATAGGGAAAAACACTAGGTGAGCGAATGCTCAGTAGGAATTATATCTCAAGTGCTAGCTTGCTTTAAGTAAATTACATGTTGCATGGAATGCAAGTAAAGCTATGCATGTTCGCAAGAAACGACAATAGAGAGAGTGTATAGCTAGAGACACTAGCATGGACTAGCAAGAATTTCCAAGATTTCATGTAATTATATCCAGATAAGCGAACAAGTACTTTTCACAAGTCATTTCAAGAATTGGCTATCATGTTATCAAGCAAGCAAGTAAATACCCCTTCCGGGCCACGCATGTCAAGTCACGTCAAGTCAAGTACAAGTATAAAAGTTTGCGGAAATGTCCATTCAAGCAAGTCATGCACTTCGGTGTAATGCCACACCATGATCAATAATACCTCCCATGGGCACAAGTACTTTCGGGTGCTCCTCCCAGGACCAGATCGGGCCCTTATATGCGCCAGCATTAAATCATGTATTTCGACATCCACTTTAGTTATAGCCAATATAGAATGTCAACGGAATGAACCTTTGTAGGAATATAAGGTAGATCTTGTGGAATAGAATCACAAGGATAGAAATTACATGTAAGGACATACTACAGTCGAGTCGTTACAATCACGATACTCGTAGAAACTGGGTGGATTTGGCTCCCTAGTGGGTGCCATGACATTAAGAATAAGCCTCCATATGTACATGGGTGCTTGTTCTTTGAACATGATAAAGCAAGAAGAACTAGCGTCCACACGTAGGGCACTAAATCTTTGAGTGATGGCAATGGTATGGTTTCCCTTCCATTAACTTAAGAAACAATCTCAAGGTATCCAACTAGCATACCATGAGGGCTGGGTTACCATGTTTCTCTAGAGTGACATGGCAATCAAAAAGTGTCATAGGTATTAGTGGTACAACCTGCTCAATCGGCCTTGAGGGAATCCAATGGTACGAGGAGTCTTATGGAGGTCCCAATGACTAACTTACCAGTTCGAAGGAATGGAATGTCTAACGGAGGGCTCGTATGTCACCAAGAGTTGAGGGGTAATCGATAAAACATCGTGAAACGTGGGACTATACTCACGTAATGGAATATAGTGCCTATATACATAACCCACTGTAAAGGGTTACAGAAAACATTCGGAAATCAGAAACTTAGGTAAACGGCGCCAGAGATCAAGTCTTCAATTTATGAATTAGCACCCTGGGCAGGGTCGCTAGTTCAATATATAACGACTATTCAGTCAGTCGTTGTATCCAAGTTCTAAATATATTAATTTCTAAAATTCCTGAAATTATGTAAATGGCGCCTTGGCTTAAGTCTTCAATTCAGTAAGTAGCACCCTAGTCAAGGGCGCCATGTTTCAAAATAACAGCATGGTGCATGTCGTTATTTCAATATTAGTGTAATTTGGTTATGAACAGTAGCACTTCATTAATAAACATAATTTTGTAGGAACAAGTACATGGACATGTAGAGAAAAATAGTAGGAATCTAGCAGTATACTCATGCATTAGATTAGATGTCATGGTTCACAGTTATTAAATTTTGAACATGTGTAATTATTAATTAACCAACTGATCTGACGATTGTTTGCACGGTCGTTATATCAAATAGCGCTCTAGATGGAGGCGCCTTCTATTGAAACTTCCATAATAAAAAACCTACTGAAAATAATCTAACAGACCTATATGCATGATCATGATCTGATAACTATTAGATTGGGCTTGTACTTGAGAACACCTACCTTGATTGGTGATTTGGATGATGGAAACGTGAAGAGAACGAATATCAGTAACAAGAATAACCCTTGAAACGATACTCTATTTGCAACAGAGAAACTAGACAATGGCAGCAGGAAGAAGATAAAAGAGTATCGGCAACAGCAGCAAGCTTCGTCCAGTAGGAGGAAGAAACCAAAGACACAGTAGCACGAGAAAGAGCAGCAAGTCCTTCGGCAGCTTTAGGGATGAAGAAGAGGGAGGAAAGCTTCCTACTTTCTTCACATCTTCTAAGGAAATCTTCAGAAGAAGAAGCTTATAGCCTCTCCACGAACAACACACGAATAGCAGTAGAAGTATAGGAAACGGAAAGGCTTTCTTCTCCTTTGAAGCAGCACGTAGGTAGACGACGGAAACGACCAGCAGCCGGACGTCTTTGAAAATTAGTGCCAACAGGGGGTTCGATGGAGGGGGCTTGGTATTTATAGAGAAGGGATTGGATCGTGGATTAGAGTTTGATTGGTATTAAAGTTTCCCTGGAAGAATCCTATTGTTATTTAAACTTCCCTACGTGTTAATCCTTCCAGATCACGACCTTCTCGATCAGCCACTACTTCCTAGTTCAAACAAGGCACTACAGTCGGCTTACCAATTTTCCTACTACAAGGAAATAGCGCCTAAGATAGGGACACCCTTCAGGTAATTGGCTCCCACATGAGGGGTCTTCAATTCTTCAATTAGCGCCCTCTTAAGGGGTCTTCAATTTATGAAATGGCGCCTTAAGAGGAGGCACTATTCATCTTTGGCCCATTTGTTATATGGTTTTAGTGTAAGCCCCATTTGATATAAATATATGAAGTGGTTTAAGTGTATATATATATATAGGTTGGGCTTTGAACATTGGTTTAGTTTTCAATCCATTTAAGATTTCCGTCCTTCAATTTACTAGGGTTGCTACACCATACATCCTTTGCATCTGCCAAACGTAATAAAAATCAGTAGGCATTGGCCTTAGGATCACACTAAGATTAGGTGCAGTTTAAGTTTATAATCATTTTTGTGGACTGGTGTTGAAAGGTAGAGGTCAACGGTAAATGCCATAAGCGGGTAAGTTGTTTTTAATTAGGTCCTTGCGAAAGCAAGGGGAGCCTCCCACTACCCCACCTCTTACCTGGCTAGTGGACAGACTTGGGAATAGGCTCAGACTATGTTTATATCACTTTGTGAAACAAAACATTTAGGTCTAGACCACACTTAGGTCATTAGGTTAATTTATGTGTTAACTTGTTTGTCTTTGCTTTAAAAAAATAAAAAAATAATAATGCAAAAAAAATATCTCTCTCTTCTCTTCTTTTCGTCCTAATGTAAGCATGGTAGAAGATCTCTACATCCTAAGTTACTAGGACCAATACCTGAAATTGAAAGGGTCTTACACCAAAGAAAACAACATCAACATCCAATGGCCGACAACCAAGACCCACCTAAGCAAATGAAGGATTATTTCACTCCCAATCAGTATCAACCTTCATATGGCATTCAGCTTCCCCAGAACCAGACCATTCAGTTTGAAATCAAATCCAGTACCATTCAAATGTTACCCCCATTCTATGGAAACATAAATGAGGACCCTTACAGGCACCTTGATGAGTTCCTACAAATTTGCTCCACTGTCAACATTCAACATTTTTCTAATGATGCCCTCAGATTGACTCTTTTCCCATTCTCTTTAAAAGACAAAGCTAAATATTGGTTGGGAACCTTGGGGAGACCTATTGAAACATGGGCTGATATGCAGAAAGAATTTCTTAGGAAATTTTACCCCATAGGTCGCACCAATATAATGAGAAGGGCTATCACAGGATTCACTCAAAACCCAAGGGAGCAAATCCATGAATCTTGGGATAGACTAAAGGAATTGCTTAGAAAATTTCCCCATCATGGTTTGTCCCGGTGGTAAATCGTTCAAGCTTTTTATGAGGGATTGTCCGAACAATATCGGCAAATGGTGGATGCATCATGTGGGGGGGCTTTCATGTGCAAAAGTGAGGATGAAGCGTATAAATTGTTTGAAATGCTCAGTGAAAATTCCATCAATCATGCCTCTTTGTCATCTTATGAACGATCAATTGAGTCCTTGAAACGGGCTGGGCTTTATGAGATAAAGAATCGTGGGGAGCACGAGGCTAGGATGGACATAAATTTCATCACCCAAAGATTGGATAAGATGGATATCATGGCCCAGAAAATGAAGAAGGTAGAGTCAATGGCCCATAAGTTAGACCAACTCCTGGCTCTTAATAAGCAAGAGCCCACCTTCCAATCCATACCAAATCCATACTCGGATCCCACACCCCATGAGCTGTGTGTTCTATGTGCTAGCCCGGACCACCATGTGTCCGATTGTTCTACCGCAGCCCAACTCCCACCTTTCATCCAAGAACAAGTTCAGGCTGCTCAGGGGTTCATCAAACCCAATTATGATCGTTACTCTAACACTTACAACCATGGCTGGAGAAATCACCCCAATTTTTCTTGGAAAAATCAACCAGTTCCATCTCAACCAACAAATCTGTCCACTTCTGAGGCCCCAAAACAATTCATCCAAAATTAATTCCAAAATCAACAGAATTTTCAAGGAAATATCTATGCTCGAGGGTCACAGGCCCAATATAGTACTCCAACCCTGGTCTAGTATCCTTAGTCCCAATACCCTCCTTTCCTTCTCAATCATGCCCAAATTCCATACCAACAACCTCCTCAGTCCAATTTTGATGAAAAATTTGAGTAACTCCAACAATTGATATTGACTCAACAATAGTCCATTGCAAAGTTGGAAAGCCAACACGGGCAACTTGCGGAAACTAATATGAGGAGAGAAGTGGGTCAATTACCCAGGCAGCCTGTGGCTAACCCGAGAAATCAGCCTCCAGGTTTTCCTCCACGAGTAGGTCTCCTACCTCAACCTGGCCCGCCACCACCTCCACCTAAAGGTCCACAATTCAAAAATGCTAAAGCTATTTCAACCCTTAGGAGTGGTAAGACCTTGGAAGATCTCTACAAAACTAGGGAGGAAGGAGAAACTTCAGCCCAGGAGACTCAACAAGATGAGAAGGAGGCCGGAGAAGAACCTATGTTGGAGACGGATCTTAAAGGAAATAAGAAAATAGGAGAGGAGCCCAGCACTTACCAACCTAAGGTACAATTCCCAGATGCGCTAAAATCAAAGAAAAAGCCACCGGCCCAAAATGAGGAGTTAATGGAACTATTTAAACAAGTGCATATCAACATTCCACTCCTTGATGCCATCAAATATGTCCCGGCCTATGCCAAATTTTTAAAGGAACTTTGCACTCCAAGAAGGGAACCAAGAACGGCTCCTAAGAAAGTTATGTTACCAGAGGATGTAAGCGCGGTGGTGATGAATCACGTCCCAAAGAAATTGAAGGACCCCAGAGCTCCACTGATTTCTTGTAACATAAGTGGTGCGACATTTGAGCGAGCACCCCTTGATTTAGGGGCCAGTGTCAATCTTTTACCCACCTTTGTCTATGAAAAATTTGATTTAGGGGAGCTTAAACCTACCTCCATCATCCTTCAACTTGCTGATAGGTCTGTCAAGACCCCACGGGGACTCATAGAAGATGTCATTGTTAAGGTTCATGAATGCTACTTCCCCATGGATTTCTTGATTCTTGACATGACCGCGTCCTAGTAACTTAGTCACACTCCTATCATTTTGGGACGTCCTTTCTTGGCCATGGCTAAGGCCAATATCAAATGTGCTATGGGGATGATGGACATGGCCTTTGAAGGCCAAAAAGTCTCGTTAAATGTGTTTAAAGCTTCTCAATACCCAGGCTAGGATGTAGAATGTCACTCTATTGACATTATTGAGAAATTAGTGGAAGATGGTCTAAGTTTTTTCCATGACCCTTTAGAGGAAGCAAATGCGTTACATGATTCTCCGACACTTCCAATGACATGGTCCATGGTCGAACTACTGCCTGCTTTGCAAATTGCACCTACTCTTCCTTCGCTTGAAAATCCTCCACAGCTTGAGCTTAAATATCTCTAAGATTCCCTAAAATACGCCTTTTTAGGTCCCGATCAAACCTTGCCAGTCATCATTGTCTCTGATCTCACCCCTACTCAAGAAACTCAATTGCTAGATGTGCTTAAGACTCATAGGGGTGCCATAGGTTGGACGGTGGCCGATCTTAAGGGAATTAGTCCTTCGACTTGCATGCACCATATTTATTTAGAGGAAAATGCTTAGCCAAGTCGAGAGATGCAAAGGAGGTTAAATCCAAACATGAAGGAGGTGGTAAAGAAGGAAGTTGTTAAGTAGTTAGATGCAGGGATCATCTATCCCATTTTAGATAGCAAGTGCGTGAGCCCAACTCAGGGTGTCCCTAAGAAATCTGGGCTGACAGTGGTGAAGAATGAACAAGGGGAAAAGGTGCCCACGCAGCTCACTACCGGATGTAGAGTGTGCATAGATTATAGGAAGCTCAATGCCATGACTAAGAAAGATCACTTCCCACTCCCATTTATTGACCAAATCTTGGAAAAGTTGGCAGGTCAAAAATACTTATATTTTCTCGATGGGTATTCTGGGTATAATCAGGTGGCAATTTACTCGGAAGATCAAGAAAAGACCACTTTCATGTGCCCCTATGGCACGTTTGCTTTTAGGAGAATGCCATTTGGCCTCTATAATGCACCTGCTACTTTCCGAAAGTGTATGATGGCAATTTTTTCGGATTTGGTGGGAGAAGTCCTTGAAATTTTCATGGATGATTTTTCAATATTTGGGGACTCTTTTGAAAATTGCCTTGCAAATTTGAGGAAGGTACTTGAAAGGTGCATTGAAATAAATCTTGTGCTAAGCTGGGAGAAGAGCCATTTTATGGTCAAAGAGGGCATAGTCTTAGGCCACATTGTGTCTGAACGGGGTATAGAGGTAGACAAGGCAAAAATTGATCTAATCTCTAATCTTTCTCCCCCTACCTCCGTAAGGCAAGTGCACTCTTTCTTAGGCCATGCCGGTTTCTATCGCCGGTTCATTCAGAACTTCTCCACAATTGCTCGACCTTTAACTCGTCTCCTATCAAAAGATGTCTCATTCCACTTTGACGAGTCATGTCTGGAGGCTTTCAATTCCTTAAAGGCAACCCTCACTAAAGCTCCAATTCTACAAACTCCAGATTGATCGCTGCCTTTTGAAATTATGTGCAATGCCTCAGATTTTGTAGTGGGAGCAATTTTGGGACAAAGGTTTGATAAGTGTCCCATAGTGATCTATTATGCAAGTTGCACACTCGCCAATGCTCAAAAGAACTACAACACTACGGAGAAAGAGTTGCTGGCCATAGTTTTTGCCCTGAAAAAATTCAGATCTTATCTTTTAGGGGCAAAAGTCATCATTTACTCTGATCACTCAGCCTTGAAGTATTTGTTGTCTAAGAAAGAAGCCAAACCCCGACTTATTAGATGGATTCTACTTCTTCAAGAATTCGTTTTAGAAATTCGAGATAAGAAGGGGTAAGAGAATGTTGTTGCAGATCATCTTTCTCGGATAGTTATACCAGAAAGTGCACCAATGCAAGACTCCTTCCCCGATGAGCATCTTTTAGCTATCTCTCACACCTCACCACCATGGTATACTCACATTGTCAATTATCTTGCGTTGGGCAAAATCCCTGAGGGATGGTCAAAGCAAGAGAGGGAGCACTTTTTCTCTAAAGCCAAACACTATTTCTGGGAGGACCCAGAACTGTTTCACATGGGTCAAGATCATATCATCATGAGATGTGTCCCCAAAGAAGAGCATCAAAGTATTCTGAATTTCTGTCACACTTTAGCTTGTGGGGGATATTTTTCGAGAAAGAAAATTACTGCTAGAGTCATGCAAAGTGGGTTCTTCTGGCCTACTCTTTTTAAGGATGCCTATGAATTTAGCAAGACATGTCTAAGGTGTCAAGTTGTGGGTAACAATTCGAGGAGAGACATTGTAATATCTTGGACCTTTCATATCCTTTTTCGTGGATCCCGGATCTGGTTTCTCAGAGTGTCCGGCTCCGTTGTGTCTGAAATTTCATTTCGGTCATCTTTCGTGTTTGGATCGACACGATCCGGAGTTGTTTCCAAGGCCCGGAAGCGTTCCGTGGCTTTTCCGCGTGTGTTTTTCGATTCCCGGTGTGTGTTTCGGTAATTCCTTCGGAACCTCGTTGCTAGTGAACCGGGTCGTTCACCTAGGCGAGAGTGGTACCGTTGCGATCGGTGCATTCCGAGGATCGCGGAAATGTAATTTTCAATTTTTCAGTATTTTTCAAAATTTTTGGATTTTCCTATAAATACCCCCCTTTTTCTATCTCTTCCCCACCCTCTTCTTCTTCTTCTTCCTCTTTTCTCCCCCACCGTGTGATGCCCTCTCTCCCTCTCTTCTTCATCCGACGAGACCACGGCGAGCCCCTCCTGCTGTAGATGGCTATGGGCGACGGCGTGGTGACAACGGCGACGGCGAGGTGATCGTGGAGGCGTACGTGAACCATGGGAGCTCAAGGAAGAACGAGGGTTTTCGAGCATTCTTCACGATTCGTGGTCGATTCGGCGCGTCTCGGGATGCAATTGAGGAAGGGTGACGTTCCCTAGCCTCTAGCTTTCATTTCCTGCGATTTGTAGGCCGAGGGGAGGCCGAGAGATGGGATTCCTTGCGGGTTTGGGGTTTTCCATAATTTGGGGAGAGCTCGCCCGATCTATGGATTTGGTGCATGATTTCACGTTTTGATGGCCTAGAATCATGATAGGAGTCCCCAGGGGTCTTCCCATTTGATTTCCCCCTCTCCGGTGGAGGCATGGGGGCGTGGCCAGTTTTTTTGGGCGTTTCTCACCTTTTCGCCCTCGGGCGGGTGTGACGGTCCTTCTAGTGACCGTCACACTATGTAACGTGCCCAGATGGGTGCGTTACAGCCCTGAGTGCAGCCAAGAGGGGTCTGTGTGCTGTACGGTCCCACGATAGACCGCCACGGTGCTGTGGTGCACCTAGGTTGGACCATCGGGAGGGTTCGATCGTTGGCTACGGACCGTTGGTTTTTGACCGTTGGGGGTCAAGGCATGTGACGCACCTGGCTTGGCGCGTCACAGCCATGTGACGCCCCTATGTGGGTGCGTTAGAGCAGATGCTGTCACGCCCCGATCCTTTATTACAGCGGAAGACTAACTCGGGGAGCGCGAACAGTCGGCATGGTAAGCCTCTTGCAAGCAAGAATGATCAGAGCGCAAGATAATCACACACATAAATGCAATTGCACAATATTTACTCAAACCCCAACTTTATTTCATAATAATCAAGTACAACCACTAATTCAACTTCCATTATGTACTAGACTCAAGAAATAGGAAAATTACATAGACTCAATCTAAACAATTTAGACTTCCTAAGTCTTCACTCTCATCTTGACAATACTTTCATTCGCTCTCGGACTCGCTACTTGCATAACCCGAATCCGAATTCGAATCACTTTCATTTCCTGAAAAGATTGGAAATAGGTAATGAGCACACTTGCCCAGTAGGTATCTTCACATCAACATGAAGGCACTATTAAAGTAATTAACAATTTAGCTCTAAAGAATAAGGTAAAAATCATGCGAATGCGCTCAATCACGCGATTAAACCAAAGTAACAAGACGATCAAGTAAGTTAGAATGAGAGCAAGTACAAACTAGCAAGAATGTAACAAGGACATGATATTGGCCTTTCATGAACAAGAATGTATCGAGAATGTACTAGTACGCCACATAATCATCACTCTAGTATCTTTTACTGATGAGCAAGTACTTCGTGAATTTCTGTGGAATATCAAGCAAGAAAGTCATGTACAAGAATGTCATGTCATGCCATATTGTGGATTTTCACTTATTTTTAGATAAAGTACTCCCAGCGCAATGCGACGTCAGTAGCATCATACCCCATGGTTTATACTCGTATGTTTTCGACAATCAGCCGAGGGGACTCGCATAGAGCCCTTGAACACAATCAGTGCTCGATCGCATCTTCAAGTATAAATCAAGCTTTTTCCACACATGTAACAATAAAGTATGGCCAAGAATGTAATAAGTTCAATAAGCTCATGATAATAATAATTCAATGAATGAATGCTTTAATAAGAATCATGAGAAATCAAGAATGACTTAAGCAAGGTTATGCTTATGGAAATAAATTGATAGCATAACGGAACATTCTTTATTTTAGATTTCTTGATCAATATGATAAGTTCCTGATCATTAATAGTCCATCTAGAAACCTTGGAATATCAACCCTTGGTCCACCTTGGGTTAAAATACTCAAGCAGTGTGACGGTCGTGTACTGGGCCGTTACATGATGTGACGCTCCAATATTGGGCCGTTACTTGTGCCTGATGGTCCAACATAGAGTCGTTACATTACTGATATCCAAAAACATCGATAGTGTAATCTAATCAATGGGTTTTAATGGTACAACTAACTCGGCGTCCTAGTGGGAATCCCAAGCTCGCGGAGAATTACGGAGGCCTTGAAACAAGATTTCCTAGTCCATTGGAAGGAATATCTAATAGAGAGGTACTCATGTCCAAGAATAATGTTCCTATAGTGCAAAGTGTAACTAATGGACATATATCAGAATATGCGCCATATACTTAAAGAAATGACTCTTTAGAAAGAAAAGAATGTGTAACAATGTGAAACCAAGATAAAACTCCGTCAATACAACATTGGAAAAATCATGATTTAGAATACAGAACTATAGAGTTTTAGCCAATGAAATTAGCATAACTAAAAATAACCTAAGACACATTAATCATGGAATTTAATTATGAATCAGTAAATATACTTGAAGTCATGATAATATGTCAATCTTAGCTATCTAAACTTATTTATAAGTAAACTTAACTGGTTATTATTCTACCTTGGGCTGGCAGAACACAGGGGTCTGACGGTCTAGGATAGGCGCGTTACAGTGCTTGTGACGGTATATCGAGGGGCCGTTACAGTGGTGTAACGCTCCTGCTAGGGTGTGTTAGAGACAATAGAATAATAAAAGCACAACATGGTGTGACGGTCTATCGTAAGGCCGTTACATTCATGTGACGGTCTTACGTTGGTGCATCAGAGAATCTGCTGGCAGTAAACTAAGTAAAGGTTTATAAAAACATAACGTGCATGGAAATCAAAATACTACCACAGTCCTAGTCATGATAACGAAGTATAGGCCAACTATATGCATGGGTTTAGTGAATAGACATGATAATATCTTTTAATTTCCATTTAGGGCTAAGAGATGTATGAATGTATGAAATTCTTAGTCTAGAATGCATGAAATCAAGCACAACCAGAGGGCTTTTATTCCTAACAAGTTGTTTTTGCCAATCATGAGATAACCTACCTCTTCTAAAACCTTTAAACTTCGAATTTGATGTTAGGTGCTACCTTAGTCTCTTGTACTTCTTGTGATAAATCAGTAACTTCAATTTGCTCTATTTCCTTAGCCTCTTGATCTAAGGATGTGAAATTTTGAAGGTAAGAAGAAATTATTGGGAACAAAAAGTTCTAAAGGATTGAACTCTAATTACCTCGTTTAGACGTCCTAATTTCAGGGGACTTGCATTCAGATTCCTGGGTTGCTAAGGTTGAATCAACAACTTTGGAAGCTTTTATCTCCTTGGTTGCTTGATCTCCTAGCATGAAATTTGGAGAACTATTAATATAATGTATACTAAACAAAATATTCTAAAGAACTTACCTGAAATTATATCTCGTTACCTTGATTCTTCACGAGCCAAAAGTATGGGTCACTCAGTTCAAAACGAGGTCCTATTTATAGGGTTTTGGCTAGGGTTTAAAGATTAGATCGATTCTAGAGTCCTTAATTTGCCAGAACCTAATCCCTAAGAGTCCTTAGTAATGTTATAAGCTCTCCCAAGTCGATCTCTTGTAGATAAGATCCCAAATTTCTAATCTTTTTGCTCGTTCTTTCTTTCACGGAACTGTCAGAGTGTAACGCATCAGCCTAGGTGCGTTACAGGGCGGTGGCGGTCGCCCGATAGACCGTTACATTCAACGTGTATAGAGTTTCAATTTAATAAAACTCTTTTATTCGTTTATCCACATAATTATCTTATATAAATAGTATTTATCCTTAAAATACGTGAATAAAATTACCCTTCTAGAATATGGGCCAAACTTGATGGACTTGGTCCATAAACCTTTTGGATAATAATTAGATAGGCTAGGTTAACTAATTAGCCTAATTGAGCCTTATAATGACTTATTAATCCAACAACCCCTTCATTAATATATTTAAGCCTTTATAATTTTTAAAAAATTATTTTAAAATTCAAAAATTATATATATATATAAATTCTAGGGCACTACACCCTCCCCCACTTAGAAGAATTTGGTCCCCAAATTTAATATATAGATTTCGGAGAGTGTACTTACAGTTAAATAATTCTGGAAATCTTTTCCGCATGGCTGCTTCGGTTTCCCATGTTACTTCATATGGCCATGTTTCCTTCCATTGAATCTTGACCATAGGAATAACCTTATTTTGTAGTTGACGCACTTCTCGTTCCAGAATCTTTATTGGCGTTTGCTCGAACGTCATATCATTCTGAATCTCCAGATTGTCATAAGTGATAATATGGTCAGGATCATATACATGCTTCTTCAGCATAGAGACGTGAAATACGTCATGAACTCTTGCTAATTGTGGAGGTAAAGCCAGACTATAAGCCACTTCACCGACCCTTTCAAGAATTTCAAATGGGCCAATGAATCTTGGAGTTAATTTGTCTTTAATGCCAAATCTCCGAATACCACGACCTGGAGAAACCTTGAGATATACGTGGTCTCCTATTTGAAATTCCAAGTCACGTCTTCGATTATCAGCATAAGACTTTTACCTATCTTGTGCCATTTTCATTCTTTCTTGAATGAGCTTGATCTTCTCTGTAGAATCCCTGATAAGATCGGGGCCTAAAAATTGCTTTTGCCATATTTTATTCCAACATATTGGTGATCGACAGCTTTTTCCATATAGGGCTTCAAAAGGTGTCATTCGTATGCTAGCCTGATAGCTATTGTTATATGCAAACTCTACTAGAGGCAAGTGATCATGCCAACTACCTCCAAAGTCGATAGCACAAGCCCTAAGCATATCTTCTACTACCTGATTCGTTCTTTCCGTTTGACCATCTATTTGTGGATGAAAAGCTGTGATGAAATTTAATCTAGTCCCTAGTGAATGTTGTAGACCCTTCTAGAATTGTGATGTGAATCGAGGATCTCTATCAGATATAATAGTGACTGGGACACCATGTAGTTTGATAATCTCCTATATGTATGATGCTGCTAGAATATCCACAGACCATCGACTCTTTATTGGTATGAAGTGTACATATTTAGTCAATCGGTCTATGATTACCCATATTCCATCGTTTCCACCTCTGGTCTTGGGTAAACCCATAATAAAGTCCATCCCTATACTCTCCCATTTCCATTCGGGAATACTCACGGGGTGTAATTTACCTGCGAGTCTAAAATGTTCTGCTGTTACTTGTTGGCAGGTGAGACAACGGGACACGAAATTAGCTATCTCTCTCTTCATATTGGGCCACCAGAAATTTCTTTTGAGATTTTGATACATCTTTGATCCTCCTGGATGAATTGCGTATTTGGAATTATGCGCTTCATCTAGGATTAGTTTCTTCATAGCCTCATGATCTGGTACACATGTTCGGCCCTTAAATAACAATCTTCCGTCATTGGAAATATAAAAATCTGACCTTTATTCAATATTGGCTTTAATTTCCAGTAATATAGGATCATTATTTTGCAGCTTGACCAGATCGTCTATCAATGTAGGTTGAGCTCGGATATTAGCTATGAAACAATCTTCTTCCTTTATGTCAATATCTAAGTTCAACTGAGCAAATTGAGGAACAAGGTTGGTTACACTTATCATAAGACTTGATAGCATACCCATTGGTTTTCTGCTGAGTGCATTTGCTAAAGCATTAGCCTTGCCAGGATGATATTGAATAGCAAAATCAAAGTTTTTGAGATATTCTAACCATCTCCTCTGCCTCATGTTAAGCTCCTTTTGAGAGAATAAATATTTCAAACTTTTGTGGTCCGAGTAGACCGTGAACTTTTCTCCATAAAGATAATGACGCCAAATTTTTAAGGTGAAAATAATCGCTGCCAATTCCAAATCATGTACGGGATAGTTTTCCTCGTGACGTTTCAATTGTCTTGAAGAATAACAGATTACTTTTCCATTCTGCATGAGAACGTATCCTAAGCCAATGCCAAATGCATCCGTATACACTTCGAATCCACCACCCTCCATTGGTAGTGATAAAATAGGAGCTGTCTTAAGATGATTCTTAAGATTGTGAAAGCTCTTTTCACAGTCCTTTGACTAGACAAAAGGGTTTTCTTTTCTTGTGAGTCTAGTTAAAGGAACCGCAATTTTTGAGAAGTCCTTAATGAATCTCCTATAATAACATGCTAAACCCAGAAAGTTTCTTACTTCAGATACAGTCGTTGGCCGACTCAAATTCTTGACAGCTTCTACCTTAGAAGGATCCACAGCAATACCTTCTTTTGAGATAATGTGGCCTAGGAATGAGACTTCCTCGAGCCAGAATTCACACTTATTGAGTTTGACATAAAGCTTGTGTTCTCTATGTGTTTGTAAAGCTATTTTCAAATGTTGTTCGTGTTCCTCTTTTGTCTTGAAATATATCAAGATATCATCAATGAAGACGACGATGAACTAGTCCAGATATGGCTGGAAGACATTGTTGATAAGTTGCATGAATGCTGCTGGGGCATTAGTTAACCCAAATGGCATCACTACGAATTCATAGTGGCCATAACGACTTCGAAAAGCCGATTTATAAATGTCCTCTTCTTTAATTCTAAGTTGATGATAATCTGATATGAGGTCTATCTTAGAGAAATATTCTGCTCCTAAAAGTTGATCGAAGAGCTCATCATTAAGCGGGAACGGATACTTATTTTTAATTGTGAGTTGATTCAGTCACCGGTAATCGATGCATAGCCTGAGAGAACCCTCCTTCTTCTTGACAAATAGAACCGGAGCACCCCAAGGGGATGTGCTAGGTCTGATGAAGCCTTTGTCTAGTAACTCTCGCAACTGCCTTTTTAATTCCTTGAGTTCTGTGGGGGACTTCCTGTAAGGGGCTATAGAAACAAGTTATGCTCCTGGGATGAGTTCAATAGTGAAGTTCACTTCCCTCTCAGGCGTAAAATGGGTAATTAGGATGGAAACACATCGGGGAACTCATTTACAATAGGGATGTCTGCTAAGATAATCTCCTTGGATTCGGTAACAATGACATAAGCAAGAAAAGCTTCACATCCTTGCGAGATAAGTTTGCAAGCGTGAAGAGAAGATATGATAGTAGGATGCTTCTTGTACTTGATGCCAAAAAGATAATCTTGGAAGATCGGACTTTCGAAAGGATATAATCTTATTTCGGTAATTGATATAAGCATCATGATCTACAAGCCAATCTACCCCTAAAATGGTATTATAACCGTTCATGTCAAGGCATACTAAGTTTGCGGGGAGATTATGACCTTCTACTATCACTTTGATATCAGGATAATAGTCGGTAAGCTTTGTTCCAGAACCTAAGGGTGTGGAAATAGCAAGATCTGAAGGTAAGGGAAGTGATGCGATTGGTAATGTTTTAGCAAAAGTAATGGAGATAAAAGAATGAGAGGCACCCATATCAAATAGCAGAAATGCAGGACGAGAACAAATTTGAAGAGTACCTTCCATAAGCCCATCATCCCTGGGCGCTTCCTCTTCTTCTAGAACAACATTGAGGCGAGCCTGCCTCCTGCGTCCATTACCAGATGAATGGTCCTTCATAAGGGGGCATTTCGGCATGCGATACTCCCTGCTTCCATAACGTAAACAAGCGCTGAGACGCTTCCAACACTCCTCAGCTGAATGGCCGAATTTTTCATAAAATGTGGAAGCCGTGGCGACCTGCTCCTTCTCCTCCTTGACTTTCTTTTACTTATGGGAACTTCCACCATTCCCATTCCTAGTTCTCTTCTTACTATCACGGCTCTTGTAAGGCTCTGTGATGCTGAATTTCTCTTTCTTATAACGCCGATCTGAGCGTCAGCTAGACTCCTCTCCTTTCCCCTTTAATTTCTCGACCTTCTCCAAGGTCCCTTCACATAAATATGCTCGTTGAACCATTTCCGCATAAGTACGGATGTTTTGGGTCCCGAGCTGCTGAATGAAACCGGGTCGTAACCCGTCCATGAACCGATTAGCCTTCAATAAATCGATGCTGATAAGATGTGGTGCGTAAGGTGCAAGCCTTGAGGATTGTAGTTCATATTCGGCAACCGTCATCATTCCTTGCCGAAGAGCGGCGAACTCCATAGCCTTTCTCTTTTTTACGTGCTCAGAAAAGTACTTGGCACAGAATAGGGTAAGAAAACCATCCCAGGTATGAGGTGCATCGGCCGGAGGTGCCGGAACCGACTTCCACCATGTGCAAGCATCTTTGTTAAGTTGAAAGGTTACGAGACGCACCTTCTCCTGATCGGTGCATTGGGTCACATCAAAGATACGGTTCATTTCGTCTATCCAGTTCTCTACCTCGTCGGGATTAGAAGAACCATAGAATCACGGAGGATTTAAACTTCAGAAATTACGATGTAGGTCACCAGCCCTTGCCCCTGCACCACCTTGCGCTATGGTTTGCAATGCCTGAGTAAGGCCGGCAACTATTTGTTGCATGCCATCCCAATCTACACGATGAGCCATTCGTAAGATAAGGTACATGAGAGAAAAATAATAACTTGTTATTTCTCATGAAATTGGAGTGAAAAAAAATCAATCTTAAAGCTAATTAATTATCTTATCCCGGGCTCTACCCAATTCTCACATGGGTGTGAAAATTTCTTCCTTCGTTCAAAGGTATGGGTTCTTAAACCTTGGACTTTTCCTATGACATGACTCTTCTTCCTAAGTCCTGAGACTTAGGCTCTGATACCAACTTAACTGTCATGCCACGAGCCTTTATTACAGCGGAAGACTAACTCAGGGAGCGCGAACAGCCGGCATGGTAAGCCTCTTGCAAGTAAGAATGATCAGAGCGTAAGACAATCAAACACATAAATGCAATTGCACAATATTTACTCAAACTCCAACTTTATTTCATAATAATCAAGTACAACCACTAATTCAACTTCCATTATGTACTAGACTCAAGAAATAGGAAAATTACATAGACTCAATCTAAACAATTTAGACTTCCTAAGTCTTCACTCTCATCTTGACAATACTTTCATTCGATCTCGGACTCGCTACTTGTATAACCCGAATCCGAATTCGAATCACTTTCATTTTCTGAAAAGATTGGAAATAGGTAATGAGCACACTTGCCCAGTAGGTATCTTCGCATCAACATGATAGCACTATTAAAGTAATTAAAAATTTAGCTCTAAAGAATAAGGTAAAAATCATGCGAATGCGATCAATCACGCGATTAAACCAAAGTAACAAGACGATCAAGTAAGTTAGAATGAGAGCAAGTACGAACTAGCAAGAATATAACAAGGACATGATGTTGGCCTTTCATGAACAAGAATGTATCGAGAATGTACTAGCAAGCCACATAATCATCACTCTAGTATCCTTTGCTGATGAGCAAGTACTTCGTGAATTTCTGTGGAATATCAAGCAAGAAAGTCATGTACAAGAATGTCATGTCATGCCGTATTGTGGATTTTCACTTATTTATAGAGAAAGTACTCCCAGCGCAATGCGACGCCAGTAGCATCATACCCCACAGTTTATAATAGTATGTTTCCGACAATCAACCGAGGGGACTAGCATAGAGCCCTTGAACACAATCAGTGCTCGATCGCATCTTCAAGTATAAATCAAGCTTTGTCCACGCATGTAACAATAAAGTATGGCCAAGAATGTAATAAGTTCAATAAGCTCATGATAACAATAATTCAATGAATGATTGCTTTAATAAAAATCATGAGAAATCAAGAATGACTTAAGCAAGGTTATGCTTTTTTTTTCTCAATACCGGCCAAGCAGAATCAAGTCCAGTCGAGTGCACATTCCCCCAGAAGGGGAACATGTTCTCACTCCTCCAGACCGACCCTGTGACCAAAATTTTTTATTGATTATATGAAAGATAACAAAATCACCAGGGCATACCCCTGTCCATATCTACATCCAAGTAAACCAAAACTATAAAGCCAATCAGCTAATTACAATTACGAATAGTTGGCAATCTGCCCTTGTCCAACCTAAAAGCTCCCCTAGCCAACCGAGGAAGATCCCGCACATTTGTAAAAATTCTATTCACATGAGTCGAACATGCATAGGAGGCAAGGGCATCAGCAACTTGATTACCCTCCCTATATGTATGTTGCACCAAGACACCACACTTGAAACTTAAGTCAAGAATCTCATTCCACCAAGGAAAAATTAACCAACTAGGAGCCACTTTCCTTCGGACTGCAGCCACTAGAAGAGCACAATCAGAAAAAACAGCTTTCACCTATATACCTCCAGTAACAACTAAAGAAAGCCCATCATGAAGAGCCCTAGCTTCAGCTAAGATGCTGCTACCTTCCCCATAGTTGAAAGCAAAACAGATTTTCATATTACCAAATTGATCTCTAATACAACCACCACCCCCACATCTCCCCGGATTTCCTTTAGAGGCCCCATCCACATGCAGAGTAAACTGTGAAGAAGCTAGACTACATATAACAGCAATAGATCGCTTAAGATGAACTTTGGGGAATAGCCGGAATTGAGCCAAAATGTGCATCTGCTCATCTGAGATCATGGATGAAAAAGACAACTTGTCCAAAGCATAAGCAATAGTAGCAATAACTCTCCTTTTGATACTATACCCATTTGGAACAGCACCTTCAAACTTCAAAGCACATCTGAATCTCCAAATCTCCCATAGAATCAAAATAGCAGCATACATTCCAGTAAAGCTATAAGCAGACCGCAAGTTGGATCCAGCCAAAATATTCCAACATCGAATAGTTAATTGATCACACAGACTAATCTTGGCACTAATCAACGGGGAGATCCAATTCCATAATTCTGTTGCCAACTCACTCTTAATAAAAACATGGTTCAGGTCCTCTTGAGATGGATCTTTACAGCATACACATTTGGAAGCCAAAGAGATACCACATTCAGCCACCCTGCAGTCCACTGAAACCGCTCGGTGAAGGAGCTTCCAGAAAAATATAGCAACCCTCGGAGAGATACTAGAATGCCAAAGCTTAGCCCACGGGTGCCTAGCAATACTTGTCGGTCTTAACAACTTGTAGAAGGATTTAACCGTGAATTCTCCTATAAATGTACCAGTCCAAATACAGATATCAGTCCCTCTGCGCAGTTGAACATTAGACAACCAATTTGCATTATTGAGGAATGACCTGGCTGCATGGTTGGGGTCTTGAAGAACCTCCCTAACAGTCATCTGAGGCATAACCTGAATTCTGTTAATAGACCCCTGCTGAACTGTATTAATAAGAGGACCCTTACCCGTCCAATTGTCTTTCCAAAAGTCTACTCCATTACCATCACCAATCATCCATCTTGAATTATTAATAATGAGTTCCTTGGCATGTTGAAAAACACTAAGTGGCATACCAGTAGGAAAGGGCCTAAGACAATCATACAAACTGGTTTTAATAAACCTTTGTCGAGCATAAGATGACCAAAGAGAAGAACCATGTAAAATAGTCCACAAGCTTTTAGAAGCCAAGGAGACCTGAACTTGATTGAGGTCTCTAATACCTAGACCCCCTTCCAGATGTGATTTTTGAATGTTCTGCCAAGATATCTAATGACGACGCCTCAGAGTTTCAGACCCCTGCCAGAAAAAATTAGCACATAATCTATCAATCGTATAGATGATAGATTTTGGAATAAAGCAAGCTGAAGCCAAATAGATTGGGATGCTCTGAAGAACAGAATTAATAAGAATTGCACGCCCAGCTTGAGAGAGAAATTTAGACTGCCAACCCTCTAATTTCTGCACCACTTTATCCACAATGTATTTAAAATCCGAACATATGTATCTCCCTTTCTTTACCAGAATTCCCAAGTAGCAAAAACTAGTGGATTGAACCTTGTACCCAGTCAACAGATGTAGGGATTGCTTAAGAGAAAGAGGAGCCTTCTCAGATACCATAATATTGCTTTTGCCTATATTCACCTTTTGACCAGAACTAGCTTCATATCTGGCAATAAACTATAAAAATAATCACAAATTTTGTTTGCCAGCATTAATGAATATTAGAGTATCATCCGCATATAAAAGATAAGAAATTTGAGGTAAATTCCTTGGCCCATTATACCCTCTCAGAGAACCCAACTGAAATAGGGTAGCTAAACCACGGCTGAGCACTTCAGAGGCAATAATAAACAAGTAGGGAGCAAGGGGGTCACCCTGCCTGATGCCCCTACTAGATTTGAAAAAACCTGCCATAGCACCATTCACATTTACAGAGAACCAACAATTTGATAATATCATACCAATGAGAGAAGTAAATCTTGTGCAAAAACCAAACTTCCTCAGAACAGCCAAGAGAAAATCCCACTCCATTCTGTCATAGGCCTTAGCCATATCTAGCTTGAAATAGCATTATGACCCCTTACTTTCCTGTCTATGTCCAAGACTAACTGCCTGGCCAGAGCCACATTGTCAAGAATGTTGCAGCCTTTGATGAAAGCTCCTTGCTCCTTAGATATAAAATTGGGCAGCAGCAAGCCTAACCGCTTGGCAATGATAGATGAAATTACTTCATAAGAGAAATTACATAAGCTAATGGGACGAAAATCATTGAATGACCTTGGCTCCTGCACTTTAGCAACTAAAGTGATAATGGAGGAAGCCATACCTCTAGGAATAGGGAAACCCCTAAAAAAACATTGAACTGCAGCAATAACATCATTAGCAATAATATCTCATACAGTAGTATAGAAAACCCCTGAAAATCCATCAGGGCCAGGAGAACTTGAACCTTTGAGAGCCCAAACTGTTGCCCGGACTTCTTCAGCTTCTGGAACAGAACATAACAAGCTATTCTGCTCCTCAGTTATATAGTTTGGAATGCAGTCCAACATGGTCAAATCAATAACATGTTCCTCCGTGGAGAAAAGATTCCTGAAATAATTTTCAGCCTGATTCTGTAAAATAACATGATCTTCACACCATTGATCCGAATCCCCAATCTTCAGCCTTCTGATAAAACCCCTCCTTCTACGATACTGAACAACTGAATGGTAAAAGCAGTGTTCTGTCTCCACTTTCAATCCAATCTAATCTGGATTTTTGGTTCCAAAAAATTTCTTCCCTAAGGAGAGCATGTCGAAGATTAGCATTAGCTGCATGTAATTTGCTTCTATTATCAGTAGAAGGAGACATATCATAAGCCATTTGTTTAAGCTTCAATTCAGATTCAGCCAACTTGACATTTTTAAAGACATCACCAAAAACTTCCTTATTCCACTTGTACAAAGAAGCCTTGACAGCCTTAAGCTTAGAAGATAATCTAACCATGGCGTTGGGATGATCAACTTGGCACTGACTCCATGTATCAGAAACAACTTGAGTAAAGGAGGCATGAGAACACCACATCTTTTGAAATATAAATCTGGATGGACCAGATGTTTGACTATCAACAGTCATTAAGAGTGGAGCATGATCAGAGGGACCTCTAGGAAGATGCTTCACCAATAACTGAGGCAACTCAGACTGGCAGATGCTATTTAGAAAATTCTATCTAATCGAGCTCTGATATTAGCTGAACCCGTTCTATTATTGTTCCAAGTCAGAACCTCCCCTGAATAACCAGCATCATAAAGTCCCGCCGAACAAACAAAAGCATTAAAATCAGTCATAGAAGAAAGAGAAGGAGTAGCTCCACCCACCTTCTCCGAAGGTCGCATTACACAGTTAAAGTCTCCTCCAACAACCCAGGGCACCGAAATAGAAGCAACAAGAGTAGTTAATTCATTGAAAAGATCCAATCTGTGGGATGCATTGCAAGAAGCATATATAAAAGAGAAACAAGCAGTAGTATCAGAGCCCCTCTTAAGACCCAAAGATATTTGCTGAGTGGAGGAAGATAAGATCTCCAAATTACAACTCTCATGCCAAAAGACCCAAATTCTAGAGTCATTAGAAGAATTGACTGCAAACTTTTGCAATTTAATATATCTTCCCAGTTTGGAAGCTTTACCAGCATCCAACATTGGTTCACTAAGAGCAACCAGAAAGATTTTATTACTTTGAACTAGCCTTTTAAGACTTCTCCGGGAGTTGGAATTACCCACTCCTCTAATGTTCCAAATTAGAATAGGACTTATCATCGAGCACCTTTTCGGAGGTCACCCACCGATCTAGCTTTAGATCGTGTGATCATTCCCTCAACCTTTGGAAAACTCCCATCAGTTTCACCCTTTTCATATTCTTCAACTTGCAGAATCGAATTATCAAGCATGGCCTTATCCGCAATAGAAGTACCTACTTGTAAAAGATTTTGTAAATCCATATGCTCATCGACCCCTATTGGATTGGGGTGTCGACTCCCAACAGAGCCATCCTCCGCTGCCAATAAATCAAGATCAGTTGTTATTCTTTCTCCACATAAACCCTGAACTTCACAGCTATCATTTTGAAGGGAAAGGCTATGTTGTCTGTCATCCTGATCAGAGAATACATTTTGGTTTGAAAGGAGCTCCACAATAGTAGAAGTATTTTGAACAGAAAATTCTACTGATTGCCCATTATCAGAACTAGGTTCATAACTGCAACAATCCAAAGGCACAATAGGCTGAGTATGGTCTACATTATTAGTGTCTTTCATATGAACATCAGCTGAGTTACTACAACTAGGCTGGTCCCGAATATCAACATCAATTCCCTGCCTAGCAATTACAGCGTCTATGCCAACTCCTTCACCCAGTGAATGAAGAACAGAAAATCTATTCTCCTGATCGGACAAATGTCGAACAGGTTGAGGACCTGCTTGAACTAGTCGATAAATCTCCTTTGTACCCATATTCAACTTTTTTTGCAGAGGAAGCGGACGGCTGGTTTTGCTATGAATCTTTCTACAACTGTTAGTATCATGACCAATTCTATGACAATTCGAGCAAAGATGAGGCACCCGGTGATACCTAACTGTCTGCCAAAAACCTTGTCCATCCAGATCAATCCACAGACGCTCATTCCGCTGGGCAGCTAAATCCATTTCAACACAGACCAGAGCTTCAGTCGTGTCTGTCATGGCAATAGTTCTCTCATGTATACGGAGGACCTTCCCAAAATTACCAGCAATCGATCTGACACAATCTTCATGATATAAATTGACAGGGAGAGCCGGAAAACTGATCCAGACTGGAATCATTGGAGGATCCGAATCAAAATCAAAATCCATAGTCCATCGAAAGAAACGAAACAGAAAACCCTTTACATATAAATTCTTCTGCGTCAACAGCTTCAGAAAATCATCCTCACACTCAAAACGCAAGAGAAGATGTCGTTGGTTTAACCTACTGATAATGAAATCTGAACGGAGAGACAACCTCTGTATCAGACAACTTTTGATTTCCGGAATCGCTGGCCTCCCATATGAGCATTTGGCAACTAAAGCAAAAGAAAGGGGATGCATAGAAGCTTGTAAATCTTCCTTCGAGAAAAAAACTGCTGGTTCACCCCGATCAGTGAATCTCGGGGCCTTCACCGGAATGGCCACTTTCTCCTTCCTAGACGACTCAGCAAGGACTTGAGCAAAAGAAAGGCGGAGGCTAGGCAAAGGGATCAGAGGGGGAGCGGGATTCACCAAGATGGAAGGATCCAGAACTGAGGGCGGCGGGGGTTCCCCCACCGCCACCTCCATAACCAGCAGGAGAAAGACCGGAGCAACAGGCAGAGCCTCTCACTCTAGAACTTCTAGAGAGAGAATGATGATGCTTATGGAAATAAATCGGTAGCATAACGGTACATTCTTTATTTTACATTCATTATTTTAGGTTTCTTGATCAATATGATAAGTTCTAGATCATTAATAGTCCATCTAGAAATCTTGGAATGTCAACCCTTGGTCCACCTTGGGTTAAAATACTCAAGCAGTGTGACGGTCGTGTATTGGGCCGTTACATGATGTGACGCTCCAGTATTGGGCCGTTACATTAGTCTGAATCCAGAGCCAAGAAATCGGACTCAGTTGAATGTGACGGTCGTATATTGGGCCGTTACTTGTGCCTGACGGTCCAACATAGAGCCGTTACATTACTGATAACTGAAAACATCGATAGTGTAATATAATCAATGGGCTTTAATGGTACAACCAACTCGGTGTCCTAGTGGGAATCCTAGGCTCGCGGAGAATTACAAAGGCCTTGAAATAGGATTTCTTAGTCCATTGGAAGGAATATCCAATAAAGGGGTCCTCATGTCCAAGAACAATGTTCCTATAGTGCAAAATGTAACTAATGGACATATACCGGAATATGCACCATATACTTAAAGAAATGACTCTATAAGTAGAAAAGAATGTGTAACAATGTGAAACCAAGATAAAACTCCGTCAATACAACATTGGAAAAATCATGATTTAGAACACAAAACTATAGAGTTTTACCCAATGAAATTAGCATAACTTAAAATAACCTAAGACATATTAATCATGCAATTTGATTATGAATTAGTAACTAAACTTGAAGTCATGATAACATGTCAATCTTAGCTATCTAAACTTATTTAGAAGTAAACTTAACTGGTTATTATTCTGCCATGGGCTGGCAGAACACAGGGGTCTGACGGTCTAGGATAGGCGCGTTACAGTGCTTGTGACGGTTTATCGAGGGTCCGTTACAGTGGTGTAACGCTCTTGCTAGGGTGCATCAGGGACAATAGAACAATAAAAGCACAACAGGGTGTGACGGTCTATTGTAAGGCCGTTACATTCATGTCACGGTCTTACGTTGGTGCGTCAGAGAATCTGCTGGCAGTAAACTAAGTAAAGGTTTATGAAAACATAATATGCCTGGAAATCAAAATACTACCACTGTCCTAGTCATGATAACGAAGTATAGGCCAACTATATGCATGGGTTTAGTGAATAGACATGATAATATCATTTAATTTCCATTTAGGGCTAAGAGATGCATGAATGTATGAAATTCTTAGTCAAGAATACATGAAATCAAGCACAACCAGAGAGCTTTTATTCCTAACAAGTTGTTTTTGTCAATCATGAGATAACCTACCTCTTCTAAAACCTTTAAACTTCGAATTTGATGCTAGGTGCTACCCTTAGTCCCTTGTACTTCTTGTGATAAATCAGTAACTTCAATCTACTCTATTTCCTCAGCCTCTTGATCTAAAGATGTGAATTTTGAGGGTATGAATATGAAACTATTGGGAACAAAAAGTTCTAAATGATTGAACTCTAATTACCTCGTTTAGACGTCCTACTTTCAGGGGACTTGCGTTCAGTTTCCTAGGTTGCTAAGGTTGAATCAGCAACTTTGGAAGCTTATATCTCCTTGGTTGCTTGATCTCCAAGCACGAAATTTGGAGAACTATTAGTATAATGTATACTAAAGAAAATATTCTAAAGAACTTACCTGAAATTATATCTCCTTACCTTGATTCTTCACGAGCCAAAAGTAAGGGTCGCTCCGTTCAAAACTAGGTCCTATTTATAGGGTTTTGGCTAGGGTTTAAAGATTAGATCGATTCTAGCATCCTTAATTTTCCAGAACCTAATCCCTAAGAGTCTTTAGTAATGTTATAAGCTCTTCCAAGTCGATCTCTTGTAGATAAGATCCCAAAGTTCTAATCTTTTTGCTCGTTCTTTCTTTCACGAAACTGTCAGAGTGTAACGCATCAGACTAGGTGCATTACAGGGTTGTGGCGGTCGCCCGATAGACCGCTACATTCAACGTGTATAGAGTTTCAATTTAATAAAACTCTTTTATTCGTTTATCCACATAATTATCTTATATAAATAGTATTTATCCTTAAAATACGTGAATAAGCTAATTACCCTTCTAGAATATGGGCCAAACTTGATGTGCTTGGTCCATAAACCTTTTGGATAATAATTAGATATGCTAGCTTAACTAATTAGCCTAATTGAGTCTTATAATGACTTATTAATCCAATAACCCTTTCATTAATTTATTTAAGCCTTTATAATTTCTAGAAAATTATTTTAAAATTCAAAAATTATATATATATATATTCTGGGGCACTATAGACGCATTCCCACGTTGTAACGCACCAGGGTTGGTCCGTTACACGCTGTGACGCACCGAGTGGCACGCGTCACAGCTGTTCTCTGTTGTCTTGTGACGCACCAGGGTAGGCGCGTCACAGACTATAACACACCATGGTAGGTTCGTTACGCCCTGTTTTGCACCGAGCGTGTGACGCCTCTGCGTTGGGCCGTCAGGTGATTGTGACGGTCCTGCCTAGACCATCAGAGCCTGTGACGCGTCTAGGGTAGACCGTCAGGTACTAGGTTACCCCAGGTGGTTTTCAACCTCATTTCTATTCCGACCGTGGTCACCGTGCGACGGTGCTGGTACGTGGGGCGGTCCCCGTACGTTGTCGGATGCGGACGTTGTTTTCCATTGACTTGAGAGTCTACTCCGTAGTGACCCTCCACTAGTCGTAGCCTGCTTACACGTGTGTGGTCCCACCAGGGAGTGGTGGAGAGGCTACCCTAAGGATGGTTTTAGACTGGTTTCCGTCGGGTCCCTCGTCGGTAGCCAGAGTCTGGCTGCAGGGGAAAACCAGTTAGAGGCCATACCTAGGACGTACGGTCTATGTGTGCACACGTGGTTGGGGGCGGTTGGACCCACGCTGATGGGCATGACCCCAGCTAGTCACTCGTTTGTGGTTACTTGTACGATGTTCGTGCCTTTGGTAGCAGCTACCACGTCAGGCAGTTCACCTACGGTGCGGTGTAAGACGTCAGGGGACGCTACCGGCTGTGCTTCTAGTAGGAGGTACTCCTGTCAAGTCGGGAGTGTCAGACTGTCAGTCCTTGTGACCTCGACCTTCGGGTTTTGTCGTGTTGACCGTGTTGGGTTAGATGGACGCAGTCTATCTCCACTAAGTGTGGATCTAGAGGGGGGTGAATAGATCAACTTGCCTAATTTCAAACTATTGTAAGTTCTAAAGCGGAATTTAGGCAAGCATCAATAAAGCTAAATGAAAAGTGCTAAGCAAAAGGTAGAAAGCTAGACATGAGCATAAGCGATGCAATGAAACAAGCTAAGCAAGAAATTCCCATCGCACACAGATCACACAAAAACACAAACACACTGCACACACAATTTTTAGGTGGTTCGGTCAACTACCTACATCCACCCCACACTCAACCGAGTATGGCTTCCTGCTGCGCAGCACAGCTTGCTTCCGCTGGGCTTTACAGCTTGGCCAAACAACCCGCTGATACACAGCTTCGCTGGGCACTACAGCTTGCCGACCAGAGGATCTGATCCTCTGCAACCGCTGGGGAAATACAGCTTAACCCGTCCAGTGGAGACCACCACTGCAAGACCGCTGACACACAGCTTGAAGAAACAGCATTCGGAAATGAAAGACAGAATCAAAAGGAAAAATAAAAACCCAAAAGCAATGTAGCTCTTAAAGAGCAAAGCTCAGCTCCGGTTTTGAACCACGAGACTGAGATACAAACACTCTCACTCTCACTCTCGATCAGCTCTCTCTCACCTCACTCTCTCTCGATCTCTTCCTCTCTCTTTTTCTCCTTCTTCTCTATTTCTTCTTCTTCTTCTCTGTATCTTCTTCTTCTCTCTTTTCACTCTGTGGATCGAAACCTCACTGCTGTATAGACTTTCTCTTCTTTTCTTTCGATCAGTCTTCTTCTGTGGAAGAAGACTTGTTTATATAGCAACAACAGCAGCAGGCGTGTGCTCTCCACGTTTTCCGCCCAGCAATTTGGACCACGTGGCAGCATGCAATGGAGCGTCAGTACACGTGTCCTCATCTAGATACCTTGTCCTTCTCGGATCACGAGCCAGGTACTTGGGATCACGTGCCCCTCATTAGCTTCTTCAGTCCGATGTATAGAGTTCTCCGTTCACGTGCTCAAAGTCAGCAATCTGACTTGCTGCATCGACGTTGTCACTCAATGGCGTTAATGCAGTGAGGCATTCCAGTAGCCATTAGCCTCGTCTCTTTAGCTGCTGCGTCGACGCTGCTCAATTGTGGCGTTGACGCAGTGGAATAGCCTGTGAAGATGAATGCTTCTTCAACTGCTGCGTCGACGATGCTTGCTTGTGGCGTTGACGCAGTGGAAGATATCGCGAAGGCTTCGTCAACTGATGCGTGGACGCTTTAAGCTCCCAGCGTCGACCCTGTTCCCTTCAGCAACAAGAATAAAGACATAAGATTTAAGTATGTACATTGCATTGTATATACATCGTTGTATAGACTTGTAAAGGCAGAATGCAACGTACAGACTTGCCCATAGTGTTGACTTCAACAAGGGAGGCAACGGCTGTATAGACTTTAAATCCTAGAGGTATTGTATAGACATAATGCACTTAAAGGCTTCATGCGAAGGAAAGCATTGTATATACTTGAGGAGTTGACGCTGCATGAAGGATGAGTTGACGCTGCATGAAGCATGGACAGTGTACAGACTTTGCCCACTTATGGACTTCATGTTATGCAAGCGAATGTGAAGACTTCAGTGTATAGACTTGAAAGTCTTGAAGCCAAATGTATGGACTCGAGCAAACTAAAGGGTTGTATAGACATCGAAGACAAGGGCCGATGTAAAGACTTGCCAAACAGTCCAGTGTATATACTTTATGCAAGGAGGCCAATGTGTAGACTTGAAAAGCAAAGACACAACAAGACATCAACTCTGCACATCAAATGTATGGACTTCAAGTGTGAAGACCATTGTAGAGACTATGGTTTCGAAGACAATGTGCAGACTTGCTATAACAGTCTGATGTACAGACTTCATGAAGCTCTAGACATTGAATGCTGTACAGACTTAGCCCAAAGCCTGAGACGCTAACAAAGACGGACGATGTTCAGACATGCTGACCGATGTACAGACTTTGAGGTTCAAGGCCAACGGCCAATGAAGTGCGTTGACGCTGTAACATGATGCGTTGACGCTGTACACACTCAACGCGTTGATGCTGTACACACATCCAATGAAGTGCGTTGACGATGTAACATGATGCGTTGACGCTGTATACACTTAACCAATTCAATTGAAATGCAGTGTGCGGACTTTATCCATAGTGGACGATGTATAAACTCATGATAGTAAGAATTGCAGATAGCAGTGTATTAAATGCAAAGAACACATAGTCAATCTGATAGAGCAATTTTATCAAATCAAAAGTAGTTGCCAATCAATCAAAACAATGGTGTTGCCAGTGAAATAAAGCAAGTGTCAACATCATCAACATAGAGGGGTCACAACAATCTCCCCCTTTTTGATGATGGCAACCCCATATGAAGTAGAAGAGCAACATCCTGTCATATAGATATATGTTTAATGAAAGACATGATATGTTATGCAGATTGACATGCAGATGCTATGAAGGCATGCAACTCACTGCCTCAAACTCTCCCTTGGAATAAATTCAGAATTGAATTCAGAATTCAGACAGAAATATTCTCATTCTCCCCCTAGACATCCCCTAGACAATATTCTCCCCCTTTGCCATCAACAAAGAGGAGGGAAAAATTAAATACAATTGAGGAATCGAGAGAAGAACTTATTGGCATTCTGAACAGGTAGTTCATGAATAAGCATTCTAAAGCATAGAGTCTTCAGTCATATGAAATTAGAAACTGCTGTCAGAAAGAGTTCTGGTTTAAAGTTGATAAAATTTGGAGTTCATGCACTACAAGCAATAGATAAGTTCACTGTGCATGATAAGACAATAAACCAGAATCACATTTGCATGAAAGATTCAGTTTCATGATATCTTACTTTCATAGTCTCAAAAAAATTGAGAGAACCCAAGTCATGTATTGAAACTAAACAAATTGACACTCATGAACTTTTCTTTTGAGGGAGCAGCATTATCAATATTAGATCATTTTGAGCATTCAGGTACCACAAGTCTTTCTACTTAAGGGTATACGTTTATAAGACGCCAATACCCCTAGATACTCAACAAGATGGACCATTCTGCCTATGATCAAATTCAACAGAGCTGAGTTACACCTTTTTGTATGAGGGTACACGTTTATCAGACGCCAGTTACCCCCAGGTACTCAGTGAAACCAGCCTGCTATTTTGAACATTTTAAACAGAGATAGCTGATACACTTCATGACATGAGTGTTGTCCACTTCTTTGATGGATCACTCAGTTTCTCAGTGATTACCAGTCATTGCTCTGCCAATATATATATTTTCAATGATTCTCAATGTTTTTCAGTATATTTCTTAGCTGTCCTTTTTATGTTTCAGAATGACTTGTTTAAGAACAATACACATACTTAATCTCTCCGACATGATTTCAGATGAGTTTTCAGATTTCAGATATGATTAGCTTTGTCTAACATGAAATAAGAAAGAGGTTGAGAGTTTTATCAATTTTCAACTTACTTATATACTGATTGCAATCTTTAAACTCCAACCATTATAAGATTTAAACCATTACATCAGTCTTTGAACAATTCAAATTCTTATAAATGAAGAAGTCCATTTTCTACTGCTTAGAAATCAGAACTGACCAACAGATTGCCATAATGTCAGAGACAAGTATTCAGAGTTAAAGGTTGAATGACTTCAAGAAAGTTGAAACCACTCTGATTTTCTTAGCAATACTCCCCCTGTCTATATGCATGCAGCATGGCAAGAATTAATTGAGAGAGAGCTTATGCATAGGTCATGAATGAATGATATGCAAAGACATGCAAAGACACAACAAGCTCCCCCTGAATATATGCAATGCAGGACAGTTCTATATCCACATTCACATCCACATGATTTATCCAAGCAATCAAAAACAAGTCCACATCAGAGATTTTATTCACAGCAATTAAACAATCATTCATCATGCTGAAATTTACATAAGCCAAGTTCTCTTCTAAGAAACTTAAATTTTTCATTCCCAAGAGGCTTAGTAAAAATATCAGCAATTTATTTTTCAGTTTCTATGAAGTTCATTTCAATCTCCTTTTTATTTACAGCATCTCTAAGAAAATGATGTTTTATCTCTATATGCTTAGTCCTAGAATGGTGAACAAGATTTTTAGCAAGGCATATAGCACTAGTATTATCACATAAAAGTGGAATGCATCCCAGATTTATCTGATAATCAGCCAGTTGGTGCTTAATCCAAAGTACTTGGGCTGCACAATTACATGCTGCAACATACTCAGCTTCAGCTGTGGATAATGCTACAGTGTGTTGCTTCTTAGATGCCCAAGACACTAGACAGCCACCAAGGAATTGACAGTAGCCACTGGTGCTTTTTCTATCTACTCGACACCCAGCATAGTCTGCATCAGTGTAGGCTAGAAGCTCTAACTCACACTTAGCAGGATACCAGAGACCTAGTTCTTGGGTGCCTAGTAAATACCTAAAAATTCTTTTCACAGCCTTAAAGTGATTTTCTTTAGGACTGGCCTGAAATCTAGAGCATAAACACACAACAAATTGTATATCAGGCCTAGATGCTGTAAGATAGAGAAGAGATCCGATCATACCTCTGTATAGCCTTTGGTCCACAGGTTTACCTTTAGAGTCTTCATCCAAACTGGTTGATGTACCCATTGGAGTAGCTATTTCCTTGAGGTTGTCCATTTTGTACTTCAATAAGTTCTTTACATACTTGGACTGAGAGATGAAGATGCCATCTTCTGTTTGTGTAACATGCAGTCCAAGAAATAGTTTGAGCTCACCCATTGAGCTCATTTCAAATTCATCAGTCATTATTTGAGAGAATTCCTCACACAATTTGGGGTTAGTTGACCCAAACACAATGTCATCCACATAAATCTGAATGATAAGAATATCTGGATGGCTTACCTTGGTAAACAATGTTTGATCCACTATACCTCTTGTGAAGTTCTTGTCGGTGAGAAATTTGCTCAACCTGTCATACCAAGCTCTAGGAGCTTGCTTTAACCCATAGAGAGCTTTATTGAGCTTGTAAACATGATTAGGGAAATCTAAACATTCAAACCCAGGAGGCTGTCTCACATAGACATCCTCATTAATTTCCCCATTTAGAAAAGCAGATTTCACATCCATCTGCTGAAGGTTTATTCCTAGGGAACATGCATAAGCCAATAAAATTCTTATTGCTTCTAACCTAGCTACAGGGGCAAAAGACTCTTCAAAGTCTATTCCAAATTCCTGATTGTACCCCTGAGCTACAAGTCTGGCTTTATTTTTAATAACTTTCCCCGCTTCATCAGTTTTGTTTCTAAATACCCATTTAGTCCCTATGACTGTTTCATGATCAGGAGGTGGAACCAAATGCCACACCTTATTCCTGTCAAACTGATTGAGCTCCTCATGCATGGCATTAATCCAATGCACATCTTGGAGAGCACAGTCAATGGACTTGGGTTCTATGTTTGATACAAAAGCATACGCATTCAGTTCATGTTGAATTCTTAAGTGGCCTCTAGTCCTAGGGGGGTCATGCAGATTTCCAATAACATTATCTACAGGATGATCCTTGAGATATCTAATATTTGCAATTGGAGTATCATGAACTTGATTTACCTCCCCCTGAACTGTAGGCTCCTCTTCATTAAGCTCTTTATGTTCTTCTTCATCCTCGGATTTGTCTGTAGGATCTCCTTCCTTCAGGATTTCACCATTGGTTTCATTCTGCATTTACCAGCATTAGAATTTGCCAAAGATTCATCAAAAATTATGTGTGGAGATTCTTCAACAGTTTTAGAGTTAGATTGTACACTCTGTATGCTCGGGTGTTTTCAGAATAACCAAGAAAAATTCTGGTTCTCCTTTAGGTTCAAATTTATCAAGGTCCTTTTTATCATTTATGTGAATGAAACATTTACAACCAAAAACCTTGAAGTGAGCAATAGAAGGTTTCTTACCTTTTAATATCTCATATGGTGTTTGCTGGGTAGAAGGTCTTACCATGGCTCTGTTAATTACATAACAGGTAGTGTTCACTGCTTCAGCCCAAAATTTCCTTGGTAGACCACCTTCGATAAGGAGTGTACGACCCATTTCCACTAGGGTTCTGTTCTTTCTTTCCACAACTCCATTCTGCTCAGGTGTCCTTGGTGAGGAGTACCTGTGGTTAATTCCATTTGACCTGCAGAATTCATCAAATTGTGAGTTTTCAAACTCACCTCCATGATCAGAAAAAATGGTTTCAATTTTCTGATTTGTTTTAACATAGAACTCCTTAAATTCTGAGAAAGCATCACTCTTATTAGATAAGAAATAAACCCAAGTATACCAAGAAAAATCATCCACCATGATAAACCCATACCTCCTCCCTGATAGGCTGACAGATCTAGTTGGCCCAAAAAGGTCCATATGTATCAGCTCATAGGGTTTGGAAGACAGATTTTCAGTTCTAGACTTAAACGACTTTCTAGTTATCTTTGATTGAGTGCATGCATCACAGATTTTATTTTCTTTCTTGAATGAGACTTCAGGAAGTCCTCTAACCATGCCATGCTTATTTAATTTGTGCAAAACAGTGTAGCTAGCATGACCTAACCTACGATGCCATAAAAATGCTATGTCTTCTCTACTGGCAGTAAGGCAAAGGTTAGTGTGTTGAATTTCATCTAAATTTATCATGTAGGTATTATTTATTCTTTTTCCAAAAAATTTGACAATATCAGAATCAGGTTCAAAAACCTTGCAGCATTGAGAATTGAATAAAACATTGTAACCTTTATCACATAACTGGCTAATGCTAAGTAGATTATAGGCTAACCCTTCAACCAGCATAACATCATCAATGCAGCAGGTAGAACACTTACCTACCTTACCTGATCCGATAATCCTACCCTTTGTGTTGCTTCCAAAGGTGACAAGGCCTTCTACTTTCTCAGTCAGTATGCAAAATTTGGCCTTATCTCCTGTCATATGCCTGGAGCAGCCGCTATCCATGTACCACAAGTTGTTCTTGGCTGCCAGGCATACCTGCATACACAATTAGGTAGAGAAGTTTGGAACCCAAGACTGATTGGGCTCCAATGTAAATGAACTAGAAGCAAAACAGGAAAGCAAATGTTTCGGAATCCACATTTGTTTAAATGTGTTTTGTTCAGTGGATCCTACAGATTTTCTTCTGTTGTTCTTTTTCTTATTGGCAGCAGCATGATTATTGACAGTATTGTTATTTCTATGCCAGTGCCTTGGCCAGGGTGTGTTCATAAAATTTTGGCCATAGTAGTTCCTGGGCTGGCTATGAAAATATTGATTTCTAGATGTCCAGTAACCATACCCATTGACCCAATTTCTACTGTAAGGTCTTTGATATTTAGCACCCTGGTGTGCAAGACCTGTAAACCTATCCTGAGTTCTAGACCAATTTGACCTATTGAAGTAGGTTGGCTGTGCATTGTAGTGGGTCTGAGCTCTGGGTTGAAAAAAATAATTGGGTTGACTCCTAGCAGCACTTTGTCTCCCCTATACTTTGGACCCTGCTGACCTATACACAGGTTTGTATTGGGTCTTCTTCAGAGGTGGAGGTGTTGGTGCAGACTTGGTTACCTTGACCTGGGCTTTTTCGGACTGTGTAGGTTGACCCCTAACCTGAGTCTGAGCTCTAGGATTCTGCTTAGATGTGCTAGCTCTACTAGGCTCACTGAGTTTTTGTTTACCCTTCTCCTCAGCACTGGTCTTTTTCAGATTAGCAGTATTGTTCATTAAATTTGTTGAGTTCATGCTAATTAGAGGTCCTTTTTCCTTTTGAGCAACAAATGAAATTATTTTCATTCCGAATGTTTTTATTGCACTAGAATTAAATCCTAGGCCCTCTTTTCTGAAATTAACCTTTGACCCTAACAAAGCATTTAAGTTATCTGTTCCTTGGGTCATTTTCTCAATGGTTTTCATTTTATCTTCATTATCTTTCTGAAGTTCATCAATAGCCTTTTTCAGCTCATTGTTGACATTGAGGACAGCTTCATATTTTTCAGAGATAATTTTGACTTCACTTTCACATTTCTGAATCTTCAGCTTCCATTCATCAATTTCATTTTCAAGCCTTAGATTCTCTTCCTTAGAAGCTTTTAACTCATTTTTGATTTCATCTTCTTCAGAGCATGTGAGTTTCAATTCATCAATCTCAGATTCCAAACATGCAATTTTATCAGTTAGTGTTTTATCATTTTGCATGGAATTGATTTTTCTTCTAAGATGCCTATTCTCTTTTCTAATATCATCAGCTCTATCAGCTATGTCATGATAAGCATCTACCCAATCAGCAATTGTGAAGTTTTCAAATCTAGTGATTACCTCATCTGTATCCTCCTCTCTATCTTCGGAGCTTGTTGCCATAAGGCAAATGGGCTGTTCAGATTCGGCTTCACTATCTGAGCTGTTGCTGAAAGAGCCTTCATCTTCATCACTCCATGTGGTGATCATAGCTCTTCCCTTCTTGATTTTCTTCTTTGACCTGTCCTTATGTTTCTGATTGTCTGGACAGTCAATTTTCAGATGCCCTGGTTTCCTGCATTGATAACAGACATTAGCTTCATCTTTCTTTGCAGGTTTAGATTTATACCTTTTATCCTTTCGGCCACCACTGTATTTCTTCTGGCCGAACCGTCCTGCTCCCTTTCTGAGAAATCGCCTGAACTCTCTAGTCATCATGGCTATCTCAGATCGAGTCACATCTTCTTCTTCATTCAGGCTCTCCTCTGATGATGAAGAGCTGCTGGAGCTGGATTTTGTTGATTTGCTGGAACTAGCCTTCAGCGCTATCGGCTTCTTCTTCCTCTCGGCTTCATCTGTCCTTGGCATGTTTATCTCATATGCCATTAGTGAGCCAATCAGCTCATCAGCTTTAGTATTACGCAAGTCCCTTGACTCCTCCATCACTGTTGCTTTGGTGTGCCAATTGGGAGTCAGGGAGCGCAGAATTTTCCTCACTACATCATACTCTGCCTGAGGTTTCCCAAAACCTCTGAGGCCATTGGTTATGACAGTCAGCCGAGCGTACATTTCGCTAATGGACTCGTTCTGCTTCATCTTGAAGGCTTCATACTCAGATACAAGAAGATTGGCCTTCTGCTCTCTTACTTGAGATGTACCTTCATGAATTACTTCCAGCGCATCCCACATCTCCTTAGCTGATTTGCAAGCAGACACACGGGAGAATTCTGTAGGATGCAGAGCGCACTGGATAGCATTAATAGCACTCCAATTCAGCGTGGACCTTCTGATCTCCTCCTTGGTCCATACATCTTCATTCGGGGACAGCTCATAAGGTCCCTTGCTGACAATCTTCCAAATCTCGTAATCCTTAGCCCTGAGGAACACTTGCATACGGTTCTTCCAGTATGCGTAGTTTGATCCATCAAAGAATGGGGGCTTCGTTGTTGAGTGACCTTCGGCAGTCATCCCTCGAGCATCCATCTCTGCCTATTCTCTTCGGGCGATGAGTCCCTGCAGAAGAGTTAGGCTCTGATACCAAGTGTTGGGTTAGATGGACGCAGTCTATCTCCACTAAGTGTGGATCTAGAGGGGGGTGAATAGATCAACTTGCCTAATTTAAAACTATTGTAAGTTCTAAAGCGGAATTTAGGCAAGCATCAATAAAGCTAAATGAAAAGTGCTAAGCAAAAGGTAGAAAGCTAGACATGAGCATAAGCGATGCAATCAAACAAGCTAAGCAAGAAATTCCCATCGCACACAGATCACACAAAAACACAAACACACTGCACACACAATTTTTAGGTGGTTCGGTCAACGACCTACGTCCACCCCACACTCAACCGAGTATGGCTTCCTGCTGCGCAGCACAGCTTGCGTCCGCTGGGCTTTACAGCTTGGCCAAACAACCCGCTGATACACAGCTTCGCTGGGCACTACAGCTTGCCGACCAGAGGATCTGATCCTCTGCAACCGCTGGGGAAATACAGCTTAACCCGTCCAGTGGAGACCACCACTGCAAGACCGCTGACACACAGCTTGAAGAAACAGCATTCGAAAATGAAAGACAGAATCAAAACGAAAAATAAAAACCCAAAAGTAATGTAGCTGTTAAAGAGCAAAGCTCAGCTCTGGTTTTGAACCACGAGACTGAGATACAAACACTCTCACTCTCACTCTCGATCAGCTCTCTCTCACCTCACTCTCTCTCGATCTCTTCCTCTCTCTTTTTCTCCTTCTTCTCTATTTCTTCTTCTTCTTCTCTGTATCTTCTTCTTCTCTCTTTTCTCTCTGTGGATCGAAACCTCACTGCTGTATAGACTTTCTCTTCTTTTCTTTCGATCAGTCTTCTTCTGTGGAAGAAGACTTGTTTATATAGCAACAACAGCAGCAGGCGTGTGCTCTCCACGTTTTCCGCCCAGCAATTTGGACCACGTGGCAGCATGCAATGGAGCGTCAGTACACGTGTCCTCATCTGGATACCTTGTCCTTCTCGGATCACGAGCCAGGTACCTGGGATCACGTGCCCCTCATTAGCTTCTTCAGTCCGATGTATAGAGTTCTCCGTTCACGTGCTCAAAGTCAGCAATCTGACTTGCTGCGTCGACGCTGTCACTCAATGGCGTTAACGCAGTGAGGCATTCCAGTAGCCATTAGCCTCGTCTCTTTAGCTGCTGCGTCGACGCTGCTCAATTGTGGCGTTGACGCAGTGGAATAGCCTGTGAAGATGAATGCTTCTTCAACTGCTGCGTCGACGCTGCTTGCTTGTGGCGTTGACGCAGTGGAAGATATCGCGAAGGCTTCGTCAACTGATGCGTGGACGCTTTAAGCTCCCAGCGTCGACCCTGTTCCCTTCAGCAACAAGAATAAAGACATAAGATTTAAGTATGTACATTGCATTGTATATACATCGTTGTATAGACTTGTGAAGGCAGAATGCAACGTACAGACTTGCCCAAAGTGTTGACTTCAACAAGGGAGGCAACGGCTGTATAGACTTTAAATCCTAGAGGCATTGTATAGACATAATGCACTTAAAGGCTTCATGCGAAGGAAAGCATTGTATATACTTGAGGAGTTGACGCTGCATGAAGGATGAGTTGATGCTGCATGAAGCATGGACAGTGTACAGACTTTGCCCACTTGTGGACTTCATGTTATGCAAGCGAATGTGAAGACTTCAGTGTATAGACTTGAAAGTCTTGAAGCCAAATGTATGGACTCGAGCAAACTAAAGGGCTGTATAGACATCGAAGACAAGGGCCGATGTAAAGACTTGCCAAACAGTCCAGTGTATATACTTTATGCAAGGAGGCCAATGTGTAGACTTGAAAAGCAAAGACACAACAAGACATCAACTCTGCACATCTAATGTATGGACTTCAAGTGTGAAGACCATTGTAGAGACTATGGTTTCGAAGACAATGTGCAGACTTGCTGTAACAGTCTGATGTACAGACTTCATGAAGCTCTAGACATTGAATGCTGTACAGACTTAGCCCAAAGCCTGAGACGCTAACAAAGACGGACGATGTTCAAACATGCTGACCGATGTATAGACTTTGAGGTTCAAGGCCAATGGCCAATGAAGTGCGTTGACGCTGTAACATGATGCGTTGACGCTGTACACACTCAACGAGTTGATGCTGTACACACATCCAATGAAGTGCGTTGACGCTGTAACATGATGCGTTGACGCTGTACACACTTAACCAATTCAATTGAAATGCAGTGTGTGGACTTTATCCATAGTGGACGATGTATAGACTCATGACAGTAAGAATTGCATACAGCAGTGTATTAAATGCAAAGAACACATAGTCAATCTGATAGAGCAATTTCATCAAATCAAAAGCAGTTGCCAATCAATCAAAACAATGGTGTTACCAATGAAATAAACCAAGTGTCAACATCATCAACATAGAGGGGTCACAACAGATCGTGGTGCTCCGGTCGTTTCACCGTGGCACGTGTGTCAGTTTTCGTGCCATGGGAGTGGTGTTTTGTAGATTGTAGGGATTCCCTTTTTGAGGTACTCGTTTACTGCTAGCGTAGCGGTTTCTCCGTTTACGAGGTAGGTTTCGAGTGATCCTTAATGAGTCTTGTTCTGAGACTCATTCCCTGCTTGTTTTCACCGTGTTTCAGGTGATTCGCGGCCTCAGGGGAGCACGTTTGAGGCTCAGCGTGGTTCAGGTGCCCAGCGTTAGTGCCAGAGGTCAGAGCTGGGGTATGCCCCTCATAGCTGTACTTTTCTTTCTTATCTCTGTACTAGTTGTAGACTACTGCTGTTGTTATTTTATTATTATCTTGTGGACCATGTATCTTGTAAACTGTTCTTTTCTGCAATTATTTGTGATACTTGTGTAATCTCCACACCATTTCTTTAACACTTCCGAGTCTTCGGGCTCGTGGGTGGCGGTACGAGTCTCGGGTTATCGGGCCTTCCTGGTAATTGGATTCTTGGGTAGTTACAGTTGGTATCAGAGTAGCGGTTGTGGGATTATACAAGAATCATAAGTAATTGTAGTGGTCCACTAGTCCACAACGATGATGTACAGTTGACGCTGGCATCGGGCATCGTGTGTTTTTCATAACCTTGTTGTTTCCGTGTTTTCTGTCTTTTACTTCAGGAGCGAGCATGGCGCCGAGGTGGAGCACTTGCTCTCAACAGGGGCAATCGGCTGCAGGTCAGGAGATCCAGCAGGGGGTTCAGCGAGATCAGGAGGAGCATAGTAGAGTGCCACTAGGGGCCACTGAGGCAGTGGATACTGAGAGGTTTCTGGGGGCCGAGGATTTCTTCCGTGGCATGTACTAGCTTATGTCTCAGCAGTTCGGCGGAGAGGCTGGTGAGGGCTCGTCGACCAGGGGTGGGCCAGGCCGAGCAGTGAAGGATTTCATGCAGTTTCATCCCCCTTACTACGGAGGTCAGCCAGACCCTGATTTGGCTCAGAGTTGGCTCGACGAGATGGAGCGGGTGTTCAGTTCCGCGTGGAGTACTGCGGAGGACAGAGTGATGTTGGCCTCCAACCAGTTGCAGGGTACGGCTCGGGAGTGGTGTTCTTCCGAGTGGAAGACGTCTTTCCAGCTTCGTCCACTTGAGCAGATTGTGTGGGGTAACTTTGTCAGTGCCTTCGAGCGTACCTACTGTCTAGAGTTTATTGCTACGCAGCGGATGCGTCAGTTTCTGGAGCTGGCTCATGGCGACATGTCCATGTTGCAGTACATGGCCCAATTTGTTGAGCTGGGTCGGTATGCACCTCATATCATGGAGCATGAGATGGTGAAAATGACACAGTTTGTACAGGTCTTGAGGCAGGAGCTGAGGCACAAATTGATCACGAATGCGGCCACTAATCTGGAGACAGCGTCTCATGTTGCGGCTTCTTTGGAGATGGATATGCAGAGGACTCGAGGACTGATCAGCCAGGGGCAGTCTTTTTCGTGTCACAGCCAGCAGTCGGCTACCCAGCTGTAGGGTTCCTTTCAGCATGCGTCAGGTGGTTCAGGAGCACCGGCACCGGTAGCTTCGGTGACAGGATCTGTGTCTTTTGGCTGTAAGGTCAAGAAGTTCCTCGGGAAGAGTTTCCGGAAGAAGAAGCACAAGGATCAGGGGCAGGCATCATCGGGCAGTGTATAGCAGTCGGTCTCGTTTCAGCATCAGGGATCAGAGGGTGGATCGCAAGGACCGTGTCCACGGTGTAGTGAGCATCACCCAAGAAGGCAGTGCACGGCGCCGATTGTTTGTTTCCGGTGTGACCAGCCAGGGCACATGGCGCGTGACTGTCCTTAGAGGCAGCAGTAGCAGTAGTTTACTCAGCAACAGCAGGTTCCCCAACAGTAGAGGCAACAGCAGCAGCAGGAGAGACAGTATCCGTCGCTACCCAGGTCAGCTAGTGTGGGAGGCAGGCAGAGAGCTCGAGGCCAGATCACGCATATGACCAAGGCAGAGGTAGTGGCGTCGCAGCTCGTGGAAGGTACCGTTCGGATTTTGTTCGATTCTGGCGCGTCTCATTCGTTTGTTTCAGAGGATTTCACGCTGAGTATTGAGGAGCCGGTGACCCAGTTGTCCTGTGATTTGGCAGTGAAGTTACCTTCGGGTGATTTTATGATCACTCCGTATTGCTTTGATGAGGTTTCTGTGTGGGTGGAAGGGCGGAGTTTGCCTGCTAGGCTCTATGCGTTGCCGCTTCAGGACTTTGATGTGATTTTGGGCATGGATTGGCTCAAGGCACATCATGTGTTAGTGGATTACGGCTTGAAGAGGGTTTATTTCCGGCGACTTCACGGACCCACCTTCTATTTCAAAGGTATCAGGTCTTCCTCTTCATGCTTTCTTATTTATGCGATTCGAGATCGTCGGTTGCTTGATGCGGGGTGTCAGGGTTTTCTCGCCTCCGTGGTTGTGACTGACCAGATAGAGCCGGATGTCGAGGACATCCCGGTGGTGTGCGAGTTCCCCGATGTTTTTCCAGAGGACTTACCTGGATTGCCTCCCCAGCGGGAGATTGATTTCGTGATCGAGGTTGTGCCGGGTACGGGACCTTTGGCGAAGGCTCCCTACCATATGGCCCCCGCTTAGTTGAGGGAGTTGAGGGCGCAGTTGCAGGAGCTGCTGGCCAAGGGGTACATTCATCCTAAATTTTTCCCTTGGGGTGCACCCGTGTTGTTTGTGAAGAAGAAGGACGGTAGCTTGCAGTTGTGTATTGACTACCGGCACCTGAATGACGTGACCATTAAGAACAAGTATCCGTTGCCGTGGATTGATGACTTGTTCGACCAACTTCAGTCTGCGCAAGTGTTCTCGCGGATTGATTTGCGGTCCGGTTACTATCAACTGATGATTCACGAGTCCGACGTGGAGAAGACTACGTTCAGTACTAGGTACGGGCATTATGAGTTCTTGGTGATGCCGTTCGGGCTCACCAATGCCCCCGCAGCCTTCATGGACTTGATGCAGAGGGTGTTTCGTCCGTATCTAGACCAGTTCGTGGTCATATTTATGAACGACATCATTGTTTATTCGCGGTCTGCCGAGGAGCACACGTAACATTTGGGTGTGGTGCTGCAGAGATTGCGAGATCACCAGTTGTATGCGAAGCTCAGTAAGTGCGAATTCTGGCATCGTGAGGTGCACTTTTTGGGGCACGTGATTTCTGGTGATGATATTTCCGTAGACCCCGCCAAGGTCGAGGCAGTAATGCAGTGGCCGAGGCCGAGGTCGGTGACGGAGATCCAGAGTTTCTTGGGGCTTGCGGGCTATTATTGGCGATTTATCTAGGATTTTTCTCGCATTGCGGCCCCAATGACTAGACTTACGCGGAAAGATGTGCCTTTCGTCTGGTCTGAGGAGTGTGAGCAGAGTTTCAGGGAAATGAAGAGGTTGCTCACCTCGGCTCCGGTGTTGGTTTTTCCTTCTAGATCGGGAGGTTTTATGGTGTGTACAGATAATTCTGGGGTCGGATTGGGTGCTGTGTTGATGAAGCATGGTAGAGTGGTGGCTTATGCCTCTCGGCAGCTAAAGCGCCACGAGGAGAACTACCCTACCCATGACCTGGAGTTGGCAGCTGTGATCTTCGCGCTGAAGATCTGGAGACATTATCTGTACGGTGAGAGGTTCGAGGTGTTCACTGACCATCAAAGTTTGTGATATGTGTTCACGCAGAGGGACCTTAACCTCAAGCAGAGGCGATGGATGGAGTTTATGAAGGATTATGACTTTACCCTGTCTTATCAGCCGGGCATGATGAATGTCGTCGTCGATGCTTTGAGTCAGAAGGTCGCGGTCAGTGCCTTGATGTTGAGGAAGTGGAGGCTCTGGGAACAAGTGTCTGAAGTTTCATTCAAGCTCAAGATTCCCTAGGAGCCAGGGTTGGCAGTGCTTGCGAGTCTGACTGTCACGCATGCTATCCACCGTCAGGTGACAGAGGCTCAGCATGCGGACCCTGAGTTGCCCTAGATTTTGACTTTGGCTGATGTGGAGCTCAGCGAGGACAGAGCCGTGAGATTCCGTGGTAGGCTGTACGTCCCAGTCGGGGAGCGGGTTCATCGTGCGGTGTTACGCGAGGCGCATGGGAGCAGGTACACCGTACACCCGGGTGCAATGAAGATGTATCGGAACCTACGGAGGTAATTCTAGTGGCCTGGCATGAAGAGAGATGTCACCGCGTATGTGGCCAGGTGCCTGACCTGTCAGTAGGTGAAGGTGGAGCATCAGCGACCGGGAGGTACTCTCCAGCCCTTGGATGTTCTTACGTGAAAGTGGGACCACGTGACCACGGATTTCGTGGTGGGATTGCCGAGGACTCTGAGCGGTCAGGACAGTATTTGGTTGCTGGTGGATAGGCTGACGAAGGTGACTCGGTTGTTACCGGTCAAAGTCAGCTGGAGCGTGTCCAGGTTGGCTCGTCTTTATGTCGAGCGGATCGTTCCGTTGCATGGGATTCCCATTTCCATCGTATCGGATCGGGATCCATGTTTCACTTCTGGATTCTGGGGGAGTTTCCAGCGAGCTCTTAGCACGGATTTGGCTTTTAGCTCGGCGTATCATCCTCAGTCAGATGGTCAGTCAGAGAGGATCATTCAGACTTTGGAGGACATGCTGAGATTCTACTGCCTGGAATGGCAGGAGAGTTGGATTCACCACCTACCATTGGTGGAGTTTGCCTACAACAACAGCTATCATTCAAGCATCGGCATGGCTCCTTATGGGGCGTTGTATGGGTGTCCGTGTCGTACTCCACTTGATTGGTTTGAGGTCGGTGAGCGCGTTTTGACAGGACCAGAGCTGCTGCAGCAGTGTGTGGAGGTTGTGCACCTAGTCCGTCGGAACATGTTGGCGGCCCAGAGTCGGCAGAAGAGCTATACTGACCGTAGGCGACAGCCCGTCGAGTTCACCGTGGGCGATCGCGTGTTCTTGAGAGTTTCTCCGATGAAGGGGGTGATGCGCTTTGGATGGCATGGGAAGTTGAGTCCCCTCTATATTGGTCCTTTCCACATCGTGGAGCACATCCGTGAGGTAGCTTATCGGTTGCAGTTACCCCCTGAGTTGGCATCGATGCATGATGTTTACCACGTCTCGATGTTACAGAATTATTTGCCCGATGACTCTCATGTCCTCAAGGATTCTGTTTGGCCCGAGGTGACTCCAAACCTTTCTCTCCCAGAGTTTTCGATCCGCGTAGAGGATAGGCGTGAGCAGCGCCTGCGGAACATGGTCATCCCCTTGGTTAAGGTGGTGTGGCAGCGGCACTCTGGTGGTGAGGCTTCTTGGGAGCGTGAGGATGAGATGCGTCAGTAGTTCCCTTACCTGTTTGAGTGAGTCTTCCTCTTCTTTCCCCTTGGGTTGTCCTCAATTTCAAGGATGAAATTCCTTAAGGGGGGAGCGCTGTAATATCCCAGACCTTTCGGATCCTTTTTCGTGGGTCCCAGATCTGGTTTCTTGGAGTGTCCGGCTCCGTTGTGTCTGAAATTTAATTTCGGACATCTTTTATGTTCAGATCGGTGCGATCTGGAGTTGTTTCAGAGGCCCGGAAGCGTTCCATGGCTTTTCCGTGTGTGTTTTCCAATTCCCATTGTATGTTTCGGTAATTCCTTCAGAACCTCGTTGCGGTTGAACCAGGTCGTTCACCTAGGCGAGAGTGGTGCCGTTGCGATCGGTGCGTTCTGAGGATCGCGAAAATGTAATTTTCTATTTTTTGGTATTTTCCAGAATTTCTGGATTTTCCTATAAATACCCCCCTTTTCTATCTCTTCCCCACCCTCTTCTTCTTCTTCTTCTTCTTCTTCTTCCTCTTTTCTCCCCCACTGTGCGACGCCCTCTCTCCCTCTCTTCTTCGTCCGGTGAGACCGCGGCGAGCCCCTCTGGCTGTAGACGACTGTGGGCGATGGCATGGTGACGACGGCGACGGCGAGGTGATCGTGGAGGCGTACGTGAACCGTGGGAGCTCAAGGAAGAATGAGGATTTTCGAGCATTCTTCACGATTCGTGATCGATCCGGTGCGTCTCGAGACGCAATTGAGGTAGGGTGACGTTCCCTTGCCTCTAGCCTTCCTTTCCCATGATTTGTAGGCCGAGGGGAGGCCGAGAGATGGGATTCCTTGCGGGTTTGGGGTTTTCCATGATTTGGGGAGAGCTCGCCCGATCTATGGATTTGATACATGATTTCACATTTTGATGGCCTAGAATCATGATAGGGGTCCCCAGGGGTCTTCCCCAATGATTTCCCCCTCTCCGGTGGAGGCATGGGGGCGTGGCCAATTTTTTTGGGTGTTTCCCGCCATTTCACCCTCGAGCGGGTGTGATGGTCCTTCCAGTGACCGTCACACTATGTAACGCGCCCAGATAGGTGCATTACAGCCCTGAGTGCAGCAAGAGGGGTCTGTGGGCTGTGATGGTCCCACGATAGACCGCTACGGTGCTGTGACGCACCTAGGTTGGACCGCTAGGGGCGTTCGACCGTTGGCTACCGACCGTTGGTTTTTGACCGTTGGGGGTCAAGGCATGTGAAGCACCTGGCTTGGCGCGTCACAGCGATGCGACGCCCCTAAGTGGATGCGTTAGAGCATACGCATTCCCACGTTGTAACGCACTAGGGTTGGTCCGTTACACGCTGTGACGCACCGAGTGACATGCGTCACAGCTGTTCTCTGTTGTCTTGTGATGCACTAGGGTAGGCGCGTCACAGACTGTAATGCACCATGGTAGGTGCATTACGCCCTGTTTTGCACCGAGCATGTGACGCCTCTGCGTTGGGCCGTCAGGTGATTGTGACGGTCCTGCCTAGACCAACAGAGCCTGTGACGCGTCTAGGGTAGACCGTTAGGCACTGGGTTACCCCGGGTGGTTTGCAACCCCGTTTCTGTTCCGACCGTGGTCACCGTGCGACGGTGCTGGTACGTGGGGCGGTCCCCGTACATTGTCAGATGCGGACGTTGTTTTCCGTTGACTTGAGAGTCTACTCCATAGTGACCCTTCACTAGTCGTAGCCTGCTTACACACGTGTGGTCCCACCAGGAAGTGGTGGAGAGGCTACCCTGAGGACGGTTTTAGACTGGTTTCCGTCGGGCCCCTCGTCGATAGCCAGAGTCCGACTCCAGAGGAAAATCAGTTAGAGGCCAGACCTAGGACATACGGTTTGTGTGTGCACACGTGGTTGGGGGCGGTTGGACCCACGCTGACGGGCGTGACCCCAGCTAGTCACTCGTTTATGGTTACTTGTACGGTGTTCGTGCCTTTGGTAGCAGCTACCACGTCAGGTAGCTCACCTGCGGTGCTGTGTAAGACGTCAGGGGACGCTACCGGATGTGCTTCTAGTGGGAGGTACTCCTGTTGAGTCGGGAGTGTCAGACTGTCAGTCCTTGCAACTTCGACCTTCGGGTTTTTTCGTGTTGACCATGGTGCTCCGGTCGTTTCACCGTGGCACGTGTGTCGGTTTTCATGCCGTGGGATTGGTGTTTTGTAGATTGCAGGGCTTCCCTTTCTGTGGTACTCATTTACTGCTAGCGTAGCGGTTTCTCCGTTTGTGAGGTAGGGTTCGAGTGATCCCTACTGAGTCGTGTTTCAGGTGAGTCGCGGCCTCAGGGGAGTGCGTCTAACGCTCGGCGTGGTTCAAGTGCTCAACGTTAGTGCCAGAGGTCAGAGCCGGGGTATGCCCCGCGTAGCTATACTTTTCTTTCTTGTCTCTATACTAGTTGTGGACTACTGCTGTTGTTATTTTATTGTTATCTTGTGGACTATGTATCATGTAAACTGTTCTTTTCTGCAATTATTTGTGATACTTATGTAATCTCCACACCATTCCTTTAACCCTTCCGAGTCTTCGGGCTCGTGGGTGGCGGTACGAGTCTCGGGTTATCGGGCCTTCTCGGTAATCAGATTCTCTGGTGGTTACAAACATGATGCCACTCAGTCCCATCTTGGTTGTTGAAATTTTTGATGTTTGGGGGATTGATTTCATGGGACCATTTCCGCCATCATTTGGAAACGAATACATTCTTTTGGCGGTAGATTATGTGTCTAAATGGATAGAAGCAATAGCCACCCAGACCAATGATCACAAAGTTGTGATGAAATTTGTTCGTAAGAACATCTTCTCTAAATTTGGGTGTCCCAAGGCTATCATCAGTGATGGGGGCTCGCATTTCATTCACTCCCAATTCTAAGCTTTGCTCAAGAAATATGGGATCACTTATAAAATTGCTACCCCCTATCATCCACAGGTAAGTGGCCAAGTAGAAGTCTCCAATAGGGAAATTAAGAACATCTTGCAAAAGTCTGTTAGGCCAGATAGGAAAGATTGGTCGGAGAGATTGGATGATACTCTCTGGGCCTATCGAACTGCATACAAAACTTCCATTGGTATGTCTCCATACATGCTGATTTTTGGAAAAGCCTGTCACCTACTAGTTGAGCTGGAACACAGGGCATATTGGGCCATCAAATAAGTGAATCTGGACTTGGCCCAAATTGGTTCCCATAGAGATGTTCAACTCAATGAGCTGAAGAGTTGTGTAATGAAGCCTATGAAAATTCCAAGATCTACAAAGCCAAGACCAAAGCCTTTAATGATAAGCACATTATAAGAAAATCTTTTCAACCTGATCAAAAAGTCTGCCTTTTTAATGCTAGGCTACATTTGTTTCTTGGGAAATTGAAGTCTAGGTGGGACGGTCCATTCGTTGTTGTTAAAGCTTTTGACCATGGTGCTGTCGAAATTTTAAATCCTCAAAATGGTCACACTTTTACTGTTAATGGTCAATGTCTCAAGCCCTATTTAGAAAATACTCAACGCATGTTGAAAGATTCAATTGCATTGAGTGACTCATAATAAGTCATGCGAGCTTGTATGCGTCTGGCTGAAGACGTTAAACTTAGCACTTTTTGGGAGGTAGCCCAAAGTTTTAGTAATTTTTATGTGATAATAAATGGCTTCTTAGGAGGCAACCCAAGTTTTTATTGTGGTTTTACTTTTATTTTGTAGGTGTGAATAAACGATAAGTTGGAGAGAGAGAGAGAGATGATTGCTTGCACCTCTGCCCAGCCTTCCAAACCCACGTACCGCTTTCTATTCATGTAAGGATGCCCGCCGAAGTTCACCTCTATCAGGTTGTCCCGTTCTTTCTCAAAAGCATCATGTTTACATTGTACAGTTATTCCATTATTCCATACTATTCATACTACGGACAATGTCATTTAAGTTAGGAAAAAAAATTTTATACATATAATATAACTTGATAGGAGTGCTTACATAGTGTCCTGCGTATCATTCTTGCAATCTGCATGAAAGTGGAAAGATGAAATCTCTGACTAAGTTTTCTTGATTCATGCTCTCATTGAAAGTAATTCTAGAATAGAAAAGACTAGGGAGAAGGATGATGAAAAAATTTATTCGACTTAGCCATGGAAAACTGATTTAAGAATCTCTTTAAAGTTTATTAGCACTTTAGAAAAAAAAAATCACTTTGCACACTAATGAAACAAGCAAGATAAGCCTTCTGTTATTTTGAAGTGGTGTCTGATACTATACATTTCTTGGAGATGAGATCTTTTTAATAAATCTATCTGTCAAAGTTATCCATCAAATAAGTGCAAAAGCACATTGTTAAAAAAAACACCATGAAAAATGCCGTTGATCCTAGTAACTGGGCTTACTTCTCCTAAGGCAAGAGTTGGTGTTCGCGTCAAACAGTCAATGGTTATGTAGTATCATGTCTGTATTGAAAAAAAAAAAGAAAGGCAGACAAAAACTATCGTACTTAATGCTCTGATTTAGGAGGTGCAGAGTTGAAGGACACCTAGCTAGAATGACAAATGAAGAATGTAATTATCTATGCTGTGGATTTAGTATTACACTTTCACAAGTGCCATTGAACTTTGAGTTGTATTCTTAGTCAAGTACCTAAATTTCCAAGGCTATTATGCATTAATGATTCCGGATTCTTGATCTTTAGTTGATTCTAAGAAGGAAAAGTTGGATATATGGGTATGAGCTTTGCAAACTCTTGTTGGTCCTAAAATTTAATTTAATTACATAGCTAAAGGACTAGCAATAAGTAAGTTGGGGGGTGTGATAAACGCCTATTTGTTTATACTTATTTATATCACACATCATTGTTTAGAGTTTAACGAAGGAAATTGTAAAATTTGTACGTGATAATCTTTGTCTCACATAAAATGAAAATTGTTTTTGTAATTAATGAGACTTGAGAAATGGTTAAATAAATAAATAAAAAATTGTATAATTAAATTTTGATAAAATTATTGTATGATGATTATTTTTGAAGAGGCTAGATGTAAACTTATGATTTATATTTTTCAGGTGCCTATGTACAAATTTTTTTGCATGTTTTTACCTTGTGTACAGGAGGCTACAATGGAAGGAATTATATCACCGACAATACTTTCGGTGTGAGAATGACATGGGAATGGGATTAATGGAGGTGGACCAAGAATAATAGAAGGAATTATAGAAGGAGAATGATAAGGCTTGCCCATCCCTTCACCCCTATAAAATCACACCCTCATCCCCCTGTTAAAGCCATCTCTCTCTAGCCATATCTCTCTTCTTTTCCCTCTACAAAAAACACACACATGTTGGTTTTCTTTTGAGAGTTTTGGTTTGTAAGTTTATGTTGTTGTTATTGTAAGTTTTTGAGAGTTTAGTCATTTCTTAGCTTTTTACATACTTTTCTGTTCTTCCTTTCAATCTACTTTCTTCTGTAAACTTGTTCGTTTTTAAGTTTTCTTTAATTTCTTATTCTACCTCATCCCCTAATTCTCTCCCGTTTTCAAGTTATAATCAGTTTTTCAAGTTGCTGTCTTGTGATTTTACTGTTCATATGAGGTTCTATCTTTTGTTCTTCCTCCGTTTTCATGCCCTTCTGCTATTCTTTTCTCTCTACACGCTTCATGAAAGTTCTTCCTCACTTGAAGATCTAGATTTTCTTATTCTACAACTTACTCTAATTTCTCTTTTTTTAAAGTTTTTTTTATTTGTCCACAGTTCAATTTTTTTTACACAGTTACTATTCATCCGTGTAGACCACTTTTGTTCTTCCCCAGCTTTCACCATCCTCTGATCATTTTCTCCCTCTGTACTCTTCATAAAATTTCTTCCTCTGATCTTCAACTTTCGTTTTTACCACTTCTTCTAATTCTCTTTGGTTGTAAAGCAATTTTACTTCTAATCTCGTCCTATTTTCATTATTTCTGTTTCACTGGTTTTTAAACTCTCTTCTTCATCTATCTATCTCTTCCCCACATCTATTTTCACCTAAATATCTCCAAGGCAGATCTTCTTCCTCTGGTGCTCTAAGGGCGGTGTCTATCTCCACGGTGGGGCGATCTCCTCAAAGGCTCGCCACGGCGATTTGGCGGCGCCATTCACTATCTTGGCTTCTATTTTTTTCTTTTTCATTAGTTTACGTCAAGTTGTATTTTTAGTTTTTCATAGAGTTGTATTCTTCATTAGTAATAAAATTTGAGTTTGTGCAATTGTTCTTTATTTTCTCTTTCCATCTACTTTAAAATTCTATTCTCAACCCTCTCATATTCTTTGGTTAAATTTATTTCTAGTCTTTAGTTCATGTAATTCATTTTTCATTAGCTTAAACTCACTCAAAGACTTGGTTTTCAAAACATAAGAATTTTTCCAACTTGTTTAAAATAAACATTTCCTCCCCATGGGATCGACCCGTACTTACCACTCTACTTAGATTTTATATCTTTTTAGTGAGTGAGTTCGATTTATTTTTAAAATTGTGACACGACTTTTAAACGACGAGTTATGTGCGCATCACATGTGCATGTGCATTCAGCCTTTGTGGGTGAGCAGGGAAGTTAACATGTTTGGCATGAAGATGGGTGCTTCTTTTTAAAGTGCAAGGAGTAAACGGAGTGTTAGAAACCACAGGTCGACTTGCCCAACCATTTTTCTGCATGGACTGTTGTCCAGCGTACTGGTGCGTCGACCTGCCCAGATAGGTGCGTCGACGCATCCGGCCATGTCTGGGCAATTGATCATGAGTGTGCTGAGCACACCTCCTCCTAGTGTCAACCTATCCCTTGCCTTTGCCTCTTCCATTCTTGCATGCTCTTAAATCATCATTTTTCATGATAAAACATTCATGCATGAGATGACCAAATTTTCCACAATAGAAACATGAAGCTTTCTTTTTCTTAAACACATGATGCGTAGCATTAGCCTTCCTAGCATGCACATCAACATTAACAAAACCATTTTTCTATTTTTTATAACATGTTTTCTTTTTCTGATTTTTGTTTTGGTTTGTGTTTTTCTGGGCTGCAGACGGCTTTGGTGGATGACCTGAGGTACTGGCTTCATTTGAGCCAGAGACAAAAGAGGTGTATAACTTGTTCCCAAATGACTTTTTGTTTACAGGTTTATACCCCAAACCCTCTATTTGAAAGTTCACTTTTGTTCCCAACAGTCTGTCTAAATTTCCTTTGCCCTGCATAAATTTTAAGAGTGAATTATTCAGGTCTTGAACTTCATTTTCAAGTGAGGAGATATGTTGTTCTACATTGGCCAAATAAACCTCACACTCAGCCATCTGCTCATTCAACATCTCATTCACTATTTTGCAGTGATCAAACTCCTTTTGGAGAGCAATCAATTTTTCTGATTTTTCACACCCTTGCTTTTTTCACAAGCACGTAGCTTAGCAAGCAACTCATTGTTTTGTTTTCTCAAGTCTTCATTTTCATTCACAAGTTTTTGATTTTCAGTCAGCTCATCAAGTGGGTGTTGATCATTTGACATATGCTTAGACTTATCTTGAAACTCTCTTACAATTTCTTCCAACTTAGTTATTTCAGCTTGCAAGATACAACTCTCATCTCTCGAACAAGTAATATTTTCTTTGTGTAGATCTAAATCAACCATAAGAGTTTCATTGAGCTCCTCAAGAGTAAACAATTTTTACAAGGTGAACTTTCACACGAGCTATTTTCAAACTTCTTTTTCAACTTTTTATTTTCTAATTTTAACTTCTTGTATTGCTTAGCTTGCTCATCATATGCATCTATAAGCTCTTTCAAATGTAAAGTCTTCGGAGTAAGAGCTTACCTGAGATGAAGACGGGTCACTGGACGGTTCTGGACGGTCGGCCATGAGACATTCACGCCTTAGTTTTTCTTCTTCATGGATGTCCATCAAACCATCCAGAATCTGCTTAGTGCGGAGCAGGTGGCCATAAAAGGGAATAACCTGGTATCAACTACAGCTTTCATCAAATTTAGAGCTGTAAGATTGTTAGACTGTATCGACCTATGATGATCACTCCAACATAATCTTCCCAACCACTCACTGAAATCAGTAACATTAAAGATCGGAGGGGAAAACATAAAAATCTGATCAGGGAAAGAATTCATGATTATAAAAGCACCGGGATCTTTCTCTGCAAATCGTTGGATTTGAGTAAGACAGAGCTTGGCTCTGATACCAATTGTTGGGTCCCTTGGTTGCAACCGGATCTAGAAGGGGGGGTTGAATAGATCCTTTCAAAAGCTTTGACGAATTAAAAGTTAAGCCAGTTCAAGCTCAATCTTCAGCTTGAGATCCAAGTGACACAATATTCAATGTGGACAGGGCTTTAATGAAAGCAATTCACACAACAAGGCAAGCCAACATGCATATAGTGTTAAAGGAATAAGATAGAGGAGGTGGCTGAGGTCGACACACCAGCGTAGTGGGGTCTACGCAATCAACTGTGAGTTCAGCAGTTAGAGAGAACTGCTACTCACAACCACCTGGTGTATGTGTGTGAACAATATGTTAATGTGTGCGTTGGTAGGCAACTAGAATAGCATATGTTGAAGCCAGCACACGAACCTGTGAATGGGGATAGGAAACAAGGAGCAATCACACAAGTCACAACCCATAACACATGGATTTTTAAGGTGGTTCAGTCTGCAAACCCACAGACCTACATCCACCCCTCACCAACCCCGGTGAGGCTTTACCACACGCTAGAAATGCAGCACCACACGGGGACGGCGCCCCCCCCAGACACACACACGAGGAGCAGGCTCCTCACGAGGATGAAGTCCTCACTACACACGGGGACGAACCCCACACGTACACACACACACAAAGAAAAGAACAAGCTAAAAGTGCAGCAAAAAACACGGGCACTAGCCTCAAGACACACACGGCAGTCACACGGCCAAAGGCCACTCCAGTCTCTCAACCAGAGCACTCGACACGCTGTTAAACAGCACAGATAGAAATAGTTTTTCAGAAAAGAAAACAGAAATTGAAACAAGGAAAAACACTAGTTGTGACTTCAGATAGAGATCTAGAAGTTGGTGGCTGCAACTTAAGATTTAGATCCGAAGATCTTTTTCTTCAAACTCATATGTCTGCAAGGCTGCTCTCTCTCAAGGTCTCTCTCTTTTCTTCTTCTCTCTTTTCTCTTACAGCATTGGACTGGGATGGCCAGATGCTGGGCTGCTCGCATTCCCTTCTTTTCTTTCTCACAGATTTCTTGCTTGAATGCTCAAGGGACATGGCTCTCTTCAAGGGAAGCAACAGCTTCTTCAACAGAAGCTTCATGTAAATATAGAAGAGCATGGTGGAGGTTTTTCCCTCCAAGAAATTTGTAGCTTGATTGGCTGGAGTAAACAATGGTTCTTTTGAAACATACCTCTTTTCTGATTGGTCCAGTAGAAAATAGTCTTCTCATGATGTAGAGCCTTTTTTAAATGTAATTATCTGATTGGCTTGAGCAACCTTTGTGAGCACAGACAGAATACATTTTCCAGACCTGTATTTCTCCATATCCCTTTTTTATGGAAGAAAGTTTTTCCCTCCTGTAGAGCTTCATTTGATTAGTCCATGGCAGCATAGCAGAGCCACATAAATTTTGATTGGCTGGAGTAAACACTAGTTCTTGATAATAAGCCTCACCAATCTATATTTTGATAGGCCAGTAAAGAGTAAACTTCACACGAGTAGTTTTCTGATTGGTCCAGCAGAGGCAAATAACTTTCTCTCCAAGATTCTCCATTTGAATTATTGGAAAGACATGATTCTTCTTGGATAAGGAGCTCTACCAAATCTGCCACGTCATTGGCTCAGGACAATCCTCTGTTGATGCGAGATGACATGAGACTCGACTCGTACTTGTTGCGAACCTGGGACTCTAGGTGACGACGCGACCCAAAGACAAATGGCTCGGCACCTAACGTGGTTCCTGAAGAGGCGATCGTGCCCCAATCAAGAAGTACTCGCTCATGATCGTCCCCAGTGAGGGAAACATGTCGATCTGCACAGTTGAGAAACCGGCATTGAGTCTCGGGTGGTCAGCTCACTCTCGTGCTTGGAATGAGTCACGGGACGGGTCTCGCATTCACTTCTCACAGCGGTGATTAAAAATGAACTAGCTAGGAAATAAACTACTCACATGCAGCGGCATACAGAACTTATACTAAATAAGCAAATAAAACAAATGAGGAGGCGAGTGTACCTCCACGCTCGGGGCGTGGTGAAGACGTCCCGGCCAAGATCCGTAACTCCCGGTACAGTAGTAAAATTTAAATATAGCTATGATTTTTATTGCCCACTCCACGCAGGGAGGTTAAGGGCTACACAATGACGTCGGGAGCACCAAACTTGGGTTGGCAGGTAGCAAGGTGGCGGGTTCCTAGCGGTGGCGGGCAGCGGCTTCAGATCGGCAATTTGCTGGCCGGCAAGACAACGAACAGTGGCGTCCAAAGGGACGTCAGCCTCCAGGGACCTTCTAAAGGCGGAGGCTCAACGGGACGATGGCGGAGGGTCCCTGGTCGACCCCCGGGAGTGGCGATCGCTAACTCTACTCCGGCGTAGTTTCCAAGGGATTTCTATGGTAACCTTCATTGCTGGCCTGGTTCGGAGTAGGACTGCGCGCTTCCACGAAAATGGCCGTCACGACCAGATCCGATGTCGGATCGGGGTGAAATTAGCGCCGTTGCGAAGAGCACTAAGAGGGCTTCGACAAACGTGAAACTCAGGTCCATCCAACGGTTAGATTGGAAATTAAAACCTCTGAAACAATGTGGTTGATTCTAGCTCGAAAAATAGATCTGGCAGGACAGATCGGGTTCCACCTGATTTTGGGGTTTGATCGAAGTGGAAATGGTAGAGTTAGGACGTGGGGATTTTATGGGAGAGAGGGGGGAAAGTGTTGAACATGCACACAATTTTTTTTAATTATCTGACAAGGTTTGGGGGGTGGGAAAAATAGAATATCAGGTGACTATCTGGCAGATCGTCAAACTGGCAGATTGCGAGGGGTGGAAATAAATGACTGGGAGGAGGGGCAAACGGATCTGATCGAAGTGAAAATTAAACTGGAAATTAGGGACGACGGGGGGGAGACGCCCTCAAAATTTGAGGTCGATTAGGTGGCTGGATTGGGAGAACCAACATGATTGTTGAGCTTCTGTCCTGGATCTTGAAATCCTGGACAGCAGGCTGGAATGGTGGCTGTGGTGGCTTGATGGCGGCACGAACGGAGGTGGCGGGGATGATGGCAGGAAGTCGCATCTAGGTGGGAAGGTAGAAGTGGGAATCACTCCGAAGAAAGGGCCTCACACCCTAGATCTTGCTGCTGCATGGAAGAAGAAGATGAAGAACAAGAAGAACAAGAGAGAGGGGGGGTGCCCTTGGCTTTTTTCCTTGAATATTTCTTCATTAAATTTCATCAAAATGACACAAGGGAGACTATATACTAAACCCTAGACCTAGGCTAATGACCTAAGATACCCTTGGTCAAGGGGGCATAGTGGGGAAGGGAGATAAAAGGGGATTAAACAAATCCCACAAGGGGACAAGAGAGGGGGGCGCCCCTCTCTCCAAGTCAACAAATGCAACTTGGTATTTTATTCCCCCTTGGACCATATTATTCTCCCTTGGATCATAATAAACCCAAAAATACAAATACTTGGTCAATATTCTCCCATTGACTCAATATTTAACCCAAATACATACCAAATACAAATACGTACCAAATACACACTAAAGTATCAAAGCTTAAGTGGAGACTCTATACTGTCCCCCAGCCACAAAGATGTCGGCATAGACCGAGTTGTGCTACGTGTCCGTTATCGGTGGCTCCTTGAGTCGAGCCGAAGTCTGGCTCTGGTGTCCTCACCAATTATCCCCGGGTGGGAGAAGCTCGACCCCGTCGAGTAGGGGTCCATGTCGCTCTGGTATCGATCCAACAGATCTGGATCTATCCTCTATAGCTCGTCCCGGGTTATCCAAGTGTCATCGGACGCGGGCTGTCCCCTCCATCGCACCAAGTAGCACTGGTACACCCCACCTCGAGTAGTCGTTACATGCTCGTCCAGTATATGCTCTATCTGCTCACGCTATTGAGGTAACAAGGCTGGAGGTGGATGCTCTGGGGTGGTGTCACTCACAAGGGGTGGAGACGACTCAAATGGCTCATTGGGTATCACCGTTGGGTCCCTATAAGTGACAAGATCCGAGATGTTGAAAGTGGAGCTGATCCCATAGCTCTCTGGCAAATTTACAACATATGCATTAGACCCAACTCGTTTCACTATTCGGAAAGGACCAGCACCGCGGGCTTGTAACTTCTTCACGGTTCCCGTGGGAAACCGTTCAGGCCTGACCCTAATCATGACATGCTCGCCCTCCCTCAACTCACGATGGTGCCTGTGGGCATCAGCCAACTCTTTGTACCGTGCGTTGCTGGTCTCAATATGACAACGTACACGCTCATGCAACTGCCTAATGTGATCAGCGAAGGACTCTACTGACTCGGACACACGGGACTGGATGGGAGATGGGACCAAGTCTTTGTGCTTCCTAGGTCTACGGCCAGTAACAATCTCAAAAGGGCCCATGCCTATAGACCTATTGACCGAGTCATTATAAGCAAACTCTGCTAGTGGTAGGACCAAGTCCCAATCCCTGACACGATCACAGACTATACACCTAAGAAGATCCCCCAAACTCCTATTAACTACCTCAGTTTGACCATCGGTGTGGGGGTGATATGCAGTGAAAAATTTCAGCTGGGTGCCCATCTTGTGCCATAGGGTTTTCCAAAAATAGCTAGTGAATCATACATCAATGTCTGACACTAGAGTACGAGGGAGGCCAAACCTGGAGACACAATGAGCAAAGAATAGACCGGAAACTCTAGAGGCATTAGAAGTCTTGGAGCATGGAATGAATAATGCCATCTTGGAGAACCTGTCTACGACCACAAAGATAGAGTCATGCTTTCAGAGGGTACGTGGCAATCCCAACACAAAGTCCATGCTAATGTCCTGCCATGGACTATCCGGGATGAGGAGGGGAGTATAGAAACTGGTATTCTATTTCCTCTATTTGGCCATAGCGCAAGTGCGGCACTGGCCCACGATACGAGCAACATCCCTCTTTAGGCTAGGCCAATAGAATCTATGCTCAACTGCCTCTATGGTCTTGTTCCGGCCGAAGTGGCTAGCTAGACCTCCCGCGTGCATCTCTCAAGTGAGAAAGTCATGAACAGAAGTCTGTGGGATGCACAACTTGTCACCCCGGAATAGGTGACCCTCTTGAAGCATAAACTCGCTATAATCACGCGAGGGACCTGCCTGAAGGACGGCGTAGATCGGACCGAAGTCCGGGCAATCAACATAGGCGTCCTTCAGCCTCTCTAAGCCTACTACCTCAACACTCATGGTGGTCAACATCATCATCCACTGACTCAGCGCATCGGCTACCTTGTTCTCTGCCCATGCCTTTTGCTTAAGCGCAAAGGTGTACTCCTGAAGGTACTCCACCCAACGGCTATGGCGAGCATTCAGCTTCTTCTTGGTATGTGGGAATCGTAAGGCCTTATGATCAAAGAAGAGGACAAACTCCTGATGTAAAAGATAGTGCCAATACCTCAATGCCTGGACGACTGTGTAAAATTCTTTATCATATGTGGAATAACGCAGTTTGGCATCCTTCAGCTTCTCGCTAAAGAATGCGATGGGTGGGACTCTTGACTCAACACTCCTCCAATACTGATGTGACACAACCTCAGACCTAATGCAAGCAAGCACAATCGCATTCAAATGGGTCGAATTCGGCCACCGCTCTATCGACACTCACCCAAGCCCGGGGTAACTTGGCAATGCCAAGGTGAGGTTGAGGGGTTGGGCCCTTGCTGGTAGAGGGCCAGCAAGGCCAAGATGGGATTCCCAATGGGTATGGATGCCCAATTCAAGGGGGCCGACAAAGTGCCAAAGGCACCGGTTGTACTTCTCCCACGGTGATCACTCAAGACAACGGGGCTTGAGGACCGGGCTCTCACTCGCATAACCAGCGGAATTAAGAACAAATATTGAATGACAAGCACTAAATGGAGTGAAGGTTTGAGCACTTACTCGACCGGTTTGAAGAAACCGGTCCTGGTCGGAGACGAGGGCGAGCGGGGAGGCGGGTGGATCCCCACACGTCGCGCCGGGGTAGCTTGACCTGCCCAAACAAGTTACAACACTACACCTCTCACAGGAGGGGGATCTTGGGGTGGGGGTTAAGGGATATTACAACCAAAATTACCTCCGCACAGAGAGGGGCCTTCAGCCGGCCAAGCAGGGAGGGGAAACTATGGTTAAAAGCATGGAACGATGAAGTCACCGATTCTGCCTGCTCTCTCTGTACAGGGACAGGTAGACGGTGTTGCTGCTGTAGAATTCGCTCAGGAATTTCGCTGATGACGAGACTAGTGAGGAAATCTTCGTAGCTGGGAAGGGAATGCCTCAGAAGTTCTTCAATTTCTTCTGGAGCCGCTGCTGACCAGGATGGAGGTTTGAACAGAGCTTCAGATTCTCGGACCTGCGGTTGCAGACTTCTAACAGCAGATTGCAGAGAACACCCCGGCAGCTCCTGACCTTGGAATCAAGCGCCGTCGGAATCGTTGGAATCGTGGATGAGTCCTCTTCACGGCAAAACTGACGGGCAAGCCAACCGACGTTGGAGAAGACTAGGGGATGCAGAACAATGGCGACTGGACGTTCCAGACTGTGGGTAGCAGGACGACGGAGCTGAGGGAGAAAAATGATAACTTCTGCTACCGGATGCCGAACGGGATTCCGCTTCTTGATTATGAAAGTAGACAGGAAGGAGAAGAACTTTACAGAAGAGCTTGTGGGCTGATTCCTCCGAGGTTCGTCGTGGCAGAGCTTCTAATCCGGTTCTGGTACTCATCAGGGACAGCGATGCGCAGTCGTGGGAGAACGGAGCTTATGAGCAGCACACAGATCGGAAGAAGACGAAACCACTGCCGTTGCGAAGGAGACCGGTAGACACTTCCAATGGTGGCTCTTGGGTCTTTAAACTCGTCTGGAGGAAGTCGTGGTGGACGCTGCAAGTTGCTGGTTCACCTGCAACCTCTGGACTGCAAGCAGCAACCTAGGGACAGCTTCCAATGCCTAGAAACAAGAAGGAGAATGGGGTATGTGATGAAGGGGAGGTGGATGAAGGGTGAGAGGGGGGGTTGTGGGAGGTGTGGAGGGGGTCTAATGGTGGAGGGGAGATGGAGGAAGAGGGGGAGGCCGCAGGCTTCAGCTGAGGTAAGGGGGAATGGGGATTGCAAGGGGGGATGAAGAATGGAGGGAGGTGGGGGGGCAACCTAGGCTTAAGGGGATAGAGGGAGGGGCAGCCAAAGCTTGGAGGGAAGGGATTTCAAATTTGAAATGACCTTGGAAGTTGAGGGATTGTGTGGGGAAGAGGGGTGATTGTGTTGGAATGGGGAAGGTGGTGTTGGAATGGGGAGAAATCTCCTTGGAACTAGGGGGAAGTGTAGTAATGGTGGCTATGGGAAGTGGGGTGGCTTTAATGGGGTAGGTGGGGGTTGGAGGTGGTTGGAGAGGGGAGGAGAGAGGAATGGGGCGAACCCCTCTTGGGGGAAGAGAGAGAAAGAGAGAGAGGTGGGGTGGGGAATCACTCCCCTAGGGCTTCTCACCCAACTATAGGATTCACTCCACTAGAACTAAGTTTGAACACTCAAATAGAAATATTTTGTATTGAATCATTCATTACCTCCAAATGAAGGTAATGGGGCCCTATATATAGGAAACCTACATTTTACAATAAGTCCCTTACAAAAGACTCAATAGCAAATAACCGAAGGGGTAGGGGGGCTCATGGGCCAAGCCCGAAGAATTGGGCCCAATAGCACATTACACAGTCTAATGACACTCAATACTTAGAAAAATAAATGCAAGACCTAGGGACATGACTCAAATAAACTAAAAATTACATCAAATGACTCAAGTAAATAGCATAAAAAGGATAAGTGGGCCTTTAGAGAGAGAGGCCCGAACTCAAACGATGCCGGAGGGTGAAGAAGACCCTAGCCAAAGGGAATTGTGGATGATGCCTCCATCAAATCCCCTGGGCTGTGAAGAGCTCGACTCCGTCGAGTAGGGGTCCATCCGGCTGTGGTACTGCTCGAGGAGGTCCGGATCCAACCGCTGGAGATCCTCCCGACTCACCCAAGAATCCTCCGAAGGAGGCCGATCCTTCCACCTGACGAGATAGCGCTCATATACCTTGCTCCAAGTGGTAGTGACTTGTACATCCAATATTTGTTCAATTTGTTCACGCTGGGCTCTTTTGGTTGGTGGCCTCTCCTCACGGGTGGGTGCTCTCTCAATGGAAGAAGTAGGCTCAATCTCCTCACTAGGTACCACCGTGGGTCCCTTATATGACACTAGGTCGGCGACATTGAATGTGGGACTTATTCCATACTCCTCAGGGAGATCTAACTCGTAAGCATTTGCACCAATGCGCCTCAAGACCTGGAAGGGACCAGCCCCACGTGGCCTCAGTTTAGAGTTGGCTCCCGGGGAGAGCCTCTCCGTCCTTACCATCACAAAGTCACCCACATGGAATTCTTGGTGACGCCGATGAGAGTCGGCCAACCTTTTATAAGACTCATTCTTTTTGCTGATGTGCTTGCGGATTTCTTCATGCAATTCTCTAATATGTTGTGCAAAAGACTCAGCTGAAATGGACACTGTAGCATGCTGGGGAAGGGGAATGAGATCGAAAGGCTTTCTTGGTTTGTATCCATGCACGGCTTCAAATGGACTCATCTCTATAGACTTATTGATGGAGTTGTTATATGCAAATTCAACCTGGGGTAAGATAAGATCCCAATTTCTGGGGTGATCCTCAACAAGACACCTAAGAAGGTTCCCTAGACTCCGATTGACAACTTCGGTTTGGCCATAAGTTTGGGGGTGGTAGGTAGTGGAGAATTGGAGGAGGGTACCCATCATGTGCCAAAGAGTTTTCCAAAAGTAGCTAGTGAATTTGACATCCCTGTCGGAGACTATGGTCTTGGTAGCCCGTGGAGACGGACAACCTCATCAAAGAACAATCGGGCCACATGGGAGGCATCGGAGGTTTTGGAGCATGGGATGAAATGGGCCATTTTGGAAAATCTATCAACCACCACATAGATGGAGTCATGCCTTTTTTGAGTCTTGGGTAATCCTAGCACAAAGTCCATACTCAAGTCTTGCCATGGACGGTCGGGGATGGGGAGTGGGGTATATAGGCCAGTGTTTTGTTTCACCTGTTTGGCCGAAGCACATGTTCGGCATTGACCCACTATCTTGCCTACATCTCTCTTGAGACTTGGCCAATGAAACTGTCCCTCAACTAGAGCAATGGTTTTGTGGACTCCAAAATGACCAGCTAGCCCTCCCGCATGTAATTCCCAAATCAAGAAGTCGCGGAGTGAGGTCCGTGGGATGCAAAGCTTTGGTCCCTTGAAGAGGAACCCATTCTCTATGACAAATCCCTCATGTTCCTTGCTAGGATGGGTGGTCAAGGTGGTATAGATGTGCCCAAAGTCGGGGCAGCTAGGGTACTCATCCTTGATCCGATCAAATCCGCTCACTTCCACTAAGATAGTGGATAACAAGGAAACTTTCCTACTAAGGGCATCCGCTGCTCGATTCTCACTCCCGGCTTTGTGTTTTATGATAAAAGTGTAGGATTGGATGAACTCAACCTATCGGGCATGTCGGGCGTTTAACTTTTGTTGGGAGTTGAGGTATTTGAGGGCCTCATGGTCGGAAAAGATGACAAATTCTTTGGGCAACAAGTAGTGCCTCCAATGTCGGAGGGACTGCACCACGGCATAGAACTCTTTGTCATAAGTGGAGTATCTAGTCCTAGCATCACATAGCTTTTCACTAAAGAAGGCTACCGGGTGTCTCTCTTGACTAAGGATCCCTCCTATCCCTATCCCGGATTCATCACATGTGACTTCAAAGACTTTAGAGAAATCGGGAAGGTATAGGATCGGGGCTTGGGTCAACTTCTCCTTAAGTTCTTGGAAGGCTTTAGAGGCTGATTTGGTCCAAACAAAAGTCCCCTTCTTGAGACAATCGGTGATTGGGCCAGTGATAGTGCTAAATCCACGAATAAACCTCCTATAGAATGTTGCCAATCCATGGAAACTTCGGACCTCATGAAGGGTGTGGGGTTTCGGCCAATCAATAATAGCTTGGACCTTGTCGGGGTCCATGGAGACGCCTTTGGTGGACACCACAAATCCTAGGAAGGTGAGGGAGGTGGTCATGAAGTGGCACTTTCCTAAGTTGGCAAATAGGCTCTCTTGTCGAAGGATGGTACAAACTTGCCTAAGGTGGTCAAGGTGGGCCTCTTGGGATTGACTATAGATGAGGATATCATCAAAGTAGACCACTAGAAAGATCCCAATGAATGTCCTAAGGACCTCCGTAATAAGACGTATGAAAGTACTTGGGGCATTTGAAAGCCCAAAAGGCATGACTAACCATTCAAAGAGACCATCTTTGATTTTGAAAGCCGTTTTCCACTCATCCCCGGGCCTTATCCTAACTTGGTGATAGCCACTCTTAAGGTCAATTTTGGAGAAAATGGTGGCTCCGGCTAACATATCAAGCATGCTATCAAGCCTAGAGATGGGAAACCTATACTTGACGGTGATTTTGTTAATGGCCCGACTATCCACACACATTCTCCATGACCCATCCTTCTTAGGAGTGAGAAGGGCCGGTACGGCACATGGGCTTTTGCTAATGCGAATGAAGCCCTTCCTAATGAGTTCCTCTATTTGCCTCCGAAGTTCAGCATGTTCCGTGGGATTGAGGCGATAATGAGGAAGGTTTGGGAGAGTGGCCCCCGGGAGTAAATCAATCGCATGTTGCACATCCCGCATGGGAGGGAGTTGGTCCGGGAGCTCCGTTGGGAACACATCATGGAATTCTTCTAGGAGTTGTTGGATTTCTATGGGATGTGGATTGGTGGGAGTGGGCTCTCCTAGACAAATGATCACCGCACATAGAGGTACTCCTTGAACTATCTCCTCTTCAAGTTCTTTCCTAGTGATGAGATGAAGACCCTTGGCCAACCCCGAGGTCCCACTTTGTTTGGGAGTTTGGGTGAGGGATGGGGTTGGAGGGGTGGAGTTCCCCGAGACTTGTATGGTGGTGGGGTGTTGTCCTTGAGGGGGAGTGTCCCTCTTAGTCATGGGAAGAGGTGGAGAGGGGTTAAGACGGATAGTCTTACCCTCATGTTCAAAGGTGCATTTGTTGCTCCTATCCAAGATGGTGGCATCTACATCATAAAGCCAAGGTCTTCCTAGTAGGATGCTACCTACTTCCATGGGTATGATGTCACACCATATTTGACCATGGTATGAAGAGAAGGTGAGGGGCACAAGACATTGAGTGTTGACCGGGATGGAGTTGTTGTTGATCCATAAGACCCGGTATGGACTTGGGTAAGGGGTGATAGCTAGCCCAAGAAGCTTGACGGTATCGGGTGATACGGCATTGACACAATTCTCACTATCCAAGATCACTTTCCTTACATGGCTCCCTATCTTGACAAAGGTGTGAAAGATTGAAGTTCGGCGCCAATCCTCTTCTTGGGGTTTGGTGAGGGTGCACCTAATCACTCCTAGATGGGAGTTGGTAGATGGAGTGGTGTGATCTAGACCTGACTCAAGGTATTGGGCCTCATACTCTTCTTCCCAATCTAGGGAGGCTTCATGATCATCAACAACACTCTCAAGTTCCTTTTGGGGTGGGGGAGCTTCTTCCTCAATAAGCAAGCTAGATAATCCCTTGGATGGACATTGCCCCGCAAAGTGGCCAAACCCTTGACACCTAAAGCATTGTTGACGCCCGCTACCCAAAGTAGTTCCTACATTTGGGCCTTTGGGAATGTCTTCCCACCGTGGGAGGGGGTGACTAGGGGTGGGTTTGTTTGGAGTGATGGTGGGAGGAGGGTTGTAAGGCCTTAATGGGGTGTTCCCACTTAGATTATGGGCTTTCATGGGAGTGGCCGGAATGGGCTGTGGTCCCATGTTTTTGGGATCGATCGGTCGGAGAGTAGCAAATCGAGGGATCCTAGAGAATCTTTCTACATCCCTAGCTATTTGATAAGCTATCTCAAGGTTATCAACATCTCTCGTAAAAAGCTCTCTTTTGATGTGACTTTGAAGCCCATTCCTAAAGCGGGACAAGGTAACGGCCGGGTCCTCATGAACTCCACACTTCAAAAGATAGGAGTCAAACTTCTCAATGTATTCAACCACGGTCTTCCCTTCTTGGGTGAGGCTTTGCCATTCATCTAAGAGCATTTGATGGTAGGATTGGGGAAGGTATTTGTTCCTAAGTTGGTTATTCATACCCTCCCAAGTATCAATAGGCTCTCCCCGCCTAATCCTTCTTAGACCCTCTTGGTTTAACCAATAAGTTTTGGCTAATTTGATGAGATGCATTTTGGCCAACCTTACCCTCCTTTGGTCGGATATAGGGTACCATTCAAAGTATTGATCCATAGTGGTTTCCCACTCTAAGTAGACACTTGGTTCATGGGAACCATCAAAGTTTGGGGCCTCTACTTTAATCATCCTTAAGAGAGGGTCATCCGGGTCGTCCCGTGGACGCCTTTCATGAATTGGATGGTGTCGGGGTCTCTCATGGTCATGGTAAGGGTCATGGTCCAAGTCCTCCCTATAAATTTCAGCATGTGGATGATAGGCTCTTGGTCCATGGTTCCTAGGATGGAACTCATCCCTATGAGGCTCAATATGTGGAGGGTGGACTCTTGGGTCATTGTTCCTTGGGTGGAACTCATTCCTATGCAACTCACCATGTGGTGGATGAACTCTTGGCTCATTATTCCATGGATGAGGGTCTTCCCTAGGAGGCTCAACATGTGGAGGGTGGACTCTAGGCCCATTGTCCCTTGGGTGGAACTCATGCTCTTCAAGCCGAGCAATTCGAGTGGTAAGGGACTCAAGTTGGGCAAGAATGTTGGTAAGGGCAGCATCTACCCTATTCATTTGACCTTGAGGTTCCTCCCTAGGAGCATCTTGATTGAGTTGAGGATGGGGATCCATGGGTGGATTTGAAGATGAAGGATCGGATCGGTATCTAGCACCACTACGGGTGGACATGCAAGACAAGGGGCCAAAGATGTTGGACACACAAGGCAATGGTCCTAGGACTTAGACTTGATAGAGACAAGTCAAAGACTTGCTCTGATACCAATTGATGTGACACAACCTCGGACCTAATGCAAGCAAGCACAATCGCATTCAAATGGGCCGAATTGGGCCACCGCTCTATCGACACTCACCCAAGCCTGAGGTAACTTGGCAATGCCAAGGTGAGGTTGAGGGGTTGGGCCCTTATTGGTAGAGGGCCAGCAAGGCCAAGATGGGATTCCCAATGGGTATGGATGCCCAATTCAAGGGGGCCGACAAAGTGCCAAAGGCACTGGTTGTACTTCTCCCACGGTGATCACTCAAGACAACGGGGCTTGAGGACCGGGCTCTCACTCGCATAACCAGCGGAATTAAGAACAAATATTGAAAGACAAGCACTAAATGGAGTGAAGGTTTGAGCACTTACTCGACCAGTTTGAAGAAACCGGTCCCGGTCGGAGACGAGGGCGAGCGGGGAGGCGGGTGGATCCCCACACGCCGCGCCGGGGTAGCTTGACCTGCCCAAACAAGTTACAACACTACACCTCTCACAGGAGGGGGATCTTGGGGTGGGGGTTAAGGGATATTACAACCAAAATTGCCTCCGCACAGGGAGGGGCCTTCAGCCGGCCAAGCGGGGAGGGGAAACTATGGTTAAAAGCATGGAACGATGAAGTCACCGGTTCTGCCTGCTCTCTCTGAACAGGGATAGGTAGACGGTGTTACTGCTGTAGAATTCGCTCAGGAATTTCGCTGATGATGAGACTGGTGAGGAAATCTTCGTAGCTGGGAAGGGAATGCCTCAGAATTTCTTCAATTTCTTCTGGAGCCGCTGCTGACCAGGATAGAGGTTTGAACAGAGCTTCAGATTCTCGGACCTGCAGTTGCAGACTTCTAACAGTAGATTGCAGAGAACGCCCCGGCAGATCCCGACCTCGGAATCAAGCGCTGTCAGAGTCGTTGGAATCGTGGACGAGTCCTCTTAGCTGAAAAACTGACGGGGAAGCCAACCGATATCGGAGAAGACTAGGGGATGCAGAACAATGGCGACTGGATGTTGCAGACTGTGGGTAGCAGGATGACGGAGCTGAGGGAGAAAAATGATAACTTCTGCTACCGGATGCCGAACGGGATTCTGCTTCTTGATTATAAAAGTAGACAGGAAGGAGAAGAACTTTTCAGAAGAGCTTGTGGGCTTATTCCTCCGAGGTTCATCGTGGCAGAGCTTCTAATCCGGTTCTGGTACTCAGCAGGGACAACTATGCGCAGTCGTGGGAGAACGGAGCTTCTGAGCAGCACACAGATCGGAAGAAGACGAAACCACTGCCATTGCGAAGGGGACCGGTAGTCGCTTCCAACGGTGGCTCTTGGGTCTTCAAACTCGTCTGGAGGAAGTCGTGCTGGCCGCTGCAAGTTGCTGGTTCACCTGTAACTTCTGGACTGCAAGCAGCAACCTAGGGACAACTTCCAATGCCTAGAAAGAAGAAGGAGAATGGGGTATGTGATGAAGGGGAGGTGGATGAAGGGTGAGAGGGGGGGTTGTGGGAGGTGTGGAGGGGGTCTAATGGTGGAGGGGAGATGGAGGAAGAGGGGGAGGCCACAGGCTTCAGCTGAGGTAAGGAGGAATGGGGATTGCAAGGGGGGATGAAGAATGGAGGGAGGTGGGGGGCGACCTAGGCTAAAGGGGATAGAGGGAGGGGCGACCAAAGCTTGGAGGGAAGGGATTTCAAATTTGAAATGACCTTGGAAGTTGAGGGATTGTGTGGGGAAGAGGGGTGATTGTGTTGGAATGGGGAAGGTGGTGTTGGAATGTGGAGGGTGGTGTTGGAATGGGGAGAAATCTCCTTGGAACTAGGGGGAAGTGGAGTAATGGTGGCTATGGGAAGTGGGGTGGCTTTAATGGGGTAGGTGGGGGTTGGAGGTGGTTGGAGAGGGGAGGAGAGAGGAATGGGGCGAACCCCTCTTGGGGGAAGAGAGAGAAAGAGAGAGAGGTGGGGTATGGAATCACTCCCCTAGGGCTTCTCACCCAACTATAGGATTCACTCCACTAGAACTAAATTTGAACACTCAAATGGAAATAATTTGTATTGAATCATTCATTACCTCCAAATGAAGGAAATGGGGCCATATGTATAGGAAACCCACATTTTACAATAAGTCCCTTACAAAAGACTCAATAGCAAATAACCGAAGGGGTAGGGGGGCTCATGGGCCAAGCCCGATGAATTGGGCCCAGTAGCACATTACACAGTCTAATGACACTCAATACTTAGGAAAATAAATGCAAGACCTAGGGACATGACTCAAATAAACTGAAAATTACATCAAATGACTCAAGTAAATAGCATAAAAAGGATAAGTGGGCCTTTAGAGAGAGAGGCCCGAACTCGAACGATGCCGGAGGGTGAAGAAGACCCTAGCCAAAGGGAATTGTGGATGATGCCTCCATCAAATACCCACTCTAGAAGCATCACATGTGACCTTAAACACCTTAGAAAAGTCAGGGAAAGCAAGGACATGTGCCTGGGTCATACGCTATTTGATGTCCAGTCCATACAAATGCCCCCTTTTTAATGCAATATGTGATTGGGGCAATGATGGAACTGAAGCTGTGAATGAAGCGATGGTAGAACGTCGATAAGCCATGAAAACTTCGGACATCATGGCGTGTGCGGGGCTCGGGCCACTCCCTGAAGGCCATATTCTTCTCCGGATCGGTGGAGACTCCATCCCTAGACACAATAAAACCAAGGAAGGTAATCTGATCGGTCATGAAAGCACATTTCTTCTGGTTGGCAAATAAGCTCTCTCGCCTCAACACAATGCAGACTTGTCGGAGATGGTCTAAGTGGTCCTCCCTAGTGCGGCTGTAAATAGGGATGTCGTCAAAGTAGACGACCAAGAAGACCACTATCATAGGGCGTAAAACCTGGGTCATCAACCACATGAAGGTGCTAGGGGCGTTGGAAAGCCCGAAGGGCATAACCAACCACTCATAGAGACCATTCTTTATCTTGAATGCCATCTTTCATTCATCCCAAGGCATGATCCACACCTGGTGATAGCCACTACGAAGGTCTACCTTTGCGAAGATAGTGGCTCCCGACATCATGTCTAGCAAGTCATCTAATCGGGGAATAGGAAAATGATACTTCACCATGATCTTATTGATCGCACGGCTATCAACGCACTTCCTCCATGTGCCATCCTTCTTCGGAGCCAATAATGCGGGAACAGCGCAAGGGCTCTTGCTGTCCCTAAGAGATCCTCGACTCATCAACTCCTCAACCTGCCTCTGAAGCTCGGCATGGTCCACGTGACTCATCCGGTAGTGGGGAAGGTTGGGCAAAGATGACTCTGGGATGAGGTCGATCTCATGCTGGATATCGCGCATGGGCAGAAGGCCTCTAGGGAGGTCCTCCAGGAAGACATCTGAAAACTCGCGTAGAATCGTAGCCACCTCGGGGGGGGGGGGGGGGGGTGCTCATCCTCTAACCCTGGAGCTACATCGCTCACCCCACAAACAACAACAGCAAAGATGGGACTACCATTGGCAAACTCCTGCTCCATCTCTCGGGGACTAATCATCATCAACCTCTTGGGTGGGAGCTCTCCTGTACTAAAAGTAGTCGAAGCGGTAGTAGCCCATGCCGAGGATGTGGTGGGAGGACCGACCATCCCCTGCCTAGGAGGGATCGAAGTGCTGGGGCCAGCTGATCCTCGGACAAAAGGGTCCTTCGGCTGGGTGGGGTGGAGGGTAATCCTATGGCCCCCGTGGTCGAATGTGCTAGTGTTCGACCGACCTTGATGGGTGGCATCTCGATCAAAGAGCCAAGGCCTACCGAGGATAATGCTACCCACCTCCATAGGTAACATGTCACACCATATCTCATCGTGGTAAGCCTGGAACTGCAGTGGCACCAGACATCACAATCTGACCGGGATGGAAGTAGAATCCACCCAAGATACTCTGTAAGGTGTGGGGTGATCTACAGGCGTCTAACAGTGCCCATAGAGATAGCGTTGATGCAACTCCCACTATCTATGATCACCTTACATGCCTTTCCTCCCAGCCTACAAAATGTGTGGAAGATGGTGGTACGACGCCAGTCGTTGCTCACCTGAGGCTGGGTTAGGATGCACCTGACTACACCCAACTGCAAATCACCCTGATACTGGGTACCTAGGACATCAACTGGCTCTCTCTTCATTAGTTCATCAAAGAACTCCTCCGTTAAGTCCTGATCAGCCTCATAACTGATCGGCACAAGCTCAGGTGTGGGGTCGCCGATAGAGGGATCAGAAATAACAAGCGACTCCCGAGTGAGACACTTGGCCGAATAGTGGCCAACTCCACCACACCTATAACAAGTGTCATGCGTCTCGGTCCCCGGGGATGTTCCACTGGCCATCGGCCCATTACCCTTATCCATAAAGCGGACTGGGGGTGTAGGAAGCAAGGGTCGAGTCGGCACGGTAGGCTAGAGAGGTCTAGGGGCAGGGACGGGTGCCTGCTAGCGAAGGGGAGGATCCCTCGGAGGGAGGGGGCACCTAGGATCAGTGAGGTTCTAGCGAGGGGGTTCCTGTGGGCGGGCCACAGGCCAGCGAGTGTAGGAACTAGGCGTGGTCTAAGGATCAGACTCACGCGGATATGTGACCCCCTGGCGCGGGATAGGAGCAAACTCTGCCTCAAACTGCTCCACCTCGAGGGCAACCTAGTACGCGTCTTCCAACATGGTCACGTTGCGGCGGAAAAGCTCATACTGAAGGTGTGGTCGCAGACCACGGTGAAAACGGGAAACAGTCAGGGAGCTTTCCTCCATGGCGTCACATCATAGAAAATACTAATCGAACTCGGTGATGTAATTGGAGACGGATCGATCTCTTTGGGAGAGACTCTGCCATTTGTCTATGAGACGCTGGCGGTATGGCAGGAAGGTACTTCTGCCGGTGTTTGGTCCTCATCTCACCCTATCTCAGACCTAGGGCTCTTGACGATGAAACAGCAGGTTCTCCATGTTCTTCCAATAAGTCTACGCCTGCACTAGCAGCTTCATTTTGGTGAACTTGACTTTCCGATGGTCCGTCATCTCAAACCACTCGAAGTACCAGTCCATGCCGGCCTCCCAATCGAGATTGACCTTCCGGTCCAAGGACCCGTCAAAAGTGGGAGGTTCTGCTCGCACAGTCCTGAGGATCCCCTCGTCCTCATCATCCCTCTGTGGTCGGTGACCACGAAGGCATCAGCCATTACCCCCATAATCGTTGTCGGACTAGTAGTCCTCAAAATCGGGGGCACGTGGCCGTCGTTCCTTAGCCCTAAGTGGGGCGGGCTGGGTAGCAAGTGCCAGAGGGGCTGGAACAGCTCCGGGGAGCTCCCGGTGGGAGACTTTCTCCACACTCTCTAACCTTCCAACCAGGCCTTGGACAGATCGGTCGGAAGCCTCGACACGGTCCTCCATGGCCTTGAGACGGCCCTCCAAGCGGTTGGTATGCTCCGTAAGAGTTTGATCGAACCTATCCATGCGCTCCAAGAGTAGAGCTATCACGTCCTCAAGAGATCGGCCTCCCTGGGTGGCACCTCAGGGTTCACCCATAGTGTCAGGGCGATGGTACTGCGTACCTCCATGAGTTGGTATGCAAGAGGAGGGGACCTAAAGGAAACTAAGGGGTGACATGCTACGACCTATATGGATGGACCAATGCGAAATGAAGGATGACCTAGACTCAAATATCCGGTACGTGGTAGAGTTGTAATCCGAAGATCCAACTCACGCAAATGTGCCACCTTCCCAATAGTCGTAGCCTATCGTTCCGGGGACACCTTTGGATATACTAGATAATGAAATGTAACACCTTGGACCGACTACCAGAGACTCAAACCCGCTCTGATACCAATTTGATGCGGGATGACATGAAACTTGACTCGTACTTGTTGCGAACCTGGGACTCTAGGTGACGACGCGACCCAAAGATGACGCGACCAGCGATGACACAAATGGCTCAGCACCTAACGTGGTTCCTGAAGAGGCGAACGTGCCCCAAACAAGAAGTACTCCCTCACGATCGTCCCCAGCAAGTGAAACGTGTTGATCTGCACGGTTGAGAAATCGACATTGAGTCTCGGGTGGTCAACTCACTCTCGTGCTCAGAATGAGTCACGGGATGGGTCTCGCACTCACTTCTCATAGCGGTGATTAAAAATGAACTACCTAGGAAATAAACTACTCACATGCAGCGGCATATAGAACTTATACTAAATAAGCAAATAAGACAAATGAGGAGGAGAGTGTACCTCCATGCTCGGGGCATGGGGAAGACGTCCCGGCCAAGATCTGTAACTCCCAGTACAGTAGTAAAATTTAATTACAATGGTGATTTTTATTGCCCACTCCACGCATGGAGGTAAAGGACTACACAATGATGTCGGGAGCACGGAACTTGGGTTGGCGGGCAGCAAGGTGGCGGGTTCCGGGTGGTGGCGGGCAGCGGCATTGGATCGATAATTTGTTGGCTGGTAGGACAGCGAACAGTGGCGTCCAAAGGATGTCGACCTTCGGGGACCTTCTGAAGGCGGCGGCTCACCGGGACGATTGTGGAGGGTCCGTGGTCGACCCCCGGGAGTGGCGATTGTTGATTCTACTCCGGCGTATTTTCCAAGAGATTTGTACGGACACCTTCCTTGCTGGCCTGGTTCGGAGTAGGACTGCGCGCTTCCATGAAAACGGCCGCCACGACCAGATCCGGTGTCGGATCGTGACGAAATTAGCACTGTTGCGAAGAGCACTCAGAGGGATTAGACATATTTGAAACTCAGGTCCATCCAACGGTTATATTGGAAACAAAAACCTCTGCAACATCGTGGTTGATTCTGGATCGAAAAATAGATCTGGCAGGACAGATCGGGTTCCGCCTGATTTTGGGGTTTGACCGAAGGGGAAATAGTGGAGTTAGGACGTGGGCATTTTATGGGGGAGAGGGGGAAAAATGGTGAAAATGCACACAATTTTCTTTGTCATTTTCTGACATGGTTTGGGGGGTGGGAAAAATAGAATATCAGGTGACTATCCAGCAGATCTGTAAACTGGTAGATTGTGAGGGGTGGAAATAAATGACTGGGAGGAGGGGCAAACGAGATCTGATCGAACTGAAAATTAAACTGGGGATTAGGGACGACTGGGGGAAGACGCCCTCAAAATTTGAGGTCTATCTGATGACTGGATTGGGAGAATCAACACGATCGTTCAGCTTCTATCCTAGATCTCGAAATCCTGGATAGCAGGCCGGAATGGTGGCTGTGGTGGCTTGATGGCGGCACGAACGAAGGCGGCGGCGGCGATGGCTGGAAGTCGTATCCAGGGGGGAGATAGAAGTGGGTGTTACTCCCAAGAAAGGGCCTCACACCTTAGATCTTGCTGCTGCAAGGAAGAAGAAGATGAAGAATAAGAAGAACAAGAGAGAGAGGGGGGGCGCCCTTGGCTTTTTTCCTTGAATATTTCTTCATTAAATTTCATCGAAATGACACAAGAGAGACAATATACTAAACCCTAGACCTAGGCTAATGACCTGAGATACCCTTGGTCTAGGCCGTATAATGGGGAAGGGAGATAAATGGGGATTAAACAAATCTCACTAGGGGACAAGAGAGGGGGGCACCCCTCTCTCCACGTCAACAAATGCAACTTGATATTTTATTCCCCCTTGGACCATATTATTCTCTCTTGGACCATAATAAACTCAAAATTATAAATACTTGGTCAATATTCTCACATTGACCCAATATTAAACCCAAATACATACCAAATATGTACCAAATACAAATACATACCAAATACGCATGAAAGTATCAAAGCTTAAGTGGATACTCCAGACTGTCCCCCAGCCACAAAGATGTCGGTGTCGACCGAGTCGTGCTACGTGTCCGGTATCGGCGGCTCCCTGAGTCGAGCCAAACTCTGGCTCTGGTGTCCTCACCATCTGTCGTAGGTGCTTTCCTTGGACTGAATTCCCATTGGTTGACTGCATAAAGTAGAGTACCATGATAGGAGACTTTTCCAAAATATGATACTTGGCATATCTACCACCAAAAAATTGTTCTGGTACTGTAATGATGATAGGGACAGTGGTCAGTCCTAGGAACCTCCTCCAGACCTCAAAAGATGTGTTTTTGGATGTTTGCGGTTCCTATTTTTGGTTCCTAGATGACTTCCGAAGTAGATGTGATTTTACCAAAAATGGCCTGAAAGGCTTTAGGAAAGCTATCTGCGTCGACCTGCTAACAAGGTGAGGTCGACACACCTGTTGAGGGCGCGTTTTCAACGGCTTCTGGAAGGCAGCCTACGTCGACCTACTGACAAGGTGAGGTCGATGCACCTTTAAACGGCTTCTGGAAGGAACCCTCAGGTTGACCTCCTGTGAATGTGACTTGGTTCTAACGCAACAGAGCCTTCGTATGAATGGGTCGACACCATGGGTCGACACTTTTGACTTGGTTCCTTGGTCGCGTCAACACAATGAGGTCAATGGAGTCGACGCAGTAGGCTTCCTTCTTGAGCTATCGCGAGCTTAAACTTTGTGGCGTCGACGCAGTCAATGTAGTGTGTCGACGCATCCTTTGCACGATGCGTTTGAGCCAGCTTCTATGAAGGCTAATGGAGTCAACGCCGCCAGGCTGTGGGGTCGACGTAGCCTTGTGCAGTTGTTATGTTTCTTTTTTTGGCCAAGTTTGTCATGGTTTCTGTGCATACCTATGCCTTTGCACCTTGAGTTTCTTGTTCCTTTACATTTATGTGACTTGAAATCAACCTTTTCCTACTGCTAAACTTCATGATCTCTTCACACTGCTCATCTTCATGATGCCATACACTTGCCAGTGCTGACTTTGACCTAAATTACAAACGTGTTGACATCATCAAATATATATAAGACTCATCAATGAGTCATAGTCAGACATCATCAAAACAATAGAATCAAGCATGTTCCATACATGCACAACATCTAGGAGATCCATGAAGGCTACCCCCAAGTTGGGGAAGCCGACCACAGGAGGAAAGTTGCTGAATTGGATCGGCACACCAAGGTAGCCATTGTTAGCATGGCTACCGACCACGAGTGGGCCAAATGCGACAGCCATCATGATCGTTAGAATGCAACCTGCAATTTTAAATTGAGGAAGTTAGAATTTTAAGCAGAGGCCCTGAGGCCCTAAATCTTGGCAAAAATATGAAAGGTGGTCTAGTCCCACTGGGCGTGCCAACTTGTGGGCGCACTAGAAATTCTTTAGATATTTTATTATCGGGATATCGTTTTATCTTTGATCGATTTTATCGTGCGAGGGTGTGCCAGTCACATATGTGACAATGTGTTCGGGCTTCGAGACTAGAGTGGTCCGAAGCCCGTGGTACGCTCCGTCTGACTAACCAGACGATTGTGGGTGTCGGGTCGGGACTGGAGACCCGCCGTTCCATAAAGGTCATGGCGTTAATTACATCCCCTCGGAAAGGGGAAAACCTTTGATTAATCACCAAGAACTGGGGCCTCATGGCCTAAATATCAGTTTTTATGAAAATGAGGAATGATGTATTAAAAAAGCCTTTGAAAACCCCATATAGGGGTGTTGGAGGGGGGAAATCTCATCGCCCGTACGGAGAGGCCAAAAGAGGTCCAACCAGACCGAACGAGGCCTAACTCCTTTAAGTGGTAGCCCCCGATCCCACTCAATATAAGCCTAATAACTCACTCGGAACAAGCACTTCCTAGGCGGCCTTCGGGTTGGGAAGTCCAAGCATCAGTTCGATTGAGAAAGCTCCCTCGGAGCCCCCTATTCCCTGTCCCGACCGTGCACTCATTGCTTGGGAGACCACTCCTTGGCAAGTGCCTATCGCTCAGGCTCACTGATGGAACCTTATTGGTACGGCCATTGCGAGTCCCTTAATGGCAGAAAGCTCAAGGGGATAGGCGAGACCAAGAGTCCGCGTGCTATACGGAGTCCGCATGAAAGATGTAACCCCCCCTAAAACTCCTCCGCTTACAGGGATCAGTCACACAACGGGCCACTATTTTAACTAGAAATGCCCTACTACAAGGTGGTAAGCCAGGCAAGAGCGAAAAACCCTGAGCAGGAACCACTTCACCTTTTGGTGGAGAGAGATCTCGCGCTCCCATCTTCCTCCTAGCTCTTCCCTTCGCATCAGAGCTCTACTACTTTGTTGACTTAAGCATCGGAGGATGTTCCCTAGAGATCTATCCCTGGGCACCTCTGACTCGTTTCCCTTCTTGCAGTTCACAATTCAAGTGTACGTGGTCATCCTCTTCCCCGCTCAGGAGCAGTGCGAGATCGCCCCTCTTGTTCTGGCGCCGTCTGTGGGAAACGAACAAAGTGCCATCATGGTGCGAAGAACTTCTGGCAGGAGGGCTGTCGGTGACCTAGGGAAAGCCCTGGTGATGGAAGAAGGTGCACCTTCCCTCCCCACGGAGAATTCCCCATCAGGCAACCACGCCAATGAGATACCTCCATCGGTGGCGGGAGAACAGCTTCCAGGCGGGAGCACCGACGCCCTCCAAACCCTGAACGCAAAACTGGATGTCCTCGTGGATCTCATGAGGGCCCAGGCGGCCAGGGAGGAGAAGTCGCAGCTCCCTCGGAAGAGCCACCCACGTGGAGATGCCTCCCAGCAAACCGTTGGAGGCCGTTTCACCCTCCAGGGGCGACGGCTCATTCGCAACCTGTCAGAAGGACCATCGCATGCCCCTCCCTAGGAGCAGGAAGCCTCCTCAACCCCGAGCAAGAAGAAGACCGGAGCACACCGACCGTTTCCAGAAGTCGAAGCCCCTAGGAGCATTGGGATAGCATGCAAGTGCACCCACCAGCCCCTCGAGCCAATGACAACCGGAGCTATCTCTCTGGGTGCGAGACTTTGAGAGGCGTTTCACGGAGCAAGAGTGCACCCTCTGCGCCTTGCAGAAGACCTCTCCTGTGGAGGATGAGGAGCGATCTCTGTTCTCCGACTATATTTTGGAGGCAGAGACACCCCCCTAGGATCTCACTCTCGACCTTCATGTCGTACGATGGCCAGGGAGACCCGGCAGACTACTACTACAGCTTCGACGCCCTAATGGCCTTGCATGGGACGTCCGACATAATCAAGTGCCGAGCGTTCGTGACCACTCTGGTTCAGGGCGCTTAGGCTTGGTTCAGGGCCCTCGCACCCGGCAGCATCCACAACTTCAAGCAATTCGGGCGAGTGTTAAAGGAACGCTTCACCGGCAGCGGTCCACCCTAGCCAGTGGCGGGATTATTGGCCCTCAAGCAGGAATAGGGGGAGAAGTTGTGGGCTTATATCAACCGATTAAAATCGGAAGCCCTACACATCCCCCGCCTGGATGTGGCCTATGCCATCACTGCATTGGTAGGGGGTACTCGCGACGAGAACCTTCGGTGCGAGCTAGTGCTTCATCCTCCTGCCTCCCTTGCCGAGCTAGTGACCCTGGCCTTGCACCATGCAGAGTGTGAGGAAGTCCTTAGTGCCTGCCGAGGCACGACAGGCTCGGGTCGGGAGGGGGACAAGAAGCGACCATTCGAGCAAGGGACGGGCCAAGGAAAATGGTGGAACCATAACGGAGACCGAAAAGAGCCGTCCCAAAAGTACGAGCGGTATACCCCCCTTAACGCTCCCGTCTACGAAATCTATGAAGACATCAAAGGCTCGGGCCTCCTCAACAAACCCGAGCCTATGAAAGCCAAGCATTGGAATCGCCACAAGCATTGCCTGTTCCACAGTGAGCACGGGCATCACACCAGCGATTGCCATCCACTTCAAGACGAGATCGAGCACCTCATCCGCCAGGGACACCTATCCCGATACTTGTCCGGGCAGAAGGAAGACTGAGGTGCCCCTGAAGAGATCGACAATGCCCCCTGCGGAGTCCACATCAACGTCATCGTGGGTGGTGCGGCATCAGGTAGAGATAGCAGCAGAGGAAGAAAGCGTCATGCCGAGAGGGCGAGCCGGGCCTCTGTTGAGCACTCTATGGCCCCACAGGCGAGCGAATCCCAGGCCCTGGTATTCTCCGACCAGGACCTAGAAGGGTTAACCACCCCGCATGACGATGCTCTCGTTGTATCGGCTACAATAAACCATTGTAACGTAGATAGGATCTTAGTTGACAATGGTAGTGCCCCTGATGTATTATCCTATGAATGTTTCCTCAAGATGGGAGAGAATCCATCTAAACTCTGCCCGATCTGAACCCCCCTATGTGGGTTCAATGGCCAGGCAACTTATCCCGAGGGAGCCCTGAGCCTGCCAGTTACTATCGGCACCCCGCCCAAAATCGTTACGGTTATGGTAGACTTCATCATGATTAAGGGGATGACGGCATATAACACCATCTTCGGCCGGGGCATTCTCAGCCGAATGAAAATGATGCCCTCTACCTTTCACCAAAAAATGAAGTTCCCAACCAAACATGGCGTGGGGGAAGTCCGAGGTAACCAGACATTGGCTATACGGTGCTATATAATCTCAGTCGAAGCCACTAGGCCGGAAGGGAAAAATAAAGGAGTAAAGGGAGCCGAAGAGGGACCCGCAACATCTGAGCCTGGTGGTGAGTTGCTAACGGTCTTCCTTAACGGTGACCCGACTCTAGGAGTAAAGATCGGAGCCGAGCTACCACTTGAGGAACAGGAAAAATATACAGATTTCCTTGCCCGGTATATCCGAGTCTTTGCATGGTCTGATGAGCACCTTCCCAGGATCCTGAGAGACGTGGTGATGCACAAGCTCAACCTTGACCCAACGGTGAAGCCAGTCCATCAACGCAAGAGAAAGCATGCCCCGGAGAAGCAAGCGGTCATCAAAGAGCAAGTCATCAAGGGGCAGAAGACTGGCATTTTTCGTCCGGTCCTGTACCCTACAAGGCTCACCAATGTCGTCCTAGTGCCAAAGGCTTATGGGAAATGGAGAATGTGCATGGACTTCACCGACCTCAACCAGGCTACCTCGAAGGATTGCTACCCGCTACCGAGCATCGATCGACTGGTCGACTCAACCTCTGGCAACGAGCTACTCAGCTTCCTGGATGCCTACTCCAGCTACCATCAGATCAGGATGGACCCAGAAGGCATCAAGAAGACCGCCTTCATCACCGACTTCGGCGTACATTGCTACACCCGGATGTCGTTCAGGCTAAAGAACGCTAGAGCGACATATCAGAGATTGATGAACCACATTTTTGAAGGACAGCTCGGTCAGAACGTCGAGGCCTACATTGATGACATGCTGATCAAAACACCGAAGGCCGAAGACCACCTCCCCGACTTAGTCGAGACCTTTGACACCCTCCTGAAGTGCAACATGAAGCTCAACCCTGCCAAATGTGCCTTCGGAGTCATATCCGGGAAGTTCATAGGCTTCCTGGTAACTCAGCGTGGGATTGAGGCCAACCCCGACAAGGTCTAGGCCATCTTGGACATGCGGCGGCCCACCTGCATCAAGGACGTCCAATGCCTAATGGGGCGCATTGTTGCGCTCAACCGTTTCCTGTCCCGAGTGGACGAATAATGCTTACCCTTCTTCAAATTGTTGAGGGGACACAAAATGGCATCTGCTACGTTCGCCTTGGATGAGGAATGTCAGAAGGCGTTCACCGAACTCAACAAATTCTTTTCCTCACCCCCGATACTGTCCAAGCCGGTCCAATGCGAAGCTCTATACCTCTATCTCTCGGTGACCCCTTCTACAGTGAGCTTAGTCCTGGTCATGAACAACGCAGGGGTCCAGAGACCAGTTTACTATGCCAACAAGGTGCTTAATGAGGCTGAGAAAAGGTACCCCGCAACCAAGAAATTCATGCTAGCATTGGTTACCTCGGCCAAGCGCCTCCGACCCTACTTTCAAGGGCACTCCATCATCGTATTGACCGGCAAACCCCTGAAGAAGATTCTCTTTCACCCTGAAGCCTCGGGACGCCTCGTCAAATGGGCCATCATGCTCGGGTCCTACGATATCTCGTATCACCCCCGCTCGGCCATCAAAGGACAGGCTCTCGCAGACTTCATCACCAAAAGCAATGTCCCGATTGAAGAAGTACCTCCACTAGCGTCCGGGCCCACTTGGGATCTGTTCGTCGACGGGTCCTCCAACTCGGTCGGATGCGGTGCTGGTGTCCTTCTCAAATCCCCCGAAGGAGCGGAGCTGCGGTACGCCCTGAAGTTCAACTTCCAGGCGTCCAACAACGCCTCCGAGTACGAAGGCCTTATCTCAGGGACCAGGATGGCCTGACGACTAGGGGCCGAGCGAGTCAGGATCCACACTGACTCCCAATTGGTCGCTAGCCAGGTCAACGGTGATTACGAAGCTCAGGAAGGACAAATGGTCAAGTACCTCCCGGTGATCAAGAGGATGGCCCAACTCTTCGAGAGCTTTGGGTAGTCTGGATAGCTCAGGAGGAAAACTCCCGAGTAGACACCCTCTCTCGACTGGCCTCCTCGCTCGACCCCGCAGGTACATGATCGGTCTTTCTCGAAGAGCTCGAGCGATCGAGCATCGAGTCCGAGCTTATGACCGTTGACCCGGCACCCCCGAGCGATTGGCAGACCCCCTACATATCCTGGCTCCGGGATTCTCAAGAGCCCCCCGACCCTCGGGAGGCTCGGAAGCTCAAGTACCAAGTTCGGCGTTTCGTCATGCTAGATGATGCCTTGTACCGTAGATCTTTCTCTGGTCCCCTCCTCAAGTGCATCAGCGCCAACGAAGCCAGCCGAGCGATTCAGGAAGTACACGAAGGTACCTGCGGAGCGCACCAAGGAGGAAGATCGCTCGCCAGGATCTTGCTTCGGCAGGGTTACTGGTGGCCCACTCTCCAGCGTGACTGCATGACCTATGTACAAAAGTGCGACCGATGTCAGCGCTTCGACCACCTTATCCATCAGCCCGCCGTAGAGCTCATCACCCTTGCCGAGTCGTATGGGGGATCGACATCTTGGGGCCATTCCCCACGGCTCAAGCCCAGAAGAAGTTCATCATCATCGCCATCAACTATTTCTCCAATTGGATCGAGGCCGAAGCCACCACAAGGATCACCGAGTCGGTCGTATGGAGTTTTGTTTGGAAGTCGATCATCTGTCGCTACGGTGTCCCCCGAGTGATCGTGAGCGATAACGGTCGACAGTTTGATTCTCATTACTTCAGAGATAGATGTGTCGACCTAAGCATTCACAATCACTTCACTTTGGTAGCACACCCTCAGGCTAACGGACTGGTCGAGAATGCCAATAAGACTATCTTAAAAGGTATCAAAACTAGGCTCGGCAAGGCCAAGGGAAGCTGGCTTGAGGCATTACCAAGCGTACTATGGTGGCACCGAACTACTCCGAGAATGGCCACCGGTGAAACACCTTTTCAGCTGGTATATGGCACGGAAGCCGTAATGATGGGGACATCAGAGCAAGAGCACTAATATTTTATTTACATTTGTGTCCTTTAGTTTATTTTTATATCCTTGGGAAAGCATATGTGCAATTGTAAGGCTTTATAAACCAATGTGTCATTCCCTAGGATTGTTTGGGTTTTTGTGTAAATTGTCAGTAGGTCCAGCAATGGGGCCCTCACTCCTCCATTGGTCCACCTAATCCATGTGGGGCTGGTAAAATGCCAAGGTGGCTTCTAGAAGGATTCTTTCCTTCTTTGACAAGTCAAGGGGGACAAAGTGTTACAAATGTCAAATTTGGATGCCCTTAAGTCAAGGGGGTGCCCCCCCATTAAAATGACATTTAGTATTTTATATTTTTAGACCAATTGACCACATGGGGGAAGAAAATACTACCCCTCCCCTCTCTCCCACGAATTCCACCCCCCTCCCCCTTCCTCCCCTTCTATATAAACCCATGTATAGTGTTTTATAAGGAATTAATGAAGTGAAAATTGGCATTTACTCCAAGGAAGGGTGCGCCCCTCTCCCTCTCTCCCTGGTTCTTCTTCCTCCTCCAGCCCTCTAGGGTGTGAAGCCTATTCTCCTTAGCCCCTCTGAGTTCCATTTCTGGTGCCGCCGTCGCCGCCATCGCACCGCCGTCACGCCATCGCCACCGTCATCGGAATTCTATCTCCATCAGGATAGAACCTCACCTCTAGATTTTTACCTTTTTCTCTTATTATCTGATCGAGCCCTAATTTTGAGGGTTTGTTCTGTCCATCTCCCTTAACCTCCAGTTCAAATTTCGTGTCATTTGAAAGTCATTATGTATTTTCCCCATATTTTTTTTTGTCCTCTCAGTAATCTACCCTTTTGCAGATCTACGGGACAGAGTCACCTTGTCGCATTTTCCCCACCCCCTTAAAAATCTTCAGAAAATCCCAAAAACTTACTCAGTGTTCCAAACATATATCCCCTTCCACCATAATTTTCGTGGAGTCTAGAAAATTCATTTGACCCTCGGTCAAAGGTCAGTTTCAGGCAAATCCCTTGCTGCCCTGTGTGTCTGTCAGTCCGAGTTAGAAACAAAAATAGTGTTATAGTCATATTCATTTTCAATCCGTTTGGTGGATGGAGCTGTCAAAATTATATGTTGTAGATCTATGAGTGCTTTTTCCAACGGTACCAGCCACGCCTCAATCGGCCTCCGGATCTGAGAGATTTAATTCGTGTTGCCGAGGCCTTCAGATATGTTCCCTGTGTAGGTCCGAAATTGCAGTCCAGAAGATATTCAGAAATAAATATCAAAAATCAACTTCAAGAGCCGCCCCTTCAGGGAGTCATTCAAGGACGCCCTGCCATCGTCCCAGCCAAGCGGCGCCTCTGGAAGATCTCAAGAAGGTGACATTCCTTTGGAAACCGTTGCTTGCTATCCAGTGAGTGAGCAACCGAGTTGGCGCAGCACCGAGTTGGAATAGTGCCGAGTCGGACCAGCAGGCCGAGTTCGTGCCATACGCACCTCCTGATTGCTGCCCGTCAACCCAGGGTCGATCCTCCCGGGCCCTACTTGTAGCCCTTTACCTCTCTGCGTGGAGTGGGCAATAGATTTCACTGTTGTAACTAAAATTTTACCATTGTTACCGGGAGTTACCGCAACTGGCCGGGTTCGTCTTCCCCACGCCCGGAGCGTGGAGGTAAACTCGCTACCCTCCTCTTAGGCATTGCTTTACTCGTATGCTTTTGTATATGCCGCTGCATGTGATAGGTTATTATCCCGTTATATCTTTTTTATCACTACTGCGAGAGAGTGAGTGGAACCCGTCCCGTGACTCGATCTGAGTTAACGCGGAAAAGCCGATACCCGAGACTCACTACCTGTTTCTTAACCGCGCACGATCCAGTGTTTCCCTCGCATAGGGACAATCGCGAGCTAGAGTCCCAGGTCGCGTGTCCGTCCCGCATCACGTAATTCTATTGGAGGTCGGCTATCCCTATCTCCGAGTCATCCACTTCAAACCCGAGGTAAACGAGCAGAAACTGCGAGAAAATATCGACCTAGCGAATGAGATCCGAGAGATTGCAAAGATCCGAGCAATGGAATACCAACGGCGTATCACTCGATACTACAACTCCAGAGTCTGAGACATACACTTCCAGCCGGGAGACTTCATCCTGAAGAAGGCCGAAGCATCTCGACCACTAGAGGCGGCGGGGAAGCTGGCCCCTACCTGGGAAGGCCCCTACCGAGTGGTCGAGACGCTCGGGAAAGGAGCATACTGACTATCCACCATGGAAGGAACACTTATCCCTTGGACATGGAACATGACAAATCTTCACAAGTTCTACTTTTGATCATTTGGCGAAGATGCACATGTAAGCAAGATAGAATAAAGGCCATTCTTCCCTTCTTATTAAACTTTGATGTACAACAAGTAGGTCACAGCCCATACAATATACGTGTACAAAAATAACACTCTCTGGCACTATAACACGAGCAAAACACTCAGCCAGCCCGGTAGGCGCTCCTATGTCCAGCCACTGACTCTGCCTCGTGCAGAAACTGGCTCGGACAAAGGATTGCCGGCCTCGTTGGTTTGAGAAAGCTAGGAGGAAAAAGGAAAAGAGGGGAAACAATAAAAAAAGGAGAGAGGAGAAGAGGAAGGAATACAAGTGAAGGTCTCCTCTCCGCCTACTCTTTGGAAGGCAGACAGTGTAGGCACCCTCCAAAGAGTGAAAGAGGAGTAAGATAAATAAAATGGCAGAGATGGACAAGGAGGGAGGGGGAGGCTAAGAAAGGAGGGAGCTTAATTAGCTCCCCCCTCCCCTTGGGATAGCATCGGCAGGTCAGGGACAGAAGGATGACATGCTCCGGCATGACGAACCCGCTCCCAGAGTGACCCCCGACTGACGAACCCTCTTCCAGACTTAAACAGCAGAAACTTCCCTCCTACTGCCATCCGCATCATCATCTTTCGAAGCGCCTTCCATGCCCCGCCAAGACCGACAGTACAACGCCTCGCGGAAGGGAAAGAAGGAGAAACCGCCAGGGATGGCCTTAAGCGATGAAAGGAAAAGGAGATGCCCCTCGGACCTTTTATAGGCCGAAGGGGGAGCTGATCGACTTAAATGACTCTCCCCTTACAAAACAGGCTAAAAGGGCTTTCCCTTAGATGGTTACCTCATTTCCCAAACATCCCGCCAGTGGGACGCGCGAAGCGGCAAGTCATTAAGGGCGGTATGGAAAAATGGAAAGGTGCCAACCCCATGTCGGTTATTTGACAGATCAGCACGCATGATATCTGCAGAGAAAATCTGTGCCTTCTCTAACAACTACGGATCCGGTAGTCAAATCACACCAAAAGTAGTAAGAAATAGTCAATTCAGCATTTAATACTGTTGCTATTATATTTTCAAAAAAAAGCCTTACCTGACTACATAAGGGAAAGAAAAAAGAAAGAGAGAGCTATTACATCAGGCCCCAGGCCCATCTTTAGGCTTGGAAGGCAAGGCTTCTTCAGCATTAGATGATCTGCCCCCAGTATTCTCGACGACGGCCGACCCAGAAACTGACCCCACCTGTGTGGGAACTGTCTCAGTTGTGCGCTCTCCCGAAGATGCTGGAGTTGGCGATCGCTCGGACGAGGACTCCCGACCCTCCTCTTCGCTCGATGTATAATGGGAAGAGTCAGTCAAACCCCAGTCCGAGTCATAGCGCTGCCCGGATGGAAAAACGAGCTCCTTCGCTTGGGCTTCAGCCTCTATGGCGGCCCGATCGAACCCCTGGGAGAAGCCCTTCCGAAGGCCCCGGCAATAGCCCCACTCATAATAAGGGAAGGAAGCCTGGAGAAGAGCCACGTGATAGGCCACTAAGCACTTATGTCGCTCGAGTGCGTCCACCCCGGCCAACTCCACCTGCCTCTCGAGCTCGGCTATCCTCTGTTCTGACTCGAATAGCCTTCTCTCGACCTCGATCAGTGCATCTTCGGCCCCCAGGACTCGACCCTCGAGCGCTTCCCGCTTGGCCTTCCACTGCTTGCCGTGCTTGACCTGAATCATACGCTCTGCCTCCAGGAGTTCATTCTTCCGGTCGACCATACGACGGGCCTGGGCCAACTGCTCCGCCAACGATCGAGCCTCCGCTTGGCTCGATTGCACCTGACCCCGAAGTGGGGCCACCTCTCGATGAAGGTCACCAAGATCAAGGGTCAGACGCTCAACCTTCCGATCGAGTGAACCACGGGCCCAAGAGAGCCTCCCACTCCGACTCCACCCGAGCATACACGCCTACTGCCTCAGCCTCGAGCTCGGCCAAGATCAGACTGCCTTCCATAAGTTACTCGAATACCGTGGAGGGGGGACCCCTCTGGAGTTTCTCTCGCACAACTCCCGAAGCAATAGAGTGGCACTTCCGGTACAGGGAGGCTCGGACGCTGAAGGAACTAGTCGAGGGAAGGGAAACTCTCTTCGGAGCAGTCGGGATTGGGGCACCTTCCCTGAGCAATCCTGCGTCAGGGGCCCCACCGGTTGACTCGGGATGAGCGGCCCCGCTTTGTACTTCCCCGGCCTCGGTCGGTTGCGATCGAGCCGCTACAACCTGTGACCTTGTAGCCTTGACCAGCTCGGACCGGGCCCCTCCGTCTTGCGCTCCCTCTGCTTCGCTCGGCGCCCCAGCATCGGCCACGATCCCTTCGTCAATTGCCCCCTCTTCCACCGCAGAGGGAGGAGGCAACAGGGGAACCTCATCAATCGGGCGGGTGGCCTCCGCCTTCCTCGCCCGCTTCTTCTCAGCAGACTGAGCCTGCATCGAAGACCGCAACAACTTCACCATGAGATCCTTCCGCTTGACCCCCCGGCGTTCAGAAGCATCATCCCGGGCGACCCCCTTGCCCTTTTCCCAGGCACGGGATGAGCCCTCCGAAGCTGGGAGATCACTCGGAGCTGACCTATCATCCACATTGATGACCTCCAGCTCGACTGACGGTGCCTCCTCCTCCTCCTCCTCAGCCGCTCGTCGCAGATCTGCGTGAATAAGAGCAAATTGAGAAGAGGAAAACACTCACTTGAAAGAGGACAATTTCCTGAGAACCTTACCCATCGGCAACAGCAGTCGAGAAAGATACTCCTCGATGTTAGGAGGAGTCACCAACTCAGCAGTCTCCAGGCGATCCCGCTGAAGGATAGCAACATCCCTCTCCACCTCCAGAGAGACCTCTGTTTACTTCGGAGGGATGTTCGGGTGAAAGTTGGGCGCCGTCGGGAAATCCTAGACCACGGCGACCGCCGACGGGCCCACCCAGAAATATGGGGTCTTTCACCCCTTATGAGAGGAATGCTTCAGAGAAAGGGACACGCAACTCCTCTTCTACTTCGCCTGAATGAAGAAGGAGCCCTTCTCGGCAAAAGGATTCTCCTTCAACTCAAAAACATAGTGGAAGAGGTCCACCGAGGTGCGCACCCCTCTCTTGCCACAGAGAAAGATGAAGGAGAAAATAAGGGTATAAGAATTGGAGACCAGCGGGAGAGGAGCCAGCTGGTAGAATCGAAGCCACTCGGCGATGAAAGGATGGAGGGGTAGCCGAAAGCCGCACTTCCAGGCCAGGAGGAAAGAACAAAAGAGGTCAGAACGAGCGGCCAGACTAGATTCATGAGGCTCAGGTGCGAGGAACTTGAATCGCCATGGCAGCCCATACTGATTCTCCAGCTGTTTCATGTCCGCCTCACCCAGCTCGCTAGGAAGAGGCTCTTGATAGAATGTAAGGCCCGGATACAGAGGGGGGTGAATGTATCCCTCTACAAATATGGCCTAATTCAATTAAGTGATTAAGTGAACATATAAGAAACTCAATTAACCTCTAGGATATATAATCAATTAAATCACGGTCCTAGCATGCATCTAGCGGAAGCAGGCAATCAAACAAACCACTGCACGATGATTTTAGGTGGTTCGGTCAACAGACCTACGTCCACCCCTCACACCAAACCAGAGTGAGGCTTCCACTAGTACCACTAACACAGCAGTCTCAGTCTGCAACAAAGGCTGCCAAATAGCTTGACCAGGGGAACAACCTCCCCTCTTCCACCCAACCGGAGGGACACCCCCAAGTGACTCCCAGCCACTTGGAAGCCAGAGACACACGGTCTCTCTTCCTCCAAACCAGGAGGGAACACCTAGCCTTGCAACCCACAAGACCAGAACCAGAGATGAATCTCCCTTCCTCCAAACCAGGAGGGAACCCACAAGTGGCTTCCAGCCACTTGGAAACCAGAGACACACGGTCTCTCTTCCTCCAGACACGGAGGGAACACCTAGCCTTGCAACCCACAAGACCAGAACCGGAGGAACAAACCTCCCTTCCTCCAAACCAGGAGGGAACCCACAAGTAGCACCCAACTACTTACAAATCGAAGACACAAGATCTCCCTTCTCCTGAGTCCACAGGAGGAACCCGATCCCCAAAGGGCAATCGGAAGAACAACACGTGAATAGTTCAAAAGAAAATCAAAACCAAGCAACAGAAAGCTGAAAAGATAAAATCAAAACTGGCTCTCTCAGGAGCTGGCTGGCCTGGATTTGATCCACGGTCCAGCAGGAACTTCAACTACTGCTTCTCTCTTTCTCCCAGTACGAACTCTCTTTTCTTCTTCTTCTTCTTGCTTACTTCTTCTTCTTCTCACTGCTTCTGCCTTCTCCTTCTTCTCATTGCTTCTGCCTTCTCCTTCTTCTCACACTCTATATCTCACTGTCTCTCTTTCTTTTTCTTCTTCTTCTGCTCTCTCGATCTAGCTCTCAGCCTTCTCTATCTCTTCTTTCTCTTCTGCACTTCTTCTTCTTCTCTGGCTGCTTCTACTTCAGACCCTCTCTCGCTCACCCCTTCTTCAGAGGAAGAAGACACATATATATAGCAGCAGCAGATTAGGGCGGCGTGTGCTCTCCATGATTCCCGCCCAAATGCTTCAGTCCACGTGGAGGCTCCTCTGCATCTCGGATCACGTGCCAGATGCCAGCCTCGTATCACGTGCCCACTCTGCATAGTCTCCACGAACAGTACCTGTCACACAGTCATAGGAGATTAATCAGAAGGATACAATGTATAGACTTTGAAGACTTAGCCAACGAGTGTATTGAGTTGAACAGCTAGCCACGAGTGTATAGACTTAAGATGTGATAACAAGTGTGTAGACTTGAACTTAGAAATGAATGCATAGACATTAGAACAGCAAAAGGTGCACTATACAGAAAACGACACGAGGTAGTTAAGATGTCTACAGCATGAGATAAAAAGAAAACGACACGAAGTGCATACAGTAACAAGGCTAACACTACAAAAAGAACGACACGAGGTCAGATGAGAACAACACGAGGTGAAGAAGGAAATAACACGGAGTAAAACGGTAGTAAAACATGCGATCAGAAGAAACCTGGACGAAGATAGAAAGAAACAACACGAAGACATAAAAATAAAAGATAATACGAAGACATAAAAACAACACGAAGACATAAAAGGAAACGGACACGAAGTGTAATCATAAAGCAAGAAAGACACAGGGTCTTGGAAGAAACAATACGAATACAGAAGACTCGAAGACATAGGAGTGGCACAGATGGAGCAACACGAGGTCGCACAAAAAGTAGCACGAGGTGCTGTAGTGTTCAGCACGCGATGGAACAAATAATGACATGAAGACAACTGGAATGATGCGTGTAGCAGTTCGTTGTACATACTTCCAATGTATAGACTTTGAAACAAAGAGTGTACAGACTTGAGAGATCAAGGCACGATGTATAGACTTTGCCCAAGGAAACGAATGTGTAGACTTTTGCTTGGAACGAAGGTAAGGATGAGGCTGTAAAGACTTGGCCAATACGAGACACTGTACAGACTTTGTCAAGTTACTGGCTGTACAGACTTCAGAAGATGAAGACTCTGTATCGACTTGAAACAAAGGCAGTGTATAGACTTAAGCATTCTGAGCATAACAAAAGCTATGAATGTATAGACTCCATGATCAAAATGCAATGCTGACTGATGTATACACTTGGCAAGTAGATTGATGCATGAACTACCCTGTACAAACTTTAAGACTTAATGAGCAACAAAAAGTAGACAAAGCAGCATGGCGTCAACCCAGCTGATCCACTGCGTCAACGCAGCCATTGCACCGAACCCATATTAATGAAAGACAGACATGCAGACATGATCTATGCCATGCTCACAGTTAAACTGTGTACCAAGTTCTGAATGAAGTAACACATATGACATGAGACGAACGCTGTACATACTTGATGCATGTGAACAGTGAGACGGATGTATAGACTTGATGAACTGCAACATGAACATTATCAGCAGAGAAGCAATGCACAGAACAGAGCACAAACCAATTTATCACAGCATGACTCAAGCATACACATGCATTCTTCACAATTCAGACATGGCACACTCATGCAATCTCCCACAGAATAGATCAGACATATTCAAGACAAAGTGGTGACTCAATTATGTTGCTATCATTAAAACACCACATCATCAACAAAGCACAAGGGGCACAACAATCTCCCCCTTTTTGATGATGGCAACATAATGAGTCACACTGACTCATCAAACTATTCTCCCCCTTTGACAGAATCAAAAAGAAGGGAAATAGTTTGAGAGTCAACTGTAGCACATAAAAGCAGCACACAAAGACAGCACATAAATGTAGAGAATGAGTCATAGTTTTTAAAAAATGAAGATCTCCCTTATGACAATGAAACAACTCCCCCCCTATCAACATGCATGTTTGACTACTCTCCCCTTAGATATAAATAAACCATAACTCCCCCTGAAGCACAAGAATGGACTCTGGTTATCCAATAAATCAATTTGAAATCAGCTATTTTAAAGAATCTGAATTCTGGTGAAAATACCACAGAATCAGAACTTATTGCAGAACAAGATGGAAGATTCCAACAGTGTGGAGAGAAATACATCTCAGGAATCAATCTGAAATCCACCATCATAAAGATTCTGAGGTTCAGAAGGCTGCAAGTGAACAAGGTAATAATGGGAGTGGCACCTCACATTTGTATGGTCAGAAAAAAGCAGATGGAATCAGTCAACTGATAAGAAAGGAGTTGACTATACAGTTTTTGTTGATCATGCAAAAATCTGATCATGAGGGATTTGAATGCAAGGTCACAAATGATATGAACATGATTCAGTATGACAAGGAATGCTCCCCCTAAATAGATGCCAATTGATATGCAAGTGATGCATGACATGGAAGCTCCCCCTCAATAGGTGTAATGTTATGAGATAGATGAGAGGAGACCACAGGGACTAACAAGGAGAAGTTCAGGTCAATGAGCCAAGAACAGGTTCAATTAGCAGATTTCTAAAGAGGCTTCAACTACAAGAATTTCAATCAGATTTTCAAGGAAATGTCACTCTCATAAATCCAAAACATAAGTTTTCAAAGTCTTCCATTATAGGGGCTTATGAATGAGCTTTTTGAACAGCATGGTTTAAACATGATGTATGCAGATTTTATCAATAAAATTCTGTATTAATATCTAAAACCATGTTTTAATAAAAATGAACCAAGCCCTCATATTTATCTTGATTATCCTCCCTTTGTCTTACACAATCAAATTTATTGACTTCTTTCAGAATTACATGCATCAGTATTGAAATCAAGTAATTATGAAGTCATATGATTTTATCTAGGGTTGTAGCAATTTGATTTTTGCATCAACATTCAGATATTTCAATTCGTTCAATAATTTTCATGCTACAAATTTTACGAGCACTCTAGTTCAGTGCACACCTTGTAACTAGAGGATATACCTTGATCAGAGGCCAATATCCCTAAGCACTTAGTGTGACTAACTGTCATGCTTTATATGAACAGAGATAGCATATACACATCATGACACACTGCAAATCATTTCTTGATGAGTGAATTATATTTCTCAGTGTGCATGCCATTGCTCTGCCTGAATTTCAATGAATTCTTAATCAGAGTTAACTATGGTATCTCATGACACAGTCCTTTGGACATGTGTTTCTCAGTGACCAAGGTCATTGCTCTGACAGATATTACCCTTTAGACTTTTCAGAAAAATTCATTGCTTCAAGTCAATAATAATTTCATGTACTTAATCAGTTGAAGTCATGTATTCAAGAGTGTAGATTTCAGAAGTTTTCACAAGACTCAACATGAACCAGATGGTTAAGGTTTATTAAACATGCTTCAGATATGTTAAGAGATTTTAAAGTTAAACTCCATGAATACATTAAGCTTAAACCACATGAGTTATTTCAGACTTTCATAAAAATGTATAATAGAAGATTTTCTAGTTCAAGAATTTTCAGATTTATGATCGAGATAGTCCCATTGAAATCTTCATGAATGACTGATAGAAATTCTGATACCAAATGATACCAATTGTTATCAATTGATAGGAGAGATTTTGAAGCTTAAGATTTCAAAAATATGCTCAAGGTTTGGTCAAAGAGAATCAATGAAAGGATATGCAATGAATTTTCACATGAGTATGAAAAAAATGACAACCTATATGCAATGCATTGACTCCCCCTGACATCATGATGCAAGAGATATGCTATACAATATACTGTCCTACATACAAATTATGCACCAAGGATACATGAGGCAGATATGCAATCAATTCAGATTTATGCATCCAAGTTATAAGCATTTTCATCCTTCTTCAGATTTTTCAACATATGATGCAGTGCAAAGCAGTCCTATTATGCATTGAACAACTTCAAAGTCAGTCATGCAAATAATGTGTGCAGACATTAGACACATGCAATGACTCTATACACTGAAGAATTATTCACAATCAGCAAGTTATGCATTCAACAACAAGCATGCAGTCCATTTATTCAGTGCAATAATCAGTGAGAGAAGAGCATCATATGTGCAGAAGTAAACTCAGTAGTTGAGTCTGGAATGCAGACTGATCAGCTAGACAAGAAGAGATCATCATCCATCAAGCAAACAATTCATCAATTTTAGATATCAAACAGACAAATCAGCATTTTAGTTGATGAAATTTAAAACAAGATGTTCAGAACTAACCTGAAGAGTTGAGTCATGGGGTTTTCCTTTTTGAGTGCCTTGGTTAACCCCTTTTATTTCTCCCTCCAAGGCACACCTGCAAAGTAATTGATCATCTTGATCCTGCAGGGACCCAAGCAGCTTTGGGTCCTGCGTTAGTCCTAACAGGTTTTCTAAACATTTTCATAGCAACATTATCATCAAATTTCATCAGTGAGCAGTCATCCATAGAATGTCCAAATTTTCCACAGTATCTACATGAAATGGCTGATGTTGGATTCTTATGATGCATATTGACAGCAGGGTGATATTTATAAACATGTTCATAAGATTTTCTGTTATATGCATGAGCGGTTTGATGCTTGTTCTTAACCACCCAACATTCAGCAGATTTATGGCCTGGCTTCCCACCGTTATAGCATGAAATTTTCACAAAAGGTTTTGCAGGGAATTTGACTAAATGGGGTGTAACATAGTTCTTTTGAACATACCAACAGTCCTTGATTGTATGCCCCTTTTTCTCACAGTGGGAGCAAGCAAAAGAATTTCTTCTATGAAAAACATTTTTACCGCAAGTAGATCTAAACCAGCACTCAGCAGCCTTGTGCCCAGGCTTATTGCAGTAGAAGCACACAATGTGCTGACTAGGATTGTGGTTAGATCCATATGGACCATGAACATGAATGGGGAAGTTGGCATGCTGTTTATTGTTTTCTTTCATGATAAAACATTCACTCATGAAATGACCATGCTTCTCACAATAATAACATGAGGCATCAGGCTTCCTAGCAACATGGTTTCTATCAAAAAAATTTCTAGAATGTAAAGTTCCACTAGCATGCTCATCCTTTAACATCAATCCACAATCCTCCATTATGTGACCTCCTTTCCCACAATAATAACATGACCTCTTTTTAATATGAATGTGTGAGAGATCATGTGAGTTGTGTGTAGCATTCTTTATAGCAACAGGAGTGTCTTTATCCTTCTTCTGTGAAGTTTCACCCTTTTTCAGTTTTTGATTTTGTTCCATAGTTTTGGGTTTTTCAATGGATTTTTGTGCAGTGAATTTGAAGACAGAAGGAGCAGAGGTTGTGTTCTGATTGGTGGCTTTGACAAAAACAGTAGATGTTTCATTCCCATTACTCCTTTTATTTGTCGGACTATACCCCAGTCCCTTTCTCTCAAAGTTATCACTCTTTCCAAGAAGCTTATTCAGATTGTCCTTACCTTTGACAAATTTTGATAGAGAGTTTTTCAAATCTTTAATCTCAAAATTCAAATTAGCAATTTTAGCTTCATATTTGGACAGATCTGTTTCACAGGAAATGACTTGTTGATGCAAAGCATCATTCAGACTCTTGAGTTTTTCAACTTCCTGTTTTAATTTTGTTTCATTTTCGGCTTCAGATAGGGACTTATAAAGATCATCAACTTCTTGTTGAAGGGTTGTGATAGTAAGCTCATATCCAGCTATTTTTCGTTCACTACAAGTGACATTTCCATTTAACATTAAGTTGATGGTTTTCAGACTCTCAATTTCTTGTTCAGCATTCATCAACCTATCAGAATTATCCATACTCACACACTTGCCTTTTTCCATTGTTATTAACCTATCTGTCAACTGGGTGTTTAGATGTTTCAACTCATTGATTTCCTCTTGCAGTTTACCATTCTGCTCTAGGAGATCAGCATCAACCACCCATTCATCTGAGAGAGACTGACATTCATGAAACATTTCCTGTTATTTTTCAGAATCTTTCTGTAATTCTATGTTTACAGATTTTATGGCATTAATCTTTTTAATCAGCAATTTATTCTCCTGTCTAAATTTCTCTGATTTTTCATCATTTTTATTGGAGAACTCTTTAAGAGAGTCATTTTCAGATTTCAGCTTGTTTAATTCAGACTTGACACATTCAATTTCTTTCACATGATCTTGATTCTCAGTTTTCAATAAAGAAATTTTTTTCTTCAACATTAGAGAATCAGACATACAGGCATCATGAATATTTTTCAATTCAACACACTTTCTACAAGGAGAACTTGAACTATCTAAACCAGTACCCTTCTTCAATTTTTTATACTATTTTCTTAACAGTTCATGAGATTCAAATAATTCAGCATATGCATTCTCCCAATCTTCTAGAGAAAAATTCTCAAAGACATTTACCTTATCATCATCATCTTCAGTCTGACTGCTGCCTTGATTGCTGCCAATTGGATTACTTCTGTTAGCCATCATGCAGTTGTCCTCGTTTACCCTGTGAAATTGCTTCAGCCTATCCAGGATGTCCTTTGCTGAGCTGCAATTATGAAGACAAGACCATAAGGCTCTGTCAGTAGCTGCTTTCAACAGGTTTAAGGCTTTCTGATTTTCTCCATCCTTTGATCTGTGTCTGTCGGTCCATTTGGACACTTTCGTTGGTAAGGTGTGAGGACCTTGTGAAATTAATTTCCACAAATCAGGATTAGCAGAATTTACATAGGCATGTAAAGCAGTGTACCACTGATTGAAACCAGAACCATTAAAGACGGGTGGTAAAGCCATTGAAAAACAAATAGCGAATAAGTTCAAGGCAACAGGAACAATTATGCACTAAAAACAAATTAGCACCTAAGACAGCAAGATCGAATCTGCAGGTCGCTGGACCTTGTATGCAGACACCGCTCTGATACCAATTGATAGAATGTAAGGCCCGGATACAGAGGGGGGTGAATGTATCCCTCTACAAATATGGCCTAATTCAAACTCTAATGCTCAGTAATGCGGAATTAAAACTGTTGCAGAACTAGCCTGAGGAACCTTAGAAGGATCAAAGCAAGACAGCAACTCAAGAACCCCTCAAATGATCCTAAGCAAGCATCGAATGCACAGCAATTAAGTGAACATATAAGAAACTCAATTAACCTCTAGGATAGATAATCAATTAAATCACGGTCCTAGCATGCATCTAGCAGAAGCATGCAATCAAACAAACCACTGCACGATGATTTTAGGTGGTTCGGTCAACAGACCTACATCCACCCCTCACTCCAAACTAGAGTGAGGCTTCCACTAGTACCACTAACACAGCAGACTCAGTCTGCAACAAAGGCTGCCAAACAGCTTGACGAGGGGAACAACCTTCCCTCTTCCTCCCAACCGGAGGGACACCCCCAAGTGACTCCCAGCCACTTGGAAGCCAGAGACACACGGTTTCTCTTCCTCCAAACCAGGAGGGAACACCTAGCCTTGCAACCCACAAGACCAGAACCGGAGATGAATCTCCCTTCCTCCAAACCAGGAGGGAACCCACAAGTGGCTTCCAGCCACTTGAAAACTAGAGACACACGGTCTCTCTTCCTCCAGACACGGAGGTAACACCTAGCCTTGCAACCCACAAGACCAGAACCGGAGGAACAAACCTCCCTTCCTCCAAACCAGGAGGGAACCCACAAGTAGCACCCAGCTACTTGCAAACCGAAGACACAAGATCTCCCTTCTCCTGAGTCCACAGGAGGAACTCGATCCCCAAAGGGCAATCAGAAGAACAACACGTGAATAGTTCAAAAGAAAATCAAAACCCAGCAACAAAAAGCTGAAAAGATAAAATCAAAAGTGGCTCTCTCAGGAGCTGGCTGGCCTGGATTTGTTCCATGGTCCAGCAGGAACTTCAACTACTGCTTCTCTCTTTCTCCCAGCACGAACTCTCTTTTCTTCTTCTTCTTCTTTCTTACTTCTTCTTCTTCTCACTGCTTCTGCCTTCTCCTTCTTCTCACTGCTTCTGCCTTCTCCTTCTTCTCACACTCTGTATCTCACCGTCTCTCTTTCTTTTTCTTCTTCTTCTGCTCTCTCGATCTAGCTCTCAGCCTTCTCTATCTCTTCTTTCTCTTCTGCACTTCTTCTTCTTCTCTGGCTGCTTCTACTTCAGACCCTCTCTCGCTCACCCCTTCTTCAGAAGAAGAAGACACATATATATAGCAGCAGCAGATTAGGGCGGCGTGTGCTCTCCACGATTCCCGCCTAAATGCTTCAGTCCATGTGGAGGCTCCTCTGCATCTCGGATCACGTGCCAGATGCCAGCCTCGTATCACGTGCCCACTCTGCATAGTCTCCACGAACAGTACCTGTCATACAGTCATAGGAGATTAATCAGAAGGATACAATGTATAGACTTTGAAGACTTAGCCAACGAGTGTATTGAGTTGAACAGCTAGCCACGAGTGTATAGACTTAAGATGTGATAACAAGTGTGTAGACTTGAACTTAGAAATGAATGCATAGACATTAGAACAGCAAAAGGTGCACTATACAGAAAACGACACGAGGTAGTTAAGATGTCTACAGCATGAGATAAAAAGAAAACGACACGAAGTGCATACAGTATCAAGGCTAACACTACAAAGAGAACGACACGAGGTCAGATGAGAACAACACGAGGTGAAGAAGGAAATAACATGGAGTAAAACGGTAGTAAAACACGCGATCAGAGGAAACCTGGACGAAGATAGAAAGAAACAACACGAAGACATAAAAACAAAAGATAATACGAAGACATAAAAACAACACGAAGACATAAAAGGAAACGGACACGAAGTGTAATCATAAAGCAAGAAAGACACGGGGTCTTGGAAGAAACAATACGAATACAGAAGACTCGAAGACATAGGAGTGACACAGATGGAGCGACATGAGGTCGCACAAAAAGTAGCACGAGGTGCTGCAGTGTTCAGCACGTGATGGAACAAATAACGACACGAAGACCACTGGAATGATGCATGTAGCAGTTCGTTGTACATACTTCCAATGTACAGACTTTGAAATAAAGAGTGTACAGACTTGAGAGATCAAGGCACGATGTATAGACTTTGCCCAAGGAAACGAATGTGTAGACTTTGGCTTGGAACGAAGGTAAGGATGAGGCTGTAAAGACTTGGCCAATACGAGACACTGTACAGACTTTGTCAAGTGACTGGTTGTACAGACTTCAGAAGATGAAGACTCTGTATCGACTTGAAACAAAGGCAGTGTATAGACTTAAGCATTCTGAGCATAACAAAAGCTATGAATGTATAGACTCCATGATCAAAATGCAATGCTGACTGATGTATACACTTGGCAAATAGATTGATGCATGAACTACCCTGTACAAACTTTAAGACTTAATGAGCAACAAAAAGTAGACAAAGCAGCATGGCGTCAACCCAGCTGATCCACTGTGTCAACGCAGCCATTGCACCGAACCCATATTAATGAAAGACAGACATCCAGACATGATCTATGCCATGCTCACAGTTAAACTATGTACCAAGTTCTGAATGAAGTAACACATATGACGTGAGACGGATGCTGTACATACTTGATGCATGTGAACAGTGAGACGGATGTATAGACTTGATGAACTGCAACATGAACATTATCAGCAGAGAAGCAATGCACAGAACAGAGCACAAACCAATTTATCACAGCATGACTCAAGCATACACATGCATTCTTCACAACTCAGACATGGCACACTCATGCAATCTCCCACAGAATAGATCAGACATATTCAAGACAAAGTGGTGACTCAATTATGTTGCTATCATTAAAACGCCACATCATCAACAAAGCACAAGGGGCACAACAGCTCCGATGGCACAAAAAAAGTCCTCGAGGCCTGTTCTCCCTCTTGGCTCTCGGCCCCTGGATTTTGGTCCGCCATGGAACAGATAGAAGAACTAGGAGAAGAAGGGGAAAGCTCCGAATCAGAGGACTCCGGAGGAGAAGGAAGCTGACGAATCGCCGCCTTAGGATGCTCTCCTAGCTCCAATGACTGCAACGATTCTCCGCTCTTCCGAGCTGCTCTCACAGCACAGGAGCCCCTCTCAAATATAAATACGAAGAGAGGCAAAACCCTAAACCCCGGAGATAAAGGGATGCAAAAACGCGCAATGCTTAAACTGGAGGTGACGCGGTGATCCGATCTCCCGAGGAGGGGCCTTCTCTTATTCATCATGACGGGCATATTTTCAAGGCAAGCCGCATCATGTAGCCCCTACCAGAGAGAAATCTCTACCCAACTAGAGCCACAAAAAGTCCAACCCAAATGCTACTCGTCCGAGCCTAATTTTGGCTCGGGAGTAGGACGAGGACAAGTGGAGAGGGGAAATCTCGTCGCCCATACGGAGAGGCCAAAAGAGGTCCAACCAGACAGAACGAGGCCCATCTCCTTGAAGTGGTAACCCCCGGGCCCACTCAATATAAGCCCAATAACTCACTCGGAACAAGCACTTCCTAGGCGGCCTTCGGGTTGGGAAGTCCGAGCATCAGTTCGATCGGGAAAGCTCCCTCGGAGCCCCCTATTCCCTGTCCCAACCATGCACTCATTGCTCGGGAGACCACTCCTGGGCATGTGCCTATCAGTCAGGCTCACTGATGGAAGCTTATTGGTACGGCCGTTGCGAGTCCCTTAATGGTAGGAAGCTCAAGGGGATAGGGGAAACCAAGAGTCAACGTGCTATAAGGAGTCCACATGAAAGACGTAACCCCCCTGAGACTCCTCCGCTTATAGGGATCAGTCGCACAACGGGCCACTATTTAAACTGGAAATGCCCTACTACAAAGAGGTAAGCCAGGCAAGAGCCAAAAACCCTGAGCAGGAACCACTTCACCTTTTGGTGGAGAGGGATCTCGCGCTCCCATCTTCCTCCTAGCTCTTCCCTTTGCATCAGAGCTCTACTACTTTGCTGACTTAAGCATCGGAGGGTCTTCCCCGGGAATCTATCCCTGGACACCTCTGACTCATTTCCCTTCTTGCAGTTCACACTTCAAGTGTACGTGGTCATCCTCTTCCCCGCTCAGGAGCAGCGCGAGATCGCCCCTCTTCAGGTGTGAAAGGATGTTTAGAGCGGTGTCGGTCATAGGTTGACCTCTTCATGTCTGGACGGATGCCCGGGTTAAGAATCATTATAGGCATATCGGTAAAACCACAATATATGTATGCGGGGGCACGTCAAGTTCAATATCTGAGAAAATGAAAGAGTTCGGTTAAATCTCGGTTAAACGAGTCAATTCAGTGAATTATTGGCCCGGTGCGGAGTCGTGCCATGGATTTAACGAGAGGGTCCCCGGGAGCCAAGCACATCTCGCGAGGGCACCTTTAGTATCTCCCCCTACTTGGGGTCAAACGAAAGAAATCCAGATTGCTCGTCATTTGAATTCTCTTAATGAGGGTATTTTTTTTGTTGAGTTTTTTATCATTGACCCATCTTGTATTGTTATCTCGAATATTTTCATCATTATCTAACTTATTACAATTAATTATTCACCATCATTTTTATTTTCATGGGTTGATGGCCATTGTTTGTTTTGTTGCCCAAAGCAGTTGATTGTGTGTTGTTTTTTGTTGCTTTTATTTTCAAAAGGGACATAGGGGCTGGCAGAGGCCAGCCAGTAGCTGGGTGGACCCAGCCTCTAGCAGGTCACATATTTTATCTTTCTTTCTTTTTGGTTTTTTTGTTAGTTGATTTTCTTGTTTTGTTTTAGTTTATTGTTTCATCTTAAATCATGGATTCATTTTTGTTCCTTTCTTCTCTTTGTTTTCAGACTGAGAGCCTTCAGTTTAAATCTTTGTTCAGCTTATCTGTTCTGATCATGTGTCACGCCTTTTTGTTTTTATGGCGAATGCACATGCATATGTATGGAGCTAAGGTGCAAATCATATACAGCTCAAGGTATGGGAAAGAGATGCACATGAAGTTTTCTTTTCTCTTTTTTTTGAGATAGATATTGGTTTGAGCATTTATACATGAAGATGTGTTTTCGTAATTATGGCACATGGATGCATTTTTTGATGCAATGCGTATGCATATATGTGCATCAATATGTGAAGACAAACTTAATTTCCTTTACTTTGGATCAGGAGGAAACCTGCAGTTGCGGGAAATCAGCAAGTCAAAGTATACTCGCGCTGCTCCCACCTTGGGAACCGGGCAAGTCGACTTGGGCAAAGGCCCAAGTCAACTTGTCCCTGGACAGTGACCAGGTTTCTATTTTTTTTTTGAAGAACCATGAAATGCAATGACGCATGCTTTGATGATCATGAGAGCTTAAATGCACATGGCACGAGGGGATTTGTTTGAGTCTTCATGGTAAGGGTCCCTCCCGATACATGGTGGAGTTCTTGACTCACACATAGTGAGGGTTTTCACCAGAATGTAATCCATGTTTCAACCGCTCACCATTTGATATATCGAGGGGGTTATGGCACGCAAGCATCCAAATGAAAAGCATTCGTGAAAATTTCATCTGAAACCATGATGCAATGTGTGATTGGGGAGAAATGCCATGCAAGCGTGTGTTGTATGTACTTGGATAATGAGTGAAAGGGCAAGTATGCTCAAAACTCGTAGGAATTCTGGGATCATGCAAAATACATGGTCATTTACATGGCAAATTTGATGGGGTTCTTTTATCATGCTCACAGAAATCTCTTAGGTCATCGTGCATGTCACGCCCCGAGCCTTTATTACAGCGAAAGACTCGCTCGAGGAACGCGAACACCAGGCATGGTAAGCCTCTTGCAAGCAAGAATGATCAGAGCGTAAGGCAATCACACATAAGAATGCAATCACACAATATTTACTCAACTTCAAATTTCATTAATAATCAAATTCACTATTCAAATACAACCACTAATTCAACTTCCTTCATGCTAGACTCAAGAAATAAGAAATTACATAGACTCGATCTAAACAATGTAAACTTCCTAAGTCTTTGCTCATTCTTTATTCACTCTCGGATCTGCTACTTGAACATTCCGAATCCGAACCCAACTCACTTCCATTTCCTAAAAAAGAATGGAAATAGGTAATGAGCACACTTGCCCAGTAGGTATCTTCTCATCAACATGAAGGCATCATTAAAGTAATTAACATTTTAGCTTTAGAGAAATAAGGTAAAATCACGCGGTTAAACCAAAGTATGTAAGATAGAATGAGAGCAAGTATGAACTAGCAAGAATATTATAAGAACATAATAACATGATATGGCCTTTCATGAACAAAAATGTAACGAGAATGTACTAGCAAGCCACATAATCATCACTCAGTTATCTTTTACTTATGAGCAAGTACTTCGTGAATGTCTGTGGAATATCAAGAAAGTTATGTATAAGTATCAATCATGATGTATCGTGTTGTGGATTTTCACTTATTTATAAAGAAAGTACTCCCAGCGCAATGCGATGCTAGTAGCATCATACCCCATGGTTTATAATAGTATATTTCTGACAATCAGCCGAGGGGACTAGCATAGAGCCCTTGAACACAATCAGTGCTCGATCGCATCTTCAAGTATAAATCAAGCTTTTTCCACGCTTGTAACAATAAACTGTGGCAAATAATGTACAATTCCAATAAGCTCTTGATAACAATAATTCAATGAATGAATGCTTTTAATAAGAATCATGAGAAATCAAGAATGACTTATACTATGTTATGCTTAGGGAAATAAATCGGCAGCAAAACGGTACATTCTTTATCTTCCATTCATTATATTAGGTTTCTTAATCAATATGATAAGTTCTATATCATTAAGAGTCCATCTAGAAACCTTAGAATATCAACCTTTGGTCAAAGCTCGGGTTAAAATACTCAAGCATTGTGACGGTCGTGTACCGGGCCGTTACATGATGTGACGCTCCAGTATTGGCCCGTTACATTAGTCTGAATCTAGAACCAAGAAATCGGACTCAGTTGGATGTGACGGTCGTATATTGGGCCGTTACATGTACCTAACGGTCCAATATAGATCTGTTACACCACTGATAACCAGAAACATCGATAGTGTCATCTAATCACTTAGGTTTTAATGGTATAACCAACTCAGCGTCCTAGTGGGAATCCCAGGCTCGCGGAGAATTACGGAGGCCTTGAAACAAGATTTCCTAGTCCATTGGAAGGAATATACAATAGAGAGGTCCTCATGTCCACGAACAATGTTCCTATAGTGCAAAGTGAACTAATGGACATATACCTGAATATATGCCATGTACTTAGAGAAATGACTCTATTGATAGAGAGGATGTGTAACAATAGGAAATCATTATAAAACTCCGTCAATACATCTTTGGTAAATCATGATTTAGATACAAAACTATAGAATTTTGGCACATGAAATTAACATAATTTAAAATAACTTAAGATACCTTAATTATGCAATTTCTATCATGAATCAGTAGATAATCTTAAAGACATGAAATTAGGTCAAAACTTAGATAACTAGGCTTATTTATAAGTTAAATTAACTAGTTTCCTATTCTGTCCACAGTTAACCTGACGATCTAGAATGGGTGCGTCACAGTGATTGTGACGGTCTATCGAGGGGTCGTTACACTAATGTAACGCTCCTGTTAAGGTGCGTCAGAGACAATAGAGTAGTTAAGATGTAGTAGAGGGTGTGACGGCTTATCGTAAGACCGTTACAGTCTGTGATAGTCTAAGTATGATGCGTTAGAGTCCTTGCTAACAGTATAATGAAATATAAAGACTATGATTTGAAACCATGTCATGTTTTGAAAAGATTTGACTATCCCAATCATGACAAAATAAAGTAAAGGTCATCTAGATGCATAGGTTGTAGTGAATTGACAAGATAATATCTTTGATCTTTGATTAGGGCTAAGAATATGTATGTATGCATGAACCCACTAAAACAAGGAATTCATAGTCTATAATGCATGAAATCAAATACAATCAGAGGACTTTTATCCCTAACAAGATGTTTTTGCCAATCATGAGATAACCTACCCTTTTATCTGAGCTTTAAACTTCTAATTTGAGTCTGAAAATCGAGCCCTAGCTCTCCTTTTCCAACGATTTTCCAGCAACTTCCTGCTGCTCTATCTCTCCAACCTCTTGTCCTAAAGATGTGAAATTTTGAGGGTAAGAAGATAAAACTAAGGTGAACAAAAAGTTCTAAATAATTGAATTCTAATTACCTCGGTTAGACGTCCTAATCTCTTGATCTTCAGGGGTCTTTTACTCTAAATCCTGAGTTACTATGGTCGAACCAGCAACTTTGGAAGTTTCAATCTCCTTGGTTGCTTGATCTACTAACATGCAATTACGAGAACTATTAGTCTAAAGTATACTAAACAAAATCTTCTAAAAAACTTACTCAAAATTCTATCTCCTTATCTTGATTCTTCACGAGCCAAAAGTAAGGGTCGCTCAATTCAGAACTAGGTCCTATTTATAGGGTTTTGAAGATTAGATCGATTCTAGAGTCCTTAATTTGCCAGAACCTAATCCCTAAGAGTCCTTAGTAATGTTATAAACTCTCCCAAGTCGATCTCTTGTAGATAAGATCCCAAAGTTCTAATCTTTTTACAAGTTCTTTCTTTCACGGAACTATCAGAGTGTAACGCATCAAGACTAGTGCGTTACATGGCTGTGACGGTCGCACGATAGACCGCTACATCCAACGTGCACAGAGTTCAACATCAATCAAACTCTTTTTGTTAATTATCCATATTATTATCCATAAAAGTTATATTTATCCTTAAAATACGTAAATAGGCTAAATAACCTTCTATAATATGGGCCAAACTTAATGGGCTTGGTCCTTAAACCTTTTGGATTTTATTTAAATAGGCTAAGTTAATTATTTTACATAATTGAGCCTTAAAATGACTTATTAATCCAATAATCTTTTTATTAATCTTTTATCTTTATATATTCTAGAAAGTTCTATAAATAACTCAGAAATTATTACATAAATTCCGGGGCACTACACCCTCCCCCACTTAGAAGAATTTGATCCCTAAATTCAATACATGGATTATGGAGAGTGTACTTACAGTTTAAAATAATTCTGGGAATCTTTCCCGCATGGCTGCTTCGGTTTCCTATGTTGCTTCATATGGCCATGTTTTCTTCCATTGAATCTTGACCATAGGAACAACTTTTTTCCTTAGTTGATGCACTTCCCGTTCCAAAATTTTTATTGGCGTTTGCTCGTACGTCATATCCTTTTGAATCTCCAGATTGTCATAAGTGATAATATGGTTAGAATCATATACATATTTCTTCAGCATAGAGACGTGAAATACGTCATGAACTCCTGCTAATTGTGGAGGTAAAGCCAGTCTATATGTCACTTCACCGACCCTTTCAAGAATTTCAAACGGGCCAATGAACCTTGGAGTTAGTTTGCCCTTAATGCCAAATCTGCGAATGCCACGACCTGGAGAAACCTTGAGATACACATGGTCTCCTACTTGAAATTCCAAGTCGCGCCTTCGATTATCAGCATAAGATTTCTGCCTATCTTGTGGCATCTTTATTCTTTCTTGAATAAGCTTGATCTTCTCTGTAGAATCTCTGATAATTTTGGGGCCTAGGAATTGTCTTTCTCCTATTTCACTCCAACATATTGGTGATCGACAACTTTTTCCATATAGAGCTTCAAAAGGTGCCATTTGTATGCTGGCCTGATAACTGTTGTTATATGAAAATTCTACTAGAGACAAGTGATCATGCCAACTACCTCCAAAATCAATAACACAAGCCCTGAGCATGTCTTCTACCACTTGATTTTTTTTTTCTATCTAACCATCAGTTTGTGGGTGAAATGTTGTATTAAAATTCAATCTAGTCCTTAGTGACTATTGTAGACCCTTCCAAAATTGTGATGTGAATCGAGGATCTCTATCAGATATAATAGTGACTGGGACACCATGTAATTTAACAATCTCTCTTATGTATAATGCTGCCAGGATATCCACAGACCATCGACTTTTGATTGGTATGAAATGTGTAGATTTAGTTAATCGGTCTATGATTACCCATATACCATCGTGTCCACCTCTTGTCTTAGGTAATCTCATAATGAAGTCCATCCCTATACTCTCCCACTTCCATTCGGGAATATTCAAGGGATGCAGTTTACCTGGGGGTCTAAAATGCTCTGCCTTTACTTGTTGACAAGTGAGACAGCGAGATACGAAATCAACTATTTCTCTCTTCATGTTGGGCCACCAGAAATTTCTTTTGAGATCCTGATACATTTTTGTACTACCTGGGTGAATGGTATACCAGGATTTATGTGCTTCTTCTAGAATCAATTTCTTCATATCCTCATGATCCGGTACACATATTCGGTCTTTAAATAGCAATCTTCCATCCTTAATAGAAAAATCCGGCCTTTGTTCAACATTGGCCTTGATCTCCAATAATATAGGATCATCATTTTGCAGCTTGACCAGATCTTCTATCAATGTAGGTTGAGCTTGAATATTTGCTAGGAAACAATCCTCCTTCCTGTCAATATCTAAATTCAACTGAACAAATTGAGGAATAAGATTAGTCATACTAATCATGAGACTTGATAGCATACCCATTGGTTTTCTGCTGAGTGCATCTGCAACAGCATTAGCTTTGCCAGGATGATATTAAATAGCAAAATCAAAGTCTTTAAGATATTCTAACCATCTCCTCTGCCTCATATTTAGCTCTTTTTGAGAAAATAAGTTCTTCAAGCTTTTGTGGTCCGAGTAGACCGTAAACTTTTCTCCATAGAGATAATGGCACCAAATTTTCAAGGCGAAAATGACAGCTGCTAATTCCAAATCATGCATAGGATAGTTTTCCTCGTGACGTTTCAATTGTCTTGAAGAATAACAAATTACTCTTCCATTTTACATGAGGACACACCCTAATCCAATACCTGATGCATCCGTATATACTTCGAATCCACCACCTTCTACTGGTAGTGCTAGAATAGGAGTTGTAGTAAGATGATTCTTAAGAGTTCGGAAACTCTTTTCACATTCCTCTGACCAGACAAAATGATTTTCTTTTCTCGTAAGTCTAGTTAAAAGAACTGCAATCTTTGAAAAATCTTTAATGAATCTTCTATAAAAACCTGCTAGACCCAGAAAGCTTCGTACTTCTGATACGGTCGTTGGCCGGCTCCAATTCTTGACAGCTTCTACCTTAGAAGGATCCACGACGATACCTTCTTTTGAGATAATGTGGCCTAGGAATGAAACTTCCTTGAGCCAGAATTCACACTTATTAAGCTTGGCATAAAGTTTATGTTCTCTAAGTGTTTGCAAAGCTATCTTAAGATGTTCTTCATGTTCTTTCTTTGTCTTGGAATATATCAAGATGTCGTCGATGAAGACGATGATGAATTGGTCCAGAGATGGCTGGAAAACACTGTTCATAAGTTGCATAAATGCTGCTGGGGCATTAGTCAACCCGAACGGCATTACCATAAATTCATAGTGGCCATAACGACTTCGAAAAGTCGATTTATAAATGTCCTCTTCTTTAATTCTAAGCTGATGATAACCTGATCTGAGGTCTATCTTAGAACAATATTCTGCTCCTGAAAGTTGATCTAAGAGTTCATCAATACGCGGCAATGGATACTTGTTTTTGATTATAAGTTGATTCAGTCGCCGGTAATCGATGCATAGCCTGAGAGAACCATCCTTCTTTTTGACAAATAGAACCGGCGCACCCCAAGGGGATGTGCTAGGTCTGATGAAGCCCTTATCCAGTAGTTCCTACAACTGCTTCTTTAGTTCTTTGAGTTCTGTGGGGGACATCCTGTAAGGGGCTATAGAAACAGGTGCTGCTCCTGGAATGAGTTCAATAGTGAAGTTTACTTCCCTCTCGGGTGGTAAACTGGGTAATTCGGATGGGAACACATCGGGGAACTCATTTACAATAGGAATGTCTGTTAAGATAATCTCCTTGGATTCGGTAACAATGACAGAAGCAAGAAAAGCTTCACATCCTTGCGAGATAAGTTTGCAAGCGTGAAGAGAAGATATGATAGTAGGATGCTTCTTGTACTTAATGCCAAGGAAGGAAAATCTTGGAAGACTAGGTTTTTGAAAGGATATAATCCTATTGCGGCAATTGATATAAGCATCATGATCTACAAGCCAATCTACCCCTTAAATGGCATCATAACCTTTCATGTCAAGGCATACTAAGTTTGCGGGGAGATTATGACCTTCTACTGTCACTTCGCTATCAGGATAATAGTCGGTAAGCTTTGTTCCAGAACCTAAGGGTGTGGAAATAGCGAGATCTGAAGGCAAGGGGACAGATGCAATTGATAATATTTTTGCAAAAGTAGTGGAGATAAAAGAATGAGATGCACTAGTGTTAAATAGCACAAATGTAGGATGAGAACAAATTTGAAGAGTACCTTCCATAAGCCCACCATCCCTGGGCACTTCCTCTTCTTATAAAATGACATTGAGGTGAGCCTGCCTCCTATGTCCTCCGCCAGACGATTGGTCTTTCATAAGGGGGCAATATGGCATGTGATGCTCCCTGCTTCCACAACGTAAACAAGCACCGAGGTGCTTCCAGCATTCCTCAGCCGAATGGCCAATTTTTTTGCAAAACGTGCAAGTTGTAGCAACTTGCTCCTTCTCCTCCTTGACTTTCTTTTGCTTATGGGAACTTCCACCATTCCCATTCCTGGATCTTTTCTTACTATCACGACTTTTGTAGTGCTCCGTGATGCTGAACTTTTCTTTCTTATAACGCCGATCTGAGCATCGACTGGATTCTTCTCTTTTCCCTTTTAATTTTTTGACCTTCTCTAAGGTCCTTTCACACAAATACGCTCGTTGAACCATTTCCGCATAAGTATGGATGTTTTGGGTCCCGAGCTGCTGAATGAAACCGGGCCGTAACCCGTCCATGAACCGATTTACCTTCAACAAATCGGTGCTGATAAGATGCGGTGCGTAAGGTGCAAGCCTTGAGAATTGTAGTTCATATTCAGAAACCGTCATTATTCCTTGCCGAAGAGCGGTGAACTCCATAGCCTTTCTCTCTTTTACGTGCTCAGAAAAGTACTTGGCGTGGAACAGGGTAAGAAAACCGTCCCAGGTATGAGGTGCATCTATCGGAGGTGCCGGAACCGACTTCCACCATGTGCGGGCATCTTTGTTAAGTTGAAAGGTTGCGAGACGCACCTTCTCCTGATTGGTGCATTGGATAACATCAAAGATACAATTTATTTCATCTATCCAGTTCTTTGCCTCGTCAGGATTTGAAGAACCAAAGAAACGCGGAGGGTTTAAGCTCCGAAAGTTGCGATGCAAATCACCAGCCCTTGCTCATGTGCCAGCTTGCGCCATGGTTTGTAATGCCTGAGTAAGGCCAACAACCGTTTGCTGCATGCCATCCCAATTTACGCGATGAGCCATGGTAATAATAGGGTACCTGAGGGAAAATTAACAACTTGTTATTTCTCGTGAATCTGGAAGGAAAATTAATCTTAAAACTAATTAACTATCTCATCCCGGGTTCTACCCAATTCTCACATGGGTGTGGAAATTTCTTCCTTAGTTCATAGGTAGGGGTGCTTAAACCTTGGACTTATCCTATGATATGACATTTTTCTTAAGTCCTGAGACTTAGGCGCTGATACCAACTTAACTGTCACGCCTTGAGCCTTTGTTACAACGGAAGATTCGCTCGAGGAACGTGAACAACCGTCATGGTAAGCCTCTTGTAAGCAAGAATGATCAGAGCGCTAGGCAATCACACATAAGAATGCAATCACACAATATTTACTCAACTTCAACTTTTATTAATAATCAAATCCACTATTCGAATACAACCACTAATTCAACTTCCATCATGCTAGACTCAAGAAATAAGAAATTACATAGACTCGAACTAAACAATGTAAACTTCCTAAGTCTTTGCTCATTCTTTATTCACTCTCGGATCCGCTACTTGAACATTCCGAATCCGAACCTGACTCACTTCCATTTCTTGAAAAAGAATGGAAATAGGTAGTGAGAACACTTACCCAGTAGGTATCTTCTCATCAACATGAAGGCATCATTAAAGTAATTAACATTTTAGCTCTAGAGAAATAAGGTAAAATCACGCGGCTAAACCAAAGTATGTAAGATAGAATGAGAGCAAGTATGAACTAGCAAGAATGTTATAAGAACATGATATGACCTTTCATGAACAGGAATGTAACGAGAATGTACTAGCAAGCCACATAATCATCACTTTAGTATCTTTTGCTTATGAGCAAGTACTTCGTGAATCTCTGTGGAATATCAAGAAAGTCATGTATAAGTATCAATCATGCTGTATCGTGTTGTGGATTTTCACTTATTTATAAACAAAGTACTCCCAACGCAATGCGACACAAGTAGTATCATACCCCATGGTTTATAATAGTATGTTTCCGACAATCAACCAAGGGGACTAGCATAGAGCCCTTGAACATAATCTGTGCTCGATCACATCTTCAAGTATAAATCAAGCTTTTTACACACATGTAATAATAAAGTATGGCCAAGAATGTACAATTCTTACAAGCTCTTGATAACAATAATTCAATGAATGAATGCTTTTAATAAGAATCATGAGAAATCAAGAATGACTTATACTATGTTATGCTTAGGGAAATAAATCGGCAGCATAACGGTACATTCTTTATCTTCTATTCATTATATTAGGTTTGTTGATCAATATGATAAGCTCTAGATCATCAAGAGTCCATCTAGAAATCTTGGAATATCAACCCTTGGTCAAACCTCGGGTTAAAATACTCAAGCATTGTGACGGTCCTGTACTGCGCCGTTACATGATGTGACGCTCCAGTATTGGGCCGTTACATTAGTCTGAATCCAGAGTCAAGAAATCAGACTCAGTTGGATGTGACGATCGTATATTGGGCCGTTACATATGCCTGACGGTCCAATATAGATCCGTTACACTACTGATAACCAGAAACATCGATAGTGTCATCTAATCACTTGGGTTTTAATGGTACAACCAACTTGGCGTCCTAGTGGGAATCCCAGGCTCGCGGAGAATTACGGAGGCCTTAAAACAAGATTTCCTAGTCCATTGGAAGGAATATACAATAGAGAGGTCCTCATGTCCACGAACAATGTTCCTATAGTGCAAAGTGAACTAATGGACATATACCTGAATATATGCCATGTACTTAGAGAAATGACTCTATTGATAGAGAGGATGTGTAACAATAGGAAATCATTATAAAACTCCGTCAATACATCTTTGGAAAATCATGATTTAGATACAAAACTATAGAATTTTGGCACATGAAATTAACATAACTTAAAATAACTTAAGATACCTTAATTATGCAATTTCTATCATGAATCAGTAGATAATCTTAAAGACATGAAATTAGGTCAAAACTTAGATAACTAGGCTTATTTATAAGTTAAATTAACTAGTTTCCTATTCTGTCCACAGTTAACCTGACGATCTAGAATGGGTGCATCACAGTGATTGTGACGGTCTATCGAGGGGCCGTTACACTAATGTAACGCTTTTGTTAAGGTGCGTCAGAGACAATAGAGTAGTTAAGATGTAGTAGAGGGTGTGACGGTTTATCGTAAGGCCGTTACAGTCTGTGACGGTCTAAGTATGATGCGTTAGAGTCCCTACTAACAATATAATGAAATAAAAAGACTATGATTTGAAACCATGTCATGTTTTGAAAAGATTTAACTACCCCAATCATGACAAAACGAAGTAAAGGTCATCTAGATGCATAGGTTGCAGTGAATTGACAAGATAATATCTTTGATCTTTGATTAGGGCTAAGAATATGTATGTATGCATGAACCCACTAAAACATGGAATTCATCGTCTATAATGCATGAAATCAAATATAACCAGAGGGCTTTTATCCCTAACAAGATGTTTTTACCAATCATGAGATAACCTACCTTTTATCAGAGTTTTAAACTTCTAATTTGAGTCTGAAAATTGAGCCCTAGCTCTCCATTTCCAACGATTTTCCAGCAACTTCCTGCTGCTCTATCTCTCCAACCTCTTGTCTTAAAGATGTGAAATTTTGAGGGTAACAAGATGAAACTAAGGTGAACAAAAAGTTCTAAAGGATTGAATTCTGATTACCTCGTTTAGACGTCATAATCTCTTGATCTTCAGGGATCTTTTGCTCTGAATCCTGAGTTACTATGGTCGAACCAGTAACTTCGAAAGCTTCAATCTCCCTTGTTGATTGATCTCCTAACATGAAATTTAGAGAACTATTAGTCTAAAGCATACTAAACAAAATCTTCTAAATAATTTACCCAAAATTCTATCTCCTTACCTTGATTCTTCATGAGCCAAAACACTACAAGAAAAATCGCGGATAGCGACCGACCTAGCGGTCGCTATTCAGTCGTAGATCGGTCGCAAATCTGCATTGCGACCGAACAGAGACTATCTAGCGACCGAACATGTCGGTCGCTATATACTAGTCGCTATATAGCGACCGACATAATTCGGTCGCAGTATCAGTCGTTACCAGAGACCGATTATAATCGGTCGCCTTATCGGTCGCTAATTAAGTCGGTCTCAATTCGGTCGCTATTCGGTCTCTAATTATGTTGTATTTTTAAAAATAAAATTAACCTATTGGATTTATTCGGTCTCAATTCGGTCGCTAGTCGGTCGCCAAGTATAATTATTTAATAAAAGAAATATAACGTATAGTCGCTATTCGGTCGCAATTCAGTCTCCATGCGGTCGCTAATTTTGCATTATTTTTTTTTTAAAAATTTATTTAAACTGATAAATAAATTACCTGATAAATAACAAATTCATAACATAAATATAAAATCAACTACACAGACAACAATATCGACAAATCTCAAATTCATCACATACAAGCACCTGATAAATAACAATTTCATAAAACAATAATAAATCAACTACACGGATCACAATCTCCACGAACCTCAAATTACACACAATTAAAATAAAATCACAAATTAATCATACATCCATAATAATAAAATGACAACATACACAACTAAAATAAAATCACAAATCCTCCACATATGTCTCATCCTGGTCGTCGTCTCGTCCAACATCATCCTGGTCGTCGTCTCGTCCAACATCTCGCGACGGATGATCCTGTATATCATTTAAAAAAATTATAATCAAATCCTTAATAAAGAAATCAAGCATTAACAAGACTTAATAAAGAAATCAAGCATTAACAAGAGTATGCCAATAGTTTAAGCCAGCTCATTTTCATATATATAAATACACACACACAATATAAGTTCAAATTTCATCTTGTATTTTAAAAATGAAGTTTGAGCGCCGAGCTCAAACCGGGCATCCGATTTGGATTCCGTCAGTTCTGACAAGTCACTTTCATCTCCCCGGTCGTATTGGAATGATCGGCACGGCCATCCGACCGGTATTTCGAATTTTAGACCCCCGGACCCGTCCTAACAGTTCATTTGAACTAAGTGTATTTTAAAAATGAAGTTTGAGCGCCGAGCTCAAACCGGGCATCCGATTTGGATTCCGTCAGTTCTGACAAGTCACTTTCATCTCCCCGGTCGTATTGGAATGATCGGCACGGCCATCCGACCGGTATTTCAGATTTTAGAACCAAATGCCCCGTCCTAACAGTTCATTTGAACTAAGTGTATTTTAAAAATGAAGTTTGAGCGCCGAGCTCAAACCGGGCATCCGATTTGGATTCCGTCAGTTCTGACAAGTCACTTTCATCTCCCCGGTCGTATTGGAATGATCGGCACGGCCATCCGACCGGTATTTCAGATTTTAGAACCAAATGCCCCGTCCTAACAGTTCATTTGAACTAAGTGTATTTTAAAAATGAAGTTTGAGCGCCGAGCTCAAACCGGGCATCCGATTTGGATTCCGTCAGTTCTGACAAGTCACTTTCATCTCCCCGGTCGTATTGGAATGATCGGCACGGCCATCCGACCGGTATTTCAGATTTTAGAACCAAATGCCCCGTCCTAACAGTTCATTTGAACTAAGTGTATTTTAAAAATGAAGTTTGAGCGCCGAGCTCAAACCGGGCATCCGATTTGGATTCCGTCAGTTCTGACAAGTCACTTTCATCTCCCCGGTCGTATTGGAATGATCGGCACGGCCATCCGACCGGTATTTCGAATTTTAGACCCCCGGACCCGTCCTAACAGTTCATTTGAACTAAGTGTATTTTAAAAATGAAGTTTGAGCGCCGAGCTCAAACCGGGCATCCGATTTGGATTCCGTCAGTTCTGACAAGTCACTTTCATCTCCCCGGTCGTATTGGAATGATCGGCACGGCCATCCGACCGGTATTTCAGATTTTAGAACCAAATGCCCCGTCCTAACAGTTCATTTGAACTAAGTGTATTTTAAAAATGAAGTTTGAGCGCCGAGCTCAAACCGGGCATCCGATTTGGATTCCGTCAGTTCTGACAAGTCACTTTCATCTCCCCGGTCGTATTGGAATGATCGGCACGGCCATCCGACCGGTATTTCGAATTTTAGACCCCCGGACCCGTCCTAACAGTTCATTTGAACTAAGTGTATTTTAAAAATGAAGTTTGAGCGCCGAGCTCAAACCGGGCATCCGATTTGGATTCCGTCAGTTCTGACAAGTCACTTTCATCTCCCCGGTCGTATTGGAATGATCGGCACGGCCATCCGACCGGTATTTCAGATTTTAGAACCAAATGCCCCGTCCTAACAGTTCATTTGAACTAAGTGTATTTTAAAAATGAAGTTTGAGCGCCGAGCTCAAACCGGGCATCCGATTTGGATTCCGTCAGTTCTGACAAGTCACTTTCATCTCCCCGGTCGTATTGGAATGACCGGCACGGCCATCCGACCGGTATTTCAGATTTTAGACCCCCGGACCCGTCCTAACAGTTCATTTGAAATAAGTGTATTTTAAAAATGAAGTTTGAGCGCCGAGCTCAAACCGGGCATCCGATTTGGATTCCGTCAGTTCTGACAAGTCACTTTCATCTCCCCGGTCGTATTGGAATGACCGGCACGGCCATCCGACCGGTAACTTATGACCTATGCTCCTTTGTATGAACTGCCCTTCCTTTGCTTAGAGGTGCTGTTCCTGGCTTCCTGCCATGACAGTTACCAGACTTTGGGGAGATCTTTTCACCTAAATTGGCATATTTTATTCATGTCTACATCTAGTGAAGTTCCACTGTCGCCGTCGCCCGTGGACGTAGGGGGTAACCTCCGAACCACGTAAATATGTGTTCCTATCTTGTGTGATTGTTCCTTCTTCTTCCTCCCTTCTTGTTGTGCGGATCGAGATCTTGAGAGGTCACTCTGTCCGTCGGAGTGGTCGTGTCATAACAAGGATCACTTCCTCAAATTTAATGGGATTGTGGATCAAATAAGTGGAAAGGTAAATGACTGTTGGATTATGAGAGACTTGGAAAGGTTAAACACTCCCGACTTCAAGACTACGGTCGATGTAATGATCATACTTCATCCAAAAGCAATTCCCACCTCAGGTTAATGAGCTCATGATCTCCTTCCCCATTTACAAAGCTTGCATGAAACAGTGGAGAGAAATAATTCATGCGCCCGGGATCAAATACATATTCACAGGTAAATGGTGGAATAATCATAATGTACTGCCAGAAACACTTGAAGTGGGCTGTACTCTGCTAGTTTACTTATATGGACATTGATCACAATGCATGATGGGTACACACCATGACACCATAGCACTATCATCATCATCCAGTCTTACGCCCAAGATTGAAATAAAAGCTATGTCAAATATAAACAGCAGAATGAGTATATTGATATTCACATGTATAATGGACAATATGGAAGAAGAAAACACCATGAGAGTACCTTCATTGGTCATAGAACCCATCACGTACATGTATCGCTTGATCTTTGCCTGGCTTTCCTGTTCACGACCTTTCGGCATCAACTCCGAGCTAAAACCAGGAATCATGGAAAATACCTGAAAGCAATAAAATTCATTCAGTTGGAGACGGCAACATGAGAAGTTATCCAAAGGGGATAATGTGGCCACAAGACATAGAATGCAATTCCATCTCCACTAAGAGCAGCCAAAGTTTCACAAGTGGAACCCTCAAGATGCAGTAAAATACACCCCAGTCGTTTCCAACACCTGTCATAAATAATACATTTGGTTAGTACCAAGCAAATTAATGAACATAGAAAAATGTGAAAGCAATCAGCTTATCTCCCGTGATTCCTGAAGTATCACTTAGGTGTGTTAGTCTCAGGTGAACCTTACCTTATGATTGAGTCTCTCATCATAAAAATGAAAATTCACAGAAGGCCCATGAAGTGAAAATTTAAAAAATGGAATAGAGAAGTCTGCAAAAGAGCTTAACCTGCCCCATAAGTCCAGTTTCCATAATTAGAACATGGATCGTAGTCCAAAAGACATTTCTCAAACCATTCAGCTCCCATTCGCCAATCAATCCCCATATCTCGGACAAGAAATGAGCAAACAATCTGCAATAAACAAAGACTCAAATGAATATGAAGTCTGACACTTGCAGTTCATGCAAGCTAGTAACTGTGTGAGGAAAATTTTCCTCGCTAATGTAGTATCCTTGATTAAAGACTAACACAGAAGAAGTAATCTAGAAGAAGAGAACAAACAATCTGCAGCATAGAAAAGCTATAGAAAGACTTCATCAAGCGTATATAGTATAGGCACTTGTGGGCCTGTATACAAGTTAATATTTTCAGCGGTCGCTATTCGGTCTCCATGCGGTCGCTAATTAAATTTTTTTTTTCAAAAATTAATATAAAGCTACTATAAATCACCTGATAAATAACAATTTAATAAAATAAATAACCTGTTACATAACAATTTCATAAAAACATATAAATCAACTACACAACTCATAATCTCCACAAATTTCAAATTCATCACATACAAACACACAAATTAATCATACATCCATAATAAAATGGCAACATACAAATAACTAAAATGAAATCACAAATCCTCCGCATATGTGTCATCCTGGTCGTCGTCTCGTCCAACATCTCGCGACGGATGATCCTGTATATCATTTAAAAAAATTAAAATCAATTCTTTAATAAAGAAATCAATTATTCTTGAAAATTAAAAGCAAGATGTTTTTCATTGAAGTGAAATTGACGAATGATAATTTTAAACGTTTTGCTCAAATCGGTAGTCCGATTTAGAATCCGTCAGCTCTGACAAGTCACGTCTACCTCCCAGGTCGTGTTGGAATGATCGGAATGCCGATCGGATCAGTATTTCACATTCTGGACCCCCGGACCCCGACGGCTTTGATTATAAACCAAGTGCATTTGCAAATTACACTTTTGAGCGTCGGGCTCAAACCGGATGTCCGATTTAGAATCCGTCAGCTCTGACAAGTCACGTCTACCTCCCAGGTTGTGTTGGAATGATCGGAATGCCGATCGGATCAGTATTTCACATTCTGGACCCCCGGACCCCGACGGCTTTGATTATAAACCAAGTGCATTTGCAAATTGCACTTTTGAGCGATTTGCTCAAACCGGTAGTCCGATTTAGAATCCGTCAGCTCTGACAAGTCACGTCTACCTCCCAGGTCGTGTTGGAATGATCGGAATGCCGATCGGATCAGTATTTCACATTCTGGACCCCCGGACCCCGACGGCTTTGATTATAAACCAAGTGCATTTGCAAATTGCACTTTTGAGCGTCGGGCTCAAACCGGATGTCCGATTTAGAATCCGTCAGCTCTGACAAGTCACGTCTACCTCCCAGGTCGTGTTGGAATGATCGGAATGCCGATCGGATCAGTATTTCACATTCTCGACCCCCGGACCCCGACGGCTTTGATTATAAACCAAGTGCATTTGCAAATTGCACTTTTGAGCGTCGGGCTCAAACCGGTAGTCCGATTTAGAATCCGTCAGCTCTGACAAGTCACGTCTACCTCCCAGGTTGTGTTGGAATGATCGGAATGCCGATCGGATCAGTATTTCACATTCTGGACCCCCGGACCCCGACGGCTTTGATTATAAACCAAGTGCATTTGCAAATTGCACTTTTGAGCGATTTGCTCAAACCTAAATCTAAAATCCTAAAACCTAAACCTATTCCCAAATCCCTAAACCTTAAACCCTAAACCCGTAAAAATTGTAAACCCTATAGAAAAAAAAACGTAAGCCCTAAAACCCCTAAAAACACTAAACTGCAGACCCCGAACCCCCTAAATCATAAAACCATAAAACCCTTAAAAATTATAAATCTTAAACCCTCCCCTAACCCCTAACCCCACTACGATCCCTTAAACTCCTAAACTGCTAAACCACCGATTGCTAAACCCCAAACCCTCAAACTAAAAATCCCAAACCCTAAACCTTAAAACCCTAAATCTTGAGTTACCCCTAAAACTAGAAACTCTAAAATCCTTAAAAACCACAAACATAAAAGACTAAATCTGAAAAACCCTAAATCCTAAACCTTAAACCCTAAAACTCCTAAACCTAAAAATCAAAAATCTTAATACTATAAACTCTAAACCATAAACCATAAATTTAAAATCATAAACCCTAAAATCACTAATAACATCAAACCCTAAATAAAAGAAACCCAAAAATGTAAACCTATATGTAAAACCCTAAAAGCCCCAAGAACCTTAAACCTTAAAAACATTAAACCCTAAACTCAAAACATTAAACCATAAATCTTGAAAACCTTAAACCCTAAACCCTAAACCTTAAAAATATGAAACCATAATATCTATAAACCATAAAAACTCGAAAAACCCTAAACCCTAAAAATCCTAAATTGTAATAACTATAAACCCTAAAAACATGAAAAACCCTAAACCCTAAAACCTAAAATCCTTAGAAACTAGACCCACTAAACCAAAAACCCCTAAAGCCTAAACTCTCAAAACCGTAATCCACCCCCCTAACCGCTAAACCAAAAACCCCAAATGCTAAATCCAAAACCCTAAACTCATATGCCAAATATAAAATGCAAACAAACCTAAACACCAAACAACTAACCCTAAACCCAAAAACCTAAACCCTAAATAACCCTAAACCTTAAACCCTAACCCTATATGTTAAACCCTAAACATAAAAAAATAAACTCATAACCCCCTAAACTGTAAAACCCTAAAATAATTAAAAACCATAAAATTTAAAACACTAAAATCCTAAACCCACATTGAACCCCTTACCCCACCCCTAATACATAAACTACTAAACCTCAAAACTGTCAAACCTTAAACTTTAAATCTTAAAACCGTAAGCCCTTAAACCTTAAACACTAAACAGCCCCTCAACCCTAAGCCTAGCAACCGTAAACCGAAAAACCCACACTTAAAATCGAAGTCCAAAAACCTGTAGCCCTGAAACCCTTCCTAAACCCTAACACCTAACCCTTAAATCCTAACCCTAAAGCCCCAAACCCTAAACCATAAAGCTTAAAATCCTAAACCCTAAACCCTAAAAGCCCTAAACACCTTAAACCCTAAAAATCCTAAACCTTAAAAGAGTAAAACCTAAATCTAGTACCTAAAACCTAAATCTAAAACCCTAAACCTTAAACACTAAACACTAAACCCTTAAAAACCTTACACTAATCATTAGGAAAGGAGAGGTGAGGCCAATCCAAATACAACACATGTTTGTGAATATATTATCATGCTAACACACAAAAATGACTATTTACATGCACTGGTATTTTACTACAAAAAATGGAAGGTCCATATGACTGTTAATAAAGGCAATATAAAGCACCCAAACACCTGAAAAGTGCACAAAATAATATTCTATCATATTAACAATAACATGGACTATGAAATGCCCTAAACAAAAAATTAGCATGGCCTAAACAAAATTTTCACATTAAATTCCCTGCAGGGGGTTGGGGTGGGGGGGCCGCGGCGGGTTGGAGAGAGAGAGAGAGAGAGAGAGAGAGAGAGAGAGAGAGAGAGAGGGGTACCTGTGGGGGGGCGGGTTGGAGAGAGAGAGAGAGAGAGAGAGAGAGAGAGAGGTACCTGTGGGGGGGGGCCGCGGCGGGTTGGAGAGAGAGAGAGAGAGAGAGAGAGAGAGAGAGAGGGGTACCTGTGGGGGGGCGGGTTGGAGAGAGAGAGAGAGAGAGAGAGAGAGATACCTGTGGGGGGGGGGGGCCGCGGCGGGTTGGAGAGAGAGAGAGAGAGAGAGAGAGAGAGAGAGAGAGAGAGAGGTACCTTGGGGGGGGCAGCGGCGGGTTGGAGAGAGAGAGAGAGAGAGAGAGAGAGAGAGAGGGCAGCGGCGGGTTGGAGAGAGAGAGAGAGAGAGAGAGAGAGAGAGAGAGAGAGAGAGAGAGAGGGGTACCTGTGGGGGGGCCGCGGCGGGTTGGAGAGAGAGAGAGAGAGAGAGAGAGAGAGAGAGAGAGGTACCTGTGTGTGAGAGAGAGGAAGCCGGCGACGACGGCGACGGCGAGCGGCGACGGCGAGGCGAGCGGCGCGGCGACGACGGCGAGGCGAGCGGCGCGGAGGGGGGCTCCGGCGGAGGGGGCCTCGGGCGGGAGGCCGCACGGGGAGGGGGGCTCGGGCGGAGGAGGGGGGCTCGGGCGGGAGGCCGCAGGGGGAGGGGGGGCTCCGGCGGAGGGGGGCTCGGGCGGGAGGCCGCAGGGGAAGGGGGGACTCCGGCGGAGGAGGGGGGCTAGGGCGGAGAGGGGGCCGCAGGGGGAGGGGGCCGCAGGGGAAGGGGGCTCGGGCGGGGGCTCGGGCGGGAGGGTGGAGGGGGGGCTAGGGCGGAGAGGGGGCCGCAGGGGGAGGGGGCCGCAGGGGAAGGGGGCTCGGGCGGGAGGGTGGAGGGCGGGAGGGAGGGCTCGGGCGGGGAGGGGCTCGGGCGGGCGGGGGTCGCAGGGGGGAGTATAACGGGATCCGCGACCGATTGGCGACCGAATTTAGTTCGGTCGGGAGGGTGGAGGGCGGGAGGGAGGGCTCGGGCGGGGAGGGGCTCGGGCGGGCGGGGGTCGCAGGGGGGGAGTATAACGGGATCAGCGACCGATTGGCGACCGAATTTAGTTCGGTCGCCAATAGGTCTCAGATGTGCGACCGATTATTTCGGTCGCCGAATTGGTCTCTATTTGGGACCGACTAGCGACCGATTAAAGCGGTCGCTAATGCGGTCGCTATAGCCACTTTTTCTTGTAGTGAAAGTAAAGGTCGCTCAGTTCAGAACTAGGTCCTATTTATAGGGTTTTGAAGATTAGATCGATTCTAGAGTCCTTAATTTGCCAGAACCTAATCCCTAAGAGTCCTTAGTAATGTTATAAACTCTCCCAAGTCGATCTCTTATAGATAAGATCCGAAAGTTTTAATCTTTTTGCTCGTTCTTTCTTTCACAGAACTGTCAGAGTGTAACACATCAAGACTGGTGCGTTACATGGTTGTGGCGGTCGCACGATAGACCACTACATCCAACGTGAATAGAGTTCAACATCAATCAAAGTCTTTTTGTTAATTATCCATATTATTATACATAAAAGTGGTATGTATCCTTAAAATACGTAAATAGGCTAAAGAACCTTCTATAATATGGGCCAAACTTAATGAGCTTGGTCCTTAAACCTTTTGGATTTTATTTAAATAGGCTAAGTTAATTATTTAACATAATTGAGCCTTATAATGACTTATTAATCCAATAATCCTTTTATTAATCTTTTTAGTCTTTATATATTCCTGAAAGTTCTATAAATAACTCAGAAATTATTACATAAATTCTGCGGCACTATAGTGCAAATGCACAGTCACTCTCTATTGTATCCTTGTAAATGTTTTTTTTTAAATACAGGGCATTTTGGTCGACCGAACTCGCTCGGCCGGTCGACCGAAGTTGCCAGCACCAAAAGCATCTACCGCTAGGTCGACCTGTCCCTTGGATAGGTCGACCTGCTCGGACTGGGACAGGGATTTCAGTGGGGTTTTTTATTTTCTTTAATTTCTGCCTCCTCCCTTTTTATTCTTTCTTTTGTTTATTTAATTAAATCCACTTTCAACGCTCATTCATGCACCTTTCATCATGAATGAGGTTATCCTTTTTTATAAGATGCATATGGGTTCAAGTATGTGTATGGGCAAGCACATTCAAAGCTCATGGGAGCTCAATGATCATAAAGAATGCATGGTTATTTACATGAGGGATCAATGTGAATCCGATTGAGAAGCCCATGTGAGTGCTATTATCATGCTTGCAAAAGGAAACTTTTCACAATGGCCAGTACACAGATGCACACTTCACATACTTTTATTCTTTTTTAATGGCAGCTAGAACCAGCCTGGTACAGGGGTCGACCCCCTCATGTGCAGGGTCGGCCCCTGCACAGAATGGCCCTCACAGGAAGAAAATGGTGATAATGGGGAGATAAATCTCACAGCCACAAGACTCAACATCTTGAAATTCATCTTTGCAGATGCCCACTTAAGATGGCTATAATTTACTGATTTGTTGTTTTATCTTTGCATTCACTCTTCATGTTTTTTTTGTTCTAGGACAGGTTGGGTTTCAAGAGAAGAAGAAGGGGAGGGGGTCGGCCCCTGCACACACAGGGGGGCGACCCCTATAGCATCCAGATCTAGCAATGATGGAAAACAATACACAATGCAATGTAGCCGCACATTCCAAATTAAAAAGGATTCAGGTTTCTAATTTTTTTCTGAAGATCAATCTTTCATGATTTTTTTTATCTCTTCTATTGATTCATTCATTCATCCTCTTTCATTATCTTTCACTGCGGTAATTCCCACGCACGGTCTGAGAGCTCTTAATTCCTAGCTTTTCCTTCTTTGTCTATGCATGATTATGCATAATTTGTACATGTATGCAGGGATGCTAATGCTTTTGGAGCAGGGATTTCAATTTTAAACTAGGGGTTTTAAACTCATGTTTAGCAGCCAACTCTTTATCCACTTTGGTTTCAGCTAGTTCAGAGATTGTATTTGATTATTATACTTTCCATGATGTACATTAGTCCAAATTAGACTTTAGTTCTTGAAGCAGGAGGTTTCATGATCAGCATGCACATTTTCTATTTTGCTCATTCTGTTTCCAGTAGTATTCAGATTTATGTTTGGCCATTGCATTTTCCAAATTTTAGTCCACATCAAACTCTTCATTTAGGCACCTGTCCATGTAGGGCTGCCACCCTCAATTCATTTCCCATTGCTTATATTCATTCCATTCATTCCTCTATCCTTTCTTTGGTTTTGTTGTAAGTTCAAATCTCTCGGCAAAAATCTGACAGCATTTTCCCTTGCCCGGAGTCATTGGGGGGTTTAAGCAGATGCACATCCACGGAGAAAACTCCGAGATGGCCACAAAATAACAAGGTGTGCACGAAAGTGGCAACACCCGATAACCCACATCGGTCATGGAAAAATCCCGAGCACGAGCCTACAAGGGATTCCAATAACCAAAGTAGTGCTACAATCTCGCTTCCGGGGCGTGGTCTTGAATTATTGCCAAACCATACGGTCGTCAATGTTTACCCTTTCAAGAGGAGTCACCCGGGGTCCCCACTATGAGGGAGTAAGCCCCTGGGGATCCAAGAGTAATCAAAATCCCGACAAAGGTTGAGGGGATTGAAGAAAAAACTAGGGAGGAGACCCGGGGCCCTTCCTTGAAGCTATTGTATACATCTTTCTTTAAAAAAATAGTGAGAGGAGGATCATGGAATGCTCAGCATGGGGCAAATCCCAATGTTTCACCCTCTTAGCATTACGGTCATTGGGCCGGCCGAATACCAAATCGGGTTTGTAAAGATGCATAGAAATCATTATGAAGAAGACTTTAAAGGGGTTCCCGGTGGTTGGCAGTCCGAAATCATGCCTATGGCACCAGCCAAACCCCCGGCCGGTGGCCACGAGGATGATGAGTGGGTCGCTATATAAACGATGCATAACAAAAGAAAAAGGGATTGAACGAAGATTCATGTATCTACTAAGAGAGAAAGATTAAAAGAATCACAACATATATATATATATGTACAATACTTATATATGCACATACGGGAGAAATGGGCACCATGCTCATACAAAGAAATCAGAGGCCAAGGCCCCGTGCTTCATTCTTTCTCAAACATGAAAAGGCTACATCTAGGAGATTACATATCAGGCCAATGGAACAAGAGGTGAAACAAAAAAAAGAGAAGATGGGGAAGAAAACCCACCATCTTATAATATCTCTCACACTCTCGTTTCCCCCTTCACTCTCTAACCCTCGGACACACAAGATTGGAGGAGCTGGGAGCTGGGAGAAGGGCTTGAAAATCGCAGTAGAATGATCTCTCCAATGAGAACTCCCACAGAAGGATTCTCCCCTCAGGATTTTTGCAGAAGCTTTCACCGTCCAAGAAGAACCCATCATCCTCGTAGGCCCCCTTCTTATAGGGGCAAGAGGGGAGTTCGAAGGTGCTTCCCCCTCCGGCTTTTCTACTGTTCCTATCGCCATTGTCGGATGCTACTACTACTGCTAGGCATTGTACAGTTGCGGCTGAGTCGACGCAGAACTCCCAGGGTTGACGGGAAGAGACCCCCACTAGACGGGGTCTTCCCTTTGTCCCAGTGGCATCCGAAGTTTTCCCCGGCATGCCCAAAGGGTGGAGGAAACCCACCGCGGGCTCTCCCTTCATCCGCCGGTCATCATGGGGGGCTGGGCATGGTGCTACAGTGATTCCGGCGAGGCACTGTTGCGACCGCTGGTGAGAGCTGCACAAGGGGGAGAGGGAAGACACGGCTGGTGTGAGACAGACATTGGATGAACAGTGTCGCCTAATTTCCTCCTATTTCTTATTTTTTTTGAATTTTCCTTCTCTATTTCTCCTGGCCCCTCTTTTCCCTGGTTTCATGCATATGCCCTTTCCCATGCCATTTTTGCTTCAATTGGGCCTCTTTTCATATTTGGGTCCTTTTTCCCCTTCCATTCTTTTCTCCTTCTTTTTTTCTTTCTTCTCTTTTTTTCTTCTTTATTTTTATCGCCAACAAAGAGGTGGAAGAACAGGGTCGCCATGGTGGAGAAAGGAAGAAGAAGGGAGAGAAAAGAGGAGAAGGGAGACGGAGGATGAAGAGAGGAAAGAAGAGAAACACAGGGAGAGGGAGAAAGAATAGAGTAGGAAAGTAAGGGGGGAGGAAGCGGAAGAAGGGAGAGGGGAGAAGAGGGAGGCGTACCGTAGTAGGAATAGGGCTGTGGAGAGAAGAAAGTAGTAGGTAGGGGGAGAAAGAAAAAGGAGATGGAGAGGAAAGCCTTCGCTCTCTCATGCAGCCTTCGCGGGACTCCTATAGGCATCGAGCCCTCACTGTTCGCGAACACTACAACATCTTCTTTCCACGGAAGGTACGGAATCACGCTCAGCAGTCATGTCCTATTTTTTTTTAAGCCCCCGTCAAGGGAAATTTTATATAAATGTAGGAAAGGAATGCAAAATACAGTAAGGAAATGAGAGCCTGAAGAGAAACTAGGACCTGAAAGAGGGGCACCCTATCTTATCAAGACGATAGGGACCCTTTACAGAAGTGGGGAGCTCGGCCCAAGAAAACCAAGTAGAGGGAGAAGACAAAAAACACCCATGGCCAGCCAACATGTCACCCACCTGGTTAGCTTCCCTAAACAGGGTTCCCATCCTTTGTGCACGAGCCTTCCTTGTAATTCTGTCTCGTCCGAATCTACCTTTCCCTGTTTGATTGTGGGCCTTCCCAATCCCATGGAAACCGCCATCTCTGACCCTTGCATCATCCATGTGAAAATAGAGCGCCAGTTTAAATATTCTGCTTCCTTCGTGTGTCCAACGGGAGAAAGCAGCCACCATATCAGGAAAAAATTTACCGCCCTTTTAGTGTCGACGCTGAAGTCGCTAATTTAAATTGGTGGCATATAGAAGGATGCTATTTCCACTAACCGGAGACCATGCAGTTTGACGGTATTTAAGGAATTTTCGTGACAACAATTTAGTGTCCAGAACTCCGACGTGTTTTAAAACACATTTATTCCTTCAGCGTCATTTCCAATAATCAAACAAATAACATAAAATTAAATTATTCTTGGAAAAACTTAATAATAATATAAATGTAATTATGCAATTTTTCTCTACTATGCATTTCTAATCTCACATATTTATTTTATTGCCTAAAAATTAATTAATTTCATGAAGACTTGAATTTATTATGAGATTAAAATTAAATATAAAAATTGCATAATTATTTCCATTAAAGACTTGAAATAATGAGTGACATAAATAAATACATATAATTAAACACTTATCATCTGCCCTCTTGAATTCCTTCATGAATTCCCTAGTCCACATGTTTACTACGTTGGCAACATAAGCTTGAATTATTGGAATTCCTTCCTAATTTTTTTGTTACAATTATCTACTACCTTGCTTACTTGAGCTTGGTTATTGGAATTCCTTGGCCATTAAAAGTGAATGTCTAGATATGTACATGGGATCCATGATCCATACTCTCAATGTCTTGAGCCAATTTAAGGCTCGGTCTGGTCTTGGGAGGAGCACCAAAAAGTACTAGTGCCCATGAGAGTTGAATGACCAGGTGTGACATTGCATCTAAGTACTTGCTTACTAGATTGATCTATGACATTCCACTTCTACATGAGAAACTTGAAAAATGTGACATGAATACTTGAATGAGCCTACTTGAATTGCGTGATGTGGCCAATCAATTGACTAATGATCGTTACATGTTCTTATCATTGAAAGTTCTTTCTAGTATGTTCAAATTTGCTCTAGTTATTGAAAGTTATTCCCAGTTCTTTTTGTTACATGTTATTTTGAGTTATTGTGAATCCATCTACCTATCTCTTGCAACTGCTTATTCATGTCCCTTGCAGCTGTTTATATCTGCTTGCTCTATTTTTCCTTGATATATGTTACGTGATAGTTCATTTTTCTTCATTTAATGCATTAATTGTCAAAAGACTAATTACGTAAAGATGCTTGGTAAAGATATGTAATTCCTACTGACCGTTTGCTCACTTAGTTTCTTAACATTTTTTTTAGGTAGCTCAGATGAGGAGCAATACTCTAACGGGGAGGGGCGTGAGTGACTGGAGCGTTCAAGCCTACCATAGAGTCTTGTCATTGTCAGGTCCTTTTTCTTTATTTGAGAATGTGAGGAAAAGTGTAGTTAGGAAGTAATATTTTGGATTTGTTTGTAAGGTTTTTAAGTTTGGAAGTTGATGTAAACATTTATCATTTCAAATTATTAGTAAAAATTCAAGTTTCTGCTATGGCCTCAATTATATTTTCATTGTGGATGGTTCCTTATTTACTCGCTCTGATTGACATGAATGTTATAATGGCAACATTCTGATTTTTCGCATTGGGCATAACACAGAAGGAAAGCCTTCTGCGAGCAATGTCAACTAAGCTGGTTCAATCCTTCAGTAGTCGTAGTGTGGATAGATGGTTTCATTTTGTGGATATAAAAGGAAGTTGATAGAAATATTTACGTTTTCTTTTTGAAAATGTTGGTCATGAGATAGATCATGACATATTTTGATGTAATAAATTTTAAAGTTTGTATAGTTATATTTTCTTTTTGCAAATGTTGGTCATGAGATGGATCATAATGTATATTTTAATGTAATGACTTATAAAAATCTTGTGAAGAATTAGGTTGTCTTTTTACATGTTCGTCATGACATGTATCATGACATATGTTGTACTGACTTGTAAGTGGCTAATGTTATGAGTTGCATATTTGGTTTCAGAAAAAATGTTTGCATCCCTATACTCATTGCATGTGGGTGCATTTCTTGGTTGAATGGTTTTAAATTACAGATCAATAGAACTCATTCATTGCATTTGGGCATCCAATAATTAGGCAAAAGCCATTGCAATACATCTATCATTAATCAAGAGTCAATACATTTGGAAGAGACAAATACATCACATGAACCAAGGGGACCAATACTTTGTTATATAATACTTAAACCCTAATAAAGAGATACACCACAAACATGTAGCCAACTACAAAGCGATACATCTCTTGACTAAAGTTCTTATAGATTCTATCTTTTCCTTCAAAGCTCTAATTTGTTTTTCAATAACTTCCTATAGAGCTAGAATTTACTTCACATCTATAATGGAATGTGAAAATCATCCACTCAGTTAAAATCGTCACAAACATTTGCAGTCTATCCAAAAATCAAAAAATTAGTGATCACTATAGAAAATGTATCAGACTAACACTGTTAGGACCACCAATTTGGGCACTGGCCCAATTGGGTACAATTCAGACCCATTAACACAATGAACTAAAAATCTAAACAGAATATTGAAGGATCCTTAGGGAATTCATAACTCAACCTAAGAAGATAGAAATTAGGTGAAACCAAAGCCCATGCGACGGCCATTGCGTAAGGAACAACTTGGATGAAGATTATAACTTCAGGAAAATAGGCCTAATAGGGGATAAGATGGAGTTTATGATAATAGGTCGAAACAGTTACAGAAAACACTGTCATCTGTTGAAATAAGGATATATTGGCCTATAGTTGTCCAAATGGGCTGAACCTATGTCCATTAGAAAGCTTGCGCCCCAACCCAAACTCTTCCATTGAGATGGAAACCCATTTCGCACCAGAACCCGAGGTTCGGAGTCCCTTGTCACCAGCTATCACGGAGAGGTGTGACTGTTGGCAAAATCCGTGCGTAAATAATTAGAAATTCATAACTTCGCTTGTAGACAAATAAATGACCTGAAACCAACGCCATAATCTGAAATGAGATTTTAGCTACATCTTTTATGTTGGGGTCAAGGCCAAATTCTGCCTGGATACTAGAGTTATACCCGAATTATCTCGGGCTACCGAAAGGACACGTGACTGTTGGTGAAAATTCACACGTAAATAATTAGAAAGTCCTAAATTCATTTTTAGTTATTTAAATGACCTGAAACTAGGGCCATAATATCGAATGGGGTGTTAGCTACATCTTCTATGTTGAGATCAAGGCCAAATTTGATAGAAATACCGGACAGTGATCTAGAAGGGGGGGTGAATAGATCACCCCAAATTAAAACCAAATCGAAGGAACACCGTTGATGAACATAGAGAAATGATGCAGAATGTTTAAACACAGTTGAGCACAATCTTAACAATCTATCAGAGGTTAAGATAACCAGAATGAACAGAGAGATATCGTCAGACTTATGATCGAATAGTAAATGAGCATGGAAGGACAATGTAAACGATGCAGTATAACCACTCAATTCAGATTCGAGTAATAGAGAAACAGATGTGAATCTGTAGTTGGCCTGCGGTACTTGGCGGAGGTTTGAAATAAGAGACTCCTCACGCAAGAAACCAATCTTTCAGATAGGCCTAGCCTATCGTTCAGACTGGGTCTTTTAATATACCAACAGGACACAGTAAATCCACACTAACAGATAAGATCAATGAGCCAATCACACCAGAAGACAGAGGAGTTTTTTAGGTGGTTCGATCTCAATCCGAGATCTACATCCACCCCTCGCTCACACCAAGCGAGTCTTCCTTGCGCTACGGCAAATGAAAAAGGTAGCCTGAGTCTGTGGATAGACGCTGCCTGACAGCTTGCCCTGAGGGAGACAAATCCCTCGACCCAGGTCCTGTACCCCATAGAACCTGTACCATGGCCTTGCAAACCACAAATCCAGAATTGGAGAATCTTTCCTCCCTTCCTCTGAACCAGAGGGAACCCACGAGTGACTCCAAGTCACTCGCAACCGGAGACAATGTCTCCCTTCCTCCACGAGTATTAAGAGGGAGACAGAAAACAAAAGCTCAAAGCTAGGATCAAACGAAAATAGAAAATGGAAAATAAAGATAGAATATAGCTTCGATGAAGCACTTTTAGATGCAACGGCTGGCTGCTCTCAATATTCTTTTCTCTCTCTCTTTCTTCGAAATGAACTTCTCACTCTCTCTCATCTTCCTGGAGCTGCCCTCTTTCTTTTTCATTTCGAGGAGGCTCTCTCTTTGAATATGCAATGGAAATTCTGGCCACACTAGGAGCTCTAGCAACTTTTCGTAGTCATAGCTCTTCTCCTGCGGTCAGGGTTGCTCTCTATTTATAGAACAGAGTACCATAGGTTAAAGACCCCAGTGAACCAGACTCTTCCACGTGGAGAAGAATATTCTCCAATTATTGACCTCAGAGAATATGCCACATGGACATATCTTTTCGCACCAAAAGGGCATCCCAGGAAGCATACTTTACTAGTGCTGTGAATTGGATTACGTGCCTTGAATAGCACGTGGTCACTTGATCTTCGACGAGCTCCCCACGTGTTTGTTGTAATGTCCTCCAGGTGCTCTAACTTAGCTTAAGATGCTAATCTTAACAATCAGCTGCTTTGACTTCTTTAGGTTGATGGTCTTCATTGCATCGACCTTGGTAACAGGAAGTTCTTCGTCTGCACCGACCTTAGGTGCGAGAGGTTCTTCATCTGCACCGACCTTGGCACATAGTCCGTTGTGTGCTTCGACCTTGGGATCATGATTTTCTTCATATGCTCTAACCTTGCCACATAGTTCTTTGTGTGCTTCGACCTTATGAAGATATGAGCATGCAAGTGCACCGACTTGTACTGAATATGCTCCGACATTATTAACAAGAACTTCTTCATGTGTGTTGACCTTGCTTAGGCATGAGCATTGATTTGAACTGTATGTGCACTGACCTGAGCTTGGCCATGTGCATCGACCTTAACTGTATGTGCACCGACCTGTACTGTATGTGCACCGACCTGAGCTTGCACATATGCATCGACCTTAACTGTATGTGCACCGACCTGAACAGTATGTGCACCGACCTTGATATGCAAACTATATGCATGTGCACCAACCTTAATATGTAAATTATATACATGTGCACCGACCTTAAATGACACAATGAATGTATGTGCACCGACTTATCTATCAAAGGAATCATTCAACAATTATGACATCATGCACAGGAAAATAAGTACAGCTCAACACTTATAACATCATCATCATCATTTAATTCAAGTGATTCAGCATACTTCACCCTTTTCTAATTTTCAGTCAAATATAGTCATAATGGTTCGCATCAAAAAAATCATTGACATCATCAAAACATAGAATACAGCTCACTCCCCCTTTTTGAGGATGGCAATCATATGAGTTATTGATGATGCTTTTATTGAGATTTTATTGGTGAAGTTTGGGCAATCAAAAAAATAGATTCAAAGATGAGATGATAAACTGAAGTATGCACATTGTTCCTGACATGCACGCAGTATGACACTGACTCCTTCACACTAACTCACCCTGACAATGACAGCCTTTTATTTTCCATCAAATCAACAAAAACACGAAGACTCATTCCACAATGACTCATGCCAGCCAAAATCACTCCCCCTTTGACATCATCAAAAGGAGTAGAGAGAGAACTGAATGAAATACAGTAAATTCACAGTATAGAAAACTTCAAATCCATCTCTTAAAAGAGTAAGTAAGAGAACTGAATTAAGCTCAAGTTCTTCAGGTCTAATAATCATGATAGACATAGAGTAAGAGTGAAGATTACCATCGTACATAAATAATAAAAGAAACCAAGGTTTTACTGTTATGCCAAGAGAGATCTTTCTAGATGCTGTACTGATCAGATGACTAGAAACTCATCTACTGACGGTTGTTCCAAAGGTATTGAGGACAAATAGTCTATAATTTATTTCAAAAATAGAATTGAAGATTTTTTCTTTTATGAGCAGCGTAATTGTCATTGAGTAATTTTGGTAAATCACACATTGTTACATGAGGAGACACCTTGATTAGAGGTCGAAATTCCCAATTACTCAGTGTGATAACCGTATTACTTCTCTTTAGAGAACAAAGTTAGCATTTGAAGTCTCTTTTTACGTGGGGAGACACCTTGGTTAGAGGTCAGAATCCCCAGTTACTCAACGCTTAAATGTCATTGCTCTGCCATTAATTTCAATTTTCCACATCCTTTTTAAACAAAGATATTCTGGCACTTCATGACAGAATATTTTTCATTCCTTTGATAAATCTTCTAGTTTCTCGGTAACCAGATCATTGCTCTGAGATTTTGACACCCCCAAAAGTTTTTATTTTATTTTGGTACGTGATGTTTGAAGACAATACCGTATGTATTGAGCCTGAGAGAATTTGCTTCTAGAAATCTAAGTTTCATGCTTTTAGGAGATTTCATGACATAAGAATTTTAACTTTGATCAATGCTCATTGATTATGTAGGAAGACATTCTTCAAATTCTTTGTCCAGGACTTTGCAAGATTATTAGGCAGAAGCTTCTTAGCTATATTTCAGTTAATTAAACTTAAAAGTTTAAGAGAGTCATGAGTTTCTATCTGTTGTGAATAGACTGTATAAGATTTTCAATGGGCTTTTTGCAGTAGCTAGATCTCTCAACATGTTTTGAATCAGCCCCCTAAATTTACCAACTGATAAAATAACGAAGGTCCCCCTCACACTATGAATCAGGAATGCAGACACTTCGAATGTAAAATGTACTACTATGCTGAGAGAAAAAAATGTTGATGGACATTAAACCTGATCTACACGTAAATGAACCTATAGTACCAGGCAAAGAACATAGGTGATATGACCACCTCACACATGATGTGAGTTTCCAGTCAGAAGAGATCTGACCTTCTCCCAGCTTTCCATTTGATATACCAACAGGTTATGCATGCCAATGCAATTAACTAAAGTATGACAAATGCTAAATGTACATGCATGCAAATGAGGACGGTATGTAGCTCAATGTTGACACAGAAACATGGATGCATTTTATTCAAAGAATTCAGAATTCAAGAAGATTTAAAGATGCCCAATTCTCCCCTCAAGGTGGTGAATTTTTCATTGTTCTGTGGCTTAGTGAAGATATCAGCTATCTGATGTGCAGTGCCAATATAGATCAATTCAAAAGTACCTTTAGAAACCTCATCTCTGATGAAATGATGTCTGATTTCAATGTGTTTGATGCGTGAGTGCAACACGAGATTTTTTGCAAGATTAATGGCATTAGTATTATCACAGTATATGGGTGTGCAGCCCAGGTCTACTTGGTAGACTTGAAACTAGTGCTTGATCCATATTACCTGTGTACCACAACTCCCTGAAGCTACATACTCAGCTTCTGCAGTGGAGAGGGTCATAGAGTGCTGTTTCTTGGAGGCCCAAGAAACCAGACACTCACCTAAAAATTGACAGTGCCCACTTGTGCTTTTCCTATCTAGTTTACAGCCAGCGTAATCAGCATCAGTGTATGATATGAGATCTAAAACATTTGATGCAGGGTGCCACAATCCTAAGTTATGAGTTTCAGAAATGTATCTAAAAATTCTTTTTATAGCAGCTAAATGCAATTCAGTAGGCCTAGATTGATATCTAGCACACATACCTATACTGAATTGAATATCAAGTCTCAAGGCAGTTAAATAGAGTAAGGATATGATCATACCTCGGAATAATTTTGCATCAACTTCTTTACCTGATTCATTTGCATCCAAAGATGTATTGGTACCCATTGGAGTTGAGATGTGTTTCAACATGTCCATACCAAATCTCTTAAGAATTTCCATTGCGTACTTGGTCTGGCTAATGAAGCACCCACCCTCTAATTACTGTACTTGTAATCCAAGAAAATATTTAAGTTCACCTACCAAGCTCATTTCAAATTCATTAGACATTAAATCAGCGAATTCATTGCATAGTTCAGTGCATGTTGAACCAAAAATAATGTCATCTACATATACCTGAACTATGATGATATTTTTATTTAGAACCTTTGTAAATAAAGTCTGATCCACCTTATCTCTTTTGTAGCCCTTGTTGAGCAGAAATTCTATCAGCCTTTCATACCAGGCCCGAGGAGCCTATTTCAGTCCATATAATGCTTTATTCAACCTATAAACATGGTTAGGGTGTGCAGACATCTGAAATACAGGGGGTTGTTCTACAAAAACCTCTTCCTTAATGAATCCATTTAAGAAAGCACTCTTAACATCCATTTGGTGAAGTTTAATGTTTTTGGAACAAGCAAAAGCTAGTAAAATTCTTATTGCTTCTAATCTAGCAACAAGAGCATATGATTCATCAAATTCTACTCCAAACTCCTGGCAGTAGCCTTTAGCTACCAATCTAGCTTTATTTCATAAAATTATTCCATCTTCATTTATTTTATTCTTAAAAACCCATTTTGTTCCAATGACAGTTGCATTTTCAAGTTTGGGAACTAGTTTCCAAACATCATTTCGTTCAAATTGTCCTACTTCCTCATTCATTGCATTAACCCAAGATTCATCATTCAATGCATCTTCTACAGTTTTGGGTTCAATTTGAGACATTAATGCAACTAAGTCTTTGTTATTTACATCTCTGTAATATGACCTAGTCCTAGGGGGATCATGTAAGTTTCCTATGATATTCTGTACATGATGATCTTTTAGAAAGTTTAAATTTATTGAGGACTCACCTGGTTCGGCTGACTCACCCTGATCAGGACCCCTTGATGTAGCAAGTGCTAAAATTTCTTCATTCAGCTTATCCTCTAGGAACTATCCATCATGCTTAGAGTCCCTGTCATCATTTTCAAGATTAGTGGTAATTTTTGTTTCATCAAAAATAACATGTGGAGACTCTTCAACTTTTTGTTCAGAAATATTGAAAACCCTATATGCTCTAGACACTTCAGAGTATCCTAAAAAGATTCCAGGGCTACTTTAAGCTTCAAATTTTTTCAGGTCCTTCTTGTCATTATTATGAATAAAACATTTGGAGCCAAAAATTCTAAAGTGAGCTAAGTTTGGTATCTCACCTTTCAGAAGTTCATAAGGGGTTTTCTTATGGATTTGTCTTACCATGGCCCTATTGATTGTATAACATGTTGTGTTGGCTGCCTCTGCCTAGAACTTCCTTGGTAGTTGACTCTCAATCAGCATAGTTCGGGCCATCTCCACAATAGTTCGATTTCTCCTCTCCACAATTCCATTTTGCTCGTGTGTCCTAGGAGAAGAAAATTTATGAGTTAGTCCCTCATTTTCACAAAAATCAAAAACATGAAGTTTTCACATTCACCTCCATGGTCAGACTGAATTGAAAAGATTTTATGTTTACCTTCTTGTTTAATCTTACTGAAAAACTGTTTGAATTTCTGAAAAGCATCATTTTTATTGGTTAGGAAAAATATCCATGAAAACCTAGAATGACCATCAATAATCACAAAACCAAACCTCTTACCATTCAGACTCTGAGTTCTAGTAGGACCAAAAAGATCCATATGTAACAATTCCATTAGCCCTGAGGACAATGGCTCAGATCTTAGTTTAAAGGACTTCCGGGTTTGTTTACCTGGAGCACATGCATCACAAATTTTTGAATTTGTTTTGAATTTTATTTTAGGTAACCCTCTAACTACATCATGTTTCACTAATTTATTTAAGGTACTGTAACTAGCATGGCCTAACTGTCTATGCCAGTTGTAAGCATTATTATCTAAATCAGTAGATAAACAAATGTTTGATTCTGAATTTTCATTAAGGTCTACAATGTAGACATTATTCACTCTATGTCCTATGAACATGATTTTGTCAGCATTAACTTCAAAAATTTTGCATGCTTTATTATCAAAAATTACTCCACGACCCTTGTCACACAACTGACTAATGCTAAGTAGGTTGTGCTGAAGACCTTCTACAAGTAAAACTTTTTCAATGACATTTGAGGGAAACTTACTAATTGTACCTGTTCCAATGATCTTACCTTTATTCTTCCCTCCAAATTTGACCAAACCTCCTACCTTCATTTCTAATTTAGTGAATTTGGTCTTATCACCTGTCATGTGCCTGGAGCAGCCGCTATCCAGGTAGCATCTATTATGCTCGGCTGCTAGACCAACCTGCAATCAATTCAGACAAAGACAATTTGGAACCCAAGAAAGGTTGGCTCCAAGTAAGTTGCTCATTCCTTCCAGAACAGTCTTAGGAATCCAGATCTGTCTGGTTCCCTTCCTGTGAACTAAGTTTTTGTTTTCAGCATGGAACATTTTATTGGCTCTAGTCATTGGATTTTGATGAGTTTTGTTCTTATTGTAGAATGAGTTGTTCCAATTGTAAGTATTTCTTTGTGAATTTTTCCAAAATCTTTTATGATTGAATTGCTTCTATGAATTATTAGAATGTGCCCAATTTGATGTATAATGATTCCAGTTTCTGTTTTGATTGGGCCATCTGTGTTGATTCAACTGCTTCGAATTTTTAAAATTATTACCTCGATGCATCCCATTAACGTGAGCTATATTTGCTCTGTAGATGTCGGGATTCCTTGAAGTAGCAGTCTTGCTGTGTTGATGGAGTGTAGGCTTAGCATGAAAGTTTTTATTGATGATTTTTGATGGAATGAAATTTGTTTTTACTAATTTTTGGAATTTGTTGTCTGAGCTGGATGAGGTGTCCAGCTTCTCCTTTCCCTTTCCATGGTAGAAAGTTACTGTTTTAAATTCAAAGGGTTTTTTATTAGAGGGGTCATAACCCAAGCCCTCTCTATTGAAAGTCACTTTAACTCCTAGCATGGTATCCAAGTTTATCTTGCCCTACATAAACTTTTCCAAAGTTGATTGTTTATCTTCAAGCTCCTTTTGAATTTTCTCACAATGTTTTTGAATTTCCTGGTTAGCCATTTTTACAGCTTCATACTTCTCAAGAATGAGAGCATTTTCTCTTTTCAGTTCTTGAAATATTACTTTGAACTCATCCAGATTTGTTTTAACTTGTTCAAATTGATTTTGAACATTTTTATTGTCATCCTTCAGGGAGCTTACTTCTTCAAATTGATTTTTCAATTCTTCATTTTATTTTCTCAAACAGTTTTGTCCTCAATCATGTTATTCAATTTTTTCTTCAGAATTTTGTAATCCTTTGTTTGACAATTAAACTTATCTAGTAAGTTAGAATAAGCATCCTCCCAATCATCTAAAGTATATTGTTCAAAAGGATTGCTTACCCCAGTGTCTGTGTCGGCCATCTGACACAGTCTTTCATGTTCCTCTTCAGAAGAGCTTTCTTCAACATCCTCCTCCTCATCGCTCCATGTGCAGACCATAGCTTTGGGCTTCTTCTTCTGCACCTTGGTGTTCTTCTTCAGAAGATCGAGGCAGTCACTCTTCATATGACCGGGTCTGTGACAGTGAAAACAAGTAAGCTTGTCAGTAGTCTTGAATTTGCCTGATTTGGAGTTAAAATTCTTACCAGATGATTGTGACCTTCTTTTTCTAAACGTCTTGCCCTTAGATCTCAAGAATTGTTGGAACCTACGAGTCAGCATGGCTTGCTGCTCTGAGTCAAGATTAGAGAAATTGTCACATTCCTCTCTGCTTTCACTATCACTACTCCGGGACACTTTAAGAGCAATGTTTTTGCCCTTCTTGTGGTTTTCTTCAACATTTCTTTTCAAATTCAATTCATACGTCATTACGGATCCAATCAACTCTGCGACTATCATTTTTGACAAATCCCTAGATTCCTCTATGACTGTGGCCTTAGTGTGCCACGTTGGAGTCAATGACCTGAGAATTTTTCTAACGAGATCCACTTCTGGGATCTGTTTCTATTTTGACACAAGTACTTTTCGGGCGCTCCTCCCAGGACCAGATCGGGCCCTTATGATGAGTTGGCATTGATTTAATGGATCCAAGATCCCAAGTTATGTCTAGACATTAATCAAGTTAAATGGCCAATATGACAAGGTATATAACTTACCTCAGAGAATTCCAAGGGTAACTCGAAGAGATATTTTGACCAGAAAGTTCAAGTTATCAAGAACCAATCAGGTCCGTGAATTCAAACACAATAACCACGGAAATCATTTCCTGGAAGATTCACGGTCCATATCGGGCCATTAAAATAAATGGAGGGTCAATAATGGGCCGCTCATGGCCAGAAGGGCTGGAAGCCCAAGAACAAGGTAAATGGGCCTTATACGGCCGCGCAATAGATGAACGATCCACTAAGATCCGCTTGTGTACATGGACGGTCCAAATTAGTCCGTTCAAAATTGGGTGATGCGGGACAGACACGTGACCTGGGACTCTAGCTCGCGATCATCCCTAAGCGAGGGAAGATGTGGGACCGGGCGCGGTTGAGATATTGGCCGTGAGTCTCGGGTATCAGCTTTTCCGTGTTAACAAGGATTGAGTCACGGGACTGTACACTCACTCAGTCTCGCAGCGGTGATAACAATATATCAAGCTAGGAACCTACACTCGCAGCGGCATATACGAAGGAATACGAACTAAGCAAAATGCGATAAAGAGTGGGAGCGAGTTTACCTCTACGCTCCGGACGTGGGGAAGACGATCCCGGCCAAGATAGTAACTCCCGGTTAAACAATTATTACAACAATTACAGAAATGATTTCTACTGCCCACTCCACCCAGGGAGGTAACGGGCTACAAATGGGGCCCGGGAGGACCAAACTTGGGTTGACGGGCAGCGTTTTGATGTAGCTTCAGCGGCAAGCGTATTCACGAACGTGGGGCACACGTGCTCATCGGCGGATCCGAGTGGGCCCGGAGTGGTACCGCTGTGACGTTGGCTCCTGGAGAGGCTCTCCCTGGGACGGCGGTACGCTGGTTCACCTCGTGAGAGGCTAGTCGGCTCCGGTCTCACTTGTTGACCGTGCTGCCCACGGATCTGAAGTTGCTGTTATACAGCGCGTGACCCGGCGAGATCTTCTGCTGCGATCACTCCCGACGTCGGATCGACACACAAGAGGTATCGTTGGAAAGGTATTTCAAAATGCCTCGATCTAGGGTAAAGAAATAATTTTGAATTTCTCAGATCTGGCCTTGAACGATTTTACAAGCTGCTGTAAGATAGGATCTAAAATCTCAGGAAAGAAGTGATTTTTCCTGAGAGCTGATGTTGACCATGCTCAAAGTTCAGATCTGGAAGTTGACCTCTTCGCAAACTTTGTAGAGGTGGGAACAAGCAAAACGGGGATAATTTTTGTGACAGATTTGGTGGAGGTTGGGTGGAGAAAGGTATTTTATACTGCTAGGTGGTCGGATCTGGACAGAGACAGATAGACTGAGTTGGGATCTGAAAGTGGTTTTTTTGAAAATATAAACGGGATCTTACATTCACAAGAAAATTTGTGGAAGAGGTACTAGATGGACAGAACTCCCAATAAAATTGGGGACTCAAGAAGAGAAGAAGAAAGGGGTTGAAACCTGGAAACACAGGGTTTTTGTGACAGGATCTGAACAGAAGACAGAACTCGAAGGTGGAAATATACGAAAAAGGAAAAAATGCAAACAAAAGGTAAATAACTGGATTTTTTTGTGGAGTCTGGGGTGGACGTGGATGACTCACCCTCCAAGTTTGGTTATGATCTGAGCTTTTGATGGAGAGCTAAAAATCACGGAGTAAGGTTCTATCCTGATGTAGACAGAACTCCGGCGATGAAGACGGCAGCGCGATGGCGGCGGCGGCAGAAATAGAATTCAGTGGGGATAAGGAGAAGGAAGAAGGTTAATACACCCAAGATTTAGCAGAAATCCATCTGCAAGAGGGGGAGGGAGAGAGGAGGAGGGCACACCCTTCTTTGGCTCCAACCAAATCAACAATATTTCTCTTCATTAAACCTTATGAAACACTATACATGGGTTTATATAGAAGGGGAGGAAGGGGGAGGGGGTTGGAAGTTGCGGGAGAGAGGGGAGGGGTAGCATTTTCTTCCCCCATGTGGTCAATTGGCCTAAAAATATAAAATATAAAATGTCATTTTAATGGGGGGGCACCCCCTTGACTTAAGGGGAGGCATCTTGGACATTTTGTAACACTTGTCCCCCTTTGAATGTCAAACCATCTAGAAGCCCACCTTGGACCTTTGACTGACCCCACATGGGCCCTAAGACTTAGGTGGACCAATAGGAAAGGAGATGGGGGCCCCTTGCTGGTCCTACTGGACTTTTGCACAAAAACCCAAAGAATCCTAAGGAATGACAAATTAGCTTATAAAGCCTTACAATTGCAAACCTACTTCCCAAGGATATAAATGCAAACTAAAAGGACACAAATATAAAAATAAAAGTTAGTGCCCAGTGTAGATTCCCATCAATTCTCCCCGGGTGGGAAGAACTCGACCCCGTCGAGTAAGGGGTGCGGCTGCTCATGACGCCGGCAGATCCCTCATCGTACCCAGAAGCACGGAGTACGCTCCACTCCAAGTAATCGACGCATGCTCATCCCGTATAGATTCGATATGCACATGCTGCTGGGGAATGAGGCTAGAGGTGGACACTCCGGGGTGGGGTCACTCTCAAAGGAGGTAAGGTAGCTCGAAGACTCACTAGGAATCACCGCTTGTCCCTTATGTGACTAGATCCGACATATGAAGTAGAACCGATCCCAAAGTCTGAGAAGTCTCATACTCGAAAGGGACTAACCACGCGAGCGTACAAAACTGACTCGACTCGATGTATGCACATACACGCGACAGACAAATGAAACAAGGACTCACAATGACCCTAAACAAACCTAATGTTAGTCCGACCTACGCATAGGCGATGGTGGACCAGGACACCCGAATATGTGCCATGCATACACTAGATGCACTCGATGGTTGATGGAATGGAATCCTAGACGTCCTAATATGTACCACTCATGCATTGGCGACCTATGGGAATTGGGTGGGGAAGGGCTAGGAGATCCAAAACTACCCTCATCGTCACCCTGAGACGTAGGTAAGGCATGCCAACTAAACCGAGGGGTAGGGGTGTGGTAGTGAACTCCTTGGAAGAAGTGGAGTGAATATGATAGCTTGGGAGGTTCACTAGTGAAGGGGTCAAAAGGGTCAAAGAATGTATGACCCCATGTGATGGGTTCCCAAAAGTCACGGTCCCATGTATGGAAGTCTTGAAGGTGTGTATGGTCACCTTCATATAGTGTGGTAGGTGGGACGGTGATCATATGTAGGAAGTATGATTCCTCCCTCGGACAAAAGGGTATGAAGTCGGGCTCGGTCGACATGGGGAGGAATAAGAGAATCTCCCGGGTGACACAACCCATGGTGCACATGGAGGTAATGGACCCTAAGGCCGAATTGGTGAAGCTAAGACTAGTGGGTTGGTCGAAGCCTCGGGCCAATGAGTGCGTCAACTTCCATTGCGCGTCTAATCCCACAATAATGTCTTCCAAAGTGTTAACATGGTGACTAGACCGAAATGTGGTATGGAATGAGTTGACCGGCACTAATGGTAGGGTGGGGTCCATAGGTGGATAGGAAGGTGGGACCAAGCCTATCTTGAGCCAACTAAGAAGCGGCTCGGCTATGAAAAGCGTGCCCGTTAGAAACACGGGTGGCTCGGACTGAGGTGGCTCCAAATGAGATGGTTCTGAGTAAAGTTCAGAAGTAGAGGGTGGCAATGGAGCACTCACGGGTGGTGAAGAATTCCCCGACTGGGGTGGGTGTTCGAGTGGGGGTCCGACCACATCGGGACTCGATTGGGAGGTAGATGCTCGCCGAAGGGCGGCATCGGCTTGCCATATGGCAGCATCAAACCGAGACTCAAATGGCTCGACCTCCAAAGTGACCTTATAGGAATCCCCCAAGGTTTTCACGTGGCGGCAAAATAATTCAAATTGGAAGTGAAGCCACAAACCCTTCCAGAACTGAGTTCCGGCCTCGATGTTCTCCAGCCCGACTTCACATCTTAACCGGTACACTTCGAAGTCCCTAATGTACTCAGGCACGGATTGATTTCCTTGGTCAGGTCTGAGGTATGGGTTGGCCATAGTTGCCAAAAGATGGGAATAGATCCCTAGGAATGGACATGCAAGGCCATTTTTTTTATTTTATAAGCAAAATGTTATGCCAACTAATGCAAGCACCTAGACACGACTTAGAATGCGTTGCAAATGCAAAGTTGAAATGAGACTCGACAACACACCTAGACACAACCAATATACGGTACTTGGCGGAGCTAATCGATCTGAAGATCCACTTACACAAGGCTGCTACCATCCCGATAGGCATAACCTATCATTCTGAGAACACCTTTTTATATATCGAACAATGGTATTCAAATGAGGCACCTAGATCGACTTAGACAATGACTAGACTTAAATGACACTCTCTCCCTTTTTTTTTCTTTCCACCAGGCTACCCTAGACTCAAACTGGCGCTCTGATATCAAATTGATGTGGGACGGACACGCGACCTGGGACTCTAGCTCGCGATCGTCCCTAAGCGAGGGAAGACGTGGGACCGGGCGCGGTTGAGATAATGGCCGTAAGTCTCGGATATCGGCTTTTCCGTGTTAACTCAGAATGAGTCACAGGACGGTACACTCACTCACTCTCACAGCGGTGATAACAATATATCAAGCTAGGACCCTACACTTGCAGCGGCATATACGAAGGAATATGAACTAAGCAAAATGCGATAAAGAGTGGGAGCCAGTTTACCTCCACGCTCTGGGCGTGGGGAAGACGATCCCGGCCAAGACAGTAACTCTCTATTAAATAATTATTACAATAATTACAGAAATAATTTCTACTGCTCACTCCACGCAGGGAGGTAATGGGCTACAAATGGGGCCCGGGAGGACCGAACTTGGGTTGACGGGCAACGTTTTGATGTAGCTCCAGCGGCACGCGTATTCACGAACGTGGGTCCCACGTGCTCATCGGCGGGTCCGAATGGGCCCGGAGTGGTACCGCTGTGATGTTGGCTCCGGGAGAGGCGCTCCCTGGGACGACGGTACACTGGTTTACCTCGTGAGAGGCGAGTCAGCTCCGGTCTCACTTGTTGACTGTGCTGCCCATGGATCTGAAGTTGCTGTTTTACAGCGCGCGACCCGGCGAGATCTTCTGCTGCGATCACTCCCGACGTCGGATCGATGCACAAGAGGTATCATTGGAAAGCTATTTCAAAATGCTTCGATCGAGAGCCAGAGAAATAATTTTGAATTTCTCAGATCTGGCCTTGACTGATTTTACAAGCTGCTGTTGGACAGGACCCGAAATCTCAGGATAGAAGTGATTTTTCCTGAGAACTGACGTTGACCATGGATCAAAGTTCAGATCTGGAAGTTGACCTCTTCACGAAAGTTGTAGAGGTGGAAATAAGGAATACGGGGATAATTTTTGTGATAGATTTGGTGGAGGTTTGAGTGAGGAAAGATATTTTATACTGCTGGGTGGTCGGATCTGGATAGAGATAGACAGACTGAGTTGGGATCTAAAAATGATTTGTTTGAAAATATAAACGGGATCCTAAATTCACAAGAAACTTTGTGGAAGAGGTACTAGATGGATAGAACTCCCAATAAAGATGGGGACTCAAGAAGAGAAGAAGAAGGGGGTCTAAACCTGGAAACATAGGTTTGCTGTGACAGGATCTAAACAGAAGATAGAAATGGAAGGTGGAAATATACGAAAATGGAAAAAATGCAAACAAAAGGTAAATAACTGTATTTTTTTCTGGAGTCTGGGGTGGACGTGGATGACTCACCCTCCAAGTTTGGTTGCGATCTGAGCTCCTGATAGAGAGCTAAAAATCACGGAGTAAGGTTCTTTCTTGATGTAGATAGAACTCCGGCGATGAAGATGGTGGCGCGATGGCGGTGCGATGGCGGCGGCAGAAATAGAATTCAGAGGGGATAAGGAGAAGGAAGAAGGGCATCACACCTAAGAATTAACAGAAATCCATCTGCAAGAGGGGGAGGGAGAGAGGAGGAGGGCACACCCTTCTTTGGCTCCAACCAAATTCATAATTTTTCTCTTCATTAAACCTTACAAAACATTATACATGGGTTTATATAGAAGGGGAGGAAGGGGGAGGGGGTTGGAATTCGTTGGAGAGAGGGGAGGGGTAGCATTTTCTTCCCCCATGTGGTCAATTAGCCTAAAAATATAAAATATAAAATGTCATTTTAATGGGGGGGGGGGCACCCCCTTTACTTAAGGGGAGGCATCTTGGACATTTTGTAACACTTGTCCCCCTTTGAATGTCAAACAATCTAGAAACCCACCTTGGACCTTTGACTGACCCCACATGGGCCCTAAGACTTAGGTGGACCAATAAGAAAGGAGATGGGGGCCCCTTGCTGGTCCTACTGGACTTTTGCACAAAAACCCAAAGAATCCTAAGGAATGACAAATTAACTTATAAAGCCTTACAATTGCAAACCTACTTCCCAAGGATATAAATGCAAACTAAAAGGACACAAATATAAAAATAAAAGTTAGTGCCCGGTATAGATTCCCATCATTGGGCCTAACTAGAAGACTAGACATCAACCAAAAATGGGCTCCAGCTACCATAAGTGGGGCAGAACTGAACTAGGGTCCAGCCCACTCTCCACTGGTCAGCCTAAGACTTCTTAGGTCGATCAAATCATGATTTGGTCAAAGATAGAACAAGGTTAATCGACCAATGTAAGTGGCACTTGGCCAGGGGTGCACGGTTCATACCAGTCTACCCAATAACATAAGCGGTCGCTTTTGGGCCGTTCAAGCCTCAGTGGGTCCAAGTGGAGCCATGACTCACAACATGACAATCCAAGCGGTTCGATCACATAAACAGGTCCTTGTCTTGGTGGTACAACCTGCCCGGAGTCCTAGTGGGAATCCCAGGCTCGCGGGGGCTTACGGAGGTCCCGTAATGAAGGTCTTAGTCCAACGGAAGGAATATCCGGCGGAGAGTCCCAACCATTACAAGGAAATGAGGATATAAAATCATCAGAAACCAAGTATAGCGGTCAGCCAATCCTACCGGAGTAGAACGACTGTCAATCAACCCAAATAGCATGATATAAGAAATCATGTTTAAACTTAATATATCGAAATAGGTTAAGGCCATGATGAATCAAGTGAAGACAACTAGCAAAAAAAAAATCATAATTGTTTACTTCCATGAGTTCCAGTTATCATGTGGGTTGCAAACCTACCATTAGCCACTAACCTACTAAGATAAATCATTCTTAAGTGAAGAAATAAGCAGTTCTGTGTAGTGGGGCAGTTCGTGCAGAGCCGCTCACACGCCTCAGCGGTCGCACGATAGGCCGTTCACACCCTTTCAGGTCCGAAGGTATGCTAGGGTTGAACGTTCTATAGGGTGCCGCTAGGAAAGATGAGCGGTCCGAGACTGGCCGCTTGAAGAAAAGGGCGGTTAGGGTTCTGCCGCACAATCTTCAAAAGTGATCAAAGATAAAACATATGAACGGTCAATAATCGGCCGCCTATAGAGTATGGGCGGTCTATCGAGAGGCCGCGCAAGTCAGATCAGTCTGCCGCCCCTTCGCCTTGCCCGTCTCCGGCAGGGTTGGCTAGGGTTAGCAATAATAATTAAATACGCACAATATAAAGGATGAAAATTAGGGCTTTTATAGTCAATAGAACGAGCATGAAAAGTTATACAAGATAGCATGATCAATTGGACGTTTAGTGCCTGAAATCCCTACTTAAATTGAGATGGAACATAGTTAACCCTAGTTCTAGCATGCTTCTACCAAAACCCAAAATCCTAGCAGGATACTAGATAAATTTTAGGGCTTTCTAGATCAATGGAAAGAGGACAAGATGATGCTTCTATCCATATATAATAGTTAGGGTTTGGCTTGCTACCACCTACCTTAATCTAAGGATGAAGGAAGAAGAGGGAAGCCGATCGCGCTAGGTACACATCGTCGGTAGTCGCTGGAATAGTCTCCCGTCCGAGGTCGTCGTCGGCTGCCACAGCATCTAAACAATACGAGGGTGGCTAAGGGTCATCTTTATAGGTTCAATTGCATTCTAGAGGGTTCCTTCGCGGAGATAAGAGTCCACAAACTCGGTTGCGCGCGAATCGGGCGGATTAGGGCACCGCCGCCGATCTCATCCGAAATACGTTCTCTAGGGTTAGGGTTTCGGAGATTAACTAGAGGAGAAATGATGAGTTGATCCTAGTCATTCTTTTGAATCTGGTTTGAGCTTAAACGGTCGGGTATTGGGCTCGAATTTCGTGTTTCAAGGTTCGATTAGGCTAAGTGTGGATTTGGGCCTTAATCGGCTAATTCAGCTTGTTTAAGAATTTTTTTGGGGTTGGGCATAGAAGGCAATTTTACTAAACGTTTTATTCTCTACAATATTCTAATTTTTCCAGATTTTTATAAAATAGTTAAAATTTTACTTATCCTATTTCTTAAGGAATTTCTTATTAATTTTCTCAAAATTTTATTCCTTACTAAATCGGGGTGCTACATGGTAGTTAGTACATCAACCGGGAAACAAGTCTATGCCAAGCGTGTGATCCCTGTTGACACCCATTTTTTCGTTAGAGAGGAATAATATGAGCATCTTTGAAGGAATTGAATGAAATAATGAAATTGGGTTGACTTACCTCTCTCAAAGGGCTAGAGCTCAGGTGCCTTGGGATGGTAGTCAACCTTTGAAGCACCCCGTACTCTTTTTTGGCCGACTTTGGCTTGTGGTAAGCGCCCCCACTCATAGAGCTTCCTTCAAGGGCCCTCTTCATGGTATTTTGGGGAGGTTTAGCAAGGTTTTCAAGGCTTAAGAGAGAGGTGTTGTGTGAAGAACAAGTTTGAAGTACCCTTCTACTTATAGAGCCTAATTTGTGGCCTAATACCACTAGGATTGAGGTAGGATAGCTCCTACTTGGGTTACGATAGGCTTTGGCATGGGTTAGGACTCTTTACCCTCTGGTTGGGACTCTCCAAGAGAGTCCCGATCGGAGCTACCAGAGTTTCCACGTACGCAGTCTATCGAGCGACCGCGGGTACATGAAAGCGGTCTACCATGGACCATTTGCACACCTTCTCCACACTTTGCCTCTCTGGTAGACTAAACGGACTCGGGGAGGCCATTTTTCAAATCCGACGGTCAATGCAAAATCGTGTTTCTATTCTCTGCAGTGCAACGGAGACAGTTTACCATCTTCTTTGGGGCCTTGGCCGAACAAGCGTCCGCGGTCCACCGTGTGGCCGTCTGAAACCTGGAGCGGTTGTCTAGATGACCGTCTATGTAGTACCTTGAGTTATTAAATAATAAAAATTATGTGAAAATTAATAAGAAATTCCTTAAGAAATATGATAAGTAAAAATTTTGACCATTTTGTAAAAATCTAGAAAATTTAGAATCTTGTAGAGGATAAAACGTTTAACAATAGTGTCTTCTACGACCGGCCCAAATAAAATTTGTAACCAAGCCGAATTAACTGATTAAGGCCCAAATCCACACTTAATCTAATTGGACCCTAAAACGTGAAATTTGATCCCATTACCTAATCATTTAGGCTGAGATCGGATCCAATTGAAAGGCTAAGATGAGAGGATCATTTCCCCTCTTAGTTTTTCCCGAAACCCTAACCCTAGAGAGCGAATTTTGGATTAGAAGGCGGCGGCTAACATTATCCGCGCGGTTCGTGCACGTCCAACTTGATTGGACTCTATCTCCACAAATAGAAGACTCTAGACATTGTGTGACCTATATAAATGATCCTTAGGAACCCTATTTTTGTTTGGGTGCTGTGGCGGCCGACGAGAACTCAGGTGGAGGGAGCATTCCGGCGATCACCGGCAGGGTGTCCTTAGCGCGTCGTCATCCCCTCTTCTTCATTCTTCCTTCGTTTAAGGTAGGTTATAACGAGCCAAACCTTAAGTGCCCTATATGGTTAGAACCAGCATCGAGTACTCTCTCTTTTGAATGTAAAAGCCCTAAAAGTTGTTTAGTATCCTGTTAGAATATTGGCGTTTAGTGGAAGCATGTTACATCTAGGGTTATACATGTTCCATCTCGTTTTAAGTAGGGATTACAGGCGCAAATCTTAAATTATTTATGCTATCTTGTAGAGTTTTTCATGCTCTTTCTTTTATGTCCAAAAGCCCCAATTTTCATGTGTTGTATTTAGAGAATTTAATCCTTTATTGAAACCCTAGCAAACCCGCCGGAGGCGGGCATGGCGCATAAAAATTGTAACTTTGTTGACTTGCGCGGCCTCGCGATAGACCGCTCATAATGGATGGATGGCCAGTTGTTGACCGCCCATATGTTGTACCTTTGATCATTTTTGTGCAGCAGATACCTAACCACCCTTATCTTTAAGCGGCCTGTTCTAGACCGTGCATGATCCCCAGCGGCACGTTACAGACCGCTCAACCCTAGCAGGCCTTCGGGCTGAAGGAGGGATGAACGGCCTGTCATGCGACCGCCGAGGTGATTGAGCGGCTCTAACAAAACCGCCCAGCCCTTCAGAATTGGTTTGGCATGATTTCTCTTAATAGATTGATGGATACTTTGATAAGCTAGCAACCACATGATAATTGGAACATATTGAAGTAAATAAATCTCAAATTTTACTAGTTTCTTTTACTTGATCTTGTTTCATAATGGCCTTAGTTATTTCATTATGTAAATTCAAACATGACATCTTAAATGCTATTTGGATTGTTTGACAGTCGTTCTACTCCAGTAGGATTGACTGACTGTCATACTAGTTTTCGCGGGTTTATTAGCTCAATTCCTTGTAATGTTTGGGACTCTCCGCCAAATATTCCTTCCGTCGGACTAGGACCTTCATTACGGGACCTCCGTAAGCCCCCGCGAGCCTGGGATTCCCACTAGGACGCCGGGTAGGTTGTACCATCATGACCTAAACCTGTGTACGCGATCGAATCGCTTGGATTATCGTATTGTGAGTCACGGCTCGACTTGGACCCCCTGCGAAATGCACGGCCTGAAAGGGGCCGTTTATCTCATTGGACGGCCCATAATGAATCGTGCATCCCTGGCCAAGTGCCATTTATATTGGTCGTTTAACCTTGATCTATCTTCAACCAAATCATGTTTGGATCGACCCAACAAGCCCTAGGTTGACTAGTGGTGAGTGGGCTGAACCCTAGTTCAGTTCTGCCCCACTTGTGGCAGCCCGGAGCCATTTGGGTAGATTTCTAGTTGATTAAATTGAACAGACCGATTAGAACTGCCCACTTTATAGAGCGGATCTTATTGGATCGTCTGTCTATTGAGCGGCCCTATAAGGAACATTTATGTTGTTCTTTGGCTTTAGCTCTGTTAGCCGTGAGCGGCCCATTATTGACTGTCCAATCCTTTGAATGGCCCAGGATGGACCGTGTATCCATGACTTCAGTGAGGTTGATCCTCGGCCCCTTTCTATTCTGAAAAGTCCAATGCAGACCGTGTAATGCTCGAGCGGCCGAATTCTGACCGCTTATCATCCAGAAGTGATTTCCGTGATTATTCAAGTGTGAATCCAAGGACCTGATTGGTTCTTGATAACTTGAACTTTCTGGTCAAAGTATCTCTTCAAGTTACCCTTGGAATCCTCCGAGGTGAGCTATACCTTGACATCATTGGCCATTAACTTGATTAATGTCTAGACGTAACTTGGGATCTTCGATCCAACAACTCAATGCCAACGCATCATAAGAGCCCGATCTGGTCTTGGGAGGAGCGCTGGAAAAGTACTTGTACCCTGGGGAGTTTGAATGACATGGTGAGGCATTGTACCAAGTGCATGACTAGCGTGATGTCTATGACAATAATCTAATACTTGAATTTCTCTTGACTTGGTTAGTTCTTGCTTGTCGGCCAATTTCCAGTTATATCATGTTCTTGCCTTCTTCTCATTATTTTGTTACATAGTCATTTCCTTTCATTCTTTATTTACGCGCTCAAACATGAAATTAATTGGTTAATTACTTAAACTTGCCTGTTATTACCTACTGAGTGTTCGCTCACCTAGTTATTTCCCCCCTTTTTAGGTAGCTCAGGTGAGGACTCACAGACTGATGGGGACGGGCAAGAGTGACGACCGGGGAGCGAACCAGTTAGAAGCCTGTAAAGCTAGTTCTAGTTATGGAGTCGATTTTTGTTTTAGAGTGTTTTGGAAGAGTTGTAAATTTGAATTTCAGTAAATGTAATAGTGTTAAGTGGATGTTGTCGAAGGATATGTTAAGTGAGATTATTGTGGTTTGGAACATGGATTAATTGTTTGTTATTTAATAAATGGAGTGTTTCTATTTATGGTGATGTGTGATCTTTTAGCTTTAGCATATCATGTCTATAAATCAACATATTATTATTACTTGTTTCTACTGCCAATCTCGATATTCCGCGTCGGGGCGTGACCGTTAGGTGCTATCAGAGCCTAAGTTTCCTAATATTCCTAGGTTATCTAAGTTATAGGATTCTAAGTGTTATCGTAGAACCTATACCCTTGTTATGAGTCTAAGGACCAAACCCAGTGAGAATTTGGGTAGAGACTTGGGTTGAGTTAATAATCAACTCTGAACTCTTTCTCCTAAATGAACTTAAGATAAATTATTTTCATGCAGGACGTTCCGATGGCAGCTGAGCGTGCGCAGTGGCGGGACATGCAGCGAACTGTCCAAGGACTTACGCGAGCTTTGCAACAAGTGGCCCAAGGTGGAGCGGCAAATCATGGTGCTGGTGGAAGGAATTTGAAGAATTTTTCAATAACAAGTACTTTTTCGACAGAGTCCAAGAGAAGAAAGCGACGGAGTTTGCTACTTTCAAGCAACGAAGTCTATCTGTAGCGGAGTACGAAGCCCAATTTTCTAGACTCTCTCGTTATGCCACTCATTTGATTTCCACAGAGAAGATGAAGGCGAAACATTTTCTTAATGAGCTGAAGTTGCATTATATTAACCAGTTGCCACCGTTGGGAATTTAGACCTATGCAGAAATGGTAAGGAAGGCCCAAGTTCTAGAAGATACCCTGGAGACGATGGAGAAAATCCATGGGAAGAATGTCAAGAAGGAGCAACCTACTAGTTCCGGGAGTGCTAAACCTGGGAATAGCAAGAAGAGGCCCAATGGCGGGTCTGGTTCATGGAAGGGGAAAATGTCAAAGAATGAAGACAAGAAGCCTGGCCCTCTTGTTCCTTTCAAGGGCGTATGTAAGTATTGTGACCGTCCTGGTCACAAGATGGAAGAATGCTAGCGCAAGCTGGGCGCCTGTTTAAGTTGCGGAAGTACGGATCATCGCATTCCAGAGTGTCCTCTTTTATCCGAGAAAGCTACCCCGACGAAACCTCAAGGTAGCCAGAAACAGCAGGGCAAGCTCCAGGCCCTACAGGAAGATGATGCAGGCACCGCCGAGGAGGGTGGACTCGTTGAAGGTACCCTTATTGTTCATGGAAAGCCAGCTTTTGTTCTTTTCGATACTGGTGCTACTCATTCATTTGTCTCTCAAAAATTTGATATAACATTAGTTGTGAAGCCGGTTTTGATGGATTCCCTATTAGAGATATCAACTCCTATTAGCTCTAGATCCGTGATTAAGTATTTTTATCCTTCTAACAAGGTTATGGTTAACGAACAGAATTTACCGACCGATCTGGTTTGCATGGATATGAATGACTATGATGGAATTTTAGGAGCGGATTGGTTGGCTAAGCATGTGGCCAATGTCCATTGTAGTTCCGGTTCTATGTCTTTTTCTATACACCCGGGACTATCTTTCATAGGGGTTAGGCACCATAAGTCGGTGCCACTTATTTCGGCCATCTGAGCTGATAGGTTGATAAGGAAAGGGTGTCAGGCGTTTCTAGCCTTTGTTTATGTGACCCCTGAGAAAAAGATTGAGATTAAGGACATTCTTGTCGTCCAAAATTTTTTAGATGTTTTCCTGAAGAATTGCCATGACTTCCACCGGAGAGGGAAGTTGTATTTTTTATTGATTTAATTCCTGGCGCGACCCCTGTTTCCAAGGCTCCTTATCGTATGTCTCCTGCGGAGCTGAGGGAATTGAAGCAGCAGTTAATGGAAATACTTGAGAAGGGGTTTACTCGTCCAAGTACACTCTCGTGGGGAGCCCTAGTATTGTTCATCCGGAAGAAGGATGGTTCGATGAGGTTGTGTATTGATTATCGACAATTGAACCAGCTGACTATCAAGAATAAATATCCATTGTCGAGGATTGACAAGTTATTTGATCAGATAGCTGGAGCTCAGTATTTCTCTAAGATTGATCTTCGATCAGACTATCATCAGTTGCGGATTAAGGAGGAGGATATTTATAAGACAGCTTTTCGTAGCAGGTATGGGCACTTTGAATTTGTTGTAATGCGTTTTGGACTAACGAACACACCTGCAGCTTTCATGCAGTTGATGAACGATGTATTCCGGCCCTATCTTGATCAATGGGTCGTGGTGTTTATTGATGACATTCTGATTTATTCTAAGAATGAGGAAGAGCATGCTGAACATCTTGGGATGGCGTTGCAGATATTAGGGGATCGTCAGTTATACGCCAAGTTTAGCAAGTGTGAATTTTGGCTGCAGGAGGCGTCCTTTCTAGGGCATATCATTACAAAAGAAGGTATCTCGGTTGACCCCTCGAAGGTAGAGGCAGTGAAGAATTGGGATCGGCCTACTAGTGTAACAGAAGTTAGAAGCTTCCTAGGCTTGGCAGGATATTATCGGAGGTTTATTAAGGATTTCTCCAAGATTACGGTACCCTTAACAAGATTAACCCGCAAGGAGAATAAGTTTGATTGGTCGGAGGATTGTGAGAGAAGCTTCCAGATTTTGAAGGAGTGTTTAACGACTGCCCCTGTTTTAGCTTTACCCTCTGGAGAAGGAGGCTTCGTGGTGTACACAGATGCTTCGGGAATTGGTCTAGGTTATGTGCTGATGCATCACGGGAATGTGATAGCCTATTCTTCTAGACAGTTGAGAAAGTATGAGGAAAATTATCCTATCCATGATTTGGAACTAGCAGCAGTAGTGTTTGCCTTGAAGATATGGAGGCACTACTTATATGGAGAGACATTCATTGTATTTTTAGACCATAAAAGTTTGAAGTATTTATTTTCTCAAAAAGAGCTCAATATGAGGCAGAGAAGATGGTTAGAATATTTAAAGGATTTTGACTTCTCCACAGAATATCATCTCGAGAAGGGTAATGTGGTGGCTGATGCCTTAAGTCGCAAGCCAATGGCTAAGTTGTCATGTCTCATGTTGCAAGAATGGAAACTATTGGAGCAATTAGCCAGTTTGGATATTAATGTTGACAAGGACCGAGTGATGATTGCTCAGATTCAGCTTAAACTAGAATTATTGGCAGAAATCAAGTCTTTGCAAGATAATGACCTAGAGTTGGTAGAAATCAAGGAGAGCTTGGGTAGCAGACCTGACTTCATGCTCGCTGGTGACGACAGATTGTTGTTTCAAGGAAGGGCTTGTATACCTGATGTGGCAGAAGTTAAGAACAAGATCCTCGAGGAAGCGCACAGATCCAGATATACTATTCATCCTGGAGGTACTAAGATGTTTAAGGATTTGAAGAGATCTTTCTGGTGGCCGAATATGAAGAAATAAATTGCAGAATTTGTGAGTAGATGCATGGTGTGTCAGCAAGTTAAGGCGGAGCATTTCAGACCTGCAGGGATGTTGGAACCGCTGGATATACCTCAATGGAAGTGGGAGAGTATTGGCATGGATTTCATTATGGGTCTACCTAGGACTCGTAGTGGACTTGATGCGATTTGGGTTATTATTGATAGGTTGACAAAGTCTGCTCATTTCTTATCTATTAAATCTAAGTAGACTGTTGATGTTCTAGCAGCTTTGTATATGAAGGAAGTTGTGCGACTCCATGGTATTCCGATCAGTATTGCGTCCGACAGAGACCCCAGATTCACCTCACATTTTTGGAAGGGATTGCAAGAATCTTTGGGAACCCGTCTGAATTTCAGTAATGCATTTCATCCACAAACAGACGGACAGACGGAAAGAACCAACCAGATAGTGGAAGATATGTTGAGAGCCTGCATGATTGATTTTGGAGGTAGTTGGAGTGATCACCTTGCCTTGATTGAATTTACTTACAACAACAGTTATCAGCCCAGTATTCAGATGGCTCCATTTGAAGCTTTATATGGAAGAAGCTGTCGATCCCCATTATGTTGGAACGAGGTAGGCGAGAAGTAGTGGCTGGGACCAGATCTGATTTCTGAATCATCAAAGAATATTCGTATTATCAGAGACCGATTGCAAGTAGCACAATCAAGACAGAAGAGTTATGCAGACAACAGAAGGAGGGACTTAGAATTTCTGGTTGGTGAACATGTGTTTCTAAAGGTTTCTCCGATAAAAGGAATCCGGAGATTTGGCATTCGAGGCAAGCTGAGTCCAAGATATGTTGGCCCATTCGAGATTCTGGAAAGAGTGGGGGAGGTTGCGTACCATCTGGCACTACCACCTCAGTTAACTGGAGTACACAATGTCTTCCATGTGTCGATGTTGAGAAAATATATGTATGACCCCACTCATGTCATTCAGCATGCGGATCTGGAGTTAAGGGAAGACCTGACTTATGAAGAGAGACCTGTTAAGGTTCTGGATCGTAAGCAGCAGCAGCTCAGGAATCATTCTATACCTCTGGTTAAAGTGCAATGGAGTTGGCGTGGAACCGAAGAAACTACTTGGGAGTCAGAAGATGCTTTGCGAAAGCAGTATCCTGATTTATTCTAGGTGAGTTTCCACTCCCCAGCATGTTAAGTGCAGTGAATTTGGAGGATCAAATTCTTTGAAGTGGGGGAGGGTGTAATACCCCGATTTATTAAATAATAAAAATTATGTGAAAATTAATAAGAAATTCCTTAAGAAATAGGATAAGTGAAAATTTTGTCCATTTTTTAAAAATTTAAAAAATTTAGAATCTTGTAGAGGATAAAACGTTTAACAATAGTGTCTTCTACGACCTGTCCAAATAAAATTTGTAACCAAGTCTAATTAACTGATTAAGGCCCAAATCCACACTTAATCTAATTGGACCCTAGAACATGAAATTGGAGCCCATTACCTAATCATTTAGGCTGAGATCGGATCCAAATGAAAGGCAAGTATGAGAGGATCATTTACCCTCTTAGTTTTCTCTGAAACCCTAAACCTAGAGAGCGAATTTTGGATTAGAAGGCGGCGGCTAACCCTATCCACGTGGTTCGCGCACGTCCAACTTGATTGGACTCTATCTCCGCGAATAGAAGACTCTAGACCTTGTATGACCTATATAAATGATCCTTTGAAACCCTATTTTCGTTTGGGTGCTGTGGCGGCCGACGAGAACTCAGGTGGAGGGAGCATTCCGGCGATCACCGGTAGGGTGTCCTTAGCGCGTCGTCATCCCCTCTTCTTCCTTGTTCCTTCGTTTAAGGTAGGTTATAACGAGCCAAACCTTAAGTGCCCTATATGGTTAGAACCAGCATTGAGTACTCTCTTTTTTGAATGTAAAAGCCCTAAAAGTTGTTTAGTATCCTGCTAGAATTTTGGCGTTTAGTGGAAGCATGTTACATCTAGGGTTATACCTGTTCCATCTCGTTTTAAGTAGGGATTACAGGGGCAAATCTTAAATTGTTTATGCTATCTTGTAGAGTTTTTCGTGCTCTTTCTTTTAAGTCCGAAAGCCCCAATTTTCATGTGTTATATTTAGAGAATTTAATCCTTTATTGAAACCCTATCCAACCCGCCGGAGGCGGGCAGGGTGCATAAAAATTTTAACTTTGTTGACTTGCGTGGCCTCGCGATAGACCGCTCATAATGGATGGATGGCCAGTTGTTGACCGCCCATATGTTGTTCCTTTGATCATTTTTGTGCAGCAGATACCTAACCACCCTTATCTTTAAGCGGCCTGTTCTAGACCGTGCATGATCCCCAGCGGCACGTTATAGACCGCTCAACCCTAGCAGGCCTTCAGGCTGAAGGAGGGATGAACGGCCTGTCATGCGACCGTCGAGGTGATTGAGCGGCTCTGACAGAACTGCCCAACCCTTCAGAATTGGTTTGGCATGATTTCTCTTAATAGATTGATGGATAATTTGATAAGTTAGGAACTACATGATAATTGGAACATATTGAAGTAAATAAATCTCGAATTTTACTAGTTTCTTTTACTTGTTCTTGTTTCATCATGGCCTTAGTTATTTCATTATGTAAATTCAAACATGACATCTTAAATGCTATTAAGATTGTTTGACAGTCGTTCTACTCCGTAAGGATTGACTGACCATCATACTGGTTTCCGCAGTTTTATTAGCTCAATTCCTTGTAATGTTTGGGACTCTCCGCCGGATATTCCTTCCGTCGGACTAGGACCTTCATTACGGGACCTCCGTAAGCCCCTGCGAGCCTGGGATTCCCACTAGGATGCCGGGAAGGTTGTACCATCAAGACCTGAACCTGTGTACGCGATTGAATCGCTTGGATTATTGTATTGTGAGTCACGGCTCGACTTGGACCCCCTGAGAATTGTGCGGCCCGAAAGGGACTGTTTATCTCATTGGGTAGCCCATAATGAACCGTACCTCCCTGGCCAAGTGCCATTTAAATTGGTCATTTAACCTTGATCTATCTTCGACCAAATCATGTTTGGATCGACCCAACAAGTCCTAGGTTGACTAGTGGTGAGTGGGCTGGACCCAAGTTTAGTTCTGCCCCACTTGTGGTAGCCCGGAGCCATTTGGGTAGATTTCTAGTTGATTAAATTGAACGGACCGATTAGAACTGCCCACTTTATAGAGCGGATCTTATTGGACCGTCTGTCTATTGAACGGCCCTATAAGGACCGTTTGTGTTGTTCTTTGGCTTTAGCTCTGTTAGCCGTGAGCGGCCCATTATTGACCGTCCAATCCTTTGAACGGCCCAGGATGGACCGTGTATCCTTGACTTCAGTGAGGTTGATCCTCATCCCCTTTCTATTCTGAACGGTCCAGTGCAGACAGTGTAATGCTCGAGCGGCCCAGTTCTGACCGCTTATCATCCGGAAGTGATTTCCATGATTATTCACGTGTGAATCCAAGGACCTGATTGGTTCTTGCTAACTTGAACTTTCTGGTCAAAGTATCTCTTCAACTTACCCATGGAATCCTCCGAGGTGAGCTATACCTTGCCATCATTGGCCATTAACTTGATTAATGTCTTGACATAACTTGGGATATTGGCTCTAACAAATCAATGCCAACGCATCATAAGGGCCCGGTCTGGTCCTGGGAGGAGCACCCGAAAAGTACTTGTGCCCCGGGGAGTTTGAATGACATGGTGAGGCATTGCACCGAGTGCATGACTAGCGTGATGTCTATGACAATAATTTAATACTTGAATTTGTCTTGACTTGGTTAGTTCTTACTTGTCGGCCAATTTCCAATTATATCATGTTCTTGCCTTCTTCTCATTATTTTGTTACATAGTCATTTCGTTTTGTTCTTTATTTACGCGCTCAAACATGCAATTAATTGGTTAATTACTTAAACTTGCCTGTTATTACCTACTGAGCGTTTGCTCACCTAGTTGTTTCCCCCCTTTTCAGGTAGCTCAGGTGAGGACTCACAGACTGATGGGGACGGGCAAGAGTGACGACCATGGAGCGAACCAGTTAGAAGCCTGTGAAGCTAGTTCTAGTTGTGGAGTCGATTTGTGTTTCAGAGTGTTTTGGAAGAGTTGTAAATTTGAATTTTCGTAACTGTAATTGTGTTAAGTGGATGTTGTCTAAGCATATGTTAAGTGAGATTATTATGGTTTGGAATATGGATTAATTGTATGTTATTTAATGAATGGTGTGCTTCTATTTATGGTGATGTGTGATTTTTTTGCTTTAGCATATCATGTCTATAAATCAACTGATTATTATTACTTGTTTCTACTGCCAGTCCCGATATTCTACGTCGGGGCATGACAGTCTATCTACATGTTGCCTTAATTTTTGTCTCTCTTTCACCAATTCCACTCAAGGCTTTTCGTCTCTCTCTCTAACCCTCCCGTGTCAGTCTAGAATTTGTTGTTAGTCAGTTAGTGCCAAGCATTCACACATTTATTTGCAAAGTCAAAGCATATCATATCATATTATTCACACCAAAAGTACATGAGTCACATATCATACATCAGGCCAGTCCATCTCCTAGACCCCCGCTGTCTCCAGTACCCTCATCCCTCTTCGGAGGCGGACCCATGGCCGAACTCCCCTCCTCCCTGTGCCGTCGGCGTCGCTCCTCGTCCTTATTCCTCTGTTGACCGAAGGAGCTAGTAAAGTAGCTAGGTGCAACACTCTGACTGCCGCTGCATCCTAGCCTCCCGCTCAGAAGTCGGACGGACTCTAAAAGTGCCCGCACCTCTCCCCGTAGCTCTGCCGCCTCTATGCGGGCGCGCTCTGCCTCAGCTCGATACTAGTCCGCCTCCGCCGCCCGGGCTTGAAGATGCTCCATCTCCACCGTCCAGACGCGGGATGGCTCCATCTCGGCATAGAGGCGTGCGGCCTATACTACCTCTACGCAGAGTGTCTCTGCCTCAGCATGGGAACGCTCAGCCTCCTCCCTCTGCCGGGTGGCCTCGCCTAGTGCTACTGCCAACTCTCGCTCCTGCATATGCATTTATTTCATAAATTACTTTGCAAAATTTCAATCGTGAGATTCATTACAACTGTTTACTTACCCTCTCAGCAAGTGTGGCCTTGGCCTTCTCAGCTCGTGCCACTGCCCGGGCGAACTCTACGTCCCGCTCAGCCAGATCCGCGGATGGTTGGGAGGAGGAGGACGGTGCGTCCGGCGCCTGGTGCTGGGTTCCCTCGGCTTGCTGCAAATAGGGGCATGTGAGTTTCATATAGCATATCATAAACTTTTTTAAGTCTGAGTCTGAGTAGAACTTACCAGGAGGTCCAGGGAAAGTCGGAGCTCGTCCCGCTGCTGGACTGTAGAGTAGAGGAGACCCCGAAGCTCAATAATCTGTCCCTGGGGGTCGAGCTGCATGTAGGAAGTCAGGTGTCAATGAATTATTATCATAAAGCATATTAGTAAGCATAAGGTTAGAGGCGTACCGGTCATTTAGTGCCACAAAAGACGTGGTCTCCGTAGCGTCTGGAGTAGGCCGTCAGGTAGGCTTCCTCGCTCTCTGCTCGGGCGCTTACCACTCACCCATGCCCCATCCAATCTCGGATTTGCTCCGTCGCTCTGACGATCCAGTCAGTCTCCACTGCTAGTCCTCGGGCGTGGCGTCCGACGCGCTCCTCCGGCTTCTCACGAGCCGGGAACTTGCCCTCCGCCTGGTGGACGCCGATGGTCCTCATGACCAGCCGGTAGTGCAGTTGTCACACCCTGAGCCTTTATTACAGTGGAAGACTAGCTCGAGGAACATGAATAGCCGGCATGGTAAGCCTCTTGCAAGCAAGGACGATCAGAGCGCAAGACAATCACACACATAAATGCAATTGCACAATATTTACTCAAACTTCAACTTATTCCATTAATAATCAAATCAAATACTCAATTATAATCACCATTTCAACTCTCTTCATCATACTAAACTCAAGATATAAGAAAATTACATAGACTCAATCTAAACATGTAGACTTCCTAAGTCTTCACTTATTCTTCATTCACTCTCGGACCCGCTATTTGAATATTCCGAATCCAATCCTGACTCACTTCCATCTCCTGAAAAGATTAGAAATAGGTAATGAGCACACTTGCCCAGTAGGTATCTTCGCATCAACATGAAGGCACCATTAAAGTAATTAACATTTTTACTTTAGAGGAATAAGGTAAAGTCATGCGAATGCGATCGATCATGCGATTAAACCAAAGTAACAAGATGACCATGTAAGATAGAGTGAACAAGTATGAACTAGCAAGAATGTAACAAGAATGGCCTTTCATGAACAAGAATGTACTAGCAAGTCACATACTCATCACCCAAACATCTTTTGCTAATGAGCAAGTATTTGGTGAATTTCTTTGGAATATCATGTAACAAGTAAGAAAGTCATGTATGTGTATCGTGGATTTCACTTATTTATAGAGAAAGTACTCCCAGCGCAATGCGACGTCAGTAGCATCATACACCATGGTTTACAGTATGTTTCCGACAATCAGCCGAGGGGACTAGCATAGAGCCCTTTAACACAATCAGTGCTCGATCACATCTTCAAGTATAAACCAAGCTATTTCCACGTTTCAAGCAATAAAATATGGCCAAGAATGTGAATAAGTTCATGACAACAATAATCAATAAATGAACGCTTCAACTTTTAGGACAAGAGAGATCAAGAATGATTTAAGACGATGTCATGCTCATGGAAATAACTCGACAGCATAACGGTACATTTATTATCATTCATAATTTAAGTTAAGTATCTTTAGACAATATGCCAAGTCCTAGACCATCAATACTCCATCTAGGAACTTAGAATATCAAACCTCGGGTTAAAGAAATTAGAACTGTGACGGTCTAATACTGGGCCGTTACATGAACATAACGGTCGAGTGTTGGGCCCTTAGAAAGGTTGAATCTAGAAGAAAATAGATATGGACTCAAACAATGTGACGATCATATATTGGACCGTTATATGTTTATGATAGTCGAATATAGATCCGTTACATATCCCAAATCTGAAAACATCGATAGCGCTTTCTAACAATTGGACTTTCATGGTACAACTAACTTGGCGTCCAAGTGGGAATCTCAGGCTCGCAGAGAATTACGGAGGCCTTGAAATAAGATTTCCTAGTCCATTGGAAGGAATATCCAATTGAGAGGCCCACATGTTCAGGAATGTGTTCCTATAGTGCAAAGTGTGAACTAATGGCCATATACCGGAATATATGTCACGTACTTAAATAAAATGACTCTGTAAAAAGAATGTGTAACGATGTGAAACTATGATAAAAACTCCGTCATTACATCATTAAAAATCTTAGTGTAAATACAAAACTATAGAGTTTCGCGAATGAAATTAACATATGCTTGAAATAACTAGAGATGCTTTTAACATGCAATTTCTATCATAAATTGATCAATAAACTCAAAGTCATGAAAATAGTTCCAAACTTAGATAACTAAGCTTATTTACAAGTAACTTGATTGTTCTACAATTCTGTCTTGAATTACCTGAACAAAGTACTCTGGCGGTCTAAGATGGGGGCGTCACAGTGCTGTGACGACTTATCGTGGGGCCGTCAGAGTGTTGTAACGCATTGCTTTTGGGCCGTTAGAGACAACAGAGAAATTTAAATACAATAGAGGGTGTGACGGCTTATCGTAAGGCCGTTATATCATGTGACGGTCTTACCTTAATCCGTCAGAGGTTCTGCTGACAGTAAATAGAATAGAAAACTATGAAAATCTGTCATGCTTGGAAATCAAAATTCTTAAACTATTCCAGTCATGAAAAATGAAGTATAGGCCAGCTACATGCATAGGCTGAAATGAATTTTCTGCAAAATATCTTTTATCTTTGATTAAGGCCAAGGATATGCATGTATGCATAACCCTACTAAAATATGAAATCCATGATCTATAATGCATATAATCAAGCAAAACCAGAGGGCTTTTATCCCTAACATGATGTTCTTCCCGTTCATGAGATAACCTACTGATGAGGACATCTCCCAGTATTCACTATGGCACGAGGCGTCCCCGACTTCGTGACCCATTGGAGAAGTGGTTCTCATATCTATCTTTATTTTCTTGCTTATGTATTTTCTTTTATTTGAGTCATATCAGGTGTAATTGTCTTTTATTTGAGTCCACTATCTAGGTTTAAGGATTAATTAGCCATAGTGAGTCACTTGGGCCCTTAGTTGAGGGTGTTAGGCCCACTTAGTGGGCTTGGGCCCAGGGGCGCCCCCTTCTTGACTCATAGTTTTCTGTAGTTGTGTTAAATGTCAGGGGGTTTTGTGTAAAGGTCCTAGCTCTATATAAGGACCCCCCCTCCCTCCTTTGTAGCAGCTTTGATGAATTAAGAAATTTGCCACCCAATATTGTCTCTAGCTCTCTCTCTCTCTCTCTCTCTCTCTCACTCTCACTCTCTATCTCTCTCCAATTCTCTCTCATCCCCACCCCAAATTCGGAATCCACTCTCTCTCCTCTCTTTCACCTCTAATTAAGACCCCTCCCCCTTCCCTATACCCCTCATTTAAGTCCCCTCCCCTCCCCTAGGTAGAACTCCCACTCCCTAGGCATTCTCTCCCCTTCCCCACACAACCTTTCGTCTTCCCAGGCACCCTTTCATCTCCCCAAGGCCCAATTTCGAATTTGGGTGTTCCCTCCTCTCTCTCTCACCACCCCATTACCTCCCCACCTCCCAAAAGCACCCCCCTGCAACCCCAGCCACGTCCATCCCCCCCCCCTCCCTTAACCCAAACCCACAAATCCCTTCCATCCCCCTTAATCCCCCCTCCTCAATCAGCTCCATTCGCAGGCAGAAATCAAGCCCGAGTTGCAGTCGATATTGGGAGCAGTTCCAGGCAGAATCGGCTTCCGGGTTCTTCATCAAAAACGTACGTTGGCGAGTCTTCTGACCAGGCGAGGTGGAATCGTCCGGTTTCGACTTCGTGGCCATTCAAGACGGCGATTCTCCCACGACTGGTCCAGTTATCCCCTGCAGAGGACCTGAGCTCGGTGGAAAGCTGCTCCACGACCAACGGTGCCGGAATCAGACCCAAGTCTCTTCTACGAAAATACTCCTCCCCCTGTCTGCGACCAAGATCAAGAAACAGAAGTGCGTTTGGTCCCCGGGAGCGTGATTTCTGATTTTTCCCCTCCAGACACTCGGGGCAGTCTGCTCAGGTCTGCTTCGACCCACAGTCAGTCAACAACGGCCCCCGGATCACTCCGACCCCGGAAGACATCCCCGCCAGTTTTGCTGCAAGGGGGATTCGACCACGGTTCCAGATCTTCAAGCGGTTCGAGAATCGGAGTTCGGGAGTCCCAGGTACCGTTCCTGCAAGCTACTACAACAATTCTGTGGGTACCGGCTCTCAGATCCTACCTCCAGTTCGCACTTCTACCACGGCCAGAGACTGCGTCCGATTAAATCAGTAAAATTCAGAGGTGTCCCTGGCCCAGTCACGAAGACTACGCAGGTGGTCTCGCCATCGGCAAAATTCCTGAGGGTGAGATACGACTGCTGCACCGCCTCCTGCCCCTGTCCACAGCAAGCGAGCAGAATCGACGGAGACATCCGCTCCATCGTCGGGGGCACATTTCCCCACCCGCCTGGCCGGCTTAACGCCCCTCCCTGCGTGGAGGTACATTTTGGTTGTAATAAGTTAATCCCCACCCCGAGATCACCCCTCCTGCGAGAGGCGTAGTGGTGTAACAGTTAACCCGCAGGTTGAAGCTACCCCGCCGCGGCGTCCGGGTACATACCCACGCCTCCCGGCGCGCCCGTCGTCTCCGGCCGGGATCGGTGTTTTCACACCGATCAGGTGAGCAGCTGGTCCCTCTCCTGGTCCTTTCAATTGCTTTGCTCGTTTAGTATCGTTTCCTTAGTTCGCCGGCGGTGAGTGAGAGCTTGAGCATGAATGTTTGATTTCGCCGTGAGTATCCACCGTGGTAAGTGAGGGAGAGCCACCCTAAACCCACGCCCCAGCGTGCTGGCCCGCCCATAAAGGGGGCATCCCAGGCCCATTAGGGGTCAACCATAAGCCCACCAACCGGTGGAAACCTTGGGGTCCCACCCCGGACCCTCGCCGTCATCATTCGGGCCCACCCGGGTGCACGTGTGCGTCGTGTGAGCTCGGCCACTCGGTGAGCCATTTGAGTGCTTGTATGCTTGTGGATTGGTAGGTCCAAGGGTCAAACATCTCATTAGTGGGCTGTGCCACATCAAGTGGTATCAGAGCCAAGTTGTAGGTTTGTCCCATCAAGCCTAGTCTTGGGTCATTTGCATCCTAGGTCTTAGGTGCATATCGTTCGCCGTTGCATAGCCCAACCTTGCATGACCACCCGGAGTGGTACCCCTTACCAACATCATTCAGCATCATCTTCCCAAACTACAATGGAGCCCAATCCCCATGAGGAGCCCGACCACAATGGAGCAAGACACCCCGATCCCATGGGCTTTGTAATGGAGGGTATGGCCGACATCATGGTTCGGCTTGATGACATCACTCGGCGCCTTGGCCAACTTGAGACCCACATGCCAAGATTGAATGAGAGAGTAGCCCCTCCCCCACGTGAGGAGCCCGTCAATAGGGAACCACACCATGAACTTCCTCCCGAACCACATAGGGGTCCCATACCTAGAGGAAATGAACGGCCACCCCGGGACAACCCGGATGACCACCTTATGAGGCTTGTCAAAGTGGATGCTCCCACTTTTGACGGATCACACCACCCTAGTATCTACCTTGATTGGGAGGCAGCCATGGACCAATATTTTGATTGGTACCCAATGACCGAGGATAGGCGGGTTCGGCTTGCAAGAATGCAACTAATCAAGCTAGCCAAGACCCATTGGCTAAATGTGGAAGCCCTTAGAATTGTTAGGAGGGAGGCACCCATTACCACATGGGGAGCCATGAAAGAACAACTTAGGATCAAATATGTCCCACCCTCCTACCACCAAAATCTATTAGATGAATGGCAAGCCCTGACACAAGAAGGAAAACCCGTCATGGATTATATCGAAAAATTCGATTACTACCTTCTCAAGTGTGGAGTCCAAGAGGACCCCGCCGTCACCCTCTCACGCTTTAGGAATGGCCTCCAATTCCATATCAAAAAGGAACTTTTCATGAGGCAAGTGACTACCCTAGAGCAAGCTTACCAAGTGGCTAGGGATGCGGAGAAGTTTACCAGGTTCACGCGTTTCACTCCCCCACGGGGAGTTGACCCCAAAGTCATGGCACCTCGGCCTAACCCACTCCCTCCCCAAAGGGGCCTCCTTCCCATACCCCCGGGAACCCAACCCACTAGGGTAGCCCCTCCCAACCACACTCCATTCCCTCGCCCTACTAATGGGCCCCAAAACCCCACCCCCACTAGGCTCAATCCTACGCCCACCAAAGGTGCCCAAAATCCCCCTAGTGGGCCACAATGCTTTAGATGTTCGGGGTATGGCCACATTGCCACTCAATGCCCTACTAAAAGTGCATCCAACCTCTACATAGAGGAGGCCACACCCCAAACCCAAGTTGAGTACGAGGGCGAATTAGAGGTTTATGAACCCTCCCAAGAATGGGAGGAGGAATATGAGAGTCATCTTCTAGGGGCCCACCAAGAACAACCTTCCCCATCCGCCGACTCCCCCCTCGGAGTTGTGAGGTGCACCCTTACCCAAACCCAAGAGCATGATTGGAGGAGGACAACCATCTTCCATACTTACATCCGGGTAGGGAACCATGTTAGGAAAGTCATCTTGGACAATGGGAGTAGTGTGAACGTAGTGTCACCCGACACCGTCAAACTCCTAGGCCTTACCATTACCCCACACCCCCAACCATACCGGGTAGCTTGGATAGATGCCACATCCGCACCCGTTAGCACCCGATGCCTTGTCCCCATCACCTTCCAGTCATATCAAGGGCAAGTTTGGTGTGACATCCTCCCAATGGAGGTGGGTAGCATTCTTTTAGGGCGACCGTGGATCTACGATGTAGATGCCACTTTCTATGGGAGGGTCAACACTTGTGTCTTCACCCATGAGGGGAAGAAGATCCTTCTCAACCCCACACCCCCACGCCCAAGTCCCAAGAAAACACCCCCTTCCCTTGAAGGGACTCCTACCCCCCCAATCCCTCAAAACCCCACCCCAAGTCCACCAAACCTAACCCCAAGTCTCCCTTCCCCCTCACCTAGCCTTAGTGTAGTCCAAGAGCCCACTAGGAGCCTCCATCTCGTCACTAGGCAGGAATTTGAGGAAGAGGTTAGCCAAGGGGGTCAAGTGTGTGCCATTGTCATTTGTCTTGGGGACTCCACCCCAACCAACCCCCATCCCATAGAGATCCAACAAGTCCTTGAAGAATTTCAAGATGTATTCCCCGAAGAGCTTCCGGATAAGCTACCTCCCATGCGCGATGTGCAACATGCCATCGATCTTGTACCCGGGGCTACCTTACCCAACCTTCCCCATTACCGCCTCAACCCCACCGAGCACGCGGAACTTAGGAGGCAAATCGAGGAGCTCATCAAGAAGGGCTTCCTCCGCCTAAGCAAGAGTCCATGTGCCGTCCCGGCCCTCTTAACACCCAAGAAAGATGGGACATGGCGCATGTGCGTGGATAGCCGAGCAATCAACAAAATCACGGTCAAGTACCGATTTCCCATCCCTCGGCTAGATGATATGCTCGACATGCTTGCAGGAGCCACTATCTTTTCCAAGATAGACCTCAAGAGTGGCTACCACCAGGTCCGCATTAGGCCCGGGGATGAATGGAAAACCGCCTTTAAGACCAAGGATGGTCTTTATGAATGGCTTGTCATGCCTTTCGGGCTCTCAAATGCCCCAAGCACCTTCATGAGGCTAATGACCGAGGTCCTTAGGCCCTTCATAGGCAAATTCTTGGTCGTCTACTTTGACGACATCCTCATCTATAGCCAAAGCAAGAAGGCCCACCTCGATCATCTTAGGCAAGTTTGCATCACCCTTAGGAAGGAGAGCCTCTTTGCCAACCCCGGGAAGTGCCACTTCATGACCAACCAATTGGCCTTCCTAGGTTACATAGTCTCTTCCCAAGGAGTGTCCATGGACCCCGAGAAGGTCCAAGCTATCATTGAGTGGCCCGAGCCCAAGAACATCCATGAGGCCCGTAGCTTTCATGGACTAGCCACCTTCTATAGGAGGTTCATCCGTGGGTTTAGCACCATCACCTCCCCCATCACGGATTGCCTCAAAAAGGGGAATTTTGTTTGGACCAAGGCGGCCTCCAAGGCCCTCTTAGAGCTGAAAGACAGGATGACTCAAGCCCCGGTCCTTTGCCTACCCGACTTCTCCAAGGTCTTTGAAGTCACATGTGATGCCTCGGGGGTCGGGATTGGAGGAGTCCTTAGCCAAGAAGGTCACCCTGTGGCCTACTTTAGTGAGAAGCTTTGTGAGGCTAAGACTAGATACTCCACCTATGACAAAGAGCTCTACGCCGTGGTCCAATCCCTTCGGCATTGGAGACACTATCTCCTCCCCAGTGAGTTTGTGATTTTCTCCGACCATGAGGCATTAAAATATCTCAACACCCAACAAAAGCTCAATGCCCGCCATGCCCGCTGGGTGGAGTACATTCAGTCCTATACCTTTGTCCTCAAGTACAAAATGGGTAGTGAGAACCGGGCCGCCGATGCCCTTAGCCGGAGGGTGACTTTGCTATCCACTATCCAAGCGGAAGTCACCGGGTTTGAGAGAGTGAAAGAAGAGTACCCCACTTGTCCCGACTTTGGGACCATCCATAACACTCTCTCCACCCAACCCCTTAAGGAACATGAGGGGTTCATTCTCCAAGATGGGTACCTCTTCAAGGGTACTAGGCTGTGCATACCCCGGACATCCCTTAGAGATTTCTTGGTGAGGGAGTTACATGGGGGTGGCTTGGCTGGCCACTTTGGGGTCCAAAAGACCATTGAGCTGGTAGAGAGACAATTCTATTGGCCTAGCCTTAAGAGAGAGGTGGCCAACATTGTTGGTCAATGCCGTACTTGTGCCTCCGCCAAACAGGTGAAGCAAAACACCGGGCTCTACACACCCCTCCCCATCCCAGACCGCCCATGGGAAGACTTGAGCATGGACTTCATCCTGGGCCTCCCCAAGACCCTACGCAAGCATGATTCTATCTTTGTGGTGGTGGATAGGTTCTCTAGGATGGCCCACTTTATTCCCTGCTCCAAAACCTCCGATGCCTCAAGGGTAGCCCGGCTATTCTTTGATGAGGTGGTCCGCCTCCATGGACTACCCAAGACCATTGTCTCTGACCGGGATGTCAAGTTCACTAGTTATTTTTGGAAAACCTTGTGGCACCTTTTGGGCACTCTTCTCAAGTTCTCTACCGCCTACCACCCCCAGACTGACGGCCAAACTGAGGTTGTCAATCGTAGTCTCGGAAACTTGCTCCGTTGTCTAGTTGGGGACCATCCTGGGAATTGGGACCTCCTCTTGCCCCAAGCTGAATTTGCATATAATGATTCTGTCAATAGGTCCATAGGAAAGAGTCCATTTGAGGTAGTGCATGGATATAGTCCTAGAAAGCCTTCGGATCTCATACCCCTCCCCCCTCATGCTAGAGTGTCAGTCTCAGCTGAGTCATTTGCACAACACATCAAAGAATTGCATGAAGATATCCGCAAGCATATAGGCAAAAGCAATGAGGCTTACAAAAGGCGGGCTGATGCTCATCGGCGACACTGTGAGTTCCAGGAGGGAGACCAGGTGATGGTGAGAACGGAGCGGCTCCTCCCAGGGCCCGCCTCCAAACTGAGGGCACGGGGTTCGGGACCCTTTCGGGTTCTACGACGGATTGGTACCAATGCTTATGAGTTAGACTTACCTGAGGGCTTTGGGGTTCACCCCACTTTTAATGTGGCGGACCTAGTGTGCTACAAGGGCCCCACGGTGGAACCCAGTCAGGATCTTGAACCTCTACCCCCCCTTGTGAGTGACCCTCCCGGAGCGAAATTACCACCCCAATTGAGAGGCCGGCTTGAGCAAGTGGAGGCAATACTGGATGAACAAAGTACACTTACCAGGAACAGGGTCTACCAGCGCTACCTCGTGAGGTGGAAGGGCCGTCCCCCGACCGAGGATGCATGGGTAAGCCGAGAGGACTTGATGCGCCTGGACCCGAGCCTGCTGGAGCAGTATGAGAGGCGATTGGACCCCTACTCGACGGGGTCGAGTTCTCCCCACCCCGGGGGATTTGATGAGGACATCTCCCAGTATTCACTATGGCACGAGGCGTCCCCGACTTCGTGACCCATTGGAGAAGTGGTTCTCATATCTATCTTTATTTTCTTGCTTATGTATTTTCTTTTATTTGAGTCATATCAGGTGTAATTGTCTTTTATTTGAGTCCACTATCTAGGTTTAAGGATTAATTAGCCATAGTGAGTCACTTGGGCCCTTAGTTGAGGGTGTTAGGCCCACTTAGTGGGCTTGGGCCCAGGGGCGCCCCCTTCTTGACTCATAGTTTTCTGTAGTTGTGTTAAATGTCAGGGGGTTTTGTGTAAAGGTCCTAGCTCTATATAAGGACCCCCCCTCCCTCCTTTGTAGCAGCTTTGATGAATTAAGAAATTTGCCACCCAATATTGTCTCTAGCTCTCTCTCTCTCTCTCTCTCTCTCTCACTCTCACTCTCTATCTCTCTCCAATTCTCTCTCATCCCCACCCCAAATTCGGAATCCACTCTCTCTCCTCTCTTTCACCTCTAATTAAGACCCCTCCCCCTTCCCTATACCCCTCATTTAAGTCCCCTCCCCTCCCCTAGGTAGAACTCCCACTCCCTAGGCATTCTCTCCCCTTCCCCACACAACCTTTCGTCTTCCCAGGCACCCTTTCATCTCCCCAAGGCCCAATTTCGAATTTGGGTGTTCCCTCCTCTCTCTCTCACCACCCCATTACCTCCCCACCTCCCAAAAGCACCCCCCTGCAACCCCAGCCACGTCCATCCCCCCCCCTCCCTTAACCCAAACCCACAAATCCCTTCCATCCCCCTTAATCCCCCCTCCTCAATCAGCTCCATTCGCAGGCAGAAATCAAGCCCGAGTTGCAGTCGATATTGGGAGCAGTTCCAGGCAGAATCGGCTTCCGGGTTCTTCATCAAAAACGTACGTTGGCGAGTCTTCTGACCAGGCGAGGTGGAATCGTCCGGTTTCGACTTCGTGGCCATTCAAGACGGCGATTCTCCCACGACTGGTCCAGTTATCCCCTGCAGAGGACCTGAGCTCGGTGGAAAGCTGCTCCACGACCAACGGTGCCGGAATCAGACCCAAGTCTCTTCTACGAAAATACTCCTCCCCCTGTCTGCGACCAAGATCAAGAAACAGAAGTGCGTTTGGTCCCCGGGAGCGTGATTTCTGATTTTTCCCCTCCAGACACTCGGGGCAGTCTGCTCAGGTCTGCTTCGACCCACAGTCAGTCAACAACGGCCCCCGGATCACTCCGACCCCGGAAGACATCCCCGCCAGTTTTGCTGCAAGGGGGATTCGACCACGGTTCCAGATCTTCAAGCGGTTCGAGAATCGGAGTTCGGGAGTCCCAGGTACCGTTCCTGCAAGCTACTACAACAATTCTGTGGGTACCGGCTCTCAGATCCTACCTCCAGTTCGCACTTCTACCACGGCCAGAGACTGCGTCCGATTAAATCAGTAAAATTCAGAGGTGTCCCTGGCCCAGTCACGAAGACTACGCAGGTGGTCTCGCCATCGGCAAAATTCCTGAGGGTGAGATACGACTGCTGCACCGCCTCCTGCCCCTGTCCACAGCAAGCGAGCAGAATCGACGGAGACATCCGCTCCATCGTCGGGGGCACATTTCCCCCACCCGCCTGGCCGGCTTAACGCCCCTCCCTGCGTGGAGGTACATTTTGGTTGTAATAAGTTAATCCCCACCCCGAGATCACCCCTCCTGCGAGAGGCGTAGTGGTGTAACAGTTAACCCGCAGGTTGAAGCTACCCCGCCGCGGCGTCCGGGTACATACCCACGCCTCCCGGCGCGCCCGTCGTCTCCGGCCGGGATCGGTGTTTTCACACCGATCAGGTGAGCAGCTGGTCCCTCTCCTGGTCCTTTCAATTGCTTTGCTCGTTTAGTATCGTTTCCTTAGTTCGCCGGCGGTGAGTGAGAGCTTGAGCATGAATGTTTGATTTCGCCGTGAGTATCCACCGTGGTAAGTGAGGGAGAGCCACCCTAAACCCACGCCCCAGCGTGCTGGCCCGCCCATAAAGGGGGCATCCCAGGCCCATTAGGGGTCAACCATAAGCCCACCAACCGGTGGAAACCTTGGGGTCCCACCCCGGACCCTCGCCGTCATCATTCGGGCCCACCCGGGTGCACGTGTGCGTCGTGTGAGCTCGGCCACTCGGTGAGCCATTTGAGTGCTTGTATGCTTGTGGATTGGTAGGTCCAAGGGTCAAACATCTCATTAGTGGGCTGTGCCACATCACCTACCTCTTTACTGGCTTTAAAACTTCTAATTTGAGTCTTCAACAGTTGCCCTAGTTCTTCTCTTCCTGTGATTTTTCAGCAACTTCACGTCGCTCTAACTCCTCAGTTCTTGCCTTAAGGACGTGAAATTTTGAGGTTAGGAAGATGAAACTAAGAGGAATAAAAAGTTCTAAAGCATCTAATTCTAATTACCTCGTTTAGCTTATCTAATTTCCTGATCTTCAGCACCCTGTTGCGTAGTTTCCTGGGTTGGCATGATGAAACAAGCAACTTTGGAAGATCCTAACTCCTTGGATACTTGACCTCCTAACACGAACTTTTGAGGGTAGTTAGTCTAAAGTATCAGGAATAAAAGACTCTAAAGAACTTACCTGAGATTCTATCTCCTTACCTTGTTTCTTCACGAGCTAAAAGTAAGGGTCACTCAGTTCAGAACTGAGCTCTATTTATAGGGTTTTGGCTAGGGTTTGAGGATTAGATCGATTTTAGAGTCCTTAGTTGGCCAGAACCTGATCCCTAAGAGTCCCTAGTAACCTTACATATTCTTCTAATTAGGTCTCTTGTAAATAGGATCCCAAAGATCCAATCTTTTTGTTCTTTCTTCTATTCACGGAACTAACAAAGTGTAACGGTCCAAGCTGGGCGCGTTACATGACTGTGGCGATCGCACGATAGATCGCTACATCCACTGTGCGCAGAATTCAATTTTATTCAAACTCTTTTGTTAATTATCTATATAAGGGTTATTTATCCTTATAATTCATGAATATGCTAAATAACCTTCTAGAATATGGGTCAAACTTAATGGGCTTGGTCCTTGAATCTATTGGGCTTTTTTTATTAAGGCTGGATTAATTCTTTAACATAATTGGGCCTTATAATGATTTATTTAACCCAATAAATTTAATTAATTCATTTAGACCCTTAATAATTCTAGAAAATTCTTAATTATATCAAAAATATTTTATAAAAATTCTAGGGAACTACAGTAGTGGCTCCACCACATTCATGCAGTGGAGCCAGATGTCTCGACCCGCCTACGCTAGGGCCGCCACCACCCATGGCTGGCCCTCGTGCCCCTCTCCCTGGTAGGGTGTCCACTGGACCTGTCAAATAGGCAATTGCATCAGGATAACAAGCATATAGTTGCATTTTGCACCAAGCTCAAGTTTTATATCTTACCGAAGCATAAGCAAGTGCGTCGAGGTCATCCTGGATCGCCCGGACTTGGCGACGTAGGGAGCCCACCTCCCGGGGTGCTATCCACCGTCTCGCGAAGGGCAATCGGTCGGGGTACATCTCATCGCCTCTCCCCAGCCCGGGGAGGTAGACGTAGGCCCACACCTGCATTGCCTCAGAATGTCAGCATATAAGCATTTATAGAATTCATATAGCAATTGCATAAGCATGTTAGAGATCGAGTCGTACTTGAAGTAGTGGAGAGAACCCGCCGAGCATGGTGCGCCGACTGGTGGAACTCAGAGTGTCGAAAAGGAAAGCGAGGACTGTGGACACTAAAAAATTGTCACCCCATATTTACGTACAGGGGAATAAAGAAGAAGAGAAAAGAGAAGAGAAGATGAAAAGAAGAAAAGAAGAGAAGGAAACACCCCTCAACGGCACACCTTCAAGTGCCCTTCAACGGCACACCCCTGGTGCCTCTCCAACGGCACACTAACTTGTGCCCCAGTGGCACACCCTGAAGTGCCTCTAACGGCACACTCGTTAAAGCCTTCAACGGCACACTCTCCATTGCTCCCAGCGGCACACTTCTTAAAAGCCCCAGTGGCACATCCCTGAAGTGCCCCAGGGGCACACCCCTCAGAAGCCCCCAGTGGCATACTACTAGGTGCCCTAGCGGCACACCCATCAGAAGCCCCCAACGGCACACCCTTTGGTGCCTTCCAACGGCACACCCTTCAAGCCCTCTAGCGGCACACACTGTGGGATGCCTCCAACGGCACACCCTTTGGTGCCTCACAACAGCACATCCTGCAAGCCCCTTCGGCGGCACACTTCCAAACACCTCTAGTGGTACGCTCCCAGCGTCCTCTGCCCGGCACATTGCCGAATGCCTGCCACCTGATGCAGCATCCCTTCTCCTCCACCCGGTGACACGTTGCATCCCTTGGACCGGTGCCAACGGCAGCGAATCCAACGGTCACTGCCTGTGGCCCTTGGCGCACAGTGGATCCATGTCAAACCAGCTGGAATGCTCACCTGTCCACACTCTGTTGAGGCACACAAGGGGTGCCGCAGAGGGACAAGACGGAGGTCAATCCTCTCGTCCACCTCTACCGCTAGCGACATCAACGCCAACAGAGGTATAAAAGCCACTCACGAAGAAAGAAAGAGGCCTCCCAGAGGGCTGAAGAAGGGCATCCCCTGTGAAGAAGGAAGATAAGAAGAAGAAGAAGAGAAAAGAGAGAGGAAAGGAGAAGAGGCTCCTGCCCCCTTGCTGTTTCGCCCACCACCCCCTCAGTGAAGAGGAAGAGGATAGAAGAGAAGAAGAGAAGAAGAGTGGGTGAAGAGAGAGAGCGAGGTCCGGGAGGGGAGGAGCCCATGCTCCGTTCCCCCCCCACACTATATTTTCTTTTCTTCTTTTTTTTCCTCCGTTCCCTTTTTTTGTTGCGATGTATTCGCTCCCTTGGGGCACTCCTCTTATGGGAATAGAAGTAGAAAGCTCATTAAGTGTTCATACCACCCTGTTCCATGTGAATGAAAACACCCCTCTTGTTTCATCTTGTCCATCCTTCACCCCACGGTGTATATGGTTGTTTGCATTATGCCCATTTCGGTTTTCTTACTTTTTTGGGTTGCCTGCCCTCCAAAACGTCGTAGAGTCTATCCAATTCAATGGGTAGTGTCTCTGGCATGATGGGATGAGGCTGGCCTTCTTCCAACGTATTTTTGTAACATGGTCATCTCAGCCCGGCACGCCCTCAACCTTGTCCCTGCCGGCACACCCCAACGTGCCTTACCCGGCACACTTCATCTCTAAACCATCTCAATCCGGTGCACCCTTTGGCTTGGCCTTGCCCGGCACACCCTCCAACCTGTTGGGTTTCGATCAGAATAGCAGCGGAAACAACGAAACCCTAAAGATGCATATCGTTGCTGGCGATCAAAATAGAATAGAATAAAATCGGATCGAATCCCGACGAAGGTAGAACGATTCTTACGTTTGCGGGATTGATTAAATCCCAAATGCCCGAAGACGATCGAGCGAAGGCACGTCGGGTCGTGAGCCGTCCAAGTGTCCGGCCTCTAGACGTATCCACACGAACGGTCGGAGGAGACGGGATTCCCCGTGCAATCTCCACTTGACGCCCGCTTCTCGTCGTCACCATCCACCGATCTTCACCGGGATGGAGAGGGGGGCGCAAATCCCAAGGGAGAGGGAGAGGGAGGAGGACGGCCAACAGAAAAACCCTAATTGGCTTGGGATTAGGGTTTCCAACAGGATGATTTATAGACTCCGGCGGTTTTTCACAAAAACCCAGACAACGTCTATAAATCCCGTCCTCTACCGTCTGATTAACCATTCTTATGTGTGTGACCCTCTAGGCCCATTAGTCCATTTGGTTTCTTAGCCCATTGAGTTAAGAACCATTCCCAACTCAATTTCAATATAACCCGTTAACTCTTAACGAGGTTAATTGGCTTTCCGATCACGAATGGCACCAAGCAATACCTCGTGATCCCAAATGACTATGGGAGGGATGCAACCCAACAGGACCTTTCCGTCATCAGATTCCACACAGCTATAGACCCTCGTTCATACAATACTCCAATCAGAGTAAGGGCATGGTCAAACTGTCAAGCCCTAAACCACACTGATCTAACGGACCTTCGTACTTACCAGTATAGCTCACTAGAAAACCCCTTTTCTCAGTGAAGCCACATACCCTGGCCAGGGATTTCTAAGTACGTGTCCATAGAGTATTCTCTCTTCTAATACATGTGGAGAGTGAACGATCCCTTGTTGCCTACTTAAGTGTTTCCACATGAATCCCACTGAGTCCGAATAGTTAACTATGAAGAACCACAACATTTAGGTTCATAAGTCAACAATCAAACACTCAGCGGAATTTATGCAAAACACTTTAGTGACTCAGGTCTAAGATCCAACTGTGCTACTGATACAATAGAACCTCCTGATTGACAGTCAACATGATTACCATTCAGGTGTTCTAGCACGGGTCAGTTCAGTGGACTCATTCAGTAATGAGCACCTGCATGTGTGCCTAGGTGTCTCCACACCAGTGGTTATGAGATCAACCACCCTCATCTCATAAGTAAACAACACGTGCACTGGTCTATCCGGATCTTCAAAGTCCCTCTTCGAAGATCCTACGACCAGGAACATTTAGAATATGAACATCTAGATGTCTGATCTCATTATCATGATCTCATCATGATCCAGACATCATAGCCCACATTCAGGGACTTCATCATATTATAAATATGCTCAGAATAACGTGCTAATAATATAATGAAGAAAATGCCATTTTTCATTGAATAAGATTGTACAATATATGTCCCATCACATCACATGTGATTGGCTTAAAGGGCATACATTACTATCAATCTCCCACTTGCACTTAAAGCCAATCACCCACATGCTTGATCCCCATCAGCCTTAGGTGACGCTCAAACACATTTAGAGATAAAGGCTTGGTAAGTGGATCTGCAATATTATCAGCTGAAGATACTCTATCTATGATCACATCTCCTCTAGCTATAATTTCTCTGATCAAGTGATAACGCCGCAGAATGTGCTTAGACTTCTGATGAGACCTCGGCTCTTTTGCTTGTGCAATTGCCCCATTGTTGTCACAAAACAAGGGGACTGGATCAGAGATACTTGGGACAACTCCCAACTGGCCGATGAACTTCTTCATCCAAACCGCCTCCTTTGAAGCTTCGGCAGCAGCAATGTACTCAGCTTCAGTAGTTGAATCAGCAGTGGTTTCTTGTTTGGAACTCTTCCAACTCACTGCTCCACCATTGAGAGTAAAGATAAACCCAGAGGTTGATTTGCTGTCATCTTTGTCCGACTGGAAACTAGAGTCAGTGTACCCTCTTAGTTTCAAGTCTTCACCTCCATAGACCAGAAATAAATCCTTAGTCCTTCTTAAGTACTTAAGGATGCATTTCACAGCTATCCAGTGTTGCTCACCTGGATCTGCCTGATACCTGCTCGTAACACTTAGAGCATAGGCTATATCAGGTCTGGTACATAACATCGCATACATGATAGATCCTATGGCAGAAGCATAGGGAACTCTACTCATGTATTCTCTCTCCTTTGGAGTTTTAGGGGACATCTCCTTGGAGAGATAGACTCCATGTCTAACTGGTATTAGACCTCTCTTGGAGTCCTCCATGCCAAACCTTTTGACAATGGTGTCAATGTACATAGATTGGGATAAGCCTAGCATCCTCATTGATCTATCTCTATAGATCCGGATCCCCAATATGTAGGATGCATTTCCCAAATCTTTCATTGAGAAATGTTTTGACAGCCAGGCTTTGACTGATGATAACATACCTACATCATTCCCAATGAGTAGTATGTCATCTACATACAGTACCAAGAACGTAATTGCACTCCCACTGATCTTCTTATATACACATGGCTCATCTTCGTTCTTAACGAAGTCACAAGATTTGATTGCCTCATCAAATCTTATGTTCCAACTGCGGGATGCTTGTTTGAGTCCATAAATGGATCTCAAAAGCCTGCATACTCTGTTTGGATATTCTTTGGATATGAATCCCTCAGGCTGTGTCATGTACACTTCTTCCTCAAGTCTTCCATTGAGGAATGCCGTTTTCACATCCATTTGCCAAATTTCATAATCATAGTATGCAGCAATGGCAAGTAATATCCTGATGGATTTCAGCATGGCTACAGGAGAGAAGGTTTCGTCATAGTCAACACCTTGTCTTTGACGATAACCTTTCGCTACAAGCCTTGCTTTAAAGGTATCAACCTTTCCATCTGCTCCAATCTTTCTTTTAAAGATCCATTTACATCCAATAGGTACAATACCTTCTGGTGGATCTACCAAGTTCCAAACTTGGTTGGAGTACATGGAATCCATTTCTGATATCATGGCCTCTTGCCAATTCCCAGAGTCAATGACACTCATTGCCTCCTCGTAGGTCTTAGGATCATCATCCTCATTATGTGATACCTTACCAGTAATATGTCCCACATATCTATCTGGCTGAATAGGTATCCGCCCAGACCTACGAACAGTTTGTGAACCTGATTGCTCTGGAACCTGAGAAGGCACACTGATGGGTTGTGGCTCTAGAACTTCTTCCAGTTCTACCATGCTCCCACTGTTTCCTTCAAGGATATACTCTTCCTCAAGGAACACAGCATGTTTAGCGACAAACACTCTTTGATCGCTAGGCTGGTAGAAGTAATATCCATAAGTTTCCTTAGGATATCCCACAAACCTACACTTCTCAGTTCTTGATTCCAGTTTATCTGAGTCATGTTTCTTAACATGGGCAGGGCAACCCCAAACCTTAACAGATTTAAGATTTGGTTTCTTTTCTTTCCATATCTCATATGGAGTGGAGTCAACTGACTTCGATGGTACTTTATTTAATAAGTGCGCAGCAGTCTCTAAGGCATAGCCCCAGAGAGATAAGGGTAAACCGGCAAAACACATCATGGATCGCACCATATCTAATAGAGTGCGATTCCTCCTTTCTGCTACACCATTCAACTGAGGTGTATAAGGAGGTGTCCATTGTGACAATATTCCATTGTCCTTCAAATATTGTGTGAACTCTGTACTCAAATATTCACCTCCCCGATCTGATCGAAGAGTTTTAATATTCTTTCCAGTTTGTTTCTCTACTTCATTTCTGAATTCAACGAATTTCTCAAAAGCTTCAGATTTGTACTTCATTAAGTACACATATCCGTACCTTGAGAAATCATCAGTGAATGTAATGAAGTATGAATATCCTCCTTTGGCATGTGTGGACATAGGTCCACACACATCAGAGTGTATGAGTTCTAATAACTCATTCGCTCTAACTCCATGTCCACTAAATGGAGATTTGGTCATTTTACCCATGAGACAAGATTCACAAGTTGTGTATGATTCATAATCAAATGGATCAATATATCCATTCTTACACAACTTCTTTAATCTTTCTTCATTAATATGACCAAGTTTGCAGTGCCAAAGGTAGGCTTGATTCACATTGCCCCTCTTTCTTTTAAGAGGTGCTTCCACACACATCACAGGAGATACCATATCTAAAACATATAAACCATTCATTAGGCTCCCACTGGCAAACAATTTACCATCTAATAATAAAGAGCATCCATTGTTTCCAAAGCTTACAACAAATCCAGATTTAATTAAGCACGAAATGGAAATAATGTTCTTTATTATGGAAGGAACATAATAACAGTCCACAAGCTCTAGTGTAGCTCCTGTAGGCATCTGGAGGTTCACCTTTCCGACTGCGAGTGCAGCAACTTTTGCTCCATTTCCCAATCGCAAGTCAACCTCTCCTTTGTTCAGTCGCCTACTGCTTGTCAGCACCTGCAAATCATTGCAGATATGAGATGCACATCCAGTATCTAATACCCATGACGTGGATCTAAAAGACAAGTTTAGGTCAACTATCATGAACATACCTGAAGCTTCTCCAAGCTTCTGTTTTGCCTTCTCTGCAAGATATAACTTGCAGTTCCTCTTCCAGTGGCCATCCTTATGGCAGTGGAAGCATTGGCCCTTATCTTTCTTAGCCTCTTCCTTCTTAGCTGCCTTCCCCTGCTTATCCTGTTTCTTCTTCTTATTTTTCTTAAAAACAGTCTGATTCTTTCTTTTCTTGTTGGTCTTACCAACAAGCAGCACAGAAGATTTTCCATTATTCATTGTCCCCTCAGCAGTCTTCAACATGTTAAGAAGCTCTGCAAGAGAGCATTCAATCTTATTCATGTTGAAGTTCACTATGAACTGGGAGAATGAATTTGGGAGGGACTGAAGAATTAGGTCAATGCATAAATCTTTATTCATCTCAAAGCCTAATTCTTTCAGCCTCTCAATCCACTCAATCATTTTGAGAACATGAGTCTGTACTGATGTTCCCTCAGACATCTTGGCCCCGAACAGATTCTTAGATATCTCATATCTTTCTGTTCTACTTTGAGCTCCAAAAAGCTCTTCTAGATGGAAAAGCATGGATCTAGCATCCATCTTTTCATGCTGCCTCTGCAACTCATTAGTCATAGAGGCCAGCATGTAACACTGGGCCAGAGTGGCATCATCTTTATGCTTTTCATAAAGAATCATTTCGGCCTCATCGGCGCCCTCAGCAGGAACAGGGGGAACAGGCTGCTCAAGGACATAAGCTATCTTTTCAGCAGTGAGAACAATTCTCAGATTCCTGAGCCAATCGACATAGTTAGGACCAGTCAGCCTGTTGGCATCCAGTATGCCTCTCAATGGATGATTCGCCATTTCGGTCTACAAGAGGAAATGAAACAAAATAAGAATAATATTGCAGACACTCATGATATTTAATTAAGATATGGACTTTATCCTAATTAATACTCCCACTAATTTTCGACGAATTTGCATAACCCCTTATATGCAAATACGGGACACTGCGATTGTGTCCTAGTGGGTACTAAGATCCCATTAACATTATGGAAGTAGTCTTGTGGCAGCACAACAAACTACCCCATACTTAATGGGTAGGCAACTCTTGCCAATTACAACTCCTTGTAATTCCCAGTAATTTAGCCTCCAAACACATTGAGATCTTGTGGTAGCACAACAAATCACATGTGTTGGTTAGGTCAACCCGTTGTTACGTTATGGGAATGGGTTTATGACATAACTCTTGTGGTAGCACAACAAAGTCATGCCAGCCCCCCATCCCAAGGTGTGGTCTAAACCTTAGCCTAAAGTCTCCGTCCCCTTGCTGTGATAGTCTTGTGGTAGCACAACAAACCACCACAGTCTAAGAACGGCTCACTTTAGACTATAACAACGGAAGGCTACGTGAATCATTCTTAATGTTTCACGTTTATCAACCTAATTTTAATAATAGGGGATTTGTTAAATTTTGTCTCATCAATAAGTGTGCTACATATATAAGATATGTTGGAGTATCATAAATATACCCTAAATTATCTATATATATATATAGAGTAGCACATCCACATATATCGCATATATGCCTACGCACTGATGGATGATCATGGACTTTCAACCTAGCAACATTACCAGAGCCAGTTGGTAATGTAAATCCTAATATGGTGAAGAAGATACAACATCGAGCAACAAAAGCTCCCAATGATGCGAAGAACCTCCAGGGTCCACCGGTGTAAATCTCCTCCACAGTCTTCATTTGATCCGCTTCTCATTATTACAAGCATATATGAAATTGGGCTCGCAGGCCCACAAATATACATCAGATAATAATAAGAAACCTTGACATAGTCAAGGGGAGTACAATACAAAAAGGGAGATAGAATGTACATGCCCGGATTAAATGAGAGAGAGAGGGAGGCACGTAGGCCCCAAAAATTACACCATTCACCATAAAGGAAAAAACATCGCATGCAAGCTAAGTCCATGACCATCCATCCACACACATGACCATCACAGGCATCAAACAGGTAATTATCATATAATTACAGCGGGATATAATATAGATTTCAAAATAATATTAATTAGTTTTGAAATCGCGCATAATAATATGATAACTAAACAATTTAGCCAAAACATGCTAACAAACAAGTCTAAACAACTTTAGACAACGGACTTCACCATTCACTGCATGGGCTCAATGCTAATTATCAGTTAATTAACCTCATAAGAATCACATTCTTATAGTAATTAACACTAATTAATTAAATAATGACAAATACTTAAAACCATTTTAAGTATTCCATTATTTACTTAATCATGGGCCAAATAATAAAAAATAAGTTAATAGATTCATAAAACAATTTTAGGATCCATTAAAATATTTTTCAGAATTTTTCCGAAATTTTTTCTGAAATTTTATGCATTTTAAACGGTTTAAAATGAATAAAAAATCAAAAAAAAAAATAATATGGGGGGTTCGGGCGCGGATCCGGGCGCGGATCCGGGCGCGGGCCGGTCCGGGCGCGGATCCGGCGCGGATCCGGGCGCGGCCCGGATCCGCCCGGGGAAGACCCGCGGGGGTCGTCTCCCCCGCCCGAACGCGGAAGGGGAAGGGGGGCCAGGGTAAAAACCCTAACCCCCGGTGCTCGCCGCAGGCGGGCCGACCGCCGCCGCCTGCCACCGCGGACGACCCCTGGGGTCCCGCCGGGATGTCCGCCGGCCACCGCCCCCTTCGCCGTCGCCGGAGAAGAGGGCTGCGAAGAACACGCCGGCGCCCGAAGAGCTCGCCGCGAACTTCGCCGGAGCCGCTGCCAACGGCCGCCGCGCACCCCGGGACGCCATGGGATCCCATGGGGATCGACCAGCAACAATTGCCAGCCCCCATGGATCTCAAACATCGGAGATTCGAGGCCAAAAACGGTCCTAACCACCCTGTGCGAACCCCGGTCGCGGCCGGGCAGGCGAGCCCGATTCGCCCTCATCAAGGGGTCAAACAACGCAATATTATGTGCGTTTTGATCCTCTGAGCATCAGCAACAATGCCATGGGATCATTTGACTACAAAACCTTCGAATCGGGACCCAACCGAACACCCCAATATTGAGCCGAATGCATGAACGTGAAGAACATAAATAATATAAAAATCCGATTTTGATCGGGCCAGCAACCTGGCTCTGATACCACTGTTGGGTTTCGATCAGAATAGCAGCGGAAACAACGAAACCCTAAAGATGCATATCGTTGCTGGCGATCAAAATAGAATAGAATAAAACCGGATCGAATCCCGACGAAGGTAGAACGATTCTTACGTTTGCGGGATTGATTAAATCCCAAATGCCCGAAGACGATCGAGCGAAGGCACGTCGGGTCGTGAGCCGTCCAAGTGTCCGGCCTCTAGACGTATCCACACGAACGGTCGGAGGAGACGGGATTCCCCGTGCAATCTCCACTTGACGCCCGCTTCTCGTCGTCACCATCCACCGATCTTCACCGGGATGGAGAGGGGGGCGCAAATCCCAAGGGAGAGGGAGAGGGAGGAGGACGGCCAACAGAAAAACCCTAATTGGCTTGGGATTAGGGTTTCCAACAGGATGATTTATAGACTCCGGCGGTTTTTCACAAAAACCCAGACAACGTCTATAAATCCCGTCCTCTACCGTCTGATTAACCATTCTTATGTGTGTGACCCTCTAGGCCCATTAGTCCATTTGGTTTCTTAGCCCATTGAGTTAAGAACCATTCCCAACTCAATTTCAATATAACCCGTTAACTCTTAACGAGGTTAATTGGCTTTCCGATCACGAATGGCACCAAGCAATACCTCGTGATCCCAAATGACTATGGGAGGGATGCAACCCAACAGGACCTTTCCGTCATCAGATTCCACACAGCTATAGACCCCCGTTCATACAATACTCCAATCAGAGTAAGGGCATGGTCAAACTGTCAAGCCCTAAACCACACTGATCTAACGGACCTTCGTACTTACCAGTATAGCTCACTAGAAAACCCCTTTTCTCAGTGAAGCCACATACCCTGGCCAGGGATTTCTAAGTACGTGTCCATAGAGTATTCTCTCTTCTAATACATGTGGAGAGTGAACGATCCCTTGTTGCCTACTTAAGTGTTTCCACATGAATCCCACTGAGTCCGAATAGTTAACTATGAAGAACCACAACATTTAGGTTCATAAGTCAACAATCAAACACTCAGCGGAATTTATGCAAAACACTTTAGTGACTCAGGTCTAAGATCCAACTGTGCTACTGATACAATAGAACCTCCTGATTGACAGTCAACATGATTACCATTCAGGTGTTCTAGCACGGGTCAGTTCAGTGGACTCATTCAGTAATGAGCACCTGCATGTGTGCCTAGGTGTCTCCACACCAGTGGTTATGAGATCAACCACCCTCATCTCATAAGTAAACAACACGTGCACTGGTCTATCCGGATCTTCAAAGTCCCTCTTCGAAGATCCTACGACCAGGAACATTTAGAATATGAACATCTAGATGTCTGATCTCATTATCATGATCTCATCATGATCCAGACATCATAGCCCACATTCAGGGACTTCATCATATTATAAATATGCTCAGAATAACGTGCTAATAATATAATGAAGAAAATGCCATTTTTCATTGAATAAGATTGTACAATATATGTCCCATCACATCACATGTGATTGGCTTAAAGGGCATACATTACTATCACAACCATCCTAGCCCGGCACACCCTCCAACCATCCCAGCCCGGCACGCCTGTGGCTTGTTCCTGCCGGCACACTCCAGCCTATTTTACCCAATGTTTCCCATTCACTGATTTTTCTGGGTTTTTTGAAGTTTTCGTAAAGGTGTCGCTGCCCTCGCACGCACCTCGACTTGTTGGGTCACGTCACTCCTTATGGACGTGTTCCCCTTTACACCCCCCTAGCATCCGGGTCAAGGGGAGATGCTACCGAATTTTCGTCAGAATTAACCTAATAACAATAACAATAAAAGAAAAGCAATAATACAAAAGGAAACAACAAATAAACAGAATAAACACGAACGAAACGGCTTTGCCGAAATAACGACGAACCACGGAGATCCTTAATAACTGAACACTTGCATCTTTATGATGGACTACCGAACATAACCACGAACATGGTCTACATGAATAAAAGAAAACCAAATCAAAACTCACGCATCACATGAATAAAAGAAAATCCCTACGCATGCATCTCATGAATAAAAGAAGACTCCTTACATGAGCCTCGGGAATAAGGGGACCCCCTCTCAGACCTTACTCCACCTACATGGACTTTGCCCTAGCTGCATTGACCCTTCACCCCGAGCTTGCCTTGATCGGCACACTCCAACCGGTGCACTTTAAGCCCAACCTTCACCCAGTGCATTCTTGACTTTCCTTGCCTGGCACACCTCCTGGCATCTTCAACCGGCACACACCTGCCTAGCCTGCCCAGCCCGACACACTCTGCCTTTCCCCTATCTGGTACACTCCTACGTCTCCCTGCCGACACGCCCTGCCCAGCCTCCCCCGGCACACTCATGCCTCTTTCTTCGGCACACTCTCTGTACCTCTACCCAGTACACCATTATCTCCCTACCCGATGCACTCTCACCTTCCTCCAGCGGTACACCATCCACCAGCCCTGCCCTTCACACATCTCCAATGTGCACTGACCTCATTTCCCACGTGCACCGACCTTCCCCTAGCCTAGGCAAACATGCACCGACCTCCCCCCTAGCCAGGCCAGAACTGCACCTACCTGCCCCTTGGCCTAGCCGGACATGCACCGACCTTCCCCCAGCCTGGGTGAAACCTGCACCGACCGTCCCCCCTAGACAAGCCAAACCTGCACTGACCTTCTCCTAGCCTGCACAAAACATGCACCGACCTCGTCCTTTGCATGCATGGAACATACACCGACCTGCCTTCAGCATTGGGCAAACTTGCACTGACCTTGCTCTTGCCCGGCCGCATGTGCACCGACCTTGCCCCCTCTACAACCTGGTGCATATGTGCACCGACCCTCATTCAGCCCGGTGCACATGTGCACCGACCTTCACTCAACCCAGTTGAAACATGCACCAACCTTGTCCTTTGCTTGCATGGAACCTGCACTGACCTTATCCTTGGCCCAGGCAAACTTGCACCGACCTCACCCCTTTATAGCCCAAACATGCACAGACCTTGCCCCAGGCATGCTTAGACCTTGGCCCATCATATGCATGGACTTTGGCCAACTTGCTCAGACCCTGCACACATGCACGGACCCTGCCCAACACCTACTTAGACCTTGCCCAATGCATGCACCGACCTTATCCAATACATGTACCAACCCCGACCCCAAACTTGCACAGACCCTAAGCCCAGGCCTTGCTGAGCCCAACCTCTACCCGGTGCACCCTTTGACACCCTCGTCGGTACACCCTCGACCAACCTAGCCCGGCACACTCCCCAGCCGCCCTCGCCGGCACACCCTCGACAAACCTAGCCCGCACACTCCCCAGCCGCTGTTGCCCGACACACCCCAATACCTCCAGCCCGGCACATCTCTGGCCTGTGCCTTGCCTGGCACACTCTGCAGCCGCTCTAGGCCAGCGCACCCCAACACCTCTAGCCCGGCACGCCCTTGGCGCATACCTTGTTCGGCACACAGCCCCTTTCACTCCTCAGCCTCCCTTGCCCGGTGCACCTGAAATGCAATAGTATAATAAAAAAGGGGAATATAATAAATAATAATAATAATAAATATATATAAATAATAAGAAGAAAAGGATATAACGCACATGCAATAAAAGAAGAGTTAATCAACATAAAAAATAATAAATAAACAATAATAAGAAAAATAAGTAATGATAATAATAACGAATAGAACAAGGCGGCTCTCGTCCTCCCCGGATCCTCTGCATGGGAATATCAATAAGACCTTCGTGGGTCACGCTTGGACCTCGGGTTCGTCCCAATCATGGTCGTTGCCTTACCCATATCCTAGGCCTATAGCCCGCTATCCTCGAACATATCTTTGTTTTGGGATCTAATCCCGGAACATTCTCCCACTACCTCTCGGCACCGAAAGTATTAACGATGCCCACGCGAGCCTCGCTTTGGCCGCGGGAAGCTTCCCCAGAATGGTCATGGCTCGATCTTGCACCCGGCCAATAAACTCACTGATTTTTGACCACTCTAACTGGGATTTAACCGAATGTTTTCCATTCCTCTGAACAGTAAATTTACCGTACCCCGGCATACATATGCTTTGGTTTTCCCATGACGTTCACGCTGCACTCAAGCCGGACACTCGTCCGAATATCAAATGGTCCCCTGAGTGACCGACATGTTTCGAATGCTTGCTTCCCTAGAAATAGGGCTTTCTAACTGATTCGAGATCACTATCGTCTTGTTTCTCTTGATATAATTTCCTAGCCATGAGGCCCTGATTCTCGGTGATTAATCAAGGGTGTTCCTCTCTCCGAGGGGATGTAAATAACGTCGTGACCTTTATGGCGCGGCGGGTTCTGGTCCCGACACGAACTACACAATCGTCTGATTAGTCAGATCAAGCGCACAATAAATCGTCACTTTGTGACTGGCACGCCCACGCACTTAAATAAACGAATAACATAATTGTTGGTTATAATGTGTCCCTTCTTTTGCAAGATGGGCTATGATGCCAACTATGATGAAAATATTAACCAATAATGAAATAAATCAGCCTATGAACATGTGCAACATGAACCTAGGCAACCAGCATGAATACAAGCATGGGCATGCTATCTCAATCAAGGATAAGCTAAGCAAATAAAGAAAAACACACGTCGGGGCGTGGAATAAGGACTAAAAGAAAACACACCGTATAGGTGGAACAAGCAAAATAAGAGAAGATATGAAGAAAAGAGAGCTACTGCCCAAACTAAGAAAAGATGTGATCGCCATTAAGGTAAAAACAAGCCAAAGACTTGATAAATACCTTAGAATAGGAGGATGATGCACCCGCCCATGGGAGAGAGAAAACAACCAGGAAACTGCAGCTCTGTGGAATGTAACGGCTGAAGACTAATGCGTCACAGAAGTGTGACGGCCTCACGATAGACCGCTACATGACTATAACGCGTCTGTACTAGACCGTCAGTGATTCTACAGAATAAGAATTGGGAATCTTTGATCTCCAAGCTTTCCAGCTGGCCAGGAAGCTTGGGGCTCGTGCTGTGAGCCCTGTAAACCTGCAAAAGAGTGTAGAACACAAAAGAAATAATCCCAGATTAGCCCTTGAGAAGAGTAGTATCAATAAACCAAAGAAACTTGAGGACATGCAAAAGGAAAGGGAAATACTAGGGAGGTTGGTTTTTTAACCCCTCTGGGGCGTTTTAAAGATGGGAGGGAAGTTTAAATGGATGCAGAAGATGCAAGAATGTGGTAGAGGAAGAGGTACAATGCTATGATGCTTAGAAGAGGGAAAAGACGCTAGAGAAGAAAACTTTGACTGAACTAAACCCTTGGAATCAATACTCCTTGGACTTTGGAAGCAGATGGACGTGGGAAGCAGCTCTCCTTGGTTGGTTCCAACTCCAGGATGCGGCAGCACTTCGACGCGAACTCCAGATGTCTCCTCCTCAAGCCATGAAGTCAAGGGTTCCATTTATAGACCCTCCAACTCTCTGGTCGAGTAGAGGATAATCTAGCTAGAAAGTAGGACGTTTCTTAGCAAACTTTTGAAGATAATACTCCCAAGAGTCTATAGAAACAAGCAGAAGGTTCTGAGGATCAGATTTGGAAGAGAAATCAAGGAATCAAACTCTTAATTCGGTCACGGAGTAGTAGAGAACAGCTGTTCATCTAGAACTCTCTGTTTAACGTAATGGCTACACGATAGACCGCCACAGGGATGTAACACCCCAGGGATGGACCGTCACACAACCTTATCCATCAACAGATAAGGACAACAAGCGAAGTTTTTGAACACAAGACTCTAGATGAATGTAACGGTCAAGGATAGACGCGTCACAATGAATGTAACGGCTGCACGATAAACCGTCACACTCAACGGATAGGATGCAAGATAATCTTTGAAAGAAGCCTCTGACTTAAGGACTCTCGCATGATGTAATAGACTAATGTAGATGCGTTAGAGGATTGTAATGCGCCATCAAAGGACCGTTAGAGACAATGGAGTGTAAATGAAATGAAAGTTTGCTAAGCTTCGTCCAGCGGAAAGAGGTAAGGAACCAAACCCAACCAAGGAGACATGACCCATGAAACATACCTCAAATTGACCAAGATATCCCCATAAGGGTGAACAACTCGGAGCATCATTTAAAATGAATAAGGAGATGACCCAACTTATTGGTCACAAAACGGGTGTCAACAGATGCCCCTCCTTAACATCCTCTTTGCAGGGGAGCGAGCGGAGGTGAAGCGAAAGTGAAATGAAACATGGAGATGAAGCGGAGATGAAGCGGAGTGGACTAAAAAGCGCGTTAAGACAAAATGACACCCGTT